>OX422211.1:637572529-638774196 GCA_949130495.1 Sambucus nigra | reverse complement strand
AGGCGTTCTCAAAAGGATTGTTAGGACCTCTAAAGAATTTGAGGAGATATTAAAACTTTGGGTTTGTAGGAATAAATCCAAGTTAGGATTTAAATGGAGATTGGATTGAGTTTGGGTATTTTAGAATGTGAAAAATTGCCCAAACTGTGACCCTCGAACAGGACGAATCGATTCGGATCCAGACCGAATCGATTCGCCTAAGGGGACTTGGGTTTCTGCAGTGGGCCGAATCGATTCGGGTTTAGACCGAATCGATTCTCCATTAGGGACCTGTTTGCAGAATGTTTTCCGAATCGATTCGGGTTGGGAACCGAATCGATTCGCCTAGCCGAATCGATTCGCAAATGGGGCGAATCGATTCGCCTTGGGTAGCATTGCCAGTTTCTTCCCTTAAAGAGTATAGGGGATTAAATTACAATTTGGGGTCTTATATGGGGGGGTTCCTAATTATGATACCAGGACTCCCAAGTGATGGTTTTGAGGGTTAGTTAACCTTTAGATGAGGAGAAGGCCTTGGATTGGTGTAGGGCATAATCCGGGGAACGAACATAGTTAACGTTCGGGACGAATAAGATTTGAGAGATAGAGTTCGGATACTATCGAGCTTAGGTATCTATGTAATTGAATGTATATGATAAAATACTTTGGGTTTAGTATCATGCTTATATGAATGCATGATTATGATTCCTTGAGGGAACCTTTGGGATTATTGATCATCGCTAGATGAGATTAGCAATAAGGGCCATATATATATATATTCGAGGAGGAATATATGGTATATATATATATACTATGTGATTAAAGTATATATGATATGATGTAAATGATTTTTAAAAATATATAGATGAATATTTTTGAAAATGGAAAAGAAATGATTTTTCATTATTAATAAATTATGGTTACACACCTCCCTAAATCGCTATCATAAGGGAAGTTGCGTGCGTATGGTGATGCCCCCTGGTTAATGAATGCTGGGTGGATATAGTCCTATAGGACATATGAGCGATTATTGTTTACTGTGCTGGTTAGGAGATTCTAGGTGTGGTCTTGACTTTCCCGCAGGCATATGGCCGCTTCCCGACGTTGGTAGGTTCCCAGGTTGTCTTGTTTGATAGGCCCTGGAAGATGATAGCCATTTAGGGGCGCGTCCAGTGGGGAAACCCGGAGGGGCAGTCTTAGTTTTATTAAAGAAATTTATGATAATAAATTGGCTTTAATTTACATTTCCTGAGTATAAAAAGGGAAATGGGATAAAGGTTTTGGCTTCGGTAACACTCCCGGATGGAAGAAGGGATGTGGAAGCATATGATATGATAAAAGAATTTTTATGATAATGAAAATGGCTTTGAATACATTTCCTGAGTGTAAAAAGGGAAATGGGATGATATAAAACGGAAAAGCATTTTTATGATAATAAAACTCGCTTTTAAAAGTATATGATTTGTTAAAGCAATTCATGATAATGAATTGGCTTTTATATTTACATTTCCTGAGTATAAAAAGGGAAATGGGAAGTTTTGAGAAAAATTAAAGTATTGATAAATACTTGATATATGAACCCTCAGTCCGGGAGATAGATCCGGATGTATACTATAGTATGAAATGAATATATATGGATGAATCGAGTACCGAGGGTCTAATGGATCCCGACGATCGACCTTGCCAAATAGTAGTGTATCGGGGGGTTCCTTATTTGGATTTCGCTTCGCGAGACACCCCACGCACGAATATGGCAATGTGTTGAGACTACGGAGAAGTTTCATGCTTAGTGCTCTTATATTGATATTTATTATATGATGTAAATATATATATATATATATATATATATATATTCTGTACTGAGGGACTGGAGGATCTCGACGATCGACCGTGCCGCGTAGTAGTGTATCGGGGGGGTTCCTTGTTTGGATTTCGCTTTGCGAGACAACACACGCACGAACATGGCATAGCGTTGAGACTGGGGTGAAGTTTAGCCCTTAGTTCATTTCTTGGACTATCTAGGGTTGATAGTGGTTGGATGATAGACTAGTTTAGCAAGGTAGCTTGACTAGGATGTTTAGAGGGATGCGTTAGGAGTGCACTGTTAGTGGAGAGGTGAGGGGTATCTCATGGGAGTGCGATACCAAATTTAAATATAAGATAAAACCTTTTTCTAAAAATAAGGCATTTATGCACTTGTTAAATATTTTCAAAACTCGGGCTCTGACCTATTTATCTACTTTTCCCTTTCTTGCTATATATATATATATATTATGTAGGTGTCCAGACACAGGGACGCCTCTATGGCATATCTTTTGAGTCAGACGTCAGCTGCAACAGCTGTGGATGCATGCAGGTTTTTGATAGCCGCTTCCATTCTTGTACTCTAGATAGGAGGTACTGTATAAACATTCGGGACAATGGTCCAATTGCATTTATTTATTCTTTGAGTACAGCATTCGATATGGTTGTATATTTTGACCGAGTGTTCGGTTATTTTTTTTCATTTCAGTTTCATTTACGCAAAAACTGTGTGGATGTTTTATTTACAGTTGTTAAAAAGAGTAGTAAAGTTAAAATTTTGACACCGGCCTAATAGGTTATTTGTAATTAAATGGATTTTCGACAGTGATGCTAAGAATGATCTATATGAGACTCCTGTTTTAATTTGATATAGGAGTGATCGCCCGGTATTTTATTAGGCGGGGTGTCACAGATGGTATCAGAGCATCAGGTTCTAGTGTCCTTAGGAATCTGTGCGGACGTACTACGTTTTCAGCGTTGCTCTCGATTTGTTATAAAGCCTTATGATTAGGATTGTTGATTTCTCTTGTGAGATTTCGTTCTCCTGCCATATTATAAGATTATAGTGATCTTTTGCGCACTCGTTTGAGAATCGTTTGCGGCTCTTGGATGGCGGTAGGAGGTGGGGCTTAGTTGGAGCTTTAAGGTTGAAGCTCGTAGTGGAGTTTCCTTTTAACGAAGAAGTTAAGAGGACTAGTAAGATGATAGTAAGGAGCAGGGCGAAGTTATTGTTATGAGTTTTGCCTCAAGGAAGAGGTATAAGTGGCGTGGCTAGATAAAGTCACGGTGTTCGTTAGCCCTAGACTCGTGTGTGTAATTTGAGCTTTGTGGCGGTATCGATAACATTATATCGTGTATGCATATGTTTTGTCCGCAATAGCGGAGTTTTATTTTCCTTCATTCGCCATAGAGGCGGGTGTTGATATATATATATATATATATATATATATATATATATATATATATATATATGGTTAGTAATACTCGTTCTATATGTTTATACGAGTATGGTGATATGGTGAGTATATATGTATTGGTATTTTCGGAGCGATAGCAGGCTAATGATGGCAAGACTATCGTGTCCGCAGTTCCAGGGTGGAACAGGTTGTTGTTGCGATACCTCACCTGGATACAGGTTAAGCTCGCCTATATTGTTGTGTGCATAGATGGAACTTCGATAAGCAGAGGTTTCATTATCGTGATTTGAGTATATGGCAACCTTATAGATATGATTTAAGGTCGCGGGATTATTGTTGAGCTGTAAGATTAAGCTCATTATTGATCGCGCAAGGACTTAAAATTAGTGTGAGCGCTGGGTGGTGTGACTCTTAGTTAGAGATAGGAGTTCAGGTCACCTTTTTGTTGGAATAGGGGATAGGTTTATCCCGGTTGCATGTTTGAAATAACGGAACTCCATAACCAACGAAGTCAAGTGTCAATGTGTGGAGGGGTTCCTTGTTTGGATTTCGCTTTGCGAGACACTCCACACATGACTTTTAACAGCGTCGGGAGTGGAGAGCTGTTATAGGATGCAAGGATGTTGGTTTTGTGGGAAGGTCTTATAGTGTGGATGAACCACTATAAGCTATGAGCCACATGATGTTGATATACTTATGGAAATATTGTGTTATGGAAAAGCACTGAAGTGGTCCCATCGCCACAAGAGGGTGGGTGAGATTGGACTTAGAGAAACTGATTTAAGGATAACAGTCAGGCCTTAATGAAAAGGCAAACTTTGATGAAATATGTTTCGGGATTATGTACGTGACACTTTTACAGAAAGTGGGCACTTCGATTGGTTAGGTTTCCTTCCGTATGGGCGGAAGGATATGATAGTAGGAATGCGTTCGTAGTTTAGCTTAGGCAGGATTTAGGGCATCCCGCTGGTGTGCCTTAGGTCGCTATATCTCGATGACCGACAACGCAAGGGAGTAGTGTAACGGGAGGGTTCCTTGTTTGGATTTCGCTTTGGCGAGACGTCCCATGCATGAAACCGAGCAAATGTTGGAAGTTGATAGAGGTCTTGGGCACTAGGGACATACTTAGGATTACACTCATTTCGCGTAAGTAGGATAATGCTTAGGCCGTAGTATTGTTAGGATGTAAGTTTAGTAGATTTAGTGGCGCCGAGGTTAGGAGAATCGTATTTCGCGGGTTCGGAGGACCCATGTGTTAGTATTACACAGAGGAAATGAGACCCTTATTGGGATAGAGTGTTACGTGTCAGACGTTCACTATGGATGTGCAGATGTGCACAGGTTAGAAAGGTATATGGGTACCTTAGTAAGTTGGTTTATATACCGCCTGAAATAGCAGGGGCATAGTATATAAATTTGAAGTTTATGCCGTGAGGCACTAGAGATGATGGGTGAAATGTGACGCTATTGGAGTCACTTTACGACCGTGGTAGTGTATGGTTGGGAACCATCGGGATTAGTATCGTTCCCCTTGAGATATTAGGATTTGGAACGATCCTAGGATTGGTGGTGTAGGCCGTATCTGAATTTCGAGGACGAAATTCCGTTGGGGGGAGTATGTAACAACCCGTCCTTTTGGAGATAATTAATTCCATAATTAAATATAAATTGGCAATTTGGAGAATTTCTCAAAATAGTGATTTTTGGGATTTTCGAGGATTTAATGATTTTCGATGGGTGTTGTAATTATTTTTGGAAGTAATTAGGTCGAAGTATTTTAATTATATGTCGTCGTGGAGTAAAGCGACAAAAGAGGTAAGATTTTGATTAGAAAACCCGCATTTAATTTTATAGGTTAGAATAGTGATTTGCGGTCAAGTACCACGGATGGAAATTTTGACTGCACCATGAGTCTCGGAGTGTCCGAGATAGTCGGAAAAGAGTGTCCGATTGTCGAAATTGAGTTTCGGGGGATTTTAGACTTAAATGGGCTCGTAATTGAGTAAACGAGTCGTTTTTGGGTTTTAGGGGTTAAAACCCTTTTCTCCTTATAAAAGGAGGAATAGAGGGAGAAAAAAAGAAAGAAATAATAGAGAAAAGAGGGAAGAGAGAGAGGAGGAAGAAAAGAGGAAGAAAAGGGGAGATTCCGACCTACCTCCTCGGGATTCGGATCGAGGTCGTCGGATTATATCCACGAGGCAAGTGTTTACTTGCTTTATTTACTTTTGAGCATAAATCTCATATCGTAGTTTGGTATAAACAAACCCTAAAGATTTTGGATTGGGTATTCGTGAATAAAATGGGTTTTTGGGAGTTAAAACGAATAAACCCCTAAAATTTGTAAATTGGAGAAACTTAGGTTTTAACCTAAATTAATTGGTGTTTTAGGGTTCTAGGATGTTTAGAACCCTTAATATATGTGTATTTGTAACTGGTTGAGGTTGTAGGACGTTGGGTGAGGCGATAAAAAGCTTGGAGGTGTATTAATGGAGGTTTGGGATCGTTGGAGATGATGATGAATAGTGACCAACGGGATTTCCGAATCGATTCGGCCTTGATGTGAATCGATTCGTCTCTTGATCAAAACATAAAATTTGTATATCTCTTCGACGCGGTCGCTTGAGCGCCGACCGCGTATTTTTCTGATTTTTTTGGATTTATAGTGATTTTTCTACGGAAAGTTGTCCGAGATCGAAATCATTAGATATAACTTATTGGAGATAAATATTAGGGGTTCTCAAAAAGGATTGTTAGGACCTCTAAAGAATTTGAGGAGATATTAAACTTTGGGTTTGCAGGAATAAATCCAAGTTAGGATTTAAATGGAGATTGGATTGAGTTTGGGTATTTTAGAATGTGAAAAATTGCCCAAACTATGACCCTCGAACAGGCCGAATCGATTCGGATTCAGACCGAATCGATTCGCCTAAGGGGACTTGGGTTTCTGCAGTGGGCCGAATCTATTCGGGTTTAGACCGAATCGATTCGCCATTAGGGACCTGTTTGCAGAATATTTTTCGAATCGATTCGGGTTGGGAACCGAATCGATTCGCCTAGCCGAATCGATTCGCAAATGGGGCGAATCGATTCGCCTTGGGCAGAATTGCAAGTTTCTTCCCTTAAAGAGTATAGGGGGATTAAATTATAATTTGGGGTCTTATATGGGGGGGGTCCTAATTATGATACCAGGACTCCCAAGTGATGGTTTTGAGGGTTAGTTAACCTTTAGATGAGGAGAAGGCCTTGGATTGGTGTAGGGCATAATCCGGGGAACGAACATAGTTAACGTTCGGGAGGAATAAGATTTGAGAGATAGAGTTCGGATACCATCGAGCTTAGGTATCCATGTAATTGAATGTATATGATAAAATACTTTGGGTTTAGTATCATGCTTATATGAATGCATGATTATGATTCCTTGAGGGAACCTTTGGGATTATTGATCATCGCTAGATGAGATTGGCAATAAGGGCTATATATATATATATATATATATATATACTATGTGATTAAAGTATATATGATATGATGTAAATGATTTTTGAAAATATATAGATGAATATTTTCAAAATGGAAAATAAATGATTTTTCATAATTAATAAATTATGGTTACACACCTCCCTAAATCGCTATCATAGGGAAGTTGCGTGCGTATGGTGATGCCCCCTGGCTAATGAATGCAGGGTGGATATAGTCTTATAGGCCATATGAGCGATTATTGTTTACTACGCTGGTTAGGAGATTCTGGGTGTGGTCTTGACTTTCCCGCAGGCATGTGGCCGCTTCTCGACGTTGGTAGATTCCCAGGCTGTCTTGTTGATAGGCCATGGAAGATGATAGCCATTTAGGGGAGCGTCCGGTGGGGAAACCCGGAGGGGCGATCTTAGTTTTATTAAAGCAATTTATGATATTAAATTGGCTTTAATTTACATTTCCTGAGTATAAAAAGGGAAATGGGATAAAGGTTTTGGCTTCGGTAACACTCCCGGATGGAAGAAGGGATGTGGAAGCATATGATATGATCAAAGCATTTTTATGATAATGAAAATGGCTTTGAATACATTTCCTGAGTGTAAAAAGGGAAATGGGATGATATAAAATGGAAAAGCATTTTTATGATAATAAAACTAGCTTTTAAAAGTATATGATTGGTTAAATCAATTCATGATAATGAATTGGATTTTATATTTACATTTCCTGAGTATAAAAAGGGAAATGGGAAGTTTTGAGAAAAATTAAAGTATTGATAAATACTTGATATATGAACCCTCAGTTCGGGAGATAGATCCGGATGTATACTGTAGTATGAAATGAATATATATGGATGAATCGAGTACCGAGGGTCTAATGGATCCCGACGATCGACCTTGCCGAATAGTAGTGTATCGGGGGGGGGTCCTTGTTTGGATTTCTCTTCGCGAGACACCCCACGCACGAATATGGCAATGTGTTGAGACTACGGAGAAGTTTCATCCTTAGTGCTCTTATATTGATATTTATTATATGATGTAAACATATATATATATATATATATATATTCTGTACTGAGGGACTGGCGGATCTCAACGATCGACCGTGCCGCATAGTAGTGTATCAGGGGGGTTCCTTGTTTGGATTTCGCTTTGCGAGACACCCCCCGCACAAACATGGCATAGCGTTGAGGCTGGGGTGAAGTTTAGCCCTTAGTTCATTTCTTGGACTATCTAGGGTTGATAGTGGTTGGATGATAGACTAGTTTAGCAAGGTAGCTTGACTAGGATGTTTAGAGGGATGCGTTAGGAGTGCACTGTTAGTGGAGAGGTGAGGGGTATCTCATGGGAGTGCGATACCAAATTTAAATATGAGATAAAACCTTTTTCTAAAAATAAGGCATTTATGCACTTGTTAAATATTTTCAAACTCGGGCTCTAACCCGTTTATCTACTTTTCCCTTTCTTGATATATATATATATATATATATATATATATATATATATATATATATATATATATATATATATATATATATTATATAGGTGTCCAGACACAGGGATGCCTGGATGGCATATCTTTCGAGTCAGACGTCAGCTGCAGCAGCTATGGATGCATGCAGGTTTTTGATAGCCGCTTCCATTCTTGTACTCTAGATAGGAGGTACTGTATAAACATTCGGGACAATGGTCCAATTGCATTTATTTATTTTTTGAGTACAGCATTCGATATGGTTGTATATTTTGACCGAGTGTTCGGTTATTTTTTTTCATTTCAGTTTCATTTACGCAAAAACTGTGTGGATGTGTTATTTACAGTTGTTAAAAAGAGTAGTAAAGTTAAAATTTTGACACCGGCCTAATACGTTATTAGTAATTTAATGGATTTTCGATAGTGATGCTAGGAATGATCTATATGAGACTCCTGTTTTAATTTGATATAGGAGTGATCGCCCGGTATATTATTAGGCGGGGTCTCACATACTAGAGTTCAATCCAACGCAATATGTATGAATGAAAGATTTGTCGATAAACCATCGACTAAAAGTTCAAAATCCCAATCCACAATACTCAAAAGAACTCAATAACTATAAACCGTCAACGGACAACATGTTCATACAAGGAATACAAAATAATATCCTACACTAGATCAGAAAGGTAGAATCGTCTAATCAAGATCCTGTCAGCATCCACTGTGCTACAACTCCGAGTCCCTGGAATGAAATCCTCAAGTCTGGCATCCCTGTGGCTGGACACCTAAAAGGTTTTAAAGATATTTTATAGCAAGAGTTAGTACTCAAAATATTTTGAAAATATTGATTACACATGTTCGCGTACACTCTCTCTTGAGTTCTCCTCACCTCTCATCTATAGTGCACGCTTAACGTTCTATACTTAGCCCACCTAGCTATACTACCCAAGCTAATTAGACTAGAGTATTCAACTGAACTTATCTACACGTCTAAGTTCCCGTACCACCCATACAGTACATAAATTTATTAATATCCCTCATTTGTTAATTAACACAATAGTAACATTCTTCACATGCTATATTTCCATAACTATGATTAAGTCTCACCACTTAGTTTTATCCTTTAGATATCCACTATCTAACATAAAATCTTTAAAATTAAGTTTCTCTACTCAACTTACTTTTAGATGTCTACACGTCATCTAACTATCTACTATCCCACACAAGCATATTATTTATACGGTATATATTTCAATTAAAACATATACTATAAGGATCATTTGTCCGGATAATCATCGACCCCAATTATCCTATCATTGTTTAACCTCCATAATTAAGTTTCACTACTTAATTTACTATAGTCTATTCCCAGTCTATTTTAACTTTCGTGATTAAGTTTCTCTCTACTTAATTTACCTTTTAGATGTACATCTCTATATATATCATCTACAAGTCTACTATCGCACATAAGTATAAAATCATAAGGTATATATTTCACACACAATATATACTAAAAGGATTTATTGGTCAGGCAAATCATCGACCCCAATAATCCTACCGTTTACATTGGTCCGGAAATCCCTCGACCCCAATGTAAAGTTCATACGTATGTATATTGGTCCGACATTATCATCGACCCCAATATCCCTACCATTTACATTGGTCCGAAAATACCTTGACCCCATTGTAAAGGTCATACGTATGTATATTGGTCTGGCATTATCATCGATCCCAATATTATTCATCTTCGATTTGGTCCGGAAAATCATCGACCCCAAATCGAGCTTTCATGTATTGGTTCGGAAAATCATCGACCTCAATACAGGAGTAAGCATACTTTAGGTATTCACATAAACCTAATAATCAATATAATAGGTATTCACATAACCAAATTATTCATACTTGTACGTAATTTATTTCTCTCTAATATTTACCATACTTGTTTGCTTTACAAATTTATTTCACTTTCGTATTAATTCGAGTATTCACATAACTCTAAGGGTCCTAGTTACCCCTTGTTATATCAATTCAGTAGTTACCCTTGTTAACATACTGACCCAACAAATTTAAGCTCGCTCATGCTTTTTCATAATTATATTCTTATCGTCTCGAATTAGAATACGTCACAATCAAGCCTATGAATCTCCACTTTAATTCTCTCACAAAATTAAAGTCCAACGCTCAATCATAGACCTACTTCCATATCATCATTCCATAAATATATTTCATCAAGGTCCCAAACACTTCCCCGATAAAAGTTTAGGCATTTGAGGCTTAAAAAGAAAGATCTTACATTTTCTCCCAACCAAAACGAATCATAAATTTCCAGGCCGATTAAACACCCTCTAGTAAAATTTCGATTTCTCCCTCTACAAAACTCCGATTGACCTGATTCCAAGTTCATACCAAATTTAAGAAATAGAAATTTCCATACATATATGATTCACACTCTAATTCTAAGTACAACTCAAATCGTACACGTTTAAAGTCACATCAAAATTCTGGAAGATTACTATGCTGGCAGATCAAACACCCTATAGTAACATGTCGATTACTCCCTCTACAGAACTCCGATTGACCTGATTCCAAGTTCATTGGATATCTAAGATATAGAAATTTTCGGCATGTATGGGTCACACTCTAATTCGAATCACAATTCAAATGGCATACGTTTAAAGTTACGTCAAAAATTCAGGTTGATTGACATCTTGTGTTCATCAATTAAACCCTAAGTCATTCAAGATTCATGTCTTCAACCAAGAACTCATAAAGATTATATATTAATCATAAAATATATTCAAATTTCATTTTATATTTACTTAGGTATTCATTCTACATGCAATACTACCCAAACATGTGATCAATTCATACATTTAATTCAAGGTTTTTCAATAGAATTAACCAATTCTTAAAACTCCCTACACTTGGGTATTATAACTTGAATTTGATTTGCAATAAACACTTTCCTAATAGTTTGTAGGGTCTGATTTTATGTTGTTGATGGTGGATTGATGTTCTTCTCCATCCATCCTTCTTCCTTGGATGATTTGGGTGCAAGATTCAAGTCCAATTCTTCAAGAATCCATTCTTAAGCTTTGGAATTGGTTTCCCCCTTCTCTCTAATGGCCTATCTAATTTTTGCGAGTTATTAACCCTAACCCCCAATTCTGATTACCAGATATAGGTTGCTAATTTTTGTAGGTCTTTTAACCCTTATTTTTAAAATGACCAAATTACTCTCAAAAGGTGTCGGTTTGGTTTAAAATTGACCTGGGACCCAAACTATACCCCCGGGGACACTATTCCGACTATTTTGACCCATTCAAAATCATTCGTGACCTCTAAATTATATTCCGAGTCACTTAAAATATATTTCTCATTTCTCACCTCAAAATGGTCTACATGCGACTCCCGGTGAGATAAAATAAAATACGCACATATCAGTCGTTATGCCGTATATCAAAAATCCACCATTATTTACTATTTCGTATATCAAAAATCCACCATTATTTACTATTTCGTATATCAAAAATCCACCATTATTTACTATTCATGCACATAGTAAATCTCGTAACTAAATATTAATTAGTCTCTATCTCTTGATTGATATTTAATATTCACCTTTACTATTTAATCACATTAATTTATGTCACACATGTAATTTAACTAAAACTAATTTCTAAATTAATTAAATCATAAATACATAGAAATACGGCGTATTACATACTTCCCCCCTTACAAAGGAATTTCGTCCTCGAAATTAGTACAAAGCAGGTACTAAAACTTAGGATTTTTATAATCACGACATCCTCTAGTAGCCAAATCCAAATCATAATAACATAAGGGTTACTCCACTATACACTCACTAATGGTACTCATCTATCAAAAGGTTTAATCATTGTAGCCTCAAATTTCAACAAACTTTCTCAATTCACTACGTACTGATACGCTCTATCAGTCATATGATCCCAATACTAGCTCTATCGTCTCCATACTGAGAAAAGTTCGCACCTCCCTATGCGCCAATTCCCCTTACTCACCACAAATAAATACTCCCTTCATAGGAGGAATCACGATAACTTCTGACCACTCATGTCAGTATTTAGAACTTCAGTTCACAGTGGCGTAGCTCTTATGACATTCAAAAGTCACCCAAAATAGTTTGTAGTCCACTCCACTCTTAACAACAGACTCCAAATCACGGTCAGTCCAAAAATCTAGTTATCCCCTCACCTCTAATCAACTAGAGGGTGTACGACAAGGCTTTTTACGCCAAACCTCAAAAAGTACCTCGTGCCTGATAAATCGGTATAAGTTCTTACACACACTCTACCAACGGTAATTTCTCCCCGTAATTACCCTATAAGGCACGACACGCACTACTCACATTAGCTAGCATAATAAACCATCTATCATCTAACCCTCGACCTATAGGTGCTACCATATGCCCAAAACAAAACTCCTTCCCCATCGCTTCCTGATAATCCCTATCAGAGGTGGGATTGGAGGATCTCATCCTGATTCGTAACAATATTGGGAGGCACCTTGCACCGGTGCAATCCTTATTTCATAGAGAGCATAACAATCACTTCATCTCAGCTAATCCACTCCATACACTCGGAGGAATTCTTGCCCTAGTCACAATGTTGGCAGCCTATCAATGCATTTTAGCAGTTTACCTACCCATTTTGTTACTAGAACCGTAGGCTTGTTATCAAATTCTGGTTGATCATCTTGAGCCAACATTTTCCATCTATGAGTGGTGCATCCGAAAACAGTCTCACTATGTCTCACCCCTCACCAATTTCCACTTATAATATCTCATATTTAAGTTGTTCTTTATACTCCCCTTCTTCCCCCAGGGTATACCAACAGTCACGGCCCGTGCACTTTTCGTAACTGGCACACTTCTTTGGTCTTCTTGCCTTATAGTCATTAATATTCTGTGTGCACGCAAGCCAATCTCATCATTTGATTGATCAAAGCTCCACTTTATTTTCCCACAACAGTTGGGACTCGTCTTTTCAAGAGATATCTTTTGAATGGCTTCCCATAACCTTTCAACCTATTTAGAGTGTGCTAGCTCTCTTAGCACATATATACTTGGACCATCGTCCTTATCACACGATGTTCAAGCCATCATACCATTTTAGCTTAATTGATAACTTCCCCACAGGTATACTTCACACGCATTAATTTCCATGCCCCTCTATCTCGGACGATTTATAAACCAACTAACCAGGGCACCCATACACCCTATAACTCGCGCATATATGCATAACCATTGCAAACGTCACATACTTTTCTCAAGATTTGCCTCACGTTCTTGATCGAGTTATAGCACATGGGTCTTCTCAATCATCCCATAAAACGTAATTTGATTCCTCTTGAGATTTTCCCAACCTTCAACTCATGGTGAGAAGAAGGATTTAGTGCTTTTTCCCTATACTACCGCTTAATTGTCCTTACACCGTATTATAATTCTCATCTCAAAGTGTTTCCTCAACACGTTCGAGGATTTATATTCAAAACTGATGCCCTGGCATTCATCAACGTCCCTCTACTCCCGACGTTTATAAATGTTCATGGGAATTTCATCTCGCATCAGCACCTAGACAAGGAACTTTCCCCAATGCGTTATCACTTAGTATTGGTGGTGATTGAGTTCTATATGCCTCAAACACACAATCGGGACACTCAGATGTTACCCCTAACCATATACTTATAAATCCCAACTCCCATATCTCTAAAGGAGTTCTATAACACCTCGCTCTCACTATCACTAGGCATTAGCACTAATCACAATAATGAGCTTTATATCTATCTGCTCGATAATAGACCCAATATTCCTTGAATCCTATCACAAAGTCCCTATGCACCGGGATCAATTACAACGAGACATCTATGCTCTGCAAAGTTTCCACCATAATATAATATAAATTTGAGATCAACCGTCTTTCAGGTGAGGCCTCATCAAACAACACATCTTTCCCTGGAACATTAAACAAGATGGCCTTGCTATCACCACCCTCTATCATTCCACCTACATCGCTAATCAGTCCATACCCAGGGTAATATTATACTCGCAATGACACCTCATTAGGACGAGTAATTCCAACATCCATATACTCCTTGTGTCTGCACCTACCCCCCTGCGATTAGTACTAAAGAGAGTCCCACTATACCAAGGCAACTACATACACATTCTAGTGTTATTAACGATAGACCCAATAAACTCGTCTCACACGCGAATCTAGTGCTAATAGAATATTGTGCCTCGCTCGTGTCACATAAAACTTATCCTACTACTCGAGGATAAAATTCATACTTCCAATAGTCAATAATTTTGGTGGCTTAAATGGTTCTTAGGCCTAACACTCTCGGCCCAGCCGAACTAAAATTTCTATAGAATGTTTCCCCATCTGTCCTAAAACTCTTGTCCTCTAACTTAAGGTGTACTAGGGTCACACATGTGTCCCTACTCTTTAAAAGTAAGACACCTCTCCATATCATTCCCATTCCTCTATCTCTATTGGGTATTACATGACGTTCCTTCTCACAGACTTGGTAGTCTTGACCCAGGCTGTTACCTCTGGTGTTCCTTGGGCCCTACTTGTCCTATGGAACTCGGTGTTGGCCTTGCCTGTCCTGACTAAACCTACCATCACTTGGTAGTAAATTCCATTGATCTAAAATATTTCAATGGATCCCTAGCATTTATGTAAGCTTACAGACCAAGGATCTTGATGACATCACACTGGTCATCCTAACCGACATTCTCATTCACTCTTGGGTATTTTTCCCGAGGTTCAAATCTCAACCTATGAATTCTTTTATCAAGTTCCCATATCCCTTCACCGGGTACGAAGTTCACAAGGCCAATCCTCGCCTCCCTACATACCACGTTAGGTGAGTCTGAAGTTGTACGACTATTTTCTACAACAATGTTTAGGAAATTACAATCCTCGAAAGATTATCCTACTAGTTATCTACTCGAATAACATTATGATGATCTCTAGCGTGATTACCCTTTCCTGGACACTCCAAGACTTATGTTGAGCCCTTTCCTCCTGCAGTCCATCTAACGCCCTTTATTGGCCGCCTTACAGTGTTCAAGGTACCATACCCAATCGAACTCGTATATGAATGACATCAACTATACTTAATAGCAGCAGAACGTAAGCCACGTACGTAGAGGAATACAACAATCCTATGATAGGTCTCCATATTAATCAAATGATACGATGAAAACGTAGTAATCCGTACAGATACTAAGGACACTAGAACCTGATGCTCTGATACCATATGTGACACCCCGCCTAATTAAACATCGGGTGATCAGGAGTTTATTAAATTAAAACAAGTTTTTCAAATGGTTCATTCTTAGCATCAATGTCGAAAACTTTTTAATTACTAACCACCTAAGAGAAATTAGATCGGTGCCAAATTTTATCGTTCGTTAACACAATAAAATGTACCATGAGAAAGATAAATAAAACATTCACAGTATACTAGAGTTCAATCCAACACAATATATATGAATGAAAGACTTGGCGATAAACCATCGACTAAAAGTTCAGAACCACAATCCACAATACTCAAAAGAACTCAATAATTATAAATCGTCAACGGACAACATGTTCATACAAGGAATACAAAATAAGATCCTACACCAGATCAGAAAGGAAGAATCATTTAATCAAGATCCTGTCAGCATCCACAGTGCTACAACTCCGAGTTCCTGGAATGAAATCCTCAATTCTGGCGTCCCAGTGGCTGGACACCTAAAAGGTTTTGAAAATATTTTATAGCAAGAGTTAGTACTCAAAACATTTTGAAAATATTTAGCAAGCATTTATCACAATAAAATTCAGTTATTGATTACACATGTTCACGGACACTCTCTCTTGAGTTCTCCTCACCTCTAATCTATAGTGCACGCTTAACGTTCTATACTTAGCCCACCTAGATATACTACCCAAGCTAATTAGACTAGAGTATTCAACAGAACATATCTACACGTCTAAGTTCCCGTACCACCCATACAGTACATAAATTTATTAACATCCCTCATTTGTTAATTAACACAATAGTAACATTCTTCACATGCTATATTTCCATAACTATGATTAAGTCTCACCACTTAACTTTATCCTTTAGATATCCACTATCTAACATTAAATCTTTAAAATTAAGTTTCTCTACTCAACTTACTTTTAGATGTCTATACGTCATCTAACTATCTACTATCCTACACAAGCATATTATTTATACGGTATATATTTCACTCACAACATATACTATAAGGATCATTGGTCCGGATAATCATCGACCCCAATTATCCTATCATTATTTAACCTCCACAATTAAGTTTCACTACTTAATTTACTATAGCGTATTCCCAGTCTATTTTAAATTTTGTGATTAAGTTTCTCTTTACTAAATTTACCATTTAGATGTAAATCTCTATATATATATCATCTACAAATATACTATCGCACATAAGTATAAAATCATAAGGTACATATTTCAAACATAATATATACTAAAAGGATTTACTGGTCCGGAAAATCATCGACCCCAATAACCTTACCATTTACATTGTTTCGGAAATCCCTCGACCCCAATATAAAGGTCATACATATGTATATTGGTCCGGCATTATCATCGACCCCAATATCTCTGCAAATTACATTGGTTCAAAAATCCCTCGAACCCAATGTAAAGTCACACGTATGTATATTGGTCCGGCATTATCATCGACCCCAATATTATTCATCTTCGATTTGGTCCGGATAATCATCGACCCCAAATCAAGCTTTCATGTATTGGTCCGAAAAATCATCGACCCCAATACAGGAGTAAGCATACTTTAGGTATTCATCAAACCTAATAATCAATATAATAGGTATTCACACAACCAATATTTACCACACTTGTTTGCTTTACTAATTTATTTCACTTTCGTACTAATTTGAGTATTAACACAACTCCAAAGGTCCTAGTTACCCCTTGGTATATCAATTCAGTAGTTACCCTTGTTAACATACTGACTCAACAAATTTAAGCTCGCTCACGCTTTTTCGTAATTATATTCTTATCATCTCGAATTAGAATACGTCACAATCAACCTATGAATCTCCATTTTAATTCTCTCATAACATTGAAGTCCAACGCTCAATCATAGACCTAATTCCATATCATTATTCCAGAAATATATTTCATCAAGGTCCCAAACACTTCCCCAATAAAAGTTTATGCATTTAAGTCTTAAAAAGAAAGATCTTACATTTTCTCGCACCCAAAATGAATCATAAATTTTCTTGCAGATCAAACACCCTCTAGTAAAATTTCGATTTCTCCCTCTACAGAACTCCGATTGACCTGATTCCAATATATAACTTTCCATAAATCTATGATCCACACTCTAATTCTAAGTAAAACTCAAAGCGTACACGTTTAAAGTCACGTCAAAATTGTGACAGATTACTATGCTGGCAGATCAAACACCCTGTCGTAACATGTCGATTACTCCCTCTACAGAACTCTGATTGTCTTGATTCCAAGTTCATTAGATAGCTAATATATAGACTTTTTAGCATGTATGAGTCACACTCTAATTCGAATCACAATTCAAATGGCATACATTTAAAGTTACGTCAAAAATTCTGGCAGATTGACATCTTGTGTTCATCAATTAAACCCTAAGTCATTCAAGATTCATGTTCTTCAACCAAGAACTCATAAAGATTCTATGTTAATCATCAAATATATTCAAATTTCATTTTATCTTTACTTGGGTATTCATTTTACATGCAATACTACCCAAAAATGTGATCAATTCATACATTTAATTCAAGGTTTTTCAATAGAATTAACCAATTCCTAAAACTCCCTACACATGGGTATTATAACTTGAATTTGATTTGCAATAAACACTTCACTCATAGTTTGTATGGTCTGACTTCATGTTTTTGATGTTGGATTGATGTTCTTCTCCCTCCATCCTTCTTCCTTGGATGATTTGGGTGCAAGATTCAAGTCCAATTCTACAAGAATCCATTCTTAAGCTTTGGAATTGGTTTCCCCCTTCTCTCTAATGGCCTCTCTAAGTTTTGTGAGTTATTAACCCTAACCCCCAATTCTAATTACCAGATATAGGGTGCTAATTTTCGTAGGTCTTTTAACCCTTATTTTTAAAATGACCAAATTACTCTCAAACGGTACCAGTTTGGTCTAAAATTGACCTGGAACCCAAACTATACCCCCGGGTACACTATTTCGATTATTTCGACCCATCCGAAATCATTCGTAACCTCTAAATTATAGTCCCAGTCACTTAAAATATATTTCTCATTTCTTACCTCAAAATGGTCTACACGCGACTCACGGTGAGATAAAATAAAATACGCACATATTACTCGCTATGTCGTATATCAAAAATCCTCCATTATTTACTATTCTGTATATCAAAAATCCTCCATTATTTACTATTCGTGCACATAGTAAATCTCGTAACTAAATATTAATTAGTCTATATCTCTCGATTAATATTTAATAATCACTTTTATTATTTAATCACATTAAATTACGTCACACATGTAATTTAACTAAAAATAATTTCTGAATTAATTAAATCATAAATGTGTAGAAATATGGCATATTATATTAGCCTCACCCCTAGGCTCACTAAACCAAAGAACAATGTAAAAATCAGCCCCTCCCCAAAATATTTATCTGTAAACCGTCACCACTAACTAGTCCCATACCTAGAAAGAGATAACGACCCAAAGGCCTACTAACTAGTCACATACCTAGAAAGAAACCCAAATAAAGGTGAGAGCCCTATCTATCCCATAACCCCGTTATCCCCGCGGTGTCGAATATATTAAAATAAATAAGTGGCATAAGGCTAAATTTTAATTTATCACAATAATTATACAATTTAATCCAACATCAATATTTATTTAATTCATGTTCATTTAATCATAATATTAATTAAACAATACTTTCTCATCAAGTTATTCAATTTCAAATCACATGCATGTTGTCAAGTTCATACAATAAGAATTTATCCATTACGCAACATCCACAAAGTTAGCATGGTTTAATCATGATAAAATTTAATTAGTGATATCTCTACGTGAAAATCTACATGCGAGCGTCTTAAAGTCTACGGAACCCAAATCTCAAACCTAACATGCAAGGTTTTGAGTCTTTATTCATATTAAAACTTTTCATAAAAACAGCCCCAATTTATCTTCCAGTTTCCTTAATTAACATCTCTAATTTCTTTTAAGAAAACAAGTGTATTTAGTGTGTAGGCCATATTTAAAATAGATTATGTACTTTTAGGACTTAAAATAATATTGATTATGGATATAGGACAACAAACATTTCGTTTCCATTTTTAATCCCTATTTTCAAATTAAAGGGACATGTGGCATGCTGTGATTGGTTGACATTTTATGAATATGGGTCCGCGCCAGCTGCTTTATTCAAAAATAGGGACTAAAACTATAAATAAAATGTTTGTTGTCCTATTTCCAAAATACATATTACAATAGGTCCTAAATTTACAAAGCCCCAATTTAAAACGCATAATAATAAAGGAAAGGAATAGAGATATTCATGAATGGAAACTGTTTGAAAAAAACTGATTAAGTAAAAAAAAATTCATGAAAAGATGATAAAGATTTGTTCTTGGATCAACTTTAGAAAACCCGGGTTAGTTTGTCAAATATTGAGTTGAAGGTTGTTTATAATGAGGCTAGGGTTTGCAGCTAGAAGAAACTGGAGAATATGAGAGGCTACAACTCTTAGGGTTTAGAATGATGAGATTTAAAAGTGATAACCCCAAATTATTAATATATAAAGAGTTGGAGGAAATCTATCAATCCTCAAAACCATATCTCTCATATATCCTTTTCATAACAATATAAGACTAAATAAATACAACTAAGAGTGAAATCTATCAAGTTTAACATGCTTTAATTTAACATTTTCTCTAAACTGTCTAATATGATAAATCCTCCATGGCCTATAATGACCTCCAAGTCTTCCAATAAACTTAGTGACATCTAAACTCATCGTGGCTACTCATCCTGAGGACACAAGGAATGTGGAAGGGATAAGCTCAAATAACCCATTATTGGTTAAATCAAAAGTGCTCAACCCACCTATTAATGTTAGTTTTTCCAGTGACAATATATATACTAATAAAGAAATGCAATTTTATTGTAAATAAGAATTTTTTTTGGTAGAATGTAAATATATTATACCAAAGGCATCAGCCCAAACTTATTACAATGAGTCCAAACAAAACAACCCAGCAACAACAATTATCAAACAAAAAAAAAACAGAGCAAACAAAACAACCAACATTAAATTCCTGGCTGCAAACCAAGAACCCATAGCCCAAACTAGATAACAACTGAAAATAAAAACTAGGATACCACTCAGCACTTCTCCACATGAAAAACCAAATAACAATCTTCAAAAAACCCCACGTGTCTACACTGCCACACTAGCCAATCCAGAGACATGCATTCTGATCTCAATCCATCAACACAGGTCTACGGAATCAATAAGCACAACCATCTTGACCAACAACCCCATCAATCTGCAAATCACATCTCCAAGGAAAAAAAACATCATCAACCCATTCTCATCATACCATATCGATGACCAATCTCACCCTCAACTAAATCCAGCAGCCACAAACAAGAATAACCAGAAACCCATCAATCTCAACCATAAAATATGCATGACTGATCAAGAAAAAACCACTCATAAAACCATTGAAGACCAACGAACCAACCTCATACCCTCAGCCAATAACTCCAACTCGCAGACCAAACCCAACAACACCAATGAAGCCAAGAAGATAATTCAACAAACCCACCGTGAAAATCAACATGCCAAGGACATAATATTTGATAAGACAACAAACTCCATGGTTATCTCTACGTACAAATAAACCCCTAGATGCAAGGAAAGACAAGGATGCTCAGAGGAACAACAACACATAATCGAGAACCATCACATACTTCATAAGCACAGGCAGTAAACTACAAGGGACAACATTGAAGAACTGTATGATTGGGTGAACCAATTGTGAAAACAGAGGTAAACATCCCATACAACAGTAATCAACAATGAGAACACAAATTCAAACTAGGTATCAAGATCTCTCAATTACTGAAATACATCTTCATTAATACCCCATCTTTGAATAATTTCCCAATTTCTTTGATTTCTTGGAACATTTCTCCACATGCATGTAATATTCTGAATATTTCTTTCAGCGTTCTTTAGGATTTGCTTTTTATCACTCGAGACATTCTCAAAAATCTTTTTATTGCTTTCAATCCAAATACTATAGATAGTAGTAGCTATAGTAACTTCCATATAGTATTCTCAAGATTTGTACTCTTGCTAGATATGGAGCTGATTTCTTCTGAAAAACTTTTCACCTCTCTATTATCTCCATTATATTCCAAACATTTTCCCCAGGTATACTTAGAGAACTAACATTTGAAGAAAATATGATCTCTATTCTCCACTTCAGTATTGCATAATACACATGTAAAGGGGGATTGAAGGTAATTTTGAGATTAGAGATAAATCCCCATTAGCAACAGTGTTTGGGGATTAAGTCACCGAGGCAGCTCAAGCGTGGTAACTCATAACTTGCTGTCTTAGTTAGCTATATTTTAATTTTTGTTTATATTGACTATGATCTATAACGGTTGTAATGATATAATGATAATAATAATGAGTTTTAGTGTGAGGTCAAACCGTACTCGTGAGAGACCAGACTTGGCAGGGCCTGGGAGAGCTTTCATGCTCTATCGAATGACCTCATTGCGAGAACTCTAGAGGGACTTGGTTTGGAGGATTGAGAAGTGAGTCACCATTGGGGCTTTCCCTGACCATCTTAGATACACCTAGTAAAACACCAAAGGATCCTGATCGTGGAACCTCAGGGGGAACAGCCTTGGGTTCCATCGGGCGTTGAGTTGTGAGCCAAACAACCCTCTACTTAATATCACGTCTACTTTATCTGATGTCACTAACTAGTTAGGCAATGTCAGACCTGCACTTGAGTAAACCATTGTGGTATTTGGGTCTGTCAGATAGTTGGTAAGCCACCTCTATGACAACAGCCCCCTGACACACAGTGGTTAGGCAAAAAGGCATGTCTTGGCATTTAATGTTTATGACGCGGAGACAACTAGTGCATCAGGTATTTTATGTTTGTGACATAAAGTATGAGGGATGTCTCTCACATGCATGAATGGCAGAGTTGCCTCGGGGATGGTGTGGGAGGCTATTTAAGGACCCCAACCACCTCTGAGGAGATGATGATCTTTTTGAGAGTTCAGAAGTGATTACTAGAGAGTTATTACAAACCAGAGAGTTTAATCACTCACCATTGTCATTTATTACGAAGCTTTTAATACTTGACAGGGATTCTTGAGGGTGATTAGTGTGTTTGGTTGCCTGCCAAGGTGTATCTAGGGTGCTTAATTCTCTCTCCCTCTAGCTAAGTTACTTTCAAGTTCATTGCTACCTTATGAGTTATACACAAGAGATTTGTGAGTTCAAACTCAGTCTATCTTCATTGAGTAGTGTTTGTATGTCCTTTGGTTAATCAATAGTGTCGCTATTTAACTTATCATTACTATACTCAAAAAGGGGTTACGCATCCATCTTATCTAAACTACCCTCTTACAACACATATGTCACTATTAATAATACCCCAACTTTTCAGTTTTTTCCTAGTTCTCAGCTTGTCTAGATATGAAAGCCAAACAAAGAATTCATACCTAGGTACTTTTTTTAGTAAACCTTACTGCATTATCCCACCCAAGTCTCTGACCCCTTCTTCTCATTGCATTGTAGGTGTCTTTACAATTAAAACTTCGATTCTTAGAAGGAATCCAAAAAATCCAATCATCATTCTCAACATTATGACTGATACTGGTACTATTTATTTTAGCAAGATCACTTGAAATAGGTCTGGATAAATTCCATCTCCCATTATCAATAAACTCAGCAACTTTAGCATCTTCCCTACTAACAGCATCATACATAATTCTTCTACCATGATGTTTAATTAGGGGACCTTTTTCACTCTAATTATCAATCCAAAATAGAGTATTCATTCCATTCCAACATGATATTGAATTAATTTTTTTACTTCACTCCTCAGTTTCCAAAGTTTCCTCCAAGTCCATGAACAGTTAACTTTAAGTTTAATTATCCATATAGATTGATTCTTAATTACAACTGAACGGATCCATTTAACCCAAAGACTATCTTTTTTCCTAGCCAAATCCCACAAGGGTCTGAACATACAATCTTTGTTTCACTCCATAAGATTGTTTATCCCAAGACCTCCTTCTTCAATAGGCATACAAACATCCTTCCAAGAAACTTTAGCTCCATATATTCTAAGCTCAATCCCAGACCAAATAAATCTACATAAAATTTGCTCAATCTCTTTAATAACCCATTTTGGAAGAATAAACATACTTATCCAGTAAATCCGAATGCTTCTAAGAATTGAAATAACAAGTTGAATTCTACCAGCATAAAACAAAACAAATATTAGTCCAACTCTTAACTCTTTTCATTAATTTTTTAATCAAACCCTTACATTCATTGCTCTTCAATCTTATGGAGATTAATGGAACCCCCAAATATTTAACTGGTAGCATCCCCTGAGACATACCCAACAAATTATTTAAACAACCTTTTGTTGCATCATCAACCTCAGTAAAGAAGATTTCACACTTAGAGTAGATGGGACCAAGCCCAAATAAATCTTTGAATTCCTTAAGAACTTTATCAATGGTTATAAAGGTATTTCTATCAGCCCCATCCACAATAAAAAAAATCATCAACAAGCATGACATGACTTAAATTCAATTGCTCACAATAAGGGTGAAAAGTATAATCACTTTTTTGAACTGCATCATCCATAATCTAAGAAAATCCTTCCATGATCATTAAAAATAAATAAGGAGAAAGAGGGTCTCATTGTCTAAGAACATTAGTACCTTTAAATATGCCATTAACCCCTCCATTGACACTCACTGAGTAGCTAGTAGTTTGAACACACTCCATAATCCATCTCACCATATTAACAGGAAACTCCATAACTTCCAACATACATTCAAAAAACTCCCAATTCACTGAATCATAAGCCTTCATAAGGTCAATCTTCAATTCACACCTAGTAATACCCTTATCCAAATGATACCCCTTCATAATTTCTTGCATTAAAATAATATTACCATATATATTCCTACCCTTAACAAATGCAGATTGTCTGTTGTTTACCAAATGAGGAATAATCCCTCTAAGTCTCCTCATTATAACTTTGGAAGTAATCTTGTAAGTGGTATTACAATAAGATATAGGTTTAAAATACTTCATAGTGACAGGGCAGTTAGTCTTAGGCACAAGAGTAATGATAGTATTGTTCCATTCTTTAAGCATATACCCCTTTTGGAAGAAATACAAAACAGAATCAGTAATATTATCTCCCACCACATCCCAATTCCTATGAAAGAAACCAACATTATAACCATCAGAACCAGGAGCCTTCTTAGGATCAATATCAAATAGAGCATATTTAATCTCTACTCTACTAACATCCTCATTAAAAACCCTTTTATGATGATCATTTACCCACCTTTGCCTTATTACCATAAGCCTCCTTTTATTAATATTTCTCCTATTATTTTTGGATCCCAGTAAGTTGGAAAAGAATTCCATAACCTCTTTATGTACTGCTTCTTAACCTCTAACAATGTTACCATCCATTGAATTCTAGATTTCTGTCTATAAAAATCCTCCTCAATCTCTCTCAATTCCAAATAGTCTTTCAAACATACCCTCCTGCTATTAATTAAGGTGTTATCCCTTCCCTTATCAATCATTTGAGTTTGAATATTATTGAGTTCAAATTTCTTTGCATTAACTCTAAATGATCTTTTAGCATACCATTTTTTATTCAAATCTTTAAAGTCCATCTTTAACAGCTTCAATCTTCTAGCAACCACAAACATAGGACTACCTTTAACATCATGATTCGAGCCCTTTTCTAGAATTCCTCTAAAATCTCCATTCTTAATCCAAAAATCAAATAACTTAAATGGTCTACTAATTTTCTCTTTCTTGATTTGAATGGAAAGAATCACAGGTGTATGATCTGAAACACCAGATAAATCAACATTTACTTTATAATCAATGAATAAATGGGACCATATCTCATTGTATAAAAATCTATCAATTCTACTTTGAATATTAGCAACACCGTCTCTACCATTGCTCCAGGTAAACCAACTCCCTTTAACATTGAAGTCTTCAACCTTAATATCCTCAATGCATTTATTAAAATCATCAATTTCCTCCCAATCAACACCAATACCTCCAATTCCCTCCTCATAATTTTTTACAACATTAAAACCACCCCCAATAATCCATGCTTCATGATTATAAACTCTAGAAACATTCCTCAAATAGTTCCAAAGATTAAATATATTCTCCCTCTCATTAAACCCATAGACTCCAGTAAAAATAAAAGATTGTAAATTCTCTCTTATAAGCACTTTCACAGTTAAAGCTTGATCAATTTTGCTAATTTCTTCAACATCAAAGCAATTGGGATCCCAAGTAGCCCAAACTCTACCAGGGCCAAAATTAGGAGTGTTGTGTAAAATATTCCACCAATAAAAACATCCCTCTTTAACTTTCAGAATACCTTTATTTCCACTAAACAATAAAGTTTGTTTTGTTATCTCTAATATATTTATTTACTTCATGTTGTTTATGAGGAGCATTACAAACCCTAATATTCCATATACCTACTTTGATCATTTATATCTTTTAACTCCCCCTTTACCTTTACCCTTCTTCCCCTTGTTAACTATTTTCCCATTTTTTGCTTTCTCTACCACTTTGCTGAGACTGTTTTTTATATTTTTCCCTTTATCATTTCCCAAAATTTCTTCAACTAGTTTATTAATATTGTCTTAATCTTCTAAAATAGTGGAGTTATTTACTATATTAATCCCAGTCTTTATTGTCTGATCTGGATTGATAACTTTTTCTTCCACTTTCCCAACTCCCTCAAGATACACAGACTCTTTAGTATTATCTATTACAAATTCTGCTTGTTGTTTACTGCCTTCATTCTCTATAATCTTACTAACACCTGTTTTTACTGGATCTACTTGTTGATTAATGCCTTTATTCTCCTTGATTATTCTATCCCCTGCCATATTTGATTCTGCTCTATTTTCCAAAACTTCAGGGACTATTTTATCTGCATTCTTGTTCTATTCTGTCTCTTTATTAATTTCCACTTTCTTCCATACCTGTTCAATCTTCCTTGCCTTTAAACAATTTTCGTCTTTATGCCCAAACATTTGACACACAGTACGCTTAGCTGGAATCCATTCATACTCCACTTTTTCAACTATCATAGCATCATTGTTGTAATAAATTGGAATCACCTTAGGTAACTCATCATCCATACCAATTTCAACACATATTCTGGCAAAAGTCAACCTCTCTCTTTTAGCAGTCATCCTATAAGTGAATAATGGCTTACCAATAATTTTAGTTATCTTACTTAAAAACCTATCAGACCATAAGTGCAGTTTCAAACCAGGTAAACTAACCCAAATTGGTATTTTGTCTAATCCCTCTTTCTCCAAACTAACATCAGCAATCCAAGGTTTCACTATAAGTGGCTTGTTATCAAAATACCAAGGACCTATTTCAATCACCTGATGTTGTGCCTCTTTGTCTTCAAAATCAATTACAAAAACTCCCTTCTGCAATAAAAAAATCTCAGATTTGCCAAATTTACTCCATCTTCTATTAGCATAACCTCTCATGGCTCCAAAAGAGACCCTAGCCCCAAGAACATACACCACTATAGCATTCCTCCATCTATTGATGTCTTCTTCCACCTCATTAGTCTCAATTTTTACACATTTTCTAACTTCATTGTCTTTATGGACTATAACTGGGAATAGACTATTACCAGCTATTTTTTCTCGATTAGGAGTTACAATGTTTGCTTGTGTTTTCTGGTTAGGTGCTGCTAAAACTTCATTATTGGCAATAGATTTGCCTTTATTATCAATAATATTACTAAGAGTTGGAAACTGTTGTTCAAGAACTTTAGTACTTACCACTTTTCCATTAGATCTATTATTCTTTGGGGTAGATCTAACAATTTCCTCTTCTATTCTACTCAGATCTGCATTTGATACATTTGATACATTTTCTTCTTCTAATCTACTCAGTGTAAATAAGAATGAGTATGCAATAAGAGAAAATAGTAAGGAAATAATGTTTATTTCCCAACCCCTTATATTACCTCGATGACTTAAGGCTCGATCTAGCTTAGTTCACCTCTCCTTGACTTCCCCTAAGGCTTAGTATCCCTTATTTCACATCGCCCTCTCCCAAGGCTAAATCTACCTTGGTTCACCCTATATTCCGCTGCCTGTATATAGGTCCTTGGACTTCTCAATCTCCTAGTCCATATTTTGGGTGTCTATTGACCCAGTCATGCCACAGGTCACGGCCTCCTTTCCTATCCAACTCTAGGATGAGCGATTCGCAGTCTGTAGTTAACTCCATAGCTTTGACTGAGCTCTACCAAGGTTAAATGCCTATAATTAACCAAGTCTTAATAACCCTAGGGCTAATCATTTTCATATCAAGCACTAAGTAGGAGGCCTTATCCAGGCAATGATGCCTCGGCCTGGCCAAATAGTGTTGCAAATTCCACATCAAATCTCGTCTCAAACAGCCACTAGGCAAAATATAATTGTAACCAAATTTCGCAGTCTCAAAGAATGAGTGAGAACTCATGATCGACAAGGGTATTTTAGTAAACCAATGATTGTTAAATCCTAAATATTTCATAACTCAAATCTTCAAATACCAAAGGTGAAACCCTAAATAAAATCTCATGAGATCAATAAGAATATCGTCAATGTCTCTTTTCCTCAACCCACAATCTCCAAATAAGAACCCTAATAGAAGACCTCTAAAATAAGTATTCAAGGTTAACAATAATATCTCATGGCCTACAGACCCATAAAAACCCTAAAACCTCAATGAACAGTAAGTGACCATTACTTTTAAACCCAAAATTCAATCAATAGAAAAATACATGGCCTTAACCTAGAAAAATCAGAATATAAAATAGGGGCTCATCTCATTCAATGAAAATAATAGAAACTAAGGTTTTAACAAAGAAGAAGAGGATAAGGACATATCCCTTACCTTAAGGATTTCGTCTAATGGACAGTAGCAGTGTGTCGCCTTTACACCACCTCTTCCTCCCCGATGAACAGTAGATCTCCTCAGCCTATTTTCTGATAGGACCTCCTCTTATTCTCAATATCTCCCTTTCTCTCTCTAAAATGGGAATTAGGGTTTCTAGCAGATTTGGGAAACATGCCAAGGGTTGCCATTGATAGGAAATGTTAGGGAGCCAAGGGTTTCCAATTATGTCATCTCCCGTCCAAAAATATTCATCTAAAAAGGCTTATAGAACCTTTAAAACTTGGTTTCTAATAAATAACGTAGTTGTACCACCTCATCGCCCACGTGTTGGACCCTCACAAGCCCCTGAGGTAAAACTCTGTGACCTATTTCCCAAGATCGTAGCCTTAAAATAACTTTCCCAACCATCAATAAAGGTCATAGTTGTGCTCTTACTTAACCTCTTTGTGTCCACAAATCCCTTGTCGAGGCTTCATATAAGGCCGCGTCCTTATGAGGTCTAGGTTCATTAAAATCTCCCCAACCTAAAATATTATGTCCTCGAAATTTAAAAAGATAAAGAAAATAACAACGCATTCTATACCTTAGAATAGCTACAGGTATTTCGCTCTGATTGTTGACTCCATCTCCCAAGTGGCCTCTTTTGCGGCCTGACGTCTCCAAAGCACTTTGACCAAAATATTCTTTAAACTTAGTTTCCTTTCCCTTTTATCTCAAATTTGCACTAGGGCCTCATCATAACTCAAATCTCGCGGATCGCAATGGTTCATGGTTAATAATATTGCCACGGTCTCTCACATAATTTCGTAGCATTGAGATATGAAAAACATTATGTGCATGGGAAAGTTTGGTGGCACGGTAAGTTTATAGGAAGACTTCCCAATTATCTCAAGTATTTCAAATGGTCCTACATACCGCAGACTTAATTTCTTCTTCTTCCCAAACCTCTTGATTACCTTCTAAGGGGAAACCTTAAGAAATGCATAGTCCCAAGACTCTAAATCCACATCTCTTATTGTGATATTGTCCAAGCTCTTTTGTCTACTTTGAGCACTCTACAACCTTTCTTGTAGCAACTTTACTTTGGTCGCGACCTGCCCTACCATCTTAGGCCCCAATAATTTCCTTTCTCCTACTTCATCCTAACATAAAGGGATGGGGCATCTTCTCCCATACAAGGTAATTTTAGGGTCCATATTGATACTTACCTGATACTAATATTGTACACAAACTCTACTAAAGGTGGGTGGTCTTCCTAACTTCCAAAGAAATCTAAAACACATGCCCTCGGTATGTCCTATAAGGTTTGATGGTCCTCCCCATTTTTCCATCTATCTACGGATGGAAGGTCGTGATATAGTCTATACACGACCCCATTGCTCTTTAGAAAATATTCCAAAATCCCGAGGTGAATCTAGAGTCACGGTCAGACACTATAGTAACAGGAACTTCGTGGAGTCTTACCATATCCTTAAAAAGGAGCTTGACCAAATGATCAACATTGTTCGTGGTCTTGATAGCCAAAACGTGTGTGGTCTTGGGTAACTAATCCACAATAACTCAAATGGAATCCATCCCTCTCTCTGTCCATAATAATCTAATAATAAAGTCTATAAAAATATTCTCCCACTTCCACTCAGGTATAGGCACGGGATGAAGTAGCCCAATTGGCCTTTGGTTCTTTACCTTAACTTGTTAACACACTAAACATTTATCAACAAACCCCGCAGTCTCTATCTTCATGGTAGACCAAAAAAAAATTTATTTCAAGTCTTGATACATTTTGGTGATTTCGAGGTGAATTAAAAAGTGTGAGTAATGACCTCATTCTAATACCTTGGACCTGCAAAATACAAATCCTCATCCTAAATCGCAAGACTCCGCAGTAATCTATTCTAAAGGCTGAGTTATTTCCTCCTTTTACTTATCCACGGTTTTCTAGAGATCGAGGTTTGTGGTCTGTGTGACCTTTATCCTCTCAATCAATAGAGGTTCCATAGTTAGGGCACATAAGTGTTCACAACCTATGTGGCTTATGACCTCAATTCCCATAGTCTACGATTTTCTCATGACGTGCTCTTGATTACTGATTATCATGGCATTAAAAGAACCATTCCTACTTAGGGCATCAATAACTACGTTAGCTTTCCCGGGGTGATACTTAATTGAACAATCCTAATATTTGATCAATTCTGACCATCTCTATTGTCACATGTTAATATCTTTTTGGGTGAAAATATAAGTTAGGATCTTATGATCTGAGAATATCTCAAAAGTTTCACCATACAAGAAATGTCTCTAAATTTTGAAAGCAAAGACCACTACTGCTAACTCTAGGTAATGGGTGGGCTAATTTTTCTTATGTGGCCTCGTTTGTCTAGAGGCGTAGGCTATAACCTTCCCATTTTGTATTAATACACAACCAAGGCCATGACCTGAAGCGTCACTATAAATCACCTAACCTCCTCCTTCTTTTGGCAAGGTCAAAATGGGTGAGACCACTAATTTTTCCTTCAATTTCTAGAAACTCTCTTCATACTGCATGGACTAAATATGCTGCAAAGGCATTCCTTATGTTCCTCCGTGGACTTTGAATAAATCAATATGTCATTATTAAATACAATCACAAACTTTTCTAGGAAGGGCCTAAATACTCTATTTATCAAATCCATAAAGGCAACATGGGTAGTAGTTAACCCAAAAGGCATCACCATAAGCTCATAATGACCAAACCTAGTTTTAAAGTCTATTTTGTGAATGTCCTCATCCTCAATCTTAAGTTGGTGATGTCCTGACCTCAAATCAATCTTAGATAAATGTCTAGCACCCTTCAATTGGTCAAAGTGATCATTAATACTAGAAAAAGGACACTTATTCTTTATGGTTACCTTATTCAATTCCCTACAGTCTATTAGCATTCTTATAACTCCTTCCTTCTTCTTTACAAAAAGAATCAGCGCACCCCAAGGGGAAGTACTAGGACTAATAAAGTCGTGGCCTAATAAATCCTCAAATTGTTCTTTCAATTCCTTCAATTCCATGGGAACCATTCTGTATGGAGCCTTTGAATTAGCTGTGACCTCATGTACAAGGTCAATGGTAAACTTAATATCTCTGTTTTGGGGCAATCCTAGAAACTCCTCTGGGAAAACATCACAAAACTTCGCATCGAGATAAACATCTACTAAGATAGCCACGGCCTTTTCAAGATCCCTCACGTAGGCTAGATATCCGTGTCACCCACCCTTTAGCATATTCCTAGCTCTCAAAGTTAATATCAATAAGGTATTCTTACTTAGTTTAGTGCCTCTAAAACTCACCTTGGTCTCACCAGGTTTACAAAGGATAAGATCTTTATTAGCACATTATATCTGAGTATAATGGGTGGACAACTAATCTATGTTTAAGATCACATCAAACTTTTCCATTTCTAAGGGAATCAAGTTAACTTCAAATCATTGTCATCCTATTTCCATGGAACTTTCCCTAAATACAGTCGTGACCTCTGATAAAACTCCTACTGGGGTGTCAATCACTAATGGAAGGTTTAAGGTCCGAGGCCTTATCTTTATCTTTCATGCAAATGTAGTGGATATAAATGAGTGTGTGGCTCCAGAATAAAAAAGAGTGTAAGAATTTCTATCGCCAATAGTAATAGTACCATATATCATGTCCTTAGCCTTCTCGGCATTCTTGTCATTCAAGGCAAAGACTCATATTAGAGCCTGCAGCTTCTTCGCATTTTTCTTCAGCTCACTGAAATCCTTGACTTTGTGGTCTGGTTTGCCAAAATTTTAATAACTCACTGCCAATGGTCAAGCCTTAGAAACGTTTTCCTTTGTGTCGCAATTAAAATAGATCACTGTTGCAGTGTCTGTTGGAACGGTTGTCCCAGAAACAGTTGATATTACCTATAAGTTGAATAACAAAGAACTTTTGATAATATATCTACCCTATAAGGCGGAATTAGGATACCTATTGAAGAACACACAACGACTAATGAAGAAGAAATCTTGAGTCTTCTATTGTATTCGTTTGTTATGCCTATAACGAGAAGAGGGTGGACTCTTTAAATGTTACATGATTTGTAATATTAATATGATATTGTTTAATAATGAGTATATTATATTTTTGTTACGATAAATCACATAAATTAAGAGGGGTATAGTAAAGCCTTCAACCGTAGATTTTTTACGGCATCTCACAAGTATTTACAAATGTCATTTTATGACTATTAAATAATATTGAGCATGATTCATCGTTTCTTAATTTTTTTCATGACACACCTGCAACTTGAGTACGCGATAAATCACACTATCTGAGATACAAATATTGTGATCTAATATTATGATTCATCACGCAATATACCTATATGTTAGGTCATGAAAAACGAGTAAGAGGGAATGATGAACCTTCGTCTAAATATTATTTGACACGTCATAAAACAATTTGAGTATGTTACAACTCGGGATTCACCTTGAGATTATATACACCCACAAATTCGATATAGCATGTTATCAAACGACATTAAAACTATGTGTGATACACCTATTAGTGTATGGTTCAATGATTAATTATACAAATATCCCCGCACTTCAGGTTATTTTATTTTATTACATCAAATAAAATAAAATAACGGGGGCGTGATGATAATTGAACTTGGATATTTCCTGATTTCTACTAACCATTTGCAATATTATATTACTGGGTGAGAAATTATGTGTCATTTTGCAGAGGCCTCAGAATAAATCAAATATTGACCCGTGAAATTATTAAGCCATTGTTCAAAGTTATGACAGTTTGAGACATACCCCAAGAAATGTAATGATTAGGTTGTGTTTATTTTTCGGGTGGGCATTGTAAAATGGTAGATGTAATTTATTATACTTTATTTTATCTTGTGATAAAATAAAATAAAAGGCCAAATGAATATTATGATGCAACGTAGATTTTAGATTAAATCTTCTTCAACAGCCTATGACAAGGTTAGATCGAGTAACCTTCAGAGTTAAAGTAGTAGAGATCACTAAACAACCTTGATTTAGTTCCCAATTATTCATACTTGACAAAGCATTGTCAAAAAAAAGTTCAGAATCAAAATTTCTGAAGCCGTAATATTATATCGATTTTCTTTACATACAAGGCTCCAGTTTGGGCAACATGATTTTCAATCTTTTAAGAAGCAGGGGGAAGATCACCACCATCCCTAAAACTTTATCAACTTATAAAGAGTTGAAATTAGATCCATCATGTGACAACTCATCTACTAAATCTTGACAGAGCTCGTCCAACACCACCCTTCTTATATGGTGCATTATAATACAAAAACCCTTACCGTCATTGTGGTAAGTCGCCCTCAGCAGTGAATTATACTACAAAAGTCTCAAAGTAGGTGGTATTTTTAAAAAATCTCATCGTGATCTCAACGATTCGCCAAGAAGGTGTTATATTTTTGGCAAAAATCTCGTCGGATCTGGATGAGTCAGCAAACAGGTGTTATTTTCGGTAAAAACAAACCTTATCAGTTAGCTGCTAAATTGACTTACAAAGTGTAAATTTGACAAAACCTTAGCAGTCAGCTGCTAAGTTGACTTAGAAAGTGCAAATTTGAGAAAACCTTGGCAGTTAGCTGCTAAGTAAACTTAAGAAGTGTAAATTTAAGAAAACCTTAGCAGTTAGCTACAATGTTAACTTACAAAGTGTAATCTCAAAACAAACCTTAGCAATCAGCTACTAATTTGACTTACAAAGTATAATTTTAAAACAAACCTTACAACCAGCTGCTAAGTTGTGTTACAAAGTGTAAATTTGAGAAAACCTTAGCAGTCAGCTGCTAAGTTGACTTACAAAGTGTAATTTTAAAACAAACCTTCGCAGTCACCTGCTAAGTTGACTTACAAAGTATAAATTTAAGAAAACCTTAGCATTCAGCTACTAAGTTAACTTACAAAGTGTAATTTTGAAATAAACCTTAGCAGTCAGTTGTCAAGTCGGATTATAAAGTGTAAATTTAAGAAAACATTAGCAGTCAGCTGCTAAGTTGACTTACAAGGTGTGCTAAGCACTAGCAAAGGTTTAGCTAAGTCACCAAGCATGTGTGTTTTTCACAACCTTGTCTTGATTTAGACAAGTCAATAACATATGTATGCACAAAATATTGCCTAAATAGAGCAAGTCACCAGAATGTGTATGCACGAAAGCTTGCCCAAAACAGGGGGCAATTGTAATATTCAGTCTTAGTAGTACTTGTTAAATCTGATGAAAAAATAGAGTAATGACCACAATAAAATCGTGGATACACGTTCATTCAAGAGGAATGGGAGCAAACCCCAAATACTCCTCCAAACCAAAATAGAGGGCAATGGGACAAACTCAAAGTATATCATTCACATAAAAAATGACCATGAGGTCCGTTGGAATAACCCATGAGATCATATATCATCAAATTGAATTGTTATATGAGATCAATACCCACTATTCATAGGTTGACCAAACATATTAAAACCAACTATAAACGATTTCATACACACAGGCAATATGTTTCAGTCAGGCATCGACACATCAACTATGTGTACGAGGGGAAAATGTAGGAGGGTCTTAATGATAAGTCTCCCATTTAAATTATTAAAATTACATTAGAAATAATTAATCTTAATAAAAATCCATAATGCCACATGTGTTTATGCGATGCAGTTATTATTGTGCGTGTGTATTTGTATATTATTTATGAATCAACTAGATAATATTCTAGTATTAAGGATGTAACATATGTTATGGTACACATGTCTCCGTAATATATTTTACATGTGACAGCCCACTTGGCTTGGGTCTTGCTATAAATAGACCTTACTTCCTTACATTTGAAGGAAGAGCTTTTGGGGGAAGAGAGGAGTTTCTCTCTCAAGAGTCTTAGAGAAGAGGAGACATAATATCTCCCTCTTTGCACCATTGTATTTAGAGTTAAAATAAAGAGGTTTCTCGAGTCCACCACCTCACACCTCTTCGAAAACCATCATAATGAGTTTTTTGGCGAATAGTATGAACCCACGAACAACGTTCACTCTGGTTCCGACTATTACGGATGCGTAGGAGTAACTAAATTTGCTTAAGTCAATAACGTGCCAAAATTCGATATTTCCCCATATTAAATTACTCTCTTACATCAACCATATCATTTGTCTCATATTCAAATCCATTTGTCTGAACAATTAGTAAAGACTCTTATGATTGGAAAATAGCGTAAACCTCTCACGTAGTAGATAATATCTCCAGATACAAAGACCAAACTACAATTGCCAACTCTAAATCATGGTTGGGGTAGTATATCCGTGAATCTTAATCTTGAGAGAAGCATAATTTATAGGACTATAATCCTGTATCAATACTCCTCTTAACCCCTGAAGCGATGCATTAGTATAAACCATATACTCCATATGTCGTCCTGTGGAAAAGCAAGGATAGGTGCAGTCATGAGCCTCTCCTTGAACTCCTCAAATGCTCTCTGACATTCGTCTCTCCATACAAATAATACTCCTTACGGGTGAGGTGAGTCAATGGCCCGAAAATCTTTAAGAAATCCTGAATGATCTCCAATAATACCCAGAAAAACCTAAGAAACTCCTAAGCTCCGTAGGCATCGTGGGTTACGCCCAATCCATAACCGTAGATACTTTGGCAGGATCCATAAAAATCACAGCCTCGGATACAATGTGGCCCAATAACTGCACCTATCGAATATAAAATCAACACTTAGAGAACTTAATGTAAATATTATGTTCCCGTTGTGTCTGTAAAATCAATCTCAAGTGTTGTGTGTGCTCCTCCTCCGATTGAGAATACACTCAAATATCATTAATCAACGCTATGATGAATTTATCCAAGAATGGGTGAAACATCCTATTCATGAGGTCCATAAACACTTTTGGCACATTAATTAACCCAAAAATCACGACGTGAAACTCATATGATCCATAACATGTCAGAAAAGCATTCTTAGAAACATCCTCCTCCCGAATGCATAACTAATGATACCCTCAGTGCAAATCAATCTTGGAAAATAATTATGGGCCACTTAATTGGTTAAATAGATCATCAATATGTGGCAACGGATACCTTTTCTGTATAATGACTTTATTCAGCTCTCGATAATCAATGCATAATCAGATAATCCTTCTTTTTTAGAAACAAAACTAGAGTTCCCCGTGGATACGTACTCATTTGTATGAACCCTTCCTTAGCAATTTATGAATGTGCTCAATCATATAATGTATCTCTAATGTAGCCATCCGGTATGGTGCCCTCATAATGGGTCTAGTGCCCAGTATCAAATCAATAACAAAGTTTATCTCATGCGTTGGCGGTAACCCTGGTGCCATACCCAAAAGTCTATAAACTTCGACAATAAGTATCGACTTTAGGGATGCAGTGACATCCTCTAATGAACTTGCATCTATATAGTATAATTATATTCTAATCCCTCCCTCGAGCCTCGACATAGCAATGAGAAATATCTCCTGTCCAATAACGGAAAACGTGATTGCCTTCCTGTTATAATCGATATGTTCGTGGTACTGTGCTAACCATTCCATCCTCAATATGACATTGTAAGTTGACATGTCTAAAAATAGTAAGTGGGAGAAAAAACATAAATAAATAATCTTAACTAACACGTCCCAACAAACCTAACGTAAGGCAGCACCCCTACCCACTAAGGTATCCATATGTGTAGATACATCGATAGCGATCTCTAACAACCTCATTGTAGAAGAAAAATTCTAACAGCTAAATGAGTGTGATGCTCCTATGTAAAAAAGAACTCGTGCATAACTACCATAAATATAGAACGTACACTCAATGTCTTGAGGCATTGATTGTTGATTTGGCTAATAGACGTTGAACATACGTCCATAATGAAGTTTTGGGTGCCCATGTGCCGGATCTCTCAGCGGTGGAAATTTGGGCATTGTGTTACTAGCGGTAATTTTTGATACTGCAATGGGGTTGGCCCAAACTATTTTTTCCCCTGAAGTTATCCATGCTAGAACTAGCCCGATCCATCCTGAAATCCTTTAAGGAACCTCCTAAAAGAGTGGCCTTTCTCACTGCAAGAATAATAAATCCCTTGGAATGGGCGTCTCTAATGGAGGCCTTTGATAACCCTGACCCTAGGGTTGATTATGTCCACTCTATCTTTGGACTTGTTGGGTCTGTCCTCTTTGTCCCTAATGGCCCTGATGTTGCTAACCCTACTGACCATACTACCACTGGTTTCTTTATCGGCGTTGCTTATTTACTCGAAACATCTTACGGGGCTGCTCTCCCTATAAATGACCCCTATGGTGTTTTTGTGAACTTCCTTGACCCCAGGAAGGATCACTAACCTTAATAGTCTTTGGCCCTAGGTTGTCTCTTACCTTCTCCTTTTTTTGCTCTTTCTATCTCTCTATATATATAAATCTCGATGATCTTGATAGTGAAGCAGTGAGGCATCCACTACCTAGATATATATAGTGAAGGTCAGGTTTCCAAGCAATACTTTCCAGATCCTTCGCATCAAGCCACTAACAAAAAAATCCATCTTATTCTCCTCTTAACTTATAATGTATGGGGAAAAGTGTGCAATGCGGGTAAACTCCCGCTCATACTAAGCCATTCTACGGTCATCTTAATTCAACCTGTCAAACTGTTCGCTCAAATGCTCTTGTTGTGATAGAGGGAAATACTTCCCCAAGACTTTATCCAAAATAGAGCAATGGTCAGTTGTGACATGTCCTCCTCAGTCGTAATAGACTCCCACCACTGTAAGGCATCTTCCACACGTCTGAAACTAAATGCCTCTTAATATCTATGCACTCTACCAGACACAGATGCCTCTCTATATCATGCCTCCAATGTAGCGTTATCCAGTCTGTGGATCTTGCTAACTCTAGTGGGTTGCCTTCCTCGGAGGCACTCTTGGATTTCTCCCAGATAGATGAATTGTGTGGGGAAGGTAAAGTATAGCCTCTTGTGGTGTTAGTGGTGGTGGTTCATCCTCGCGCATGGCATCTATCGTCTCAGCTATGATTTATGAAATAATGGCCACCAAATAAGTCAGCACTAATGCGCTCACCTGACCCTGTCATTATTTCCGTTGTTATTGGGGCGTTGTTGCCTCATACTCGGCACTCGCGTATGGTCTCGATCGTGTTCCCTCCTCCTAGTGCTCACCATCTGAATGATTATGTAGAAAAGTGTATAAATACATATACAATAATAAGAGTACAATAATCTAAATAATAAAGCTCTGAAGTATTAAATAACGTTATGCGGAAAAACTATGGTCGCATTCAAAAACCCTAGGACACTAGAACCTAGAATGCTCTGACACCAACTGTGACACCCCGTAAAATCTATAGCTAGATTGATCATGACAAAAAATAAATAATACATGAATCTAAGAAAAATAAGTGCCATTCAAGAATGGCTAAAATAAAAGGGAATAATATACTAAATAGCTGACAAATATAATAACATGAATAAACCATAAACTCTGATACCATAAACTCAACAGTAAATAAGATCCATCACGGGAAATATAAATTGTCTCAAATGTAAAATTTACTCCCAGTCACAATAATAGCCACTATAATAATCCTATTCAACTGGAAATGTAAATGGAAAGAAAAAGAACTGAGCATGAAGTCTCAACACATACATCCTATATGAGAGGTGATATTAAAGAAATCCAAGTGAGAATCAGGGTTGTGGATGTAACTGTTGCCTAGGACCTGAAAATATATTTCAATTAAAATGTTAAAAGTGTACAAGGAGTAAGAATTTAACTGAATTTGGGCTACAATAGCAACTATGCATCTTCCTCGCATATTTTAGTATTTTTAAGTTATCCTAACCTAAACAACCCTAAATATAGCCTGCGTCAGATCCCAAACCCAATTAAACCCAATGTTTCATTATAATTCTTCTCAATTGAATATAATTAAAACATTCCATAACTAATTTCAGTGTATATACATCTCGAGTATAAAATCAACAAGGAAAGATAGTCTCAAAGTCTAGTATCCACATAAGTATGGTCCCCACCACATACAAGTAAATGGGCTACACACGAACTTGCACGTAAATACAAACTCTTATCCCTATCATCTTTAGGGATCATTCGTGCGTACTAGGTATAATTATAGGTCATCACATATCTATAACCAAAAAGCATCAGTATAGGGATATGTCACGTCTCCTTCATATCTTTCGTATAGACCTCCATACCTAAGACTATATGAAGAGCACCCCTGTTTATTCACTCACGGGATACGGGTACGTCATAATGGTATAATGGCCAAGGTAACCTCATTGTTATCATCGGGGTACCAGCACGGTCGACATCGTACGTGCCCCATAAAGATATCCCTCCTAGTATGTCCCCCACAAGTACTCACACATGGTATGCTTATACATCATTTAAACTAATCACAACTAAACCCTACTCTAAAGATTCGTTAAAAATGTCTTTTATTTGATTAGTTGAACGTTCCAACCATAACTAAATTCCATAAGTTTTATCCAAACTCATAAGGTTACTTATTTAAAGTATATATCAGTTATCCTATTGATTTTTAACACTTATTTATTGTCCCCCTGACCTTCTACATGAAATAATTAAATTAAGCACCATAAACAACAACCTTAAAAAGTCCCCAACTAGGTTTTCTGCCCGAACAGATTTGATTCGGTCCTAACCTGAATAGATGCTCTCGAATGAATCGATTCCCCATGGTGCAAATAAATTCGCCTCTTGTGCAAATGAAACCTTCCAACAACCTAAAATGGTGGCCAAACCCAATTCAAACCTATCCTACAAGCCTCTAAAATGATCAACAACCCATCTCCTTCAAATACAAGTTATATAACATCATAACTAACTTATATCTACATGTTTCAAACAAGTACAACACGGATTACAAGGTTAATTACAGATTATGAAGTTAAGAACCCTAGTTTCATAATTTTAGCAAATGAATCTCAAATTAGCATTAATTCTCGAATTAATTAAGGGCCTTCCATTAATTTCATTACAATGGTCTAGTGTATGAGAATTATGACCAAATTCTAAGTCAAATTCGTGAGATTTATTAACAAAATTAACTTATATCATTAACATGAAGTTTCACTTTAATCTAATCATTAAGTTAATTATGAAATTAGGAATTAGGTCATAAAATCATATTTACATATGGATTAATTCAGATTCGAATGTACAATCATTATTCTAACACAAAGAAAATCAAATTCCTAATCTAAGTAAACTTGCCTTAGCCAAATTAGATGAATTCAAGCTTCCAATTGCCTTCTCTTTTGAGTGCCTCTTCTCTCTAGACTCTTAGGGTTTTCTCAATAGTCTCTAATGTTAGTTAGGTTTGGTCTAATGACCTCTCAACTTAGATTCCCACGAAATTAGCCTTAGGCCCAATATGGGCCTCAACCCAATGAAACCAAATACCACTCCAAATGGCCCAAAACTCTACCCAAGCCATATACTAACCCAATAGTCTTAAAACCCATTATTTTTTGTCAAAACGGATATTCTAAGTATTCCCAATTCCAACTCGAAATATGATAATATTCCTACAAATTAAATACCTCAATAAACTAATATATTTGTCGGTACGAGTCCAAACATTAATTATTTATTAGTTCAGTGTGACACGACATTATAAGAAACTACTTCACAATCAGGGGAACCTGACACCGAGGGAATAATCCAAACAAGAAAACCCCGACACCTGGTCCCTAACCATTCCATAGTCTTCCATAAAACTACATTACTTTCCAATATTTATTTAATGTATTATCGTGTATAAATCCGATTTCAATTATGAATTATATAGCACATATAAAAGATAAATAGTAAAATCACATATCACAATGGTAATAATAAAAAATTTACACAATTAAATAATGCACGGGAAAATACGGGGTAGCTATTACTGAAGGAATGCAAATGAGAATCAGGGTTGTGGTTGTAACTGTGGCCTAGGGACTAAAAATATATTTCATCAACAGCGTCAACAATAAGTTTACAAAGAGTAAGAATTTAACCAAATTTGGGATACAATAACAACTACCCATCTTCCTCTCATATTTTAGTTTTTTAAAGTTATCTCAACCCAAACAACCCTAAATATAGCATGCGTCTAATCCCAAGCCCAAGTGAACCCAATGTTAATTATAATTCTTCTCAATTGAATATAATTAAAAGGTTCCTTAACTAATGCAAGTGTTTGTATTTCTCCCCGAACTGAAAATATTGTACGACAAGATGAACATGTCATTTCGCACACTCTATCGTAGTATGGGTATTATAGTACTAGTTAATTAATTGAATAGAGGGTAGATGTATATAATTGTAACAACCCAGGTTTTCGAGCGACTATTTTATACTATTTTGCCTGATGGGCTAATTTTATAAAATAGGGGATGTTGGAGTAAATATTATTTTCCCGTGAGACTTGGGGATAATATTTACTATGTTTTGACTATTTACCGTTATGAGAAGGTAAATAGCGTTATATTGTGTATTATTGCGTCGTTATATGTAAAATGACGGTTATGACCTATATATGATATTGGGTAGAATTAATGAATTAAAATGAAATTGGAACGTAAAAATAATTCACACTTTCCCGAATGCCATAATAGGGGGTGCGGTTGTTTTTAGAATAGTCGAGATAGTCGATAAGTGCCCAGTTGTAATTTTTGAGATTCGGGCATTTTTAAGGGGTTATGACTCAAATCAGTGGTTACGAGTCATTTTAATGGTGTATTAGTAATTAAAAGAGGGCATTTGTATTTTAAGACCCGTATAAGTCCCCCACCCCTTTTTCTTTCTTCATTTGTGTTAGAAGCCAAAGGAGAGAGAGAGAGAGAGAGAGAGAGAAGAGAGAGTTGGGAGAAAATGGGAGAAAAGAGAGAAAAGGAAGATTTGGGCCGGAATCTGTCGCTACCGGAGGTGTTCCGAGACTACGAACCTCGAGGCAAGTTTCTTACTTGCTAGATATTGATTTAATGTGATAAATTGCATGTATAGTTAGGTTTTGGAGATTTAACCCATAAATGGGTATTTGTTGATTTTGATGATTAAACCCTTAAATCTTAGTCTTAATTTGATTTGAGGATAAATTATTAGTTGTAAATGGTGTAGGAATGATTTGGTAGAATTAGATGTTGTTGATGTTGGGCAAAAGCAAAGATTTGAGGTTTTGGGATTTTAGGGTTCATATAACCCGTCGCCCAAACTGGGCAAAATTTCAGGACCGAATCGATTCGGCCTTAGGGGCGAATCGATTCGGATAAGGAGAGGGTTACAGGTCTTGCAGACCGAATCGATTCGGGTTAAAACCAAATCGATTCGGCAATTGCAGAAAGTCATTTTTTGCTCACCGAATCGATTCGGCCCAAGGGGCGAATCGATTTGGTTCCCCTGTTTTTGTGAGATTTTCTTAGTTCGATTTTTAGCCCTTTTTCTTTTAGGTCCAAGGTTTAGGAACCTTCCTTTGGGAAGTAATGGAGAGTCCTAGAGGGTGGTTTTGGGTAGACTGATGCCCTAGGATTAAATAGGATATTTAGGCTTAACCGAGGGCTAAGTTGCGTAGGTTGATATCCGAATGATTTAGGAGATTTACCTAGAGATGAATTGGAGATTAAATTTTAAGGTTGAGACAATTAGGAGACTCTCCTTGAGGGAGATTCAATTTAATGGTTTAAAATATTATATTGAAGTCTTAGAGACTAATTTGAGGTTTATGGCACTTCGAGTCTTAGGTCATTCATAAAATATGACATTAAGAATGAGAAATACATAAAGATAAAATGTGGTACTAATAAATAGTACAAATGATTTTGAGAATGTAAAATTGGATATTTTCAAAAGGAAAAGTAATGGTTTTCATAAATGTAATTGGATGGATACACACCTCTCTAAATCGCTATCATAAGGGAAGTCGCGCGCGTTGTGGTGAAGCCCCCTGGCTAATGAATGCAGGGTGGATATAGTCCCTAGGCCATGTGAGCGTTTGTGATTGTATATTTTCTGCGCTGGTTAGGAGATTTCGGGTGTGGTCTTGACTATCCCGCAGGCACATGGCCGCTTCCCGACGTTTCGATAGGATCCCAGGTTGTCTTGGAGGCCCTGGAAGATGATAGCCATTTAGGGGCGCGCACAGTGGGGAAACCCGGACGGGCGGTCTTAGAATCGTTATATATATATATATGAATATAACTATTCTAAATCAAGTTGGACTTGATGTTTGTTGGGTGCCATAAAGAGCACGATGAAAATGCCAAAAAGAGCATATGATGATGATTATATTCCTGATAAGGAAGATATAATTACAAAGTGAACATTTGAGATAAATGCCACTAGAGCATAAAAATTATGATTATATTTCCTGATAAGGAACAAATTCATGAAATGAATTAGTATACGATGAAATTAATTTGGTAAACATTTGATAAAGTGTTGTACCATTTATATGTAATTCCTAAAGAAAGAATTAGGAATTGTGCCATTAGATGATGGATGGGTTTTATTTTATATTTTTCTTTATGTAGCTGTAGATGTGACCTCCCACACATATGCACACACACATATATATTTATTGATTATTTCGTGCTTAGGGTCTAATGGACCTCGACGATCAACCTTGCCTAAGTAGTAGTGTATCGGGGGAGTTCCTTGTTTGGATTTCGCTTTGCGAGACACCCCACGCACGAATAGGGCATAGTGTTGAGAATGGGGAGAAGTTAGCCCTTAGTACTTAGGGTTAACTAGAACATCTCACGATATTGCGCTGGGTTGCTGCTAGATTGAGAGGTGAGAAATATTATTGTTATCTGCGAGAGAAATACGCACTTAACTGTCATGCATTTTTAGTCACATGGTAATCATATCAAACCGGGTCCTGACCCGTATCTCTATTTCTCTGTTCCTGCATATCCTTATCGCTACAGGTGCTCTTCCGCATGGACACCCGTATTTACATATTCCCTTCCAGTTGTCATGGAGTTACAGCATATTGCGGATGTTGTAGGATACTTGTAGTAGACGCTCCTTTCTACTGTACTCTAGTTATGTTCAGTACATTTATTCGGGCGTGTTTGCCCAAGGTATTGCACTCATTCATTATATTGTAAATATTGAATTGTAATATTCGATGTATCTTTTGTATTGGTCTGTGCACCGACAGCTTATTCGGTGATTATTTATTGTATTGTCATACTTGATTCAACGATTTTTGATACCCACCGTTTTTACAAATGGGATTGTCTAAGAGTTTTTCTTTTACTTTCAATTTTTTTGTATATGACAATCCGTTTTTCTAAAATGATTGGTGGTTATCTCATATTATTATGTTAATCGACAGTGATGCTAAGAATGGACCATCTATGATTCCTGTGATTATTGGAGTATTGGGCTGGCCACCTATTATTTTAGTAGGCGGGTTGTCACAGATGGTATCAGAGCATTAGGTTCCAGAGTCCTTAGGAATCTGTGCGGATGTTTTACGTCTTCTGCGTTTTTCTCTGTTTGATGTAGAGCCTTAGGAATAAGGTCGTTGACTTCTCTTGTGAGATTTAGTTCTCCTGCTATGGTATGAGAACCCCGAAGATCTTCTGCGCGTTCGTGTGAGACTTGTAAGTCGTTAGATGAAGGGCGTTGAGGAAGGCCATTGTGAAGGCGTCGTGGTATGGGATTACTATAAGCTGTAGGCTATGGTCGGGAATAAGGACCGCTTTGGAGGTCCCTCCCTTTGTAGCATTATTTTATAATGCTGCCGTGACTACTAAGTACGGTGAAAATAGTTTTTCCCAAGTACCGTTGTTGGTAGAGAGTGGTACTATGCTTGGGGCTCCGAGCAATGTCAATTCGGAGTTGAGAGGTTCTTTATCAGGACCACATGTTGAAGTTCAGTTGGATAGAGGAAGTGTAACCTCGTTCGGTGAGAGCGTGAGGCCCGAGAGTTTTGGCCTAGAGTTGGGTATAGGAGTACCCAGGTGTGAGGATTTGAGGAAAACCTTTCACCCTTAGGAGTAAGGTTGAATTGGCGGATATGATAGTCGCCTCTTTATGTGGGGCAGAATGTTTTTGCCCATAGAGAGAGCCTTTTAGTGGAAATACTAGGCTCGTAAGTAAGTGTTGGAAACACTTTTTGGAGAAGTAGTGTTCATGAGACCCCATTGGTGGATATCCACCCGGGGAAGGCTCGTGGAGCTAAGGTCGGGGAGGCTGGCAGAATGTTCTCTTTACTGAAGAAGTCAAGGGAACTATGCGTTCTGATCTTGTCGATTGAAGATAACCGGAAAGGATGGGACTCCTAGTTGGGACATTGATGGAAGTAGTCTGGTTCAGATAAGACTAAGAATGACGTGTCTTGGAACCATTGGTAGTAGCCAAGGAGGTTGGCTAGTATGTTGGTGGAATTTCCAACTAGGGTGCGAGTGGTGCATTCCTTAGGTAAGATGGAGTAGTATGGTGTTAGCCCTAGATTCGGGTGCGTATATCGAGCTTGTGATGGTATCGGTACATATTTTTATATATAGTAAGTATATTTATATGGCTTCCATAATAGGGAAGTTCTGTATTTCCCTTTTTCGCTCGTTATGGGGCGAGTTGTGGTATGTGTGGTACGTGCTACTTGTATTATATATTATACGAGTAGAGATAGTCTTAGATTGGTTGGTGTGGTAGCAAGCGAATGAATTGCGAGGCTATCCTAGTTCTAGTTCTAGAAGGAGGACTAGTTGTTCTATAATATCTCTCCTGGATACGGGTTGAGACTTTATAGAGGTGGTTTACGGTATGTAGATAGTTTCCTTTATTTTTGTTTTTATTTTGTTTGCTTACTTGTTTGCTTTGCTTGTGTATGATGTGCCTTATCTCCATGACCGGCTAGTTAAGGGGATTGTGTGGAGGGGTTCCTTGTTTGGATTTCGCTTCGGCGAGACGCTCCACGCATGAACCTTAACGACGTTGGGAGTGGAGAGATGTGCATTTTCTTTTCTGTTCTTTTCTTCTTTCTTTTCTATTTTGTTGGTTAAGTGCTGGGTTGGAAGGTTTAGCCAAGAATCACGTATATAAGTGATTAAGGGCTAAGTTAATGTGAGATATATGAGCGCTATGATAGTTTTCCTCAGAATCGATGTGGGGAAGACTACGATGATGAAAATCCGATAGAGACTTATGGTTGTGCCTTAATGAGAAGGCCATTTGTGTAGAGGTATATGTGTCTCTTGGGGTAGAGTATTGGTGGCATCTTACTGAAAGTAAATGCCTCAGTCGATTGTTATGGTAGGATGTAGACGTATATATGTAGTAGTAGAATTTCGAGTTAGGATTCCGTCGATCCCGATCATGTGTCTTCGACTGTTACTTCTCGACGACCGACAATGCGAGGTAGTAGTGTAACGGGAGGGTTCCTTGTTTGGATTTCGCTTCGGCGAGACGTCCCACGCATGAAACCGAACTAATGTCGGAAGTCGGGAAAGGTCTTGGACACTAGGGATATTTAGCATTATACTTATACGACTAGGTTAGGATAGATAGATTGACCTTAGAATTCTTAGGACGCTAGGCCCTTAGGGCATGTGACGTTATTTTAGGAAAGTGGTAGGGAGTTGACCACCATAGGGTGTGGGTTAACTCTAAGTAGGATTTGATCCCTAGACGAGAAGTATAGGATCTCGAGCTATTCGGAATGTTAGGCCATTAGTGGTGAGGCCTCTCGTAGTTAGAGGGTTACATTGGTAACCTACCTTTGGAGGAGTTGAAATATAAGCTGACTTTTCTCCTGCACTCGTGTTGTTATGATCGAGAGTGGATTTAACAAACGAGTCTTGGCCAGGAACGGGAAGTATGAATATGGGAGCATGGACCTATTGTTCGTGTGTCTCACATTTTTACTACGTGTCATCCCACGCTTGATTTTAAGTTCATAGCGGTAGTATTTGCCTTAAAGACTAAGAGGCACTACTTCCTGGGCAGGAATTAGGGTCTTTTCACGAATAACAAGTTTATGATCGTGAAGGACTATCGATAGGATATTCCCTTTCGCAGAGGCAATGCGAATGGGAGTAGTATAGGCGCCGAGTAGAAACCGTCGTAGAGTTTATTCGTGGCATGGAATGCCAAGTGGAGTGAGCTTCACCGAGGGGACGCTATTCTAAGAGCGTTCAGGTCCATGATTGACCCTTTCACCTACTAGTATGTAGAGAGTAGTGTGGAACGAGGACGGGTATATCCGTGGACATTTTTATCGAATTGTCGATAATGCAGCGGTCATGATTCTAGTTGAGGAAACTGTGGATCACATGATCAATCGTTGCTTACTCAATAGAAATGGGCGGACTAAGTACGGGAGGTGTACGCCTAGCTCTTCTTAGTAGGAGTTTTAGATCTGTATGCGGTTCCTATCAAACGGTAGTGAACCGAGACGAGACATTCGTGTCAAGGTACAGGTAAAGTCTCCAGGAAGAAATGGGAACCGTAGGGATATGGGGTATATACTACCACCGTAAGTGGAAGGGTGGATTTGATTTAAAGGAGAGATCGGAGTAGTAGTTTTATGAATCGAATTTCCGTGCAATAGTTCGGATCATTTTCGATAAACACTAGGCCGTGCGTAGCCTAGTATAGATGGCAATATGCCTTGTCTACTCGTTGGAATGGAAACAGCGAATATATATTCCTGGGAACTGGGAGTGGCCCGGGAACCTTCCTTTAGATTGGGCTCATCGAGCAAGTAGACTTTTGAGGGTTATGCCAACGCGAATAGGAGTAAGTAGTGTTGGGGTTAACGATTGTAAGATAGTGTAGTTATTCCCTAGTACAGGTATAACGTGTTTAGAAAAGTAAGGCAATTTGTGCCGAGATTGTGTGGGTATCTCCTCCCGTAGTAGAAGGGTAGGATCGATAGTTCCTGTGGAACGAATTGGTACTATGTTAGAGCACAGAGTATGCGGACTGAGATCGTTAGTGATGACCTTAGTCTGTGTCCTATAGGGACATTTCTATAGAGGGGTTTGCTAGTATGATAGCACGGTTTTTGGTATAGTATACCCTTTTTATGGTTATGGGTTACGCCTGAATTTTGAGGGCAAAATTCCTCTTTAAGGGGGGGAGAATGTAACAACCCAGGTTTTCGAGCGACTATTTTATACTATTTTGCCTGATGGGCTAATTTTATAAAATAGGGGATGTTGGAGTAAATATTATTTTCCCGTGAGACTTAGGGATAATATTTACTATGTTTTGACTATTTACCGTTATGAGAAGGTAAATAGCGTTATATTGTGTATTATTGCGTCGTTATATGTAAAACGACGGTTATGACCTATATATGATATTGGGTAGAATTAATGAATTAAAATGAAATTGGAACGTAAAAATAATTCACACTTTCTCGAATGCCATAATAGGGGGTGCGGTTGTTTTTAGAATAGTCGAGATAGTCGATAAGTGCCCAGTTGTAATTTTTGAGATTCGGGCATTTTTAAGGGGTTATGACTCAAATCAGTGGTTACGAGTCATTTTAAGGGTGTATTAGTAATTAAAAGAGGGCATTTGTATTTTAAGACCCGTATAAGTCCCCCACCCCTTTTTCTTTCTTCATTTGTGTTAGAAGCCAAAGGAGAGAGAGAGAGAGAGAGAGAGAGAGAGAGAAGAGAGAGTTGGGAGAAAATGGGAGAAAAGAGAGAAAAGGAAGATTTGGGCCGGAATCTGTCGCTACCGGAGGTGTTCTGAGACTACGAACCTCGAGGCAAGTTTCTTACTTGCTAGATATTGATTTAATGTGATAAATTGCATGTATAGTTAGGTTTTGGAGATTTAACCCATAAATGGGTATTTGTTGATTTTGATGATTAAACCCTTAAATCTTAGTTTTAATTTGATTTGAGGATAAATTATTAGTTGTAAATGGTGTAGGAATGATTTGGTAGAATTAGATGTTGTTGATGTTGGGCAAAAGCAAAGATTTGAGGTTTTGGGATTTTAGGGTTCATATAACCCGTCGCCCAAACTGGGCAAAATTTCAGGACCGAATCGATTCGGCCCTAGGGGCGAATCGATTCGGATAAGGAGAGGGTTACAAGTCTTGCAGACCGAATCGATTCGGGTTAAAACCAAATCGATTCGGCAATTGCAGAAAGTCAGTTTTTGCTCACCGAATCGATTCGGCTGTTTAGCGAATCGATTCGCAAGGGCGAATCGATTCGGCCCAAGGGGCGAATCGATTCGGTTCCCCTGTTTTTGTGAGATTTTCTTAGTTCGATTTTTAGCCCTTTTTCTTTTAGGTCCAAGGTTTAGGAACCTTCCTTTGGGAAGTAATGGAGAGTCCTAGAGGGTGGTTTTGGGTAGACCGATGCCCTAGGATTAAATAGGATATTTAGGCTTAACCGAGGGCTAAGTTGCGTAGGTTGATATCCGAATGATTTAGGAGATTTACCTAGAGATGAATTGGAGATAAAATTTTAAGGTTGAGACAATTGGGAGACTCTCCTTGAGGGAGATTCACTTTAATGGTTTAAAATATTATATTGAAGTCTTAGAGACTAATTTGAGGTTTATGGCACTTCGAGTCTTAGGTCATTCATAAAATATGACATTAAGAATGAGAAATACATAAAGATAAAATGTGGTACTAATAAATAGTACAAATGATTTTGAGAATGTAAAATTGGATATTTTCAAAAGGAAAAGTAATGGTTTTCATAAATGTAATTGGATGGATACACACCTCTCTAAATCGCTATCATAAGGGAAGTCGCGCGCGTTGTGGTGAAGCCCCCTGGCTAATGAATGCAGGGTGGATATAGTCCCTAGGCCATGTGAGCGTTTGTGATTGTATATTTTTTGCGCTGGTTAGGAGATTCCGGGTGTGGTCTTGACTATCCCGCAGGCACATGGCCGCTTCCCGACGTTTCGATAGGATCCCAGGTTATCTTGGAGGCCCTGGAAGATGATAGCCATTTAGGGGCGCGCACAGTGGGGAAACCCGGACGGGCGGTCTTAGAATCGTTATATATATATATGAATATAACTATTCTAAATCAAGTTGGACTTGATGTTTGTTGGGTGCCATAAAGAGCACGATGAAAATGCCATAAAGAGCATATGATGATGATTATATTCCTGATCAAGAAGATATAATTACAAAGTGAACAATTGAGATAAATGCCACTAGAGCATAAAAACTATGATTATATTTCCTGATAAGGAACAAATTCATGAAATGAATTAGTATACGATGAAATTAATTTGGTAAACATTTGATAAAGTGTTGTACCATTTATATGTATATTCCTAAAGAAAGAATTAGGAATTGTGCCATTAGATGATGGATGGGTTTTATTTTATATTTTTCTTTGTGTAGCTGTAGATGTGACCTCCCACACATATGCACACACACATATATATTTATTGATTATTTCGTGCTTAGGGTCTAATGGACCTCGACGATCAACCTTGCCTAAGTAGTAGTGTATCGGGGGGGTTCCTTGTTTGGATTTCGCTTTGCGAGACACCCCACGCACGAATAGGGCATAGTGTTGAGAATGGGGAGAAGTTAGCCCTTAGTACTTAGGGTTAACTAGAACATCTCACGATATTGCGCTAGGTTGCTGCTAGATTGAGAGGTGAGAAATATTATTGTTATCTGCGAGAGAAATACGCACTTAACTGTCATGCATTTTTAGTCACATGGTAATCATATCAAACCGGGTCCTGACCCGTATCTCTATTTCTCTGTTCCTGCATATCCTTACCGCTACAGGTGCTCTTCCACATGGACACCCGTATTTACATATTCCCTTCCAGTTGTCATGGAGTTACAGCATATTGCGGATGTTGTAGGATACTTGTAGTAGACGTTCCTTTCTACTGTACTCTAGTTATGTTCAGTACATTTATTCGGGCGTGTTTGCCCAAGGTATTGCACTCATTCATTATATTGTAAATATTGAATTGTAATATTCGATGTATCTTTTGTATTGGTCTGTGCACCGACAGCTTATTCGGTGATTATTTATTGTATTGTCATACTTGATTCAACGATTTTTGATACCCACCGTTTTTACAAATGGGATTGTCTAAGAGTTTTTCTTTTACTTTCAATTTTTTTGTATATGACAATCCGTTTTTCTAAAATGATTGGTGGTTGTCTCATACTATTATGTTAATCGACAGTGATGCTAAGAATGGACCATCTATGATTCCTGTGATTATTGGAGTATTGGGCTGGCCACCTATTATTTTAGTAGGCGGGTAGTCACAATAATGTCACACTAACTCGTCTTCAACAACTAATGAATCCAATGATGCGACAGATAAATGTTAAAGATGATCGAAAGAAGGACAAGTCGGATGTTTTTTGTATGAACCATTGGTTAAGAGTAGTCTTAAAAGGCACGCGTCCAAACCGTGCAAAAAAGCCCAAAAAAGAATACAGTAAAAAAGTTGGAGATAATAGATATCAAGAAGGTGGATCAAAAGTCGACAACAAAAATTAACAAAATGAAATTGAAATAGAACGTGTTGACACGGCGAGGTGCTGTCGTGAAATATTCCAGTGAAGCAACACTTCAAATGCTAAAAGTGTGGAATAACGACGACGTCGGGTATTTTTTATTTTACAACTAGTATTAATTCTCATTCATAATTCACAATGATCGAATACACAAAGTAACATTTACTATTTGTTTAAATGTTACAACATTATATGCTAACTTGTTCGCTACCAACATGTAATACATAACATAATATTAATTATTTAAATATATTTTTGTTGATTGTTACGAATCAATCTAACTACATACAGTATCATTGTGTTTGTTATTTATTTTGCATACATTACTCACAACATATACTCAATACACCAAGTAATATATACTGTACAGTGGTAATTTACCATGGGTAATCAATATTTAGTTTCTTTATAAATAGTAAAACTTACCAACTGGTTAAAATGCCAATTCATTTATCAGTACTCGTGTAACAATTTTATTACATGTTGCATAACATTATTGTGGCGTAATAATTCTCATGCATAATTAGTTCTAATTCTCAATATTTGTTATTTTATAACTAGTACTAATTCTCATTCATAATTCGTCGTGATCTAATACACAAACATTTATTGTTTGTTTAAATGTTACAGCGTTATATGCTAACTTATTCGCTACCGATATATAGTCATAACATAATATTTATTTATTAAATGTATTTTGTGTTGATTATTACTAATCAATCTAACTAGATACATTAGCATTATGTTTGTTGTATTGTTTTGCATACACTACTCGCAACATCTACTCAATACACACAGTAATATATACTACACAGTGGTAATTTACCTTCGGTAATCAATATTTAGTTTTTATATAAATAGTAAAATTTACTAACTAGTTAAAATGCCAATTCATTTATCAATACTCACATGTAACAATTTTAGTACATGTTGCGTAGCATTACTGTGGTGTAATTATTCACATTCATAATTAGTACTAATTCTAAATATTTGTTGTTTTACAACTAGTACTAATTCTCATTCATGATTCACTGTGATCTAATACACAAAGTAGCATTTATTGTTTGTTTGAATGTAACAACATTATATGCTAACTTGTTCACTACTGACATGTAATACATAACATAATATTTATTATTTAAATGTATTAGCATTGTGTTTGTTGTATACAGTAGCATTGTGTTTGTTGTATTTTTTTTCGTGCACTACTCATAACTTCTACTCAATACACAGCAGTAATTTACCTTAGGTAATTAGATTCGGTTATTATATAAATAGTAAAATTTACTAACTGGTTAAAATGCCAATTTATTTATCAGTACTCATGTGTAACAATTTTAGTACATGTATCATAGCATTAGTGTGGTGTAATACATATTGTTATATAACATTACCAAATCGTGATTTTCATCTTGTAGGCATATTGTGCGTTGTGGTGGAGACCTCCGGTATTCGGTCTTCAGAAAAGATTTATTGGAGGTCATATCCGAATAATGTCTTAGAACTAATGTGGGTAATCTAAATGAATTCCATTGTTCATTAAGTACATAATTGTTACATCCATAAGATTTTTTTACAAAAATATCGTGTAGCTATAAACTTATATTTGGAATGACGTATTTTAATAGGTGATTAATGTGTACACGGATATTTTGAAGAACCAACTCAATGACTATGCATTAACTTATCCGGATGCTACTCTTTTCGATCAATCGTGGTTCTTCACGAGCATGTGTTGTGTGAGTTCATGATAAAAAAAATTGTTTCTACGTAATGTTTAGGCAAATATAATTTTTATATCATTTCCTATTTTTACCATTTATTGTTCGACATATGCAACACAGGATTCATGACAATGACTAGATTACGAAAATGTTTCATCGATACCTAACTTGAACTAGATCCAATAGAGGCATGCTGGCATTTTTTCCAAATAATATTTGTATCATCACGAAAATTAAGAGAGGGGTATCACTTCCATCTTATGGTTTTTGACACGCATGAGGGTTGTTGGAAGCATTACAACCCGTCGATATCGAGCGCTGGGATGGAGGATTTATACCTGTCAGATGCTCACATATTAGTAAGTACTACATTTTTTTGTCACTTATATAATCTTTATAATGTATATAAAGTTGTTGCACCTATCATTAACTATGGGTGAGAATACTTATGTGAGTAGCATCTCGTTGTTCTATAATATTGCATTTCCTTTATCGATGTGTTGATTAACATAAACTGGACCCTAGAGTGTTTTAGGGTTGGTAATGCTTATATGTCTAATTACAATTGGGCAGAAATTGTAAATAGACTTTAATAATGTATTTCTTGTTCTCTCCTGTTGTCTAAAAATACATATTTGGACAGCCTGTTCCCATTACATTTAGAGATGGCATTACCAATTTTGTAACCAATGTCAAAAAGCCTAAATTTGACTCTAAAGAGGGTAAATCCCCATATATAATTGTGTAACATGTTTATATAGTATATTCCTAATGAAATAAATCAACTTCTGACAAATTCTAGTAAGATTTCTTGTAGGGAGAGATTAAACTGAAGTAAATAGTGCATTGAAATCACAAGTGAATGTTGTTAATAAAACATCAAATATGTATAGAAATATATTTCATACAAATATTTATGCTAATACTTCTAAATTTGTTTACAAATATACCAAAAGGCAATATGTTTAGGTATTAGTCTTGAAGTAACATCACTTTCTTCGAAATTTGAAATTCTCATGTGCTGACAATGTGGGCTGCCAATAGTTAGTGCTTCCCTTTCAATATTTTAAATTTTCCTTTTTTTTTAGTTCAATGTCTTTGTAGAATTTCTTGTATAATGATTAATAACTAACCTCGTTTGAGCACAAATAAATCTTTATTCCAATACTAATTGCATATTTTATTCTTGTTATTGCACATATATATAGTATGTATTTTATATTATAAATGACCTAAATTGTTGTCTGAACAATTCTATTTTACTATGTATTTTTTAAATTTAGTTTTATGTAAGTTACCAAAAGGCTAGATAGGCTTCTTATATAATACCCAAAAGTTGACGTAATATGATAAATTCAACTCATACGGATTGACTGTTGCATGTTTCATAATATAACTTATACATCCACACAATCAAGTTTACTAAATGGATTTATACAGTCATATGTAACTGTCAAATCATTTTTAGGAACTTATTCTTATGACATTTAATTTGAATAACATCACATTTGTGTAAAAGGATTATGTTGAAATGACACTCGTAAACATCAAGTACAAACATAAAGTAGAAGGTGATATCGACGAGCAAATTAAGGCACATCTAAATCAAGCTACCTAAGATTTCATGCATCTAGCGCATCAAGTTCTTGATTGTCCGCAACAAAATCCGGAAACGTAATAATTTGACAATATCTTCATCATTGTTATAGTCTATATTTTTATAACATGCTCGTATTGATTATTCAATATATTTTTCAAGGATTGTGGAGTTGATATTTGCTACTACATGTCCAAGATCTCTAAAGGATAATCCATTCCCCCGTAAATGACCAAGGAGACTATGCAAGAGTATCGGGTGCATTTAGTTGAAAGCATTACGAATACTATCCCATCAAAAGATGATGAATAAAAACAACAACTGAAATTTTTTTGGATTCAAATTTTCTTATATTCAAGGCTACGTTGTTCAGATGTTTATTTTTTAAACATATAACCTTAGGATATTTTTGTTTTTAATTAAGTTGTATAATAATGTGGTTATGACACAACATTACAAAATTTATTTGCCTCGAAATTAAGTAGTCGTATTTACATTTGAATTTGATATGCGTGTATGCAATGATACCTATATAATCATAAACTTTTTGTTTGTTTGTACTCTAAATTTTTTCTGTGGTAGATATAAGCATAATAACTAGTGGCCTAGTTAAATACTTATTGTGTTGACAATGTAAATATTATTATGCCAAATAGTATCACAATAAAGATCCCTGCCTTAATACAGTAAATTTTACTCTACATACAAATATTATACTTGACAGCTGATGTGTTTCATCAAACCCAGATAATGCACATAACAAATGGTTATTTCCGCGGATTACGAAATGATATAGACAACATATACAATAACCTTCTCTGTTATGTTTAGGATAATGTTTAAACACGATCCTTACGTTATAGCTTTATTATATAGACAACTTCAATAACTAAACACGACGAAATATTTTTTTGCATTAATTCTTTAAACAAAAATTAATATTCGTCGAAAAAATGTTTGAAACAATTTGACAAAATAAACATATTGTGGGAGAAAATCGATGTCAAGTACTTGTGTTCGTAATGCTGAAAAGTTGTTTTAATAAATATTTGGCTTTAATTTCAACTAGAAAGTTTTCACTACTGACTAAGTTTAACATACAATAATATTTACTATGTGATCATAATTTTGATAAAACTCAAATTCACTACTAAATTTCAGTTGATAAAGTAAACATCACTGCATGGTAGTGTCTTCCTATGAATCGTTACATGTCATATACAGTGCATACCATAATTATTATTATATGGTGTTATTTTGCGCAGGCTTATCATTACTCATGTGATTCGATAAGAAATGTTACATATTTTATGACATAACTTTACAGAACTAGTGTATTGTTTATATATTTTGAATGCTAACTGGATAAAAAATGTTATGAAAATTCAGTAGTAAGGATGTTTTTCTCATAATAATTGAAACTATTTGTGAATACGTATTATGTTGTGATTTTATCATCGACATACTAATTAATTGGTGCTAATTTTATTTGTGATGAATGAAATATTTGAAACTCTATTGACGAAAAATAATTTCTCCACTGATTCTCTATACAAGAATTAGTGGTCATTTACATAGTGTTTTAAACTATTTGATGAAATGTTGATATCGTGGAAGAAGAACAATGGTGGCAAACAGTTATCTTAAAACTGAAAAAGTATTTCAATATAAAGTCAACGTGAATTCAACCACACAGTAACATGTCGTACCAAATTTACTATCTAACCTTTTGTTTTGCTAACTTTTTTGCTACTGTTTGAGTTATACATATAGTAATATATACTCAATATATTTTTCTAAATTGCTAACCTTTTTTTAATGTATGTATGTAGACGTTATTTTAATATAACTAAAATTTACTACACAATTATCCTATATATAGTAAACTTCACTGTGTAGTCTTGCAATGATTATTTTCCAGTCAAACCCATTGCATAAAGTAACATTTATTGTATAGTGGTATTAATCACAATCTAATCATGATGGAGGTTAAGGAGTATATATTATTACATATAAACTTCACTCAAATTTACTAAAATTTATACACACATTAATATATACTATGTACACATAATTTCACCATAAATAAAATTTACAGTCTGAGTTGTACATACAGTAATACATACTATGTAGACATAATTTCAGTATAAATAAAATCTATTACTCAATTTCACTAGATACAGTAAACTTCGAAGTGTATACTTGCAAACAGTATTTATTGGTCAAACCCAGTGCATATAATAGTATTTAATATATAATATTATTATGCACAAACTTATCTGTGTTCATGTGTATTGCAAAAAGTAATATTATAAATATCGTCATATAACTTTACATAACTATTGTACTATTTTCATATGTTAAATGTTTACTAAAAAAATTAAACAAAACTCAGATGTAAGGATGGTTTGCTCATAATATGGGCATATACTTATCCATACATTTATCCATTATTTCACAATAATTTATAGGGTGAGACGTTACATTTCTATATAATCATTCACATAAAAACATCAAATTATTTAAAAGTTATACAATATCCAACTACAAACACACTAACATAGAAAAGACAATACATCATCACTCGCTCAACATTTCTAGGCACATCTTCTTATTGTGATGCCTAAATTTTTTGCATCGGCTACAAGTAAATATCTTAGGCTCCCCTCCCTTAAAGTTATACCCTTGTTCTTCAGTATACTGGGTGGATGTTTAATATCTAGTGTCTTGATTACCATATCCTCAGCAGATACGTTAACTATATTAAATGTAGGATTTGGTAATATTGCAAATGCATAAATTTTCAATAAGCAATCGACAGAGTAATGGTCAGCAATGTAATCCTTCAACTCATATCCGTATCTCTGAATTACTATAGCAACATGATCACATGAAAATCCATTGAGTTGCCATTTACAACATGAGCACATCATGTTTTGTATATTAACAATCTTTCATCCGATTGAACCTCGAATATGTAATCACTTGCCTTGTTCACAATCCAAGTATGAATTGTCTCCAACGATTCTCTGAAATTACTATCTAATTGACAAACCCCAAACCCAAATCCATTCGAATCATTTGTTTTTATAATAATTAAATCAATTCTTCAACCCATTTGAAGTATAATTCATTTACCAACATTTTCATGCATAATGTACATAATGAACATAATATTGTTCTTTTATCATAACGTAACCAACATCAGAGTCATAATTAGTTAGACTTACAATACTATGATTAACTATTACAGTTATCAAGTTAAACCACTCTATTTCAATATATACAATGTGTGAGTGTAGTAAAATACCCAGTGCGACAATAATAAAATCCCCATATAGAAACCCCAGCTCTTCCTAACGGTGCGGCTCTAAAATTACCGATCATATGGTATCCTAGTTAGCAGCGTACAAACCTGAAAATGTTAAAATATAAACAATAAGCATTAAGCTTAGTGATTACTCCTTCCTTGCAATGAAGTAACAGTTCTATATCAAATATATGGATATAAAATCCAAACAATCCTGCCCATTATGGCAATAAAAAATCCTGGAACATAAATTCCAACAAATCCTTATCATAAGAAAAAATAAATCATTTGATCTTTGTCCAATTCCAATCCTGGATTATAAGACCCAAACAGATCCTGGATATTTGAATATCCAAACAAATCCTGAATACCAGAGCATTCAAACCAATCCTGGATATTTTAATATCCAAACAAATCCTACTCTTAGAGTTATATCCATATCCATCATATCATTTTCATATCTATATATGAAACAATCATAAGTACACTCACCTTGGCAACTTGTCAAGCTTTTCCTTTTCCTTTATCTGACACTAGTTCAACCAGTTCCTCTTTCCTTTCTATCATTCTTACAATATTAGTATCATCATAAGAATATTAACAATCCAAATAATAACTTAAACGTAACTCAATTATAAGCATTATATGATTCCATTCAAATCATTCATCATAAATGAAATTCCATCCAAATTCATGATAAGATATTTAACATATCCAATTCATAGTCCAAACATACTTTAATTTCTTCTTGAAAATCCAATATTTATCATATTAGGTTTCCATTACAAAAGACGGCACATCATTTCAAGGTTTCTACAACAGGTTATGCCCATTTCTTTACTATATAACAAATTTGCCCTATAATCCCCTTTATCGTTCAGTCAACTACTAGGAATTTTCATAATTTTTATACATTATAACTTTATATGATATTCCACCCAATATCAGAAAACATATTGAATAATAAAAAATTAAATTTTCATAATATTTAGGGTTCATTTGCTATGCCAAGCAAAACGTCAAACACGTGGTATGCGTACTAACTCTTTTGGGGCAGATTTTATACTTGAACTTCAAACTATCACCAAAGATTCATTCCTTGGTAATTTTTACATAATTTTAGGATATGTTTTACATGGTTGAGTCTATTTTAATCTGCAACTAGAATTACACAATTATAATAAGTATAGGAAAAGATATAGAAGTTTGAATACACAACGTTTCTAAACGAAGAAATTTCAAGGGTTTACAAATTCAACTTTACTTAAACTTGCATCTAGCTATACATATACATCAAGACATGGAAGTTTAGTAAACAAATGATGATTTCTATCATTTAAATCAGTAACACAACAAAATATAACAAGATTCATGGATATAGAATTACCTTAGGGATTTTTACGTAATTTCCTATGAATTTTTCTCCCACTTTCTCCTCACTTTCTTCTTCCAAAACTTCACAATTTTTTTTCCTCAAGCTCCAACTCTCTCATGGATGAATTTTCTGAAGGAGGAGGTTATTACAGGGGTCTAAAGTAGGCCAACCCAGCCTCCCATTCTAACCAATCAAATTATAACACGTGGTGTACTATTAAGACAAAATACCACTTAACGAATGGACAGATTTGCCCTTGTTTCATAATTTCAGTATAACTCGTTACTCGGATCTCTATTTTACAATCCGTTTTTTGTGTTAAAAACATAACTCATATATCTACAACTATCTAGTTTTCACCTAAAGTCAACTGTTATATTATAAGGGTCAAAACTAGTCTCTAATATGAACATTCCTACCGAAAACTTCAAAATTTGTGTGTTTGTAACTAATTTAATATTTCATGCATTATGAATGTAGGATTATACTACACATAATAACTTAACATTAGACATAATAATATCACATTATACATATTTCCTAAGGTAAGCATGATTCAAAAATAATTAATCATAATTATATCAGGGTTATCACACTATACGTAGACAAAGGAATCCAATCCATGATTTTGCTTCGTCTTGCCTTATAGCACTCAACTTCATAATTTTACACCTGATTGTATTGATGAAATTTGTGATTATTCAAGAATTAAATGATTCAGTTACATTTGAATACATTTTACCATAACGTTGACCCCGAAAATGTGCATTGCTCCAATGTTCATCGATATCGTGGACAAAAATTCATGAACTTTCTCCCCTCCTTCAACCAATAACCAAGCCATATGTTTGTTGAATGCTTCTTATTAGGTGCGTATGCGCAAAGTACAAATATGCCAATAATTATTCCTTCACTTTGCTATGCATCCAAGTTAATTTGTTCCTCAAATTATGTTTCAAATGTTGCAAACAATATACATGATGAGATTGGGGAAAAACTTTACGAACCGACTTCAATAAACCATTATTACGATCTCAAATAAAAGTGTAAACTAAAGAATTATCGACGATGTTTAAAAATTGAATCATGAACCATTCCCAGTTATCGTCATTCTCCGAGTCGACAATCAAGAATGCAATAGGAAACATCCTTGAAATTTCAAAAAAAAAACATAAGACGAGTCAATTTCAGATGTAAGACAAACCACATGTTCATTTATAAAATCATTGTTTTTATATTATGTGTAATACCCCGTAATTTTATTGATTTTTATTTAATGGATTAATTGAATTAAATGAGAATTAATTTGGAAATTAATCCGGAGGTAAATACTAGCGAGATGTGAGTTGGTATTTGATTATGATGTAAAAATAAAATATTACTGAGTATACATGGTAATATATGAGTGTTGAAAACATTAAAATTGTGGCGAGGCAAAAATACGATAATTTGGGAAATTAAGTTGGGACGTGCATGTCAGTCGCGTCAAGAATGAATTTAATTAGATTAAAAAGTAAATTATATTTTTATCAACCGAATGGTCATTTTGAGTGCGCCAATGTGTCCGTAAGGGTCTAAATAGTCATAAAGCACTAGCTGGGGGTTTAGTTTGGGTCCCGGGACATTTTTAGGCCAAACCGGCAACCCAGAAGGGTATTTTTTGGTAATTTTAAAAATTGAGGAATTAAAACCCACGAATTTTAGAGTTTAATTATATATTATTAGAGAGGCCACTAAGGTCATTATTAGCCAAAGGCAAGAGAGTGGGTTACGAGAGTTCTGAGAGAAGTTAGAGATAAGTTACAAGAGGTTCCAAACCAAAACCATCACCCATCACCACCATTTTGGAAGGATTTGTGACAAGAAAGAGGAGAAAATCAGCCTACATTCACCAACAACAAATTTGAAGAACAAAGTTAAGGCAAGTGATTTGATGTTATTAATTTCAATGAATATTTCCTCCATGTTTAGTGTAGAAACTTTATATACCTTGAAAGTTTTGATGAAAACCCAATAGGATTGTTGTGGAACATAAAATTTTGGATAGGGATTGCATGTAGAATGGTTATGGACGAATTCAGTACCCAAAATATAACTTTTGATGATTTGAAAACGGATTAATAAGGAGTCTTTGTATTCAAGTAAATTCGGGGCTCATGTTCATAAGGTTTAGGGCAAGATTTGGGGATTTACGGTTATTACATGTTGATTTGTAAGATTTGACCCCAAAAATATGTTAAGAAGTGTCCTAGGTTGACTTAGAGTAGTTTAAAAACATTAAAACTTAATTGGTATGAACTTAGAATGGATTTAGAGAAAGAAAAATGGGGAAAAACGAAGTTGGGAGAAATTCTGGGCATTCTCAGAATTTTCGTTAGAAGACCAACCCGGGTCGTTCGAACGAGATTCCAGTAGCCCTTCTAACGAGCTCGAAGCCTTTCGTTCGAACGAACTCATTCGAACGAGATCTCAGAACGAGATTACAGAATGGTCTTTTTCGGCCCGATTTTAGTTTCGAACTTTCCGTAGACTTATTTAATTGAGTGTTATTCTTCCCTTGTTGATTAATGGGTATAATTGTGAGATTGGAGTACATTGAGCATTATAACTTGGAATTATATAAATGACCTGGTGACTTCTAGGGGTTAGGTTGTAAGTACTTGAATTTGTGACGTGAGAAGTGTTGGCGAACTATATTGTATATTATCCGGGGACTTGTAAATGTACAACATTCAATGACGGTATAGAAATGTAAAATATACCGCTATTAATATTATAAGATATCTAAGATGTGTGAATTCTTAGTATATGGACTTATATGTGTATAACATACCTACCATTCTTGCTATCACGGGAGGTCGGCTTTCGATCAGGGCCATCTAATCTTTGTGTGCCTACGAGGGGGATTTAGATTGGTACATCAAGGACATAGGTCAGAGAATGACTTATTGGTGAGTTAATAAGTCAGCTGACCATGGGAGCGTAGGTATCTGCGTGACCCATCGGTATGTGAACTATGTTCGCCTCCATTATGTGTGTTTATTGCTTATTGAAACGTTTCCTGAGAGATTCGGAACACGTGGTCCTTATGTACGTGATGTATAGGGATTCGATAGCAGAGTATGTGTGCACCGCAGCTTAGCCTAGGGGTGCCATTATTGTATATTTATGATGAGATTAATATACTGATAATTGGGATGGACTGTTTATTAAAGCGTAAGTGTGGATAATTGTAACATTTTTAGTAGAGTTAGAAATGGAAAATTCTTAATAATTCTTATAACTAATTCTGAGTAATAAAAGTAAGACTCTCAGTTTATATTAAGATGTCAGGAATTGAACTTTGAATTGTAAAGTAAAGTCAGGTTATGGAGTGGACTAGTTAGATAGTGGAATAACTAGAACGGGTACTTGTACGTTAGGCGTGCACAATTAGTTGAGAGGTGAGGAACTCATGTGAGTGCACGCACTATCATGTATTTTATATTCACTTTTTAATGATATTAAACACTTGCTATATTTTAAACTGTTTTCACAATTGGGCTCTGATCCGTTTGCTTTCAAATCTATTTTCTTGTAAAAACCTTTTAGGTGCCCAGCTACAAGGACACCAAGCTTAGAAGTTCCATTCCAGTGACGTGCTGTAGCTGTTGTGGAAGTTACAGAGCCTCGCTAGTAGACGCCTCCACTTCCGCTTTGACTCCATTCCAGATTTATTCATCTGTAAGGCATGTCGCCCCTTCCTTCTTAGAGACAGCTTATTTATTCAGTTTTATTTCAGTTTTGGATTTAATTAATTAGTGATTCAGACTTTGTATCTGGTTTTATTCAGTATTCGGATTATTCAGAGGAGTATTCCTCCAGAATTCATTTATTCCATTATTATTTTATTGTGACTGTGATGTGGTTGTGGTATCATTATTTCATAATTTAATTGGTTGCAAGTTAATCTTATTTAAATAAAATTGACAACTCACTTTTTAAATATTAGGTGGCTAGTATTTGTTTAAAAATGTTTTGACAGTGATGCTATGAACTGAACAAACTTAACATTTTGTATTAATTTGAATAAAGGAGTAGCTACCCGGTATTTAATTAGACGGGATGCCACATTATCCATCAGACAATTGTCAAAGATATGATACAGTTAACATACACTTTCTCACCTATTTAGAACATGTATACATAACAAAGTTGAAAGTCTGCATACAGTAAATTTTATTGTGATGCCTGTTATGCATTCCACATCACCCAGACAAATATAACATGGAATAAACATAATGACTACAACCATTCTACTTACCACTCGAAAATTAATGTATTATGTCTCCAGATAACATTGTAAATTTGCATACAAGTTTTCTTTACCGGACAAAATACAAAAAAAATAATATTCAATCGGTTAATATATGTTTGGTCCTTCAAGGTGTTGTAATCCCGATACAATACACATATATTGTATAACTTATTGCTTATTGTAAATCAACAATAGCAATATTTTAACATGACACAACATTCATAACTAACGTTATGAATACTAGGAACGTAAATGTATATTATATGCATATAACTTTGTTAATTTACTGACAGTACTTTTTAAAAAATTTAAAAAGATACTAATAGCCCACCAAATATAATCTGCAAATACGGTGCATTAATTAGTATCTACTTACTGAAAACTATTAATCTAAACACTTTGGTTCGCATTTTTTCCCGTCGCCACCAAAAGATTTCCTTTGTACCTGATTTTCATAAATGTGTCATCCAAGAAAATTAGTGGGCGGCAACGCTTGAAGCCTTCTATGCATGCATGAAAGGCTATGACCATCCGTTTAAAGCGACCACCAACAGAATAATACTCGATCGATAAATGACTGTCAGTGTTAGAATTTATAGTCGCGTCCACAGAACATCTTAATATGTCAAATAAAAATGACTGGTCGCCAAAAACCTGTCTCTTCGCTTTTTCCACTGCCCACCGTGACCTATTATATTCAAGATCATATCCATACTCATTTGAAATAAATGTCATGATGTTAATGGGGAGAGTCATAGGATTTGATCTTACACGGTTTGATATTTCATTTGCCATTAATCCGGATGACAAACAATAATGTTTACGAGTTTTGTATGAAACTCCACATGTATGGTAGCCATTAAATATTTTAACACAAAAGAATTCGTTAATCGTGCCAACCCTACCTTGCACATACCATCCACAACCTCTCAATAGTCTATACTTACACTCATCCGTAACCCATGTCAAATCATTCTTGATGTAGTTCAATTCAAAACCCATTTCAGTTGCATACTTACAAAGCACGTTGTGGAATTCAAACACCAACCGAAAGACAATAAATTTTTAGTTGTAATGTAACGTTCTTCACTTAATAGCTCATCTAAGAACTTAAAATCTGTACCTTCGGGTAAAACATCATCATTAAAATCTTTGGACACCCCTTATCCATCACTTCGAACCACCTCTCGAGTCGTGATATTGACATCAACATTTTCAATGTCGTGTTTACGGCAATGTGATAACAAAATAGCAATATCCTCATCAAAATAAAGCGCACATTGAGGGTGACCAACCAAATCGTAAGATAATGAAATTGAGTCATCAGATATATCAATCCACCTATTACGAATAGAGTCAACTAATTCTGTAACCGTCGTCCGATCTTGTAACATCTTCAGAATCATCCTATACATGTACTTGCAAAACAAAGTAACAAACGATTCCATGATTACTGAAACACATAAGCATAAAATTAGCAATTAAATTAATAACTTCACCAACCAATATGTTTTTCTATATTAATGATGCAACCATTAAGCAACATCATCACTAAACTACACACTATCACAAATTATTAATTTTGTTATTACATAATTACATAATTTTAAACTAAATAAGAACAAAGTGGATACTTTCTAGTCATACGCATTTTCAGTACACACATTAGAAAATACACACTCGGTAAATGTAGTTGTCAACAACACTAAAAACACGATTCTTCTAAAAAAGTGTAGATAACAACATAAATAGGAAATATTAAAACTGCTTTCACCCAAAAAAATTGATGTCATTTTCTTGCAAGAACAACTATTAAAACAACAATAACATCACAAACTACACTCGAATATCTTGTATACTAGGTTATTTTCAAATATGCAATTTAAATCATTCATTTCGCATACAGTAAATGTTACTGTAAGTACAAAATTTTTACATCGCACCGAATAAATGCATTTTATTACAAATAAAAATAAATTTTCTGCGATTGAAATGTAGGCATTTTCAATATAAACAAATGTTGATAAATACACATTCAGAAAATGTTGTTACTATGCAAAGTCTATTCAATTAAAATCAAAAAAATCCACGAACAAACCATATCCGAAAAAAAAAAATTAAAAAAAAAAACGCTGGCAACTCAGTTTTTTTTTCGAAACAACTATTCTTACCAATAATAAGTTTAAAAACTATACTACAATATTTTGTATTTATGTTATCTTTTGATATTATTTTTTTATCATAAATTTCCTTTGGTAATCGATATTCAACATATATAACGAAATCAAATGCTGAAGTTTTCATTATAAAATATAATTATTCAAAATAACATTAACGTTAAACATATAAATGGTGTAGTTTCTCACACATGACAAAAGAAAATCAACATCAAAACCAAGTCTTATTGTTATAAACATTCATATGGACATTCAAAAAATACACATTCAGTAAATAGGATTGTCTAACAAACTTTATACAATTGAAACCCAAAACATCAAGTACAAAATCAACAACAAATGGAGTAGTTTCTTAAACATGACAAAACAAAATCAACATCAAAACCCCAAAGAGAAAATACAAAATTCGTCAATAATTTAAAAGTACTTAACATAATAAATGAAACTCAACCTTATTCTCAAATACAATTTTTAATTCAAACTTAGTGATTACTCCAAACCTAGTACAACCAAGAATTACACCATCGTTATGAGAAAAAAAATTGAGAAAGCGATATATATATAGCAAAAAAATTAGCAATAAACCTTACCATAATGTCCAAACCTTCCACATACACCACTGATGTCAAATAATATATCCTCCCCAAAAACTATAACCATTTTCACCTTTCTTCTGCAAAATTAATCGAAATTCATGAATTGTCTCTGAAAATGAAATGCAAATCAGCAAGGGCTTCGAAAAACGGGTGCTTGATGGTTGGTAGCAATATCTGAATTTCATTTCTGTGAATAATGGCAAGGGCTTCAAATTTGAAAACTGAATATTCAAATTTTCCATTGAAATCGAAAGGAAGAAGGTACGATTGTGTGGGGTATTTCGGTCCTAGGTATAAATTGTGCATGGACGATCAGTGGGTTTAGGACTTAAAAAGTGGTGGGAAATTAATAGGATATATTTTTACTTTGACTACTTAAACGAGACCTATATATTAAATACCTATTTTATACCATCCATCGCCAATAATTTTAAGGCTACATTTGGATTATTATATAGATTTATAGCTAGATTCTTAAAGAGACTATAACTTCCAATTTGACAATTAGAACTCGAAAACGAATTCAACCTGACATATTTAACCTAAAAAGTAGAGTCCAATTCTGAGATGTCGAAACTGTAAAGGAAAAATATTCAATTTGGGACTCAGATTTGGAGAGACGAAAAAAATATGTAAAGAAAAAAGGCCAATTGACAAAAACTTGTGATATAATTTTTATTTGAATTGGAATGGTTGTTACTTTGCAATTTGCACCGTAGGACATGGTGGTTACCTATTTAAATTATTATTTTTTATCATATTTAAGCTTGAAGATTGTTCAAGTATTCGTGTATATTACTATTCATGATCTGCAATTGATAAAGTTACTAATTCATGGAAATAATATGTGTTGTACGTAAACATACTAAAAATTTGAAAAGGATGAAAAATGTATTTATGTCTCTATTAATAATGTATGGTTACAAAAGGCTTATATACATGTATGGAATGTTAGAATAATTTGAACCAATAATTTTCCATAATGTGTTCCATAATTACATTAATACTGAGAGTCACTTTGGTTAATGAAAAAGTACTCCAAATACCAAGAGTCAAAAGGACTCTTGGATATCTACCTTGAGGGACGGTTTATATTGAGGGACTTTTGGAGATTGGGTCATCTCCCTACCTATAAATAAGTGACTGATATCCATTAATCAGACACTACAAAATTATAACATCAATGAAATTGGGTTAAGGGAGAGAAACACCAAAATTCCAATCATCTCAATGATGATTATTGATTCATATGGAGCATAACACCAACAACTTCAATCATTAAAATGATTATTACATATTCAAGTGATAATATTTCCAACTTCTTCCTCTCAAACAAATTTGGATTAAGGTATGACTCTTGATATTTTACTTCTAAATATGATCAAGTTATGATTTTTGATCTCTTAAGTTTACACCCTAATGTTATATATATAATACATAACGTTTTGTATGATTAAAGAACAAATAATATGTATAATTGGACATTCATGTGTTAGATTTATAGATCCATTTATAATTAATAATTACGGGTTCTTTTGATTATGTTTACATGGAAATTAGGTAATAGAAGATCACACAAATTAGATCCAAAATCTAAGGTGCAAAATAAGGAAGGAAGTTATTCAACTCCTATAACAGTGGGATAACAAGTCGAGATTTCCACACAATATCTAGGTAAAACTAACTCCATAGATTGTGGTAAATCAAATCTCAACACATACACTATAATGGAACCTATATACACTCATAAAATACTACGGTAAATTTTACTACTAGAAAAAATCTAAAAATTAATATAATTGTTTTCATATAATCATGTAAACACAATTAAAGATTTGTTAAACAAATTTAAAGCAAATGTAAATTATTCAAGAGGTAACCACCATAGCCTATGGTGCAAAGTAACCACCATTCCAGTACTCTAAATTTTATATTGTTTTTTATTCAACATATTTTCAATAATTATATTTGATCCTTGATACTAAAATTAGCACACGAATAGTGACATTTACTATGTGTCCAATTAATGTCACTATCCGTGTGATAATGTCACTATGTGGACTAAAAATTATTTTTGAAAATAAGTTAGACAAAAAATTAAATGAAACATATTTAAGGACTAAACATTAATTGACCCAAAGAAAAATTATGTTCCCTTAATAGGCTACCATATGGATTAAAAATAATTTTTAAAAGAAAAAAGGAAAAACGTGACTTAAATTTTCTTATTCATATATTTTTTTTAAAATTCTTTTCATAATTGTAAAAAGTTGTTTCCTTTTCACAATTTTTAAAAGTTTTTTTCCGTTCCATATTTTGAAAAAAATGATTATGTTTAGTTTATCTCATTATATAAAAAAATCGAAGAAAAAATATATTGAAAAACATTTTTCTTCCTTAGACTCTGCTCCTCTACAATTATTACACGATGCAGTGCACCTTGAAATCGTTGATCTTGTATAGGATGAATTGGAATCGTATATTTATAAGATGTGACAGCCCACCTATTTTAATACCGGGTGGCCAATCCTCTACTAAAATGAAACAGGAATCTCAGTATGGTTCATTCTCGGCATCATTGTTGCAATCACAATACATTATAAGTAATACGAATCAAACCATACAAATAAAACCGTACAACACTATGAATAGAATAATCCTCATGCATAGATTAATATTAAGAGTGAACCAAATAAACCACCGGTCACCGAATAATAACATCCACAGTAACTGAATAAATAAACTGAATACTGAAATATAAATGTCTGATAGTAAAATAAAAGCCTATCCATCTATGGGCAACACGCACAACTGTAAACTGAAATAATTGATCCTATCTAGATAAAATAGACTGAGGCGTCTAAGCAAAAATATAGCGTCCCCAGCTACTTCACGATAAGAATGGATCTATGTCTGGTATCCAAACTGTTGTTGTTGCACACCTGTGGTGTAAAATGGAAAAACAAGGATAGACAAAGGCATGCGGGGCAAAGCTCGAAGAGTAGAAAATATTTTACAAGTAGATATTTGTTTTAAATCGATTAAAACAGTAGTGTATTACTTTCAAGATTAACTGGTCGCACTCACATGAGATAAAACCTCACCTCTCATCTACAGTGCGCACCTTAATTAATCTACTTGGTCTAACTAGGACATATAATCATTATTTAAGCTCAATCACGCTAATATTCTCTATTAGCTAATCATAACTACCTTCACTAGGAACTCGTTCAAAAACTATATTGTAGCGACACACTTGCTGTAAATAATTATTCACGTTATAAACATAACATAGCTACACTCATGCTATAAATAAATATACACACCATATCGCGCGCGCGCACACACACACACACACATATATATATATATATATATATATATATATCACTCGCTATAAACGTATTCCCAGAGCTTGGACCTAACGAATGCATTCCTCTTGTGCTATCCGGCTCCAGGCATGACACCGAGCCACCGGATCGGAATCTCATCACCGATCCTCAAACGAATACACATACAATGGAGGTGATCATAGACATACATCCGTGAGTCGCAACCATACCACATCGCGCCCAAATGGACTCGAAACCAACACCTGTCATCACACGTAGATAGTGTCCATGCAACAGTACTTGGGGAATCAACCCAAAACCTGTTGGTCAATGTCAGGGTGGACTGCCCACTACGGGCAACCTCCTACGATAGCACCCCCAAGTAGGTTTGTTTAAATAAAATAAGTAGCATGCACACACACACACACACACACACACACACATATATATATTCACCCCACTCTAATATGTATATATAATATATTTATAATATGTATATATATATATATTCACGCCACTCTAATATGTATATATAATAGGTATCAAACTCGTACACATGTCCCACCGTGCATGGTTCACTCAATCCTGAAGTTCAAACCAACTTCCCAATTTATTTATTTAACTAATCCCTTACCTGAGCACCATAATTAATTATTAAATTCTCAACTGATAAATAGTGACACAAAACTATTTTTAATTAAATATCCTCTCACTTGGTTAATCTCCCACATACTCTCTTGAGTTCGTAAAAATTCTCGGAACATTTCCACGATCCAAACTTGACCCAAACCCACGGGTCGTTCGGACGAAATCCAATCTCGTTCGAACGAACATGACATCTCGTTCGAATTAAAGAACCCAGATCTGAAGCATTTTTCTTTGGTGGGATTCATCCCTAAAAATTCAATTTTGTTTCTAGGGTTCTTTCTACCAAAATTTCAAGAACCGTAACCCAAATACCATCAAGAAAACATGATTCCATCATTAAATATTCGATTCTCACATGGTAACCCGCATAAATTCAAGATCACAATCCCTTTACCTAAATAATCTTTAAAGATTAAATCTTTCCATCTACGTATTCGTTCATTAAATCCCATAATTTTATTTCTAATTATAAGTGTAATCAATCCCAATTAATCGTTAGTTTAAGATCATTCATCCCTTATCATATAGGTTTCTACAACATATCATCAAGTTACGATCTTTCATACTCTAAATCTCCAATTTCTATTTTTAAACCAATAAAGTAATTAACTACAATAAAATTGTGATATAAAGTAAGTAACTACCTGCCTTAATGGATTAGAATCTGAAGTTCTCTACTTGATTAATGATGAGTTGAGTCATTTTTCTTTTCCTCTTCAAGAATTCTTTTCTTTCTTCTTCTTTTTCTCTTCTCTAGGGCTCTCTCTCTCAATCACTTGTGTAGAATATGAACCTTCCACCTTCCCAACCTCTTAAATATCTTCTTAATTAAGCTAATCCCGTTTTTCTTCTTAGCCCTAAGTACAAAATGACCCTCATACCCTTATACGGGTCCTGTTATGTCTAAAAAGCTCTCGGAACCCAAACATAACACTAGGGTACCTATTATGAACTATTTTGACCCTTCCCGGATCACCGTACCCTAAGCATCGTTTGTAAATTATATCGATCAGCTGATGTAACACCCTATCGACATATAACAATAAACCGTCGATATCACTCATAAGCGACATAAAATAACGCACATAACTATTTAGTTATCACACACGAGTAAATAATAATATTAATAAATATTAATCATTTATCTCGCTAATTAATATTTACTAAAAATCCAATTTAATTTTTCCCAATTAAATTAATAATTATAAGAACATGGAAATTAATTAGTAATAAAAGTACGAGGTATTACATAAGAGCACTGCTACGAATCCCAAAAAATCCCCCAACTCATGCCCCAAACAGCAAAAATGTTGTGTCCTTGCAGGATCCATACCACAAGGTACAATACTTATTGTTGTTTGGGAATGATTTGGGAGATTTTTTTGGAACTCAAAGCATTTCTCTATTTATAATCCATATAAAATATTAATGGCTCCAAAATACACTCTACCATGTTGTGTTTGTAGAGGATCCTAGTCTTTTTTTTCTTTCCTCTTACCTAATCCACAAATCAAAAGTTGTGAGAACCCAAAAGAGAAAATAAGGGTCATTTAATACCCCTGTAATTTTAGTACATCAAATTAGTAGATGGAGTCCTGATTTAGAACCCCTCTTACTTACTCATTTCATATTAGGTGGTGCTAAAGGCACCACCAAAATTTATACCCTCCATAACATTTTTAAATGTAGTGTACAATCATTTTAAAGCATATAATGGTGTCCAACAAAAATTTTGGTGCATCGCCCGTTCATGTTTTATTAGACTTGCGAAGACTTCATAAGGGTAGTTAAAGGAGTAATTTTCACGTCATGTACACCAATCAATACAGGGTTTGTCGGATAAAATGTGTAGCAACCGTGCGTTGGCCTCATATTACTCAGTTAAGTCGTAGGGATTTTTTGTGCACCTTAACCTCTATTTAAGAAAAGAATATTGGGATTTTTATTTACCGGCTTCGTACTAACTCACTTCCAATGGGAGAGACCATTCTTAGGCGAAAAATGAAATCTCAAGATCAAGTTTGTTATGTATGTAATAGTGGTCTAGATTCAGCGGTGCATACTTTCAAGAAACGCCCTTTGGCAATTGATGTCCTTAAATTTTGCGGGTTAAAGTCGAATTATTTGTGTACTTTTAATGATGATTTGGGGAGATGAATCCTTTTTTCTGGCTAACACATTAAATAATAATCATTCCGATTTTGTGCGCGTAGCATTATGGGCTTTATGGTTTAACAAAAATAAAGTATTTCATCGTGATAGTAGGGCCAAAGCCTATGATGTAGTGACCAGATTCACCAAAATTGTTTAATGATTTTAGGAATATGTGTGCTAAGATTTCACTCACAATTTTGAAGGATGATAGGTGGAAGCCTTCTGAGATGGGGGGTATAAAAATCAACTTTAATGTTGCAACTTTCGCAATGATAAAGAGCGCGGCAGGGATGGGATGGAAAAGCTATTAGCGGCTTTATCCCGTCGTGTGTGACAATCCTCAAAACGGAACATGCGAAAGCAATGGCGACAAGCACTGCTATAGATTTCTCTATTAGGTGTGGATTCCCTAATTTTATCCTCAAAAGTGACTGTCAGACGGTGATTGTTAAGCTTCGTAATGAGGAAGATGATTGATCGGAAAGCGAAAATAGTATTAAGCCTATAAAAAAAAACATATTAATTATGGACACAAGATTGTTTTATCATTTGTAAATCTGCTTTGTAATCAACCAGTCCACTTATTGGCTCAACATGCCATGTATGTAGAGGACTTTTGTGATTGGGAAGAATTTCCAACTTTTTTGGAGGCTCCTTTGCTCAATGATGTTACTCATGTTTGTTAGTTTTTGAAAAGAAATTGGTTAACAAAAAAAAAAGAATATTGGGCATAATCGTTACATTTATATCTTTTTTACACATGTTGTCATGTGTTATTTTTAAGCAATATACACAGCACATAATATCATACATGGTTGGATAAGGCACATTAACCTCCTCTTCGTTAAAGAACATAGATATAGTCGTTACATCCACCACATTTATGCCACATGTTATCTCTTAAATCAAAAATTTACACATCACTTATCATTCATGTTTATTATTTGGACAGGAACGAATCAGATTTGTTTAGCATGTCCTAAATTATATACCTTCCGTCCCAAATTAAGAGCTCACTTCTCTATTCTGAACATTATCAACAACCCAAGTTTAACGATGGTGAACAGGAGTTAATCTTTTCTTTTCTTAACATTATCAACGAACCAAGTTTAACGATGGTGAACTGGAGTTAATCATGACCGTTGAGTGAGTGCATCATTAATCTATACAAAATAAAGACAGATTCTTAATTTGTGGCGGAAGGAGTATCTTTTAAGTTTTAAATGCATGTGTGTGTTTAGACATAACTCGTGGACAATGCTATCAATGAATTACACCAAAAGTACACCAAATTATGTGGTAGTACATTAAAGTGTCACAATAAATGACTTTTTGGACGATGTACAACATTTTATTGGACAGCCACATCATTATTGTAATTGTTGTACATTGTTTCAAAGCCATTTATGGTACAACATTTTAGTTCACCACAACATCATCTAGTTTACTGACTGCTACACTTATCTACATTTCTTACCGAATTGCTTTAACATGTTTGTACCTTTGATTTTTCGTTCAAATATGTCATTTCCCATGATTTAAATAATATCTTTTATTTTTTGACATGACTTCAATTATCTTAACATAATTTTTACCCCCATGTATATATTTTTTTAAATAGTTATTACTAAAATTTTGCATTTAACACGCTTTTTCCCTTATCATTCATAGTTTGAATATATTTTTCTTTACCACTTCCATTGACATGTAAACACACACACACATATGGAGGCTCCTGTAAGGACCAATCGTGCTGGCTTTTTTTTAAATAGCAAAAAAAAATTTTTGATTTTTTTGTAGTATTTAAACATTTTAAAGAATCTCTAAAAAAATACTCAAAATATGTCAGTATTTAAGCAGTTTAAAGACTGATATATTTTGACCGATTATTTTAAAATAGCAAAAAGAAATCATTTTAGCTGATTTTAGGGGTTCCCTAATATGTTTAAATATCACACAAAAAAATCAACCCAAAATTAATTTTTGTTACCTTAAAAGAAGGGTAAGCACTAAAGTATACAAGAGCTATATATATATATATATATATATATATATATATATATATATATATATATATATATGTGTGTGTGTGTGTGTGTGTGTGTGTGTGTGTGTGCGTGTGTGAGCTACATATACACACACACACACAAGAAAATCGATTAGGTTGATAAAGGTTAGGTTATTTTTCGTTAGAGGAAAAAGATGTCTCCAGCCTCAAAGAGTGCCCTCTCTTTCTATTTTTTAATTTTGTCATGAGTTATATCAAAGGTATCCATCACACATGCACACGCATATATATATATATATATATATATATATATATATATATATATATATATATATATATATATATATATATAGAGAGAGAGAGAGAGAGAGAGGCTCTCGTGCGGGCCTGGTTTGCAGACCAGCTTATCTAGGGCCCACTTCGTTTTTTATATACTATTGTCTTTTTTTAAGGTTTCTGGGAATATAAATTTCTACCCCAATAGATTCTAAAGTCTATTAAGCTTATCTTAAAAATCTATTCTAATCTGAAATCATGAGTGTAGAAGTTTCAGGACTACTTATTAGGCTTCTACCGTCACTATCGTACTGAAATTCGAAATAGTGAGGATTATCTATATAAATATTTTCTTTTGGGTATTTAGAGATTTCAAGAGGTTTTTAAGAAAAATATTCTAGTCTTAAACACTTTATGCGGTACTAAGGTTTTATCAATCTAGTTTAGTTTCTTTGTATATTTGATTAACAATAAAAACTAGGTTGTCTTCTATAAATTCGTTTAATTCGTTGTCACCATAGGATGACAAAAATCTACGATACGTTCTAGGGGCAGCTTCTCTACGTTTTTAAGAAGAGGGCGAATTTCACCTACTCTAATTAATGTAGTTCTTGTTTCAGCTAACCTTTTGCGTCTAATGTATTTTAATACGTCTATAGTATCTTCAAGTATCTTAGTAGATTCTTGGTATTTTTCTGGTCTTAAAAGTTCTTCTGCGAACTCTTCAATTCTTAAATCTTGTTTGAAGAGATCACGGATCCCTGTTCTAATTATTTCTATTCTAGGTACTTCACGTACTAACCACTCAATAATTTGGTCTATATATTTATAAGTACCTCCTGCGTATGTTAAAGCAGTTTCTATAAGTACTTTATATGAGGGGTCTGTGAGAGTCCACTCTTGGATTTCTCTTGTTAAGTCTAGATTTGTTTGATTAACAAATGCTAAAAAGTCTGTAGTGAATTATAAGCTCGTGTAAGTCTATTTGGATTATAACAATAATATGTAAAATAGCTAGGGGTTTGGTTTGAGTTTATACCTTCCTTCTGCTCTGCAATATCTTTATCATCTTTCCTTCTTCTCTTTAGTTTTATTACTATTCTTCTCCGGTCTGTGCCTCCTGCAACTCCCTTTTTATGTGTCGCACCTCAATCCACTACTTTGGCATTGGACCTGTTTCCTGCCTATACGTCACCACGCCTAATGCCCACCAGACTAACGGCTCACGGCAAATCGGCACCTGACGGCGATTCAACAATATAATACCTACGTGCTACACCAGAGGTTCTACACAATAGTCCTCTATGAACAGAAAGTAGGAGACGTTTAGAGAATAATAACAACTTAACATAAGAGATTTCTGGAAAAGAAAATACTTTTATTACATTGCAGAAGTAAATACAATTCTCCCCTCTCCCCTAACTATGAGAGGTTTACTCACTCATATACATATTACTCTATAAGCTCTCTCCAACTTGATTTTCTCTCTCTCTCTCTCAGATCTTCGATCCCCTACAATACAACTCAACTGTCCCTTTATAGCACAAGGGAGAATACATAAGACTGGCTACCGGGGGCTTAAAGTTATCCAGTGAAAGCAAAAACAAATAATTAAAGTCTATACTATTTTCTTTACATAAAGTAGATTCGTCGTCTATTAATAATTTAGGCCAAAGTCTTTTTTAGTCTAAATATTTTTTTTTTATCTTCCCAACAATTATGTCTAGTGGCCCCGGTTTTCATCTTTTAAAAAGCAAAGTTGTCACTATGCTCAAACGAATCTTCTGCTTTTCAAAAGTCTAAATTATTGAGTTCTTCATCTTTAACTGTTCGTTTAATAAAGTGGGACCCTTCTCTTTTTCTTTTGTTTCTTCTGTTGTCTTTTCTGCACGGTCTTAGTCTGGTAGAGCATTATTGTTGAAGAATTCATCAATGAGGCCCGCCACTCTAAGGCTAGCTGGCAAAGTTATCTCTACCATTTCCTTGAATTCTTTCTTGAGCCTTCCATTGAATGGCTCATCAGCTTGGATAATGAGGTCTTCTTTATGGTATGCAGTATATCATATGTCTTCACTTGTTAACAACTCCATGATTTCTATTGTCTCCATAGCTTGAGCAATCTGGAGTTTAGACTTATCAACAATTAGGTCTTTAGTCTCGTCTTCGGATAGAATCCCAATGTCTTTAAATGAATAAATGGAAAATCTAATGAATTTGAATCCTACAACTCTCATTCCTCTACAGGAACTTGGAGCAATCTGGTAGATCCTGGCAAACAAGAGAAGAAAGTCTTCTACCTTCTTGATGTACTCATGGACTATTTTTTCAATAGCAATAGAGTCTTCTACAGTCTTTATCTGGACGAGTCCAATGAACCCGTGGTCTGCTAAAGTTATCTGAGCCATATCTGATTTTCCAAAAAGATAAATATTTGGAACGTCTTTGAAGAAACCCCTAATCATTAAGGCACCTCCATTAATCTCGGATAATAACATATTGAAATGTTCAATAATACTATTAGCTTCTTTCTGACAGTCTTCTGAAATTGGAAGATTATTATGACCAAACGGTATAACAACCTTAGTGTTAAAGGTCTTTTTCTGATAACAAAAATTATCAACTGGTCTAATTTTGGAGGATTCTCTAAGAGTCTGAGCATACATTTGAGTTTGAGGTCTAGGAGTAGCAGTACTACTGAGTTGAGTAACTGCAAGTCTTTGAGTTCTCATGAATCTGGCAATAGCTACCAAATTCTGCTTGAATTCTACCCATAGTCTATTCTTTACATTCCACCATAAGGCATCTATAAGAGTATTCTCATCATCTGAAAATTCTCATCTAAATTTTATCAAGTCCGGGTATCTTTGGTCTGGTCTATATATTGGAGAAAATACATTTTCCCAATGAGTCTATTTTGGAAAATTATTTCATGTCTAGATTTTCCAGGAGGGACTAAAATATCATCAAAGTTCTCCAGAATTGATCTTTTTTGTGAGTCTTGAATATGAGTATGTCTTTGCGTTACACCAGCATTTGGTCTTACGCGTCTAAGATAATTTGCAATGTCTTCTTTGTTTAGTCTATTTGTTCCAGAGGAACTCATTGTTTTAAGTCTTATGTTTGCAACATGAAACAAGAGATGATATTAGTGTTAGCAAACATAAGTTCTGTAAGGACCTAAAATATGATTAGGAAGGTAAATTACATGATTAATTATAACTTAGGAGTTATAAGTTATAAATTTGTTATGTGTGTTAAACATGTTAATTATCATGTTTAGGGGATGCATGCTCATGTGATATATGTGTTGTTTACATTAGGTGCTAATTGAACTTATGATCGGGGATACCATGTTTAGAACATATGATTAGTTATGTGGTTAAATGCATCATAAATTATGTTTTTAATGCATGATTATGTTTATAAAAGTAAATTGGGGTGTTGATACGAAATTGGCAATGTTTGGTCGCCAAATGTAAAAGTTTTGAGATTTTCAGTAAACTGCTACTTTCCTGTTCGAGCCTAAATTAGGCGTATTAATTTTATGATTTTGGGGAAACACAAAATATGAAAGTTGTAAATGTTTAAGTTATCTACTCATAGATACAAAGAGAGAGTAAATCGGGTCCTGTGATAGTGAGTAATGGTGATTTTACCAAGGTGGGACAAATGTGTCATTAATGAAATTGTCTAATTCGACCTTTCATCCAACCAATCACGTGTTACCACTACCCCTATTGCTATTGGACCACTATACAACGTATTTCTGATTATAAATGAGAGTTATGTCTTCTTCCTCATAAGAAATAACAAGTTTTGCCTAAAAAGAGAGAAAGAGAAGAAAGTTAAGGAAGAAATCTTTGGAAAAATTCTATAAATCGAGAAATCCTCGTAAGGTAATTACATCTTTATTAAAGTTAGTCACATGGATGAGTTCTATACTTGGCATGTTTTTATTTTTGATTTGGATATATATTTTAATGATACCCATATTGCTGAATTGTGATGGAACAAGGATGGGTTAAGAACATAAGTTAGAACTGGAGCTAGGATCGTAAATGCATACTTTAAAGTCCTAAATTTACATCATATTTTCGTAAAGCATTTTGATTTAAAAAATTCATGATTATGATGTATATTTCTGCTAAAACTTGTTTATTATATGTTTTCATGAATTATACCCAAGGTCAAGGTTATGTATGCTTAAAAATGTTAAGTTATGCCTTAATGTTCTATTTTGACCTAGTTATGCTAAAAATGGCATAAATCATGGAATACTTATTGGAATTGAGTGATTCAAGTTGGAGAGTAAAATATACTCATACATGTATAACATATCCGAAAATTGTGTAAAAATCCCAAGGAATGAACCTTTGATGATAGTTTGAAGTTTTGGTTTAAAATCTACCCTAAAGGAGCAAGAATGCATACCAGGTGTTTGACGTTTTGCTCGACATAGAAAATGAGCCCTAAAAATTATGAAACATTAATTTTGTATTATTCAATATGTTTACTGATATTGGGTGGAATACCATGCAAAGTTATATTGTATAAAAATTATGAAAATTCCAGGAAGTTAAAGTTGTGTTGTTGTTTTTCTTGAGAAACGATTTGGAAAAGGTTGTAATAAAATGGGCATAACTTTATCTAGCGAATTCGTAATTTAATTCCGTAAATTGTGTTAGAACCCTAATTAATTGGGTGTTATAGAAATGTGAAGTATCATATTTAATTTCTCTTTAGTTATTTCAGATTGACCAAATGATGTGATGTATTACTGGGTTTGATGTTAATCGGTGTATTCAAATACTAATGACATTGACTTGTTAGGTGGGGAAGCAGCTAATACTACCATACTAAGGAAGTTGTTTGGTATTAATCTTAGCACCAAATCCAATGTGAGTGACCTATCCTATGAAATATAGATGCTTATATATTCATATGGAAATGTGTAGTTAAACACATGTGTTAAAATGCTTATGGGAGTGATGTTGTATTTAGGAAACATATGCATATGATTAAAAATGTTAAGCGATTATGGACTAGTGAGTCATTTATCTAATGTTAAGGACTGGTGGGTCCTACGGGATGCAGCGGCCCCGTTAATCCAATTTAAAGGTTTGTTGTGCTCAGGCCTAATTAGGGGATTTGGTGTTCCCCATTAACTGGTAGTTAATTGGACTGGCAGGTCCAGGCTTGCGAGAGTCACACAATTCCTATTAGGTTATAACATTAGAAAATAAAAATGGTTATTTGAATTGGTTATATGTGTGGAATATGGTCATTCACTAAGCTTGTGTTGCTTACACTCCTATAATGTTATGTTTCAGATACGCCTATCAATTGGAGTTCACTGCCAAGTTAGGACCTTAAAACGGGGGAGTGACGGATATCTAGTATGGTTTGAATATCAAGAATCTTGTTGTGTAAATATTAAACTAAAGATCTTGGTTATGTAAAGTTGTGTAGTACTTATAGGTTACATGTAAATGTAATTATGTTTTCATCTACACATACCTTTGGAAAAAAAAATTCATGCTATTTTTCCTTAGAGATTTAAATAAAAGCATTGTTTATTGTTTAAGGAAATTTATCGCAAATTAACAAGGATGAGTTTAACTTAATTAAGTCGAGGCGCGACAGGTTCTCTAGATATGATGTCTGGAATTGTATTTTTGCTTCCCTTTATATGTATAACAAAGAAGTCATAACTATTAAGCAGTTATTGCCATCTAATAAGTCTATTAGTTCTTGATTTGGATAAATCTAAGTCTCTGAATTTTACTGCATAAGAAGAGTCGGTATAAACAGTAAAATGTTTAGGTCTAAGAAAAAGCATATATTTTTCTATTGCCCTTACAATAGCTAAAACTTCTTTTTCATGGGATGTGTATCTCATTTCTGGATCAGTAAAGGTTACAAAGCTTCTTCTTTTTAGTCTGATGATCAATGGCAAAGTATATTGCTCCCAATTGTTTATCAGAGGCATATGTTTCTACTATAAATTGATCTTCAGCATTAGGCAGTTCAAGTCAAGGGATATTCTTGACTGCTTCCTTAATCTGTCTAATAACTTCAAAATCATCTTTAGTCCAATTAAAAAGGGTTAGTCATGTCTATTCCTTTTAATTTCAAAGTTAGGCTTTGTCTTTTTGAAGCAGGAACTTTAATAAAGTTTGCAGCACAATTAAGCAATCCTAAAAATGATTATAATTAATTTCTATCTTTAAGTTGGTCTGAAAACTCAAGAATCTTTTAAACTGTGTGTTATGCTAAGGATATTTTTCCTTTATTAATATGCATTCCCACAAAATCTATTTCAGTCTGAAACAATTGCATTTTCCTTTTAGAAATAACAATACCATGTTTATATAATTCTAAAATAATCTTCTTAAGATGGTCTACATGTTCTATCTCAGTCTTGCTAGCTACAAGAATATCATCTATGTAAATAAGACAAAATTCTGAATAAGGTCTAAATATATTATCCATTCTTCTTTGGAATACTTGATGAGCATTCAAGTATCCAAATGGCATCACTAACCATTCATATTTTTCTAGCGGCACACTAAAGGTTGTTCAAGTTATACTATCTGGGTGCATCTTTATCTTCCAGAGGCGTGGTTTACAATCAAACTTGTTGAATATAATTATGTCTTCAATTAGATTAATTAGGTTATTCTTGTCTGGTATCTTATAAGAGTCAAACTCACAATTCTTATTAAGGTTTCTATAGTTTATGACCATGTTTTATTCCTCTTTTTCGTTCAGACTCATTTTGAACATAGAAGGCCACGCTATTATATCTACTTTTGCTTTCTCTAATAATGTCGAGCTTAAGCATTTCTTCTATGTCTTTTTTGAATTCTTCTCTGTCTTCTAGTGAATATCATTTCTTATAGGTTCCACCATTAATAGTGGCATATGGGTTAATAGGGATGATTTCACAATAACTTTGATCTTTATCCCATTTAACAATGGAATTTTCTCCTAAAATAGGCTCTGTTAATTGCCTGATCTTTTCTTTTTCTACTTCTATATTCATTTTCTTTTGTTTGGATATAGCCTGAAACTTTAATAAGGTTTGTCGGGTTTGCTCTAGAATGTCTTTTTGTATAAGTGTTATTTGCTTATATCGCTTTTGGTCGGACACTTACATTATTTTTGTAAGGGTTTGGTTATTTCTAGGGCTTCATGTTGTTTTGTATATCTAGGTCCACCATGCTCAGCTGAAGAACTCTGATGGTTTGTTAGCTTAAAATTGAGTTTGACCTACATAAGATCAAAAGCAGTCTTGTGACTATTAGAGGGGCAGTAATATTAAACTCCTCTTTGTTACTAAGTAGTATATTATCATTATAATGAGTATAAGGATGATATTTACTAATAAAGTCTTGACCTAAAATATGTTTCCTGTGAAACTATGACGAGGATCCATTATCCAAAATCGATGATTAACAGTTTCATTAGTCTGATTTCCTAATTTAATATAAATAAGAATGGTCTGAAAATATAAGGTAAATGATTCTCCATTACCGACCTTACCATGGATCTCTTGATTACTGTCTAAAAAATAATCTTCAGGAAAGGCATTATCCTTACAAATACTCTGTGAGCATCATGTATCTATAAAAGCTGGGAGTCTTTTAGGATAGTCTTTATGTTGTATGAATAATTCTACAAAACAAACATGTGGTTTAATAGAAATTCCTAAATTATTCTTTTCTAAAATAGATATTTCTTTCTGGGGTTTATCTATAAAATCTAATGCTGTTAAGTCTTATGTACTACTATCAGAGCAGTTATCTTCTAAATTATACGAAATTCCCTTTCCTTTTACGTCTTCATTTTCTTGTAATCTTTTGGCTATATTTCTATCAATGTCTTGATAATATGTTTTAATATCTTGGTATATTTGAGCATCATACTGGGTAGTATAAATTTATCTAAATCTAGTTCTCCAATAGTCTTCATGGTAGTGTAATTAACAAATCACACAAACCATAAATAATTTTATTTGTATAGTCTCAAAGCATTCTACACATCTAAAGTCTTTCTTGCTACATTTCATTTCAAATGTGCAATAATGTTCTTCGTCATAATAACATCTAGGAACATATGTTGGTAACTCGGGATTACTAACTATCCATCTTTTCTTTAAGAGAGCGCACAATATACATTTATATCAAGCTTCTTCAAATCATCATCTTGATCATCTTGATCAATTTGCATCATATATAAATCCAGTGTATCTTGGGAGTCTTCATATTCATCAGTATCACTATTATAATCCTCTTAATCACTGTCTGTGTATACACTATAGATATTGGTATTATCATCATTTTCTATGTCTGATATTTCTATAGCATATAGAATGTCTAATTCTTCTTGATCTGTGAAGTCTAATATTGTATTAATAATCTTAATACTTTCTTTGTCTTTCTTGTTAGGATAGTCTTTAGCAAAGTATCCGTCTTTGCCACAAGTCCAACATTCTTTGATGGCAGTCTTAGATTGAGCTACTTCTTTTTCTTTCCTATAATTAGGAACCTTCTTACGCTTACAGGTGTTCTTCTTAAAATATCTTCTTTGGTTAAATCTATTTTTCTTGGTCTTAGTGTTCCTTTCTCTAAAGGTAGTAAATGGTCTGAATATATATTTCTTTGGAAAACCTAAGCGCCTAGCGTTAAACTTCTTTTGTTTTCAAGCTAGTTTCTTTTTTAATTTCTTAGATTCACTACCACATCCCCATTGGATTGGAGCAATGTCTCTTTCATCTTTAATTAGAGGAATCTGTTTGAAAGTTTCTTCTATTAACTTTCCTTGAGTTATGTCTCGTCTTTTAGATATGATATAGTCTTTGGCAAAATTGATTCTTTCACCAAGGGAGTTATTCTTCACTCCAGCGACTCCCGGTCAATTCCTATTTTCATTGATTAGGATTCTAAAATATTCATCTTTTAAGTTCTCACCAAATTCTTTGATTTGGTAATATAGTTGTTCATAATTGTTGTTATATTCATTGATCTAATCTCATCTGCAAATACTAAGAAGCGCTAACTTAGTCTTTGCTAAGTCTTGTTTATTGATTTGAGCTAAATGTCCAGCTCCAATGAATTCTGAAGTAAATAATTGAATATATTCTTCAATTGGTCTTTCTTCTAGGTTTTCTTTCATTTTCTCAATCTTAGCTAGGAATTCTGCATTTGTAGCTTGTCTTAGACTGTCTAAGTAATCTTTTGCAATGCCTCTAATGGATTGCTCAGCGTATTGTTTACATGAACTTGCATCCCATTGTTCATTAGATGCAAAGCATATATTCATTTGATTACGCCATTTATCTAAGGCTTTCTTCCTATCTTGGACATTGTCTAGATTAAGGAATATCCCAACTGGATTTATGGCTTGACTAGCCATGGTTTTAACAGGAGTAAAACTCTTCTCACTAGTTGGAAAGTCTTTTATATAATCAGGTTTGGTCTTTACTAAAGTATTTGAATAAATAGGAATATGTATTCCGATTGGTTTACTAAAGAGTCTAGGAGCATCATTTAACCTACAATTGGTTCATATCTCTTGTTTATTAGGACCTACTTATGTAGCTGGCATTAATTTTTCTTCTCCTTCTTCCATTAGTCTTAGATTTCTAAGAAGTTCTTTAGTATTCTTAGATTCTTTTAATTTTAATATATAGTCTTGGGTTATCTTGGATCATAACGGAATGACTTCTACTAAGATGTTCTTTCAATGTCTTCATGTCCAATTCTGAGGGTTCATGTCCAAAGTTTTGGATTCTAGCGTTTTCTCTATCTAAGTCTTTTTGTTCAAATGATCTTCTAGGTCTAATTATTGGAGCTTGTCTTAACAAGCTAGAACTAGCTTTGCTACTACATTCTCCTTTTGAATGATCATTGATTATGACTTCTCCCGTATTTCTAAATCTGATTTCTTCGGTTTGGATATTCTTACTGGTAATCTTAGAGGGACCAAACTGGATAGTAACATTTTCAGTGACATCGTCTTGATTAATAAACAAAGGTTTATTCTCTATAGTCTTGGTTTCTTGAAATTCTGTCAATTGCCAAAGGTCTTAGTTTTTTCTTTCATGGGTCCAGTATTCTTAATACTGTAAGGATGATTGTAATCTGAATTATTGGTTCTAACTAATATTTCTTCATTAAATCTACTGCTAAGAATTCATGATTGCATTCCTTCATAAGGAAATTGGAAAAATTTCGCATAGCTTTGGAATTCTATATTTATATTAGCATCTGGAATAATATAGTCTTCATCCACTATCATATAAGATTAACCTAATATGTTTTGTTGTGTCTACGGTTACTGTAAATGTCGAAATGACATTAAAGTATCCTATATTGTCTGACATTTCTAGTTGGACTATCCCAATAAGATTTTACTCAAAATCTTTCCATCTTTTATCTATTAAACAACATAATATGTTGATATTATTTTGAGGTCTATGTAATCCTTGGATTCTTGCTTGAAAGAGTCCAAAGGTTAAGAACTGGAACTTCCTATCAGTTCCTTTTGATTTTAGTCATTCTGAGTCAAAAACTTGAAGCTCGGTATAAGGCTTGTCTAACACATGATTTCTAAAATGATAAATCGTGTTGTAATTAAGAGTCTTATGAGTGGCTCCTTCTTTGAACAAGTCTACGTATCTAACTGCTGAAAGTTGTCCATTGTGTATGGAATCTTCTACAATTTTTCAGTCAACTTCACCCCATTCTTTCCATTAAAGAGGATTGGTGAAATTTCGTTCTTTCCATCATGTTCTAACATTGGAGGATGAATCCTCAAGTGTTTTGAGCATAAAATTATTATGTCCAATATTTGGAATAGCACTAAATATCTTACTAGTCTTATCTAGTCAATCATTTATGACTGTTCTAGTTATAAAATCGTGAATATAAATATAAATTACAAAAAATATTTTTAAAATTTGAAAAATATTATTTTTTAATGAAATCAAAAAATAATATTAAAAAACATTTCAATATTTATAGAAAAACTTTTAAAATATATATTAACATAGAAAAAAAAACTCTAAAAAAACTGAAAATAATAGAACTTTTAAAACTCTGAAAATAATGAGGAAAGCATTTACAAAGTATGATAATATTGAAAACAAAACTCTAATAAATCAGAAATAATAGAGAGAACATTGAAGATTAGAGTAAAACTTCAAAATATATATATACTAAAAAAACTTCTAAAACTCGAAAAAATATTCTATAAAAAGCTTCTCCAATATACTAAAAAAACTTTTAAAAATTCCAAAAATAATAGAAAAAACATTCAAAACGACAAATAATATTTGTTTTCAAGTTGACACAAATCCTAGGGAAAAATATCTAACAAAAAAAACTGTTTTACAGAAGAAAAAAATGATTTCCATCAAAATCAAAATTGATTTCCAACATTAAAAAAAAAGGAAAAAAAAAAGAACATATACCAAATAGTCCCTCAAACATTTTTTAATACTCATTTAGTCCAAGCCTTTTTATTTTGCCTCAAAAAGTCATTTGCCACATATTTTGGAAAGGGAGTGCCGCTGGCGCGAACCTCTAAAAATAAGAGAATATTGAGTGCTTGAGGGGACTAAATGGGTTAAACTAAAAATATGTGTCCTTTTTAAAAAATATATATTTATAGTAGGGACTATTAAATAATTGACCCAAAAAAAACAGCTTTCAAACAACCAAAAAAGTTATTTTCCATGAAAAAAAATTACTTTGAACCCAAAAAAAGTGATTTCTAGCATTAAAAACTGATTTATAGAATTAAAGCAAAAAAAAACAATTTCAAACAAAAAAATATATTTCAAACTTTAAATAAAAAAATAAAAAAACTGGTTTTCAAGGGAAAAAATCCCGGAAAACACACCTCCAAAAAACTGATTTCAAACCCCAAAAAAAAATGCATTTTCCTTCCAACACCACTGCTTTCCTTTTATTTTTGAAATAAAATAAAAAGACTTGAATTAAACGTGTATTAAAAAATGTTCGAAGGACTATTTAGTATACGCCCAAAAATTTACTAGTTTAACTATTGACCGCCAGAAAATTATTTGAGATTAACGACCAGTTTTGACTGACCCGCTAAGTGAACGAGTTTGACCATTTGTTTCATGTAAAATTGTGAACCTACCCTTATTGTTTCATGATTAGTTAAAAAAATTGCCCTCAAAATATTTTTTTTTAAACAAAACACAAACTCAATGTGACACCTTTAGATGAAACATGGTCACAATTAATTATAAGAAGAGCAAAATAACCCTTTGTGATTAAAATTGATTTTCTAGGATAATTGGAAAATCCAATTTACATTCCATCCTATACACTCACTTTGTTCAAATTCAAAAGCCAGGGTTCTAGTTTAAATCCAACTTTATCGTCAACAATATTTGACACAAAACTGTTATAAAACATGGCAAGAAAAGGGCAAACTTTATGATATAAAAGACTTCATCCAGTAGCAATTAAATGAATCCGCTAGGCCTCAACACAGATGGTGAACATATAAGGAGAGAGAATATACTGAAGCACCTCATGAAGCAGTAACACAAACGTCTCTGTCAGGGATCGTGGCCCCAGATTCATGAATCACTTGTGCCCTCGGAAATACATATAAACTTTCTGCATATACACGAACAAAACAAAACAAAACAATTGAAGTGACTATACACAACCAAACAAAAATCAAAATATGCATTATTATTGAGGAAAACAACTGAACGTGCAGGAAGCTAACAAGCAAAAAGAATTGTTGTGTCCCCTCGTTTGGGAGGCACTTCATATATAGGAAGGGAATAATGGAAAAGTTTCTAAATAAGGATGATATCATGGAAAAGCGGCCCTCGACTATGACAACATCCTAGACTACTCTACAGCCCTCTCCACATATGATAAATACATATACAGAAAAGTACAATTATATCACTCATCCAGGGGAAGATCTACTCTGGACCGAGCCAGAGGGAGGGGGGCGGGCTTGCCAGGAACTTTACCAAAAAAAAATTGATGTATAGAAGTTTTGGGGTGTAATCTGTAAATCTGTGAAGTTAAGGGTTAATAATGTAGCTTCAGCAATGTTTAAAAGGGCGAAAGGCAAGGCGAGACGCAAGCCTCAACGGAAAAAAAAAACAAAAAAAACAAAAAAAAAAAAAAAAAAAAAAAAAAAAAAAGAGAGCAAAATAATATTTAAAAAATACTAATAAAACCATAAAAATAAAATAATAAAGAAATATAAAATAAAACTACAAAAAAAGCATCTTTGAGGACTTTCTCACATAGTAGAAGGAAGGTCTGAATTGAAGAACCGAAGGCTAGGGCTTAAGAGTTTTGTTTTGAAATAAAGGTCGGAACCGAAGGCTAAAGGCGAACGCCTCACCGCCTTGAGGCAGAAAGCCTTGAGGTGCAACGCCTCAGACACATAAGGCGTTATCCTCAATGAACAGTACTGAGGCTCATGCCTCGAGGCTTTTTTTTAGCGCCTCGTTCGCCTTTTTAAACATTGAGCTTCAAGTTAACTTTCACTCACCGCCTCTATCACTTGGTGCTTCTTTCGGTTTCATTTCATTCCTCGCCTAATTTTCTATCACAGGTATTCGATTTACAGATTGCTTGTATCATTTTAGTTTCTATTCTATTTATAAATGCGAGTATATTGGATATTTTCTTTTGAATTCCATTATTTCGGTATGTTAAAATGTTGAATTTTTTTTATTATTATTTCGATTTCTACTCTATTTATATATGTAAAAATGATGCATTTTGAATTGCATATGGTTACGGGCTTTTCAATTGAATTTCGTAAAGGAATCTAATATAATTTTACTACGGCATTGAAATTGAATTGTTTGGCTAATCAGTAGTTTATGACTTTGGAATTGAACGGAATTAAATTGTTTGGCAAATTCAGCTATGTCAATTTAAGTGTCATGTTATGTTTGGGTACTTCCGAACCTGGGCAATATCCATGACCAAGAACTTTGACTTGCTAATTTATGTCGAATTAAATAGCGTTGGAAAAATTGGCATTATTTTTTCCGCCCCCAATTGAAATCCTGGATTCCCCCCACTGCCATCATCTCTTGTGCGGCCGCATTACTCTCCCTCTAATAAGAGTTCACGTATCTTCAATACTGGTGAAGAATGGCCTCCGGGATCGAAATAGCGCACATCTCTAACTTATGAACTTTACCATGACGACGTTCCTTGAGAAGGTGGACAATCACTAGGTTGTGGGGTTGAAAAACAAGGCGGCGATGAGCATCAATGGCCCCCTTATAGGAGGCATACGTGTTGAATACGGTCACAGACGTCAGCATGAATAGGGCAACAATCAACCGGTGAACTCATAGGCCGATGAGCACATCTGAGTAGTGGACTACTAGGTGGTAACTCGCCAAGATCGATGGGCATTGTCGGCAAGGTCTCCAAGACGAAAGCCTGCAAAACGGTTGGCATGAAAGTAAACTCGGTTTTCGAAAGAATAACATCCAAGCGTCAAGGATTACCATATACCAAACAGTGGATGATATCGCAGACACTTCGATTAACAACCTCTGTTTGGTCATCCATCTAATGGTGGAAGGCCATGGAAACTATAAAGAGTAGCGGAGGAGCTTCCAAAAATGACGTGTGAAGTTACCATCTCGTCTAAGTGATACATCGAGGTACACCATGGAAGCAAACTTTCTCCCAGAAGTAGAAAGTTGCCATAGAGAAGGCATAAAAAGTTCGGGTGCAAAGAATAAAATGAGTCATCTTTGGAAACCGATAACAACAACGAAAATGGTACCAAAGATCTGCAATGATCGAGGCAGGCCAACAATGAAACTCATGGAGATCTAGCCAAGGCTGCTCCATAACCGAGAGGGGAGTGTTCAGGCCGACGTTAGATCGATGGCGCTTGGCGTTCTAACAAGTGTAACAAAGCCAAGTAAAGGCATTGGTATCCCACTTCATGGTCGGTCAATGGAAACCGTCACGAAGGAAGCCAAGCATTCAAGCAACACCCATGTGACCCGCCAAGCCACCCACGTGAACCTCGACGATGATATTCTTCGTGAGGGAGGATGCAGGAATTCAAAAGTCATGCCCCTGAAGAAGAAGCCATCCTGAAACGAATACTCATACAAGACGCCATGATAGCGCTGACACTCCACGATGGTGCTAAAACTATGAATCTGATGCACAATTAGACATTTTGCCAACCACACAACTAAAAAGGCATATACTTAATAAAATGGTATCCCTTTATTAGTGTTGCCGTTGAAAAAATGGGAAGCTCCTGCCAGCAAAGGGTGGCAGTAATTCTCTTTAGGTTATTTTCTACCAATGGAACACTTCAAGTGGTAGGCCCTAATCATTTTTTTTAATTTAATTATGTACTATTAATTAAATTTGTATATTGATATTTTGTTAAATATAATTTCGTTTTACGTGATGAGACAAAAATACCACCACCGATAGTAGCTTGGTTTATACACAAGGAAGCTGAAGTAAACTTTGAAGTGTTGCAAACAAAAAAAAGTGGTTGCCAGATAAAACCCATATTCCATTTAATCCCCAACCTCATCAAAAACAAAGACAGCATTGCGAATAGTGGTCAGCGACCCAATTCTTTTTCTCAAATTTATACGGGAGGTGAGACGTTTATTTTTGTATGAAGTTAGCCCTCTTGGTGTGCTTGTCACAGACCTTCTGTTAACCATTGAGGTACTTAAAAGCCTTCATCACAAACTCGTGGTGCAGCAAATACTCGTTTCATTACTTCACAACCCTGACAATGTCATAGAACTCCAAGTCGTAGGTTGAGTAGTTCAACGCGACATCGGACACCTCGCTGAAAAAGATGATTGGATGATCATTCTGGTTAAAAACTGCCCTGATACCGCTCTTGCCGAACAACTCAAAATGTGAAAAATCAGGTAATGTCAGGATGGGAGTTAACGTAATTAAGCGATTAATCTGTTGGAAAAGGTTCTCTACAGCGTCGGTCAATCTGAACGTGACATAATAGAATTGAAGCTGACAATGAAGCGTTTGTAACTAACGAGTCCAACCTGGAAGATGGTCGTCAGTGTGGGTGCCACTCCACGATGGACTCAACCTTAGACTCATTGACCTAAGAAAGACCTAAGAAAGGCATCATAGAGGGTACCATGAAGGAGCAATTCGTCAACTGAAGGCAAAACTCTCTGCCTTTGATCATATGTAGAACAAAATATCAAATAAATGACGGGAAAAAAAAAATGGCCGGAGAATCTTCATCATCACGTGCCTGAGCGTGGATAGGGAATTGGACAAGCCAAAAGGCATCACAGTCCACTCATATAAACCATCTTTCATCTTAAAAGGTAGTCTCCACTCATCCCGGATCGCATTCGAAAAAAGGTGGTAGTTGCTTTTCAAATCTAACTCAGAGAGATACAAGCTCTGTAACAGATCCTTCAATCGCATGTTAGGAAAGTGGTACTTCATGGCAAGGCTGTCGACAAACATTCGTCTTCCTGAGCATGGTGACATGCTCTCCCAAATCAATTCACATAAGCTTTGACCATCCAGTACTGGGGAAAATTCGGCAATTGTGCCCGGGTACAAAATCAATAGCATGCTGGATGTCCCGAAGAGATGGGAGCCCATCTAGGGTTAGCTCACATCGAAAAAGGAATATAGAAGGGCCTATAGTGTCTGTGGTTCCTAGCGAGGGTGCTAACAAAAGGCATTTCCTCTTCCAAAGCCTCGGCTAATAATGTGGAACAAGAACCCGAAGAAGATAACAAAGAGAGGGTTCTCACCTCACGAATAGGCTGCAACTGTATCCCTTCTCTGTTGAAGCAAAACATGTACGAGTTATCCTTTCCAGGTGCTTGCGGTCAAAATGCCACAGACTAAGGAAGAGGAGATTGATGGTCATATCCACAACGGTACAGAAGTTCGCCTGTGTATGGCCAGATAAATGGAAACTCGATCAAGATGACTAGGACTCCCCCTCCCAACCATGTCCCGTAAAGGCACAGTGGGTGAACCAAGCTTCTCCATCTAGTCTCGGGATACGAGATTGTTGCTTGAGCCGCTATTTATGATGACGCTGCAAACCTTGCCTCTAAACAAGCAACAGGTGTTTTTGACAATACCAGCCAAAGCCGGTAAGGGAGGACCTTGGATCGATTAGGGTGCATCGTGGCCAAAGCATCAAAAATGGTGATAGGCCAGTCGTCGATTGGTAGGGTTAAATACGTGTGGGGTATTTTGGGCAGGTTATCGTGCGCGAATTAGAATGTGTAATGCGGCGCCGCCAAATAGCTAGAGCTCCAAATCGAGTGCTTTCCAAAGGTAAAGAGGTTATGCTAAGGGTAGGAGAGGAGGAAGGTAGAGATGATAGTGGGTATGGTAACCTGATTATTGGCAAGGGTCTCACGGCTATTTACAGTTCGAACTGCTGGGAAGGAGGATGGAACTGCTCGAGTAGTATGTGGAGGTGGATTGGGTGAAAGGATGATTAGTGAGGTGGAGTCTATGAAGAACGAACTCGACACGTAATACGTGTTTAGACACGACACGTGATTTTTCCAAAAACTAAGATACGACACGCTAGGATACGAATAATATATAATATATATTTAAATATATATATTAATGAAATAAAACAGATTTTTTTTCATAAAATACATTATTAGAGCATTCTTAACATGAAATTATGAAAATGGACCATATAAAACAAAATTCAAACACACTTTAACATTAAAAATCATAAATAAGGCAGAATCATAATCACATATGAAAAAAATAAATAAATAAATAAAAAATTAAAAAAAAATAAGTGTTTTTTTACGTGTCCCAGCGTGTCGGCAACGTGTCCAAACCTGTCCCAACGTGTCCCGTGTCAGACTCGTGTTAAAGCTGACTCGTGGCTTCCGGGAGAGTGTCGGCGCTTCATAGGGTGGAGTCGAAGGACGATTATAGGATGGGTAGGGTTCTATGAAGCACGGACACGTAATACGTGTTTCGACAAGCGACACATCATTGATCCCAAAACGAGGATACGGCACGCTATGATATGTATAATATATAATATATATACTAATGAAATAAAACAGACTTTTTACACTTTGACATTAAGAATTATAAATACTCACCATCACATGAGAAAAAAAAATTAAAAAAATTATTTCACGTCTCCAAAGCGTGGCGTGTCCAAAACGTGTTCAATCTAAATAAAAAAAGGCTTACATGTCCCAACGTGTCGGCAACATGTCTGAGCGTGTCACGTGTCCAACCTGAGTCAAAGCTGACTCGTGGCTTTCGGGAGAGTGCCGGGGCTTCATAAGTGTCTGTACGTTGTCGGACATGGACACATTGCCTTATGAGAAGTGTCCGTGCTTCCTAGGTAGGGTATTGTTCAAGGTTTGACAGCACCGAAGGTCCTCCAACTGCATCATATGGGGTTTCAAGGGTTGAGGTTTCGCTAAAAACGGTTAGGTTTATGGTTGGCGAAGGGCGTATGGTGGTTTGAGCCTCTATCAGTCTGGACACGCTGATTAAGGGCGTGACATGTTGGGTTGGCCGCCAATAGGGCATCGTCCCAAGTTACGATTGCTAGGGTTTCGCCATAAACGATCAGATTTAAGGCATGCGAAGGGCGTATGGCGGGCCTCTATCACTGGACAGGTTGGCCGCTAAAAAGGCATCGGCCCAAGTTAGGGTTGCTAGGGTTTGATGATGGGGTTAGCCAGACATGGTGCAGAGAGAAGTAGGTGAAGGCCCTGAGATACGGTGGGATCAGCCATCAAACATGATGTCACCCGACTTCAGAATCATCTAGCACCATTTGGGTACTGGTATCCCATGAGCACCATCCATGGTTCAAAGTATCGGCCGAGTTGACTCGGTTTCGTGGCCTACCGTTTCGATGCCATGACCCGAGTTGAGTAATAGGCGTTTTTGGCCCAAATCGAACCATATTGGCGAAATCTCGGTCAACTCGGATGATATCGGCACGATCTCGATCATCTCGGACTAATTCGGCGCGATCTCGGTCGTCTAAAACAATATCAAACAACTCATTATAAATTTTATTGTAATTACAAAAGTCATTAAGTTTGTACTACTATCAAATTCGTCATGTTAATTACGGTTGAATTAAATCCTTACCATATAAGTGATAATGTATTTATATATATTAATTTAAGATATATTAAATATATATCATTGTGAGTAAACACTTCTTTATTTACTTAAAATATACATGAAAAGATGTATCGCTATTAAATTAATCTACATTAAAATGTATCATTATTTGCTTGATATATATATATATATATATATATATATATATATATATATATATATATATATATACAGGAAGTTTCCTGTAAGGACTCCTTATGGTGCAGACCCTACATACCACTTTTTAAAAATAGTAAGAAAATAAATTTTTTAATGAAGCTTCATGGATATGATCTCTACGGTGAGAAGATCATCGCTAATTTTTTCATCAAAAAATTCAATTAAAAAAAACGTTGACACGAGTTTATGTCAAAAAATGGTCTAAATATGCATTTTCGACCGTTGAAATTTTGACTATCATCTCACTCACTTTTTGATTGAATTTTTTTATGAAACTTTTCTGATGAAACTTCATGTATATGATATTGACAGACACTTGATTGATTGAAGTTTTTCATGGATATGATCTTCTCACTGTCAAAATCATATCCATGAAGTTTCATCAAAAAATTCAATCAAAAAGTGAGTGAGATGATCATCAAAATTTCAACAGTCGAAAATGCATATTTATACCAGTTTTTTACATATCACCTCATCTCAACGGTTTTTTTATTGAATTTTTTGATGAAAAAAATGGAGATGATCTTCTCACCGTGAAGATCATATCCATATCTAATTAAAATATATTTAAAAATATATGATCGAATATATTAATTAAGCGTTAATATTTACTTGATTAATAATTAATATATTATTACATTAATGGAACAATATATTTAACTTCTATTTACTCTTTTTTATAAACTTTTATGTCTAATTTAATCGTTTTACTTACTTATTACTAAATTAGTATGAAATGCAGCTAATAAGTGCGACAAGCGTCAGTATAAGCCATTACACAATGCTATGCACACTAAATGATGGTTTTGTATTTATCTAACTAATCAATGATATTACTCTTATTTTTATAAAATTTTAAATATTTTTTTCGAATTTTTAGGCTCTCTAAATTGCGTATCGCCTGATACCGAGACCGAGTTGAAAATTGGGGATCCGAGTCCTACACTGATACCGCGTCTTTGAACCATGGCACCACCGCACTGTACCTTATTGATGTAAAAACTCTGCAGAATATTTATAGTCACTAGAAGATTTAATGGATGATAACTCTCACTCATTCTGATACATGATTCAAAGTCTCGGCCGAGTTGACTCGGTATCGCAAGGCACCGCTCCGATTCCGAGAAGCGAATCAAAAAACAAATAGGATCGTGCTATATCGGTGATTCCGAGATGAAACGCTGATATCTCGGCCGAGACGGACAAAATGAGTAGAAATCGCCCGAGTTGAACAATGGAGAAGAAGCAGCCAAATCAAGATAGAAAGCAAAAACGAAGTAAGAGTCTCACCTTTTCACCTCTTCCTACCAATTTTCTGGCAGCCTTTGTGTTTGTAGAAGTCGCATATACATATTGGCTTCAATCTCAGCCTTTAGGTTTTCGTAAAGAGCTACTGTTGTTGTTTCATAAAGAGTTGAGTGAGAGACACAAGTCTCTTTACAACCTTTTGCCTTTCTTTAGCTGAATATTTTTTTTACCTCATTTTTCTTAACATCCTTTTTTCTCTCTCTCCTTTTTAAGAATGTTCTAATCTTTGTTCTTTTTCATTTGCTAAAAACTGTTTGTATTTCTCAACAAAAAATAATAAAACAGTTTTGTACAAAAAAACGGTAAAATGCTTTTACATTTGTAAAAAATTTATTTTTTGTACAAAATAAAATATAACTGTTATGTAAACAAAATTAAAAGTTATCTTTTTACATTTGTATTTTACATCGATAAAAGTTCATTTTTTTGTACAAATGAAATGATAACACTTTTGTATAAATAATAATAATAACTAAAAGTCAACAAATTCTACATATGTGTTTTACTTTTGTAAAAGTTCATTTTTTTCTGTTTTGTACAAAATAATAATCAGAAGTTAAACAGTTTTTAAATTTGTTTTATATTTTCATATGAATAAAAAATGATTTGTCGTACTCTTAAAAAAATCTCTTTATGTTACAGAACCATATTTTCCAAATTATTGGCCACCTAGCAAGTCATCCCAAACATATGATTCATATTTTTATCCTTACCCTACTGGGAGAAATTATCCTTATTTACATCCTTACCATGACCTAGGAAGCACAGACTCGACATGTAATACGGGATATGACTCGATTCGGGATCCGGGATACGTGATTTTTCCAAAATGTAGGATACGGATACGCTAGGATACGTTAAATCTTTATTATTTTATTTTATATATATTAATGATAAACTTGAATAAAATGAAAGTAGATATATTAAAGTAGTCAAATATGATTTTGACATTAGAATGAAATGCCATTTCAGAATGAGAAACGGCAGAATGAAATGAAATGCCATTTCAGAATGAAACAGCAGAATGAAAAAACTTGAGAAAAAAACAGTTGATTTAGACAAAAAGAAAAATAAATTTCAAAAAAAAAAAAGAAAAAAACTACAGAATGAAATGCCATTTCAGAATGAAATGATTTTAACAAAATATATAAAGAAGGCATAACTTAAAAAAAGAAAAGAAAAAAAGCAGAACTAAAAGAGAACAGAAAAAAACATACCTGAGTTGAAAACCCTAGGCGGATTGAGGACGGAAGTGAAAAACCCTAGATGGAATTGGGTCGGGTTGCTGTCGGGGTTGAAAAGACGGGAAAACCCTAGATTGGTGTTCTTTTTTTGTGTGTGTTTAGTGTTCCAACAGTAGTCGGGTTCTTTTTTTTAGTGTTTAGTGTTGTAAACTTAAAAAACTTTTCATTTTTTAAAATTTGCCAACAAAACTTGTGTTTTAAAATATCACAAAGACCCTGCGGTGTCCAAAAACGTATCCAGGCTATTTAAAAAAAAGGATACTCTCAGATTCGCGTGTCCAAGTGTAGCCCGTATCCCATTCGTGTCCAAAAAAAATCCGCATCCTCCCAAGAGTATCCGTGTTTCATAGACCATGACCAATGCCTCCACAAGAATAGGGAGTTGAAATGATGAAAGCAATGTGACTATTTCTAGGCAACCTCTTTATCAAGTTTTATGTGTCATCTAATTATTTTTGTAATTTAATATTGATTTATTATGGAATATTTGATCGGACAAGTTCGACCTGTGTTAGTATAATCAATTAGACAATGTTATGCATAATGAAGATTGGTTTTGAACTAATCTAATTGGTCCACATTATTAATTATATTTTTTTAAATATTTTTATAATTTTTTGGGCTCTCTAGTGTATCTTTTGCATCTCGCCCAATACCGCTACCAAGTTGAAAATCAGGCGTCCGATACGGGGACCGAGACTTTGATCTCTAAACAAAGTGTAATATCCTCCCAAATGACACCCAACCTGACTTACTCCAGTGGTAAGGGACGTATTTGGATTGTGGGGGTAAGGCACACGGTGCTGGGTTTGAATCCCTCTGGGTACCAGTTGTAAGCGGGACGTGTGTGGTGTTATGGCCATGCATAGCGCCCCCCCTGATTATCTCGCACGGGGAAATCCAAAGGGCTCGTTCGTGTGGAGGTTCAGGTCATCAAAAAAAAAATCCTCCCAAATGAAGAAGGCACTCTATATATAGGGTACAATGGGAACAAATGCAGAAGGTTCTAAATTAGAATGATGTCATGGGGTAGTTCGTGGCCCTCAACCATGACATCATCAGAGCCTAGTCTAAAACCCTCTATAAATCTTTATATAAAAGTACAATAATATATACCTCATTCACCGTCTTTAGGTGCAAAAGTTAGAAAAAAAAAGGAAAAAAACGTAACAAATGGGGACCAAAGGCTGCATAACCCAAAAAGCAATGAAGATGTAATGTCTCTAACCTGAAGTACCCACAAGCTTAGAAGTGATTCCAAGCAAAACAAGCCAAATCCAACTAGGTAGAATATCTGCAAGAAACAAAAACATATCATTTTTCATTCAAACATTCAATGAAGCAATCTAAAAGATTATATGATATAATAAACTTTTTCATGTATTTTGGAAGCTTAAACCGAGAGAAACAAAGTTATGTTTGTCCATGACTCTGCCTAAATTGCAATATATGCCAGAATCACTGTTCTAAAAAACCCGCCTAGGCTTCGCCTAGGCACGCCTAGGCTTGAGGCTTGGGAGAAACGCCTCGCCTTACGCTTTTCACGCCTTATTCTTGGTAAAATCCTTACGGTGCACTTTTTTCTAAAAACAACAATGCTTTAGTGAAACGATATCGCCTTTTAAAGAATTTTTTTACAAACCGAACCATTATCTCATCCAAAACAATCAAATAGTATTTTAGTTTGCATATATTCAGACATATTTTTATGATATGTACAATTTTAGTATTTTAATAGCCTTGTGATGGTTAAAAAATATTAAAATATATTAAGACGGCCTAAACGCCTTTTCATGCCTTTTTACGCTTAAGGCCCGCCTAGGGTTCGAAGGCTTAAGGCTTGGCCTCCACGCCTCGATCACGCCCCGCATTTTTTAGAACCTTGGCCAGAATATATGTTATATACATATATATGTCCTTTATAGGACCCCGAAATTCCATTAGTAACTAGCCCATTTTTATCTTTTCCTCGTTGCAACATAATAAAAAATCCATTGATAATTAAAATCACGAGGATATGATTCGTGTAACAATTTAATTGTACTACACCACTAGTCATTAATTATTGACCAGTTACAAAAAACTTTTCAGAGATGAATATATATATATATACATATGGTGCAGACCCCGGTACATACCATTTTTTTTAAATAGTAAAAAAATGAATTTTTTGATGAAACTTCATGGATATGATCTCCATGGTGTAAAGAACATCTCCAATTTTTTTCATCAAAAAATTCAAGAAAAAAACAGTTGAGATGAGGTGATATGTAAAAAAATTGTATAAATATGCATTTTTTACCGTTGAAATCATGGTTCAAAGAATCGGCCGAGTCAACTCGGTATCGGCCGAGTTGACTCGGAATCGCAAGTAACCGATCCAATTACGAGTCACGATTCAAAAAAATATAGAAAACGGCGAGTATCGTATAGTAGCGGCGCAATATCGCCGATTCCGAGTTATCTCGGGTAATCTCGGCCGAGACAAACATATCTCCCCGAGATAATGAAATTTTACCCCCAAAAAAGAGAAAAAGGTAGAAATAATTGTAGGGAGACAGAAATAATGGAAGGGAAACTCATCTGTAGCAGTTGTTTGAACGTATGTGTCACGGACTTGATTTGGGGTTGAAAAAATCTATAAAACTTGTTGAATCCCATTGCTTTCCATAACACAAACTCTTCCTCTGAAGCCTTTGTAAATTTTTGTTGGAAAATCCTTTCTCCTCCGATTTCCAAGCCCTGTTATCGATCGGGGCTGATTTAGGTAAGAATGGAGAAACCCATCTCAAGCCGTGGTATTTGTTTTGAAAACCCTCATTTTTTTTAAGCTTTCAAGACTTTTTTTTTTAAGACTTGAAGACCTTTTTTTTTAAGGCTGGTGGTAACCTCGTTTCTAAGGTTTGAAGACTTTTTTTTGGTTACTTTTGGTTACCTTTGGTTACTTATGTTTTTGGTTACTTTTGGCTACTTTTTTTTGGTTACTTTTGGTTGCTTATGTTTTGTTGGAAAAAAATGTACATTTTTGTAAAAATGTTATTTTGTACCATTTGGTAAAAATGTAAAAAAAAATGTACATTTTTGTAACAATGTTCTTTTGTACATTTTTGGGAAAATGTAAAAAATATACATTTTTGTTAAAAAAATGTACATTTTTGTAAAAATGTACATTTTTGTAAAAATGTACATTTTTGTAAAAATGTTCTTTTATACGGTTAATGTACATTTTCGTTAAAAAAATGTACATTTTCGTTAAAAAAATGTACATTTTTGTAACAATGTTCTTTTGTACGTTTTTGTAAAAATGTAAAAAAAAATATACATTTTTGTTAAAAAAAATGAACATTTTTGTAACAATGCTCTTTTGTACATTTTTGTTAAAAAAATGTACATTTATTTTCTATTGTACGTTTTTGTAAAAAAGTAAAAAAAATATACCTTTTTGTTAAAAAAAAAATGTACATTTTTGTAACAATGTTCTTTTGTACGTTTTTGTAAAAATGTAAAAAAAGTTCTTTTGTACATTTTTATGGATCATCAAGCCTCTCATCCCAACCATCTGAGCAGCAATATGGTTCATATTTCTTTTCTTACCCAACTGAAAGAAATTAAAACAATCCAAATCCGTATGATCGATACCGCAACTAGATATGGAGATGAAAATGACGAAACATCGTAATCATTTCTATTTATCTTCTATGTAAATTTTTTATCAAGTTTTATGTGGCATTATAATGTTTTTCAATATTATTATTGGTTTACTATGCAATATTGAATCTGACAACTCTGTCGCGCTTCAGTATAACCAATTCTACAATGCAATGCATATTGAATGATGGGTTGGAATGTATCTCATTGGTCCAAATTGTTAATCTTATTTTTTTAAAATTTTCTATATTTTTTCCGGAATTTTTTGCGCTCTCTAAATAGCGTAACTATGCGTATCGCCCGAAACCGCGACCGAGTTGAAAATCGGGTGTCCGATACCGGGACCGATACCGAGACTTTGAACCATGGTTGAAATGTTGGCGATCATCTCACCGACTTTTTAATTGAATTTTTTGATGAAACTTAATGGATATGATCTCGATAGTGAGAAAATCATATCCATGAAGTTTCATAAAAAAATTCAATCAATAAAGCGGCTGGCGCCGACCCAACATTTAAACTAGAAAATGCATATTTATACCATTTTTTTACATATCACCTCATCTCAACGGGTTTTTTATTAAATTTTTTGACGAAAAAAATTGGAGATAATCTTCTCAACGTAGAGATCATATCCATGAAGTTTCATCAAAAAATTCATTTTTTTACTATTTTAAAAAAATGGTATGTACCGGGGTCTGTACCATAAGGAGTCCTTAAAGGAGACTTTGTGTGTGTATATATATATATATATATATATATAATACATTATATGGTTCTATTAATTTCAGGACTTTAAAAAAAATAAAAAATAAATCCATTTTCACTGGTAGTAAAGGAACTGTGGCATAAATAACCAAGAATCAAATTCATCAATTCCTCCAATTATAACGTGTTTAAAATATAAATAATCCATGCGTCGTCAGATATATGATTAAAAATAAGAACCTACCCATATCATACATTTTCACAACTATACAGTTCCTAATAAATCATACAAAGTCACTGCGGGAAAATCATTTTAAGAAATATGAACTATGGTAACTAGTAAGAGACATGAATGCTAGCACAGGCGCGAAATAAAACTTACCCCCACTAACACATGATCAGAAAAGACATCAATCGCTGCAAGGATTCCCCTGATGAGTGAAAAAATAAACACAAAATAGTAGTTGAAAGATGTTAGTTGAGAATAGGGGTACTGTTGGGCACACAATATGTGCATTAAAAGTTGCTTAAAAAATGATGTGAGAACAATTGTGATTAGTCCAGCAGTTGGTGGACTCCACTGTTTATCACTGTCTAACCAGTGATAATTGTTGACACATCATTTTGTGAGCAACCTTTTGATCACTGATATAAATATCAAAAATAAATAAATAAATACATAAACTCAAATGAGTATTTAATTGACTATTTTCCATTAAATAATGGAAGATTCCTTATTTTCCTACGTTTGGTGTGTTTGATTGCCAAAATTTTCCATGAAATCTTTTCAATTAATTAAGCAAGAACCGATGTAAAATTATTTTCCATGAATTTTTTTCCAGGTTGACCTTAATGTTCTAATGTTCCACAGAATTTTTCCTTGATATTTTTTGCACACTCCAATCAAAACACACTGTTCAAGAAAAATATAAAAACTTACGTCAATGACTTCCCGCGAAAGACAATTGGAGGAGCGATAGACGCAAATATGCAAAAACCAATGTGGAGCTGCAAATGGCGATGGCATCAATTAGATAGATTTTAACAGAGAGAGAGAGAGAGAACAGTAATAGCTCATCAGCATAACATTCCTTACCAAGTAAAACAGGAAAAACCAACTGAACTTCAAGGCACTGTCTGTCCTGTAAATCAGAACAATAAGCCACATGAAACAACAATCAGAAAAAACTGACAAATATGGATTTTTTGCATTAAATATTATTATTATTATTATTATTAAAGAGGTACACAATAATAGGATACAAGAAAACTAGAGCTATTTGAACCCACACAACTATCTCCTTAATATTCCAAAGATCACAAGAAAATCTTTTAAGTGTTTAGATTAAGACACCCATAATGCAGCTACAAATTTGATTCTTTCCCAAATGAATTGTTAACGTCCTAAAAGATTCGATTATTCCATCCTAACCATCCAGAACAATTTCCAGATACAACTATCAAAAGAATCAACATTGCAAAAAAACATGAGATCCATTAATGGTTCAAGACAAATATGTAAAAAAATGAACGATAACCAAGTCTAAATGCTTTTATTACTTTTATAAATGGACAATAGGAAGCAAATTGAATACCTCATTGCACGATAGAGTGGCCTGTACCACAGAACATATGAAAGAGGGACTCCAAGTAGTGCATAAATGATTGCAAGGAAAAAAATTCTGGCACCTGTAGATATTCGACCATGTCAGAAGCTCTGTGTTGCAATCCTGTCCCCTGCTTTCGATTTAGGTACACCAAAAATTTAGAAGATAAAACTTACCACCGCCTCTAATCCAACAAACAGTTATGGCAATAACGTTGAATACGAGGCAAAGAACTATGCCTGCATGGACATTAGTGAAATATGTCAAGAAAAGAATTGAAGTTATTAAAGTTTGTCCCACACCATAAAAGCACAAAAAAAATACATAGAGAATAAAAATAGATCCATCCGAGTCCAGTAATAGATGATGTCTCACAAACCCTTTATGAAGTGAAGAATTAGGGTAATTCCAGGCTTGTCTATTAGAGAAGTGAGAACCCAAGAAGCTGACTAGTTTTATGTTCATTCATGTATTACACCACTGTCGGGATGGAAGGAAGGCTTATAATACAAGTTAAGCCATCGTTAGTCTCCCAGTTAACCACGTCATAGCTTAATAGAGTGAGACGGAACCAAGCCCGAATGGCCTCTTGAAATGTTCCAAACAGGCTCAAAGTAGTTCACGAAAAGTAACAAAATCTCTTATATTCCCCCGATAGGCTATGACTAGTGCAGTAGATACTCTTCTAAGTTCAAATAATATGCCGATTCTGAATTGTACAGTCACTAACCTCTCGATACATTAGTCATATGTACCACAAGTGTCCGGTAAATAATCCAATCTCTAACTAAGAAACCCAGAGACTTCAAAGTAGCCATGCTCGTGTCTTCTAAAAAACTAAACATTTGTGCAGCACACCTTCATGGTCTACTAATTTAATAATAAAGCCTGTCATTCAGAAACTTCATCGGTACTTCTTCAAAACATTCAATAGTATAAACCTTCGATATTAGGAGTACGACTTCCTTTTAATATGAGAGAGATGATTTTAGAAAAAATTAACATGAGTGTTGGCATAGATTTATTATAAAAAAAATTAAAATAAAGTAAGATTCTCTCTATCAAATTCAAAGCTACACATCCAAAGAGTGGAAATCGAACAACGAAGACCATCATACCTTTTGTTGTCACACTACAAACATTTAACATGATAAATTTCGAGCCTAACTCTGCTAACAATTGATTTATATTTTTTTTTCAAATATTGAGGTACTTTTTCTGTCTTTCTCTTTATATTTTTATTGAATAAATCTGATGTAAATAGGATTGGTGTACAGAGAAGTGTTGCACCCTACAACACTCTTCCAACCCCATGAATCCCCCTTGCAACTCAAACCCATGATCTCATCCTAATAACACTTGGTGTAAACGGGATCGAGTGTGCCATCTAAACTGAAAACCATATGGCAACTAGTGAGTTGACACCAAACTTTCATGTTCAAGCCCAGTGAATCGCCCATGAGTTTACATGGTTTATAAAGCGATGTTGGGCCCCATAACACTCTCACACCCCATGACTCTCCTATGAACCCGAAAACCTCGCTCTAATACCACTTGACCCGAACGGAATCAGGTGCTCCGTCTCAACTGAAAATCATATGGCAACCAGTGAGAGGAGGAGGCCAAACCTTTATGGCATTCAAGCCCAAAGAATCGCCCATTAGTTTAAATGGTTTACAGAAAACTGCCACATCCCCCAGCAAAATCATTTTAACTGTATTGTTGACATTATCTCACCGTATAGATTGTGTGATCTTAATTCTAGAGATATGAGACCAAAAATTTAAAAGAGAGAGAGAGAGAGTCCATACCTAACCAACTTGCAAAAGCCAGATACTGCAACCTCTGAGCATGAACTGGTATCTCATTGGCTATATCATGATGAATAATTGGAAAAAATGGAGGCCAATTTTTATCATCTACGGGGACACCAGCTGAATTACAGATATTTTGAAATTTTAATTAAAAATACGTCACATGCAGAAAGAAAACAATTATACGATATATCTATAGCATCAAGGCCATTTATCACATAGATTACCGTTGGAAACAGCATCTTCTCGCCGCTTAATGTCCTGCAAAAGGGCAATGGAATAGGTTTGATTGTATAAATACACATGAAAATTATTGACAGTATGTGATTCTTCCAGTAACAATAAACTGCGTAATTTACAATAATGAAAACATACATAAATTTACAAAATATATTCACAACCAAGTACTCAGCAATAAAATAGTAAAACCAACCCTTTCCCTCCTTTTCAGATCTGCTTCCCAATCTGACAGTTCTTTCTCCTTCTTCTTAGGATTCTGCAATATCATCAAATGAAGTACACTCAGCAATTCCAAAAGTATCAAAAAAAAAAATATAGGAAATAGTAACTTCATTACATTCACTGTATCCAGTGGTACATCCACGGTCGCATCATGCTTTTGGCCGAATCCTAGGGTACTGGCAACCATTTGAGGAATCCTTGACTTTGATCCAGGAGCAGCATTTCCATTCTGCAATCCCCAATAAATGGCATGATGATGTATGAATAAATGAATATAGGATAAGATTTTAGGGTCCGTTTGATAGCACAAAAATTCCAAGGCAAATTCCCAAAAGTTGGAAAATTCTGCTATTTTCCAGCTTTTAGGCTGTTTGATAGCCTTAATTTGCCTGGGAATTTATTTTCTATGTACAACACCCCTTAAGCACAATTTGCCACCCCTAGGGTGGAATTCAATTCTTTGGGGGGGTCAGGTTTTTGTTTGCCACCTTTGGGTGGCAAATCACTTAAAACCAATTTTTTTTTATAACTCTATATATTTCATAAATATATAAATATATATATTTTAATAAATATATAAATATATATATTTTAATATATATTCGTATATTTTATATATTTTAGCACATATATGTATATTGCGTATATTTCGTATATTTATATATATTTCATATATTTATATATTTCGTACATTCCTTATATTTCATATATATTATTTACAAATTATATACATATATATAATATATATGTATATTATATTCTGTATATATATATTCAGTATATATATAATTTACATATATACAGATATTATTATATTATGTATAGATACATATATATAATATACATTATTCTGTATATTCTATACAGAATATAATATACATATACATATATATATTCAGTATATATATATATATATATTCAGTATATACAGAATATCTGTATATATATATATTCAGTATATACAGAATATCTGTATATATGTAAATATATATTATATATATATATGTATATATATATTCTGTAAATAATATATATTTAGTATATTCAGTATATAATATAATATATATTCATATATTCCGTAAATAATATATTATATTTTAATAGATTTTGTACATTTAATAGATTTTGTACATTTAATAATATAAAAATTATATTATTAAATATAATAGATTTTTAATAGATTTTTATATTATTAAATGTACAAATCTATTATAAAAATCTATTATATTTAATAATATAATTTTTATATTATTAAATGTACAAAATCTATTACATGTACAAAATCTATAAAAATATAATATATTATTTACGGAATATATTCATATATTAAATATATTATTATATTGAATATATGAATATATGAATATATATTATATTGAATATATGAATATATGAATATATATTATATTATTTGCGGAATATATATATTCCGTAAATTATTATTAATTTCCGGAAAAATATACAAAATATATGAATATTCCGGAAATTAATAATAATTTACGGAATATATATATTCCGCAAATTATATTAATTTCCGGAATATATATAAATTATATTAATTTCCATAATATATATATTCCGCAAATAATATAATATATATTCATATATTTTGTATATACGGAATATATATATTCCGCAAATAATATAATATATGTTCATATATTTTGTATATTTAATAATATATATTTATTATATATATATATATATATATATATATATATATATATATATTCCGTAAACAAATGTTCCACATTTATATCTATTTTCCAGCTTTTGCGTTTGATAGAAAATGTGGAAAATTGATGATTTTCCAACTTGTATCAAACAGACACAAGTTGGAAAATATTCATTTGCCTTGGAATTGTTTGCCCTGGAATCATTTGCATTTTCCCAGTTTTCTATCAAACGGACCCTTAGTATAAAAGGTCCAAATAGCATGTCCCAACCATGTCATAAGAACAATTAAAGTTGAGAAGCAACCAAATATCAATTTGTACAGAAGCCTAGACAACTATGTTTTAAACATGGTACTGTAGAGGCAACATCTAGCTAAGCCCCACACATTTCGTTGCATGTAGAATGAATTTGAAATGTGGCTGATGCATCTCAGGGTTGGATAATAACTTCCACTCTCGTCTTTTCTATTCACTACACTTCTGCTAGATTACAAGGATACATCTCATAATTGTATGGTTACATCACATGGTATTAGAGCCCAAAGCTCCTAATCATATCTCGAATTTTTGCAAGCATCGTCATCACTGGATTGCTTGGTCTAAAGAAGGAGCGAGGTTCAAAAAAGTAATATGAGCGTTCAACAATTAATGTTGGAGGTGCTCTGAAAAATGCAGAATTCAAATGCATACAAAGTAATGCATGGATATTGCGCCGCCTGATCCAGAAGCATCATTTGGCCCCTAGTCAGCGTATGAGTATGTTCGCCCCCTGAGCGGGACAAGTAGCGTTCTGACCATCACCCATCTCAACACGAGAACACCCTGTTTGATCCTAAGAAGCAGCCACCACTTCCTCCAGAACTTCGCAGTCATGTGCATCAGGCCACACGGAGGCCCCACTTGATAAGGAGTTCAATTAGCCGATGGAGGGTTTTGGGGTGGGAGCCAGTTGAGTCAGGTTTTGCGAGTTTTGGAGAAGAATCTTTACGGTGACATCCTCATTGATGCTCCCGATTTTGATATTCGTATTGATCTCAATGCATTATTGATTGGCTAGATACCCTCGGAAGGGTTTAGTTGTATAAAAACATTTCGGGAGTGAAGTTTGTTCAATTAGAAGGCACAAAACTACAAAATTCTGCCAGGAAGAATGACATGAGGCGTCCATGCAGACACGACCACTAAAGAAGCTAAAATGCAAGCTGCTTTCGACCCTCAGCCTGTGAGTGTGATTTATTAGCAAGAGTTCAACGCCTGCGCTAAAAACTTATTTCTGTGAGAAAGTATGGAGCAGATTCAAATGTTCTGTCCGAATCGGGCTTGCTGATAGTGAGGAGCAGCGCACCAGTCACTGCATTTACGGCCTACAGTAGCATATTTTCCATGCTTTAAATTCGGATGGCATTACCACAGTTGTGAAGGTTGTTCAGCTAAGAAACACGGACACTTCTTCGAAGGTGACGTACCCGTATCGGACACTCTGGACCATGGTTCAAAGTCTCGGTATCGGTCCCGGTATCGGACACCCGATTTTCAACTCGGTCCCGGTATCGGTCGCGGTATCGGACGATACGCAAATATACGCTATTTAGAGAGCCCAAAAAATTCCGGAAAAAATATAGAAAATTTTTAAAAAATAAGATTAACAATGTGGACCAATGAGATACATTCAAACCCATCATTCAATATGCATTGCATTGTAGAATTGGTTATACTGAAGCGCGATAGAGTTGTCAGATTCAATATTGCGTAGTAAACCAATAATAATATTGAAAAACAAAAATGTACATTTTGTTTTAACAACAATGTATATTTTTTTCCATTTTTACAAAAACGTACAAAAGAACATTGTTACAAAAATGTACATTTTTTTACATTTTTACAAAAATGTACATTTTTTTAACAAATATGTATATTTTTTTTTACATTTTTATAAAAACGTACAAAAGAACATTTTTTTACAAAAATGTACATTTTTACAAAAACATATAAAAGGACATTTTTACAAAAATGTTTTACAAACATAAATGTACATTATATATTTTTTGTAAAAGATTTGAATATTTTTTGTAAAAAAATAACATTTCTTTGAAAAAAGAGTTTTAGTAGAGTCATTGTTAAAAAAAGAGTACTGCTTTTTAAAAGATTTATATATTTTTTTTAGTAGTCATTTAAAAAAAAGAGTTTTATGTTTTAAAAAATCAATGTTAATAGTTTTGAAAAAGTAATACCATTCTGTAAATGTTACAATATATTTTCAACAACGAAGAAATATGGTAAAAGATAAAAGTTTTATCAAAAAATAAAACAAAATATGACAATATCATTTGAATTGGTTGTCTCGGCCGATATCGCGGCGGTCTCGGCCGATATTGCGGCGAGGCGCGTCGGAATCGGTTGTGTCGGGCGATATCGCGGTTGTCTCGGCCGATTCAGTGTTTTTTTTTAAACGTCTCTCGGTATCGGATCGGTACCCTCCGATTCCGAGTTGACTCGGCCGATACCGAGTCAACTCGGTCGATACTTTGAACCATGCTCTGGACACTCCGACAATCATATGACACTCCACGTGGCTTGGCATCCTTGTTTGACAAACACGGACCGAACATTTCGAGGACAAGACGGGGTTCCAAAATTAAAGAACACTAAGAAATTCTAGTGTCATCTTTTAAAATTAAATCGTGTAAGGGTGTAAGAATAATAAAAAGAAAAGTTAAAAGAATGAAGTTATTATCATTCCTAATTTAAATGCATGTTTTTGAATTACGATTTAAATACTGGACCATGTTAATTTTAATAAATTAGTTTCACAACTATTTTTTGTTTTTGAAATGCAAAGTAGACGAAAGTATATATATAAAAGTATAAAAATATCTTTATATGTCATCGTGTCTTTGCCATGTCATGTCCTAGTTTTTTTAGATTTACTGTGACGGCGTGTCCGTGACGCGCCGGACACAACACACGTATCCGTGTCCGTGCTTCATAGTTATTCAGTATGCCCTCAAGCAAAAGGACTATCTTAACACCAAAGGAACTAGACGGAGAAGCGCAACCACACTTGCGTCAGCTAAGTCAACAGCCCAACCCCTACAGAACTTGACTGAAGCCAATTTGGGTACCACGCAGTTAACTGCTCCAGGAAGAAGTGGTATGTGCTTGTGACAAATCGTGACTCAACTGCGGTGGAGAAGGTGCATTGTGATACTCTCGTGGTTCGTATCATCCTGCTCGAGCCAAACACTAATGGCATCCTGCTTTAAGTTCAAGGTCGACTTCCTTTTAAGGGGGAAAGAGTGATGTGAATTAGGCGTTTAATTGAAATATTTTATAGATATGCTCTTTTTATGTTCCCTCTCTTTAATTTTTGTCAGTATTAATATAGGCATAAGGCCAGCATCCGAGACCTATTATATAAATGCCATGTTTGGCCTTTTTTCTAGACTTTTAGCTATTAGTCATGTTGATCTAATTAATATATCAGTGCCTGCTATACTTCATTGTTTTAATGAATCGTGACTATTGTCTCCATTATGCAATGGAGATGCGTGTGTAAAAGAAACAATATATGGAATAAAAAATCCAAAAAACAACAAGAAAGTCGACCTCTTTCAAATATACAATATAAATTCTAGCAAAATAATTTGACGTAAATAACGTCAAATGGGAATCAAGAAGAAGATATCTCACGTCTCAACTCTCTTTCATTACTCTCTCAAAAATATAGAGATCCTCAAATGATGCTACAAGGTGAGTATTTATAAGGGGAGGTAGATTAGGCTCTAAGTTAAAGAACTAATTACAAGTATGCCCTTAAGAACCTTTTACTATTCTCACCTCTAAATACTACACAAAAAGAAAAATATGACTCCTCAACAAGATAAGAGAAAAATAAGAAAAGACAAATAAAAATACAAAAAGCCAAAAATGACAAAAATGCCCCTGAATCACATCATTCTCCTCCCCTTGAAAAGAGTTCGTCCTCGAACTCAAAAGGGATGACCCTCGGTGTCGCCGTCTAAGATGTTGATGAGAGCGTACTTCGGTGCGGCCTCTTCTGTCTCATCCAGGTACTCGGGACCTCCACAAGTAAGGAGAGCTCGACGCCGTGGCAAGGAACAGTCTGAACCCTGTGCCCAACCACTCCGCAATTCTAGCACTTGAAGGTCATCCGGTGGGAGGATGAAGGAGGCGGTAGTGGCCGGTGTCGCTGAAGTAATGGCAGGAGCAGGAGCACTAGCACTGGAGGGGGTCGGTGGGGCAAGAGCGGTCGTGGGGCATGCACAAGCAGGCGGGACGGTTTGATGGAAGGACTCCACCTTTGTGGCATACTTAACCGTCTACGCAAAAGTGGTGATGTCGTGCAAGGCAAGGTCCCTCTGAAGGACATGGATGTGGCGGCTAATCCTCTGCTCCTAAGTATCTCCTAGTCGAGCGCGAGTAGTGTAGTCCAAAACAGAGGTGTCATGTTTGAGGGCTTAAACACGAAGGAAGATATCTCGCTCATATGTAGCAGGAACAAAGGTGTCCATCAACTCCGTACGCAACTCGACCCACAAATGAACAGGAGGCTGGCCCTCAATGGCCCTGCGCTGCTTCTAGGTCGTGCCACCATACACTAGCATAACCCTTAAATTTGATCGCTGCTAAAAGGACACAACGGCGACCGCTCAACCTGTTGTACTCGAAGATGTGGTCCATCGCAGCAAGTCAGTCAATCACTACATCCGATTGGAGATGACCGTCAAACATCGGAACATCTACTCGGATATCTCCCTGCATACTCCGAGATAACATCTGTAGGGTCATGCGGGTAATGGAATCGCCTCCCTAAAAGGCTAAATCACCCGCTTCAATCTCGTCATCGCCTGGCGAAGCATCCTCAATCGGGGTCCTGCGATGCTGCCTCCGAGGTGGTGGATGAATAGGAACTGGAGCGGGAGGTGGAGGTGGAGCCTCAAGTGGCGCTGGTGGTGGAACATATAGTGGTACCGCCGTCACAGTAGGCGGTGGTGGTGGTGGTGGTGGTGGTGCTGAAACCATGGGTTGTCTCAAGGGGCACTGATCTATCTGATGGTCCCTCTGGTAACAAAGAAAGCAGTGTCGCTCAGTAATAGGCACATAAGGTGTGACCTTCCAACCAAGAGAATTGAAACGTGGCATGTCTGTGCGCTAATCTGTCGGGACGGGAGGCTCGAACTCAAAAAAGGAATGGGGCCGAGGGGAGGGAAGTCCACCATGTTGTGGATGACCTAGCCAATCCTGCACTCGCTCAAAGGTATCCACGGGAGCGGAGTGTGCTGAACGGGCGTCCCAATCTGAATGAGGGTGGGGAACGTGCCTCTGATGTCCCAGAGGAGGAAGGGTGGTATGTAGTAGGGGGGAAGCGTGGTGAAAGAGGTGTGGGGGTGGTGGTGTGGGTCACTAGAGGTGGGTAGGGCCGGGGGGATGGTGGAAAAATAATGGGGTGGGTAAGACTCATGATGCCTATAGGGATGGTGACGGGGATATGTCGAGAAGTGGTGGAGGTGCGGATCATAATGGGAGGTAACAGGAATGGTATCTAAGGTATGTTAGGGCAAATGGGAAGAGGAGGACTCGGGGTGATAGTAGGTGGGGAGAGGGCAGTTGATGTTCACATAAATGCAGGTCAGGTGGTGGGGGAGGGGTCGTGTATGGGTGGATGCTAGGGTTTATCATTTGGGGGAAAAAAAGGGTTGGGAGGGCAAACCCTAGAAGTGGGTTGTCCTGGGAGGAGGAGGGAGGTACCCGAGTGGTGGTCGGTGGTTTTTTTTGTGGGGGGGCGGATCGAGGGGTAAGGAGGGAGGATCGGTGGTTGGGGTGGTCCGGGCTTGGACAGCAGGGAGGGGGAGGTTGTCGACGCTAAGGTTTGCCCCTTGCAACTGCTGACCACCGCTAGGGCAAAACCCTAACTGACCGGAGCCGCTAACGGTGGTGGAAGGCGGGTCAACCAATTGGGGTGTGGTCCGGCCCAGGTGGGAGGAAGGATGGGTTGGTCGGGGGTCTCCCCTAGTGGTTGTGAAGGGTCCAGCAACTTCTAGAGGCTCCTGGTGGTTGGTCGGTGCCGGAATAGGGCCAATGAGGCTGGCCGGTGGTCGCCTGCCACCTCTTCCGCCTTCGTCCACCTCTGGGTGGGTGGTGGGGGAGTTAGGGTTTGTTGGACCTTGCATTTTTTGGGGTAGGGTGTCGAATGAGTAGAAGTAGAGGTGTTAGGATTAGGGTTTTGGGTGGGAGCGGGGGAATTGTGAAGGTGGCTCATGGTGGACTCTGGCAGTGGGATCCATTTGGGCCACTAAACAGTTCAAGACCTCCTCAAAGCGGTCAGTGTGAGCATCCACGGGGGAGTATCTCCTCTTCGGACCCATTTGTCATTGTCTACGATTTTATGTGCCTACACAACAATAACAACGGTGGAGCCAACGAAGCTCTGATACCAATTGACGTAAATAACATCAAATGGGAATCAAGAAGAAGATATCTCACGTCTCAACTCTCTTTCAACAAACTCTCAAAAATATAGAATGCCTCAAATGAGGCTACAAGGTGAGTATTTACAAGGGAGAGATAGCTTACGATCTAAGCTAAAGCACTATTTACAAGTATGCCCCTAAGAGTCTTTTACTATTCCCACCTCTAAATACTAAACAAAAAGAAAAATACGACTCAACAAAATAAGAGAAAAATAATAAAAGACAAATAAAAATACTAAAAGCCAAAAATGACCCTGGACCACATCAGAATTTTGTTGGACTCTCATTTCGATCCGAATGAATTGGTTGAAGCAACAAAAATAAAAACTACGACTGAAGTGGCAGATATCTCGTTCGTACACATCTCTTTGTTTCCTTGGCCTCTAGCGAGTTACAAAGTTCAAGCAATGCCACGTGAAGGTAGAAGGCCCACGGGTCGTTAAAGAAACTCGAGACATCCCGTACAAGTAAAGAGAGCGCATAACCCTAGGCTTATAACTAAATTGTAATGGCCACTTATTTTGATCGATGAATAATATATTGATTGTAATGGTCACTTATTTTGATCAATGAATATATTGAGAGTTTAGTCTTGCTTTATGTGCTTTTCATGTCATTGTCATGGTTACGTCGGGGAGATGGAGCCACATCCACCAAAGACCTAGTTGGATAAAATGAAGGCCCTAGTAGCAAGTCCCCCCTTATCATCCCCATCCACTTATCTTGTGAAGTATGAAGTTAAAGATGCGTGAAAATGGTTCCCGAGAAGAGTACAAAATCAGGGCAATCTCCTTCATAACCTTCTAGTGACAAAATAAGACAACATGAAACTTGAGAAGTGGCTATTATACTGTCTGGCCATACAACATGGAAATGGCAGAGTTCCAGCAATCAAGATTGTTCTCAAGTCGGGTAAGAAAATTGATTCTAAGCAACTAGAAAAGATTCCACGTGCCCAAAAAAAAGCTGCAAAGTAATTGTTGATACCAAAATTAATATGCTGATGTGGACGAATAGTATGAAGACACGTGTCAATCTACGTGGCACAATAACAGCGAGGAAGATCATTTACTGAACAACCATGGTCGGTACCGAGCAACGAGAATACACCGAGGAGCTCTATCATGCCGAGGAACTCCATCCGAGGAACTCTTTCATCCCGAGATACTCTAAGCACTCCGAGGAACTCTTGATCAACGAGCAACTAAGGCGGTCCGAACTGCACCTCGGCTGTGTCATCAATTATCAGACGGACAACTGTTCAACTATTCATAAGATTCTTGACGCACACGCCGCATTAAATGTATTACCCATTCATATGTATATCATTTAATGTATTGGACCTTTCATGTACAGCCTTGAGGCTATAAATACCTTGTATCAATCCCATTGAAGGGGGACCGGAATTTCTTGAGAGAACTTGTAATCAAGAATTCCACAAACACTCAGCAATAACATAACAGTGGACGTAGGCTTTATTCCTAGCCGAACCACTTTAAAAATCTTTGTCTTATTTATTTATCTGTGATTGAAGAATTAGAGTGATCTAGTTTTTTACATCAACAGATTGGCGCCGTCTGTGGGAAACGACTGTTGTTATCGTTTTTCATAAAAATCATTTGTCACCAATGGCAGATAATCCAGAATCCAGTAATCGAAATGCTGGAAATACTGGAAATCTTCCAAATCCATCTGCATCTCCAGATCTGGCCGGAATTATGATGAATCTGGCTCAGGGACAAACCGCCATGCAAGAATCTATGAGGCAACTCCTTCAAACTCTTCAAGGCGGTGTACATACTCATTCAGGGCAAAGGACTGATCATGGGCAATCACGATCCAGACGTATTGGGTCATATCGCAATGGGGAATCCAATGATTTTTCTTATCAACCTGGGCGAACTTCATCAATACAGGCTACGGATACAGATCAACATATCTCTCTTTCTTCGGAGAGAACTAGCGCTTTAGAAAGATTAAGCAGGGTGTCTCCTTTCAGTCGGTTAGGACCAAGGAGGAACATGAGTCCACCTAGGGCTCCATCAGGAAGTTTTCGACCACCACCAGGTTTGAGAGAAGGATCTGCACAATCACGACCAATTACTCGTCGAGATAAATCTCAGGAAGCTACGTCAGGGCAATCAGTTGCTCGGACTAAGCGGCCCGAGGAAGGGAATGAAGCATGGAAAGGTTCCATTCAACGATTGGAGGATAGACTGGGAGAAATGGCTAAGGCAAGGAACCCCTTACAGAGAACTTTTGTTCAAGGGACACCTTTTGTGCAAGCCATTGTGGATTTCCCCACACCGTCGAAATTCAAAGCACCTGTAGTGACCCCCAAGTACGATGGAAAGACAGATCCCGTACTTCATATAGAACAGTACCAAGCTGCTGCAGATATCTATGCTGTCCCCGACGAGATGAGGTGTAGAGCATTCTCGGGAACTCTTACCGGATCTGCACAGATATGGTACAATAATCTTCCTCGGGGTAAGATTTCAACTTTTGTTCAGTTAGCCGAGCTGTTTATTGGTAATTTTTGTTTTGGAGCAAAACCAGTAAAGCGAGTAGCGCACTTATTAAGTGTTAGACAAAAATCAGGAGAAAGTACTAGAGATTACATAACTCGTTTCAATAACGAGAAGTTGGAAGTCATAGATTATGAAGAAAAGACAGCAATCACTGCTTTGATGAGTGGTTTGCTGCCTAACAAGCTATACTATACTCTGGCCAAAGATCCGCCTAAAAATATGTCGGAATTGATGGCAAAGGCAGCCAAAATCATGAATGCCGAGGAGGCTATGACTGCGAAGAAAAATATGGATAAAGAAGTTAAAGTGGAAGTCGACAACTCTAAAAAGAAAGATCAGAAAAGTAATGGTGGTGACAAATATTCCAGGAATAACAGGATAAAGTTGGAAGCCCTAAAGAAGTATGATAATTATACTCCATTGAAAATGGGTATTAATCATGTTTTAGAAGAAATCAGGAATAACGAGGAAATCAAATGGCCAGAGAAACTGAAGTCAGATCCAGACATGAGGAATAAGACCAAATATTGCGAGTTTCACAAAGATCATGGTCATATGACCAAAAATTGTATAGCCCTTCAGAACGAGATTGAAACACTCATTCGAAGAGGAAAATTATCAAAGTATGTAGATCGCAGAAGTGAAAGGAAGAATGATGATAGAACTAGAGAGAGATCTAGATCTCCTCGTCGTGCAGAGGAGAAAAAGAGGAGGGCCCATGAAGAGGATCCAGATGATGACCCCGATCTTCCCAAGAAGCCAAGAAAACCTGAACGAGAGGTATTTTCCATACGTTTTGGATCATTTCATTGTAACGTTATTACAGGGGGAGATGCAGGAGGAGGAGACCTTACTGCAGAAAGAAAAGCTTATCTCGGAGAGGCTCAAGCTTGCTCATATATTCAGCGAATAAACCTGGCCGAGGATGATCGTCCGAGGAAGGTAAACAAAGAGAAGCTAGTAATTGGTTTTTCAAAAAATGACCTGGCAGGTGTTCTTTACCCTCATGATGATCCTTTGGTAATCAAAATGAGAATGAAGGACGTGATCATTTCAAGGGTGTTGGTAGATAATGGTAGTTCGGCAGACATCATGTACTATTCATGCTTTGATAGCCTGAATTTGAAATTATCTCAATTGGAACCTTATCACAGACCCCTTCTGGGTTTTGCTGGCGAGAAAGTTTTTCCACTTGGGACGATCAAGTTGGATATATTCATTGGAACCTGGCCTGTTTGTCGAACAGAAAGAATACGATTCTTTGTGATGGATAAGAATGTGCAGTCAGCCTACAACATCATCATGGGAAGAGTTGGATTGAAGAAGTTCGAAGCCGTTCCTTCTACAGTACATCAATGTTTGAAATTCCCAACAAATTTTGGAGTTGGAGTGGTGAAAGGTGATCAAAAAGTAGCTCGAGAATGCTATTATTCGTCGGCCGAGCAAGAAGAACTAGAAGGATCGATGAAAAAGACTACTACTTACCAGGTGGAGGAAGGTACAGAAATTGAAACTCTTGATCCCAGGGATGAATCTCAACTTGTAAAAGGACAGGTGATGGAATCTACAGAAAATGTTATTTTGGACGACGAACATCCTGAACGAATAACCCAGATAGGTTCATCGTTGGATATGTCAATAAAAGAGGAGTTGATAACTTTCTTGAAGAATAGGAAAAATACTTTTGCTTGGAGTCATGAAGACATGCCAGGAATAGATCCAAATTTCTTATGTCATGAACTCAATGTGAATAAGGAGATTAAACCTGTAAAGCAGAGAAGAAGGGTGTTTAGTCCCGAGAAGAACCAGGCCATACAGGAGGAAGTCGAGAAACTCCAGAAAGCCCAATTCATTGAAGATGTAAAATATCCAGATTGGTTGGCTAATGTGGTGATGGTAAAGAAGAAAAACAACAAATGGAGAATGTGTGTCGATTTCACCGATCTCAATAAGGCGTGCCCCAAGGATCATTTTCCATTGCCCAGAATTGATCAACTGGTGGATGCTACCTCGGGACACGAGCTACTCAGCTTCATGGATGCTTACTCTGGCTACAACCAGATCAAAATGAAACCTGAAGACAGGGAAAGTACTTCTTTTATTACCCCTAGGGGAACTTATTGTTATAATGTTATGCCTTTTGGTTTAAAAAATGCAGGTGCAACATATCAGCGGTTGATGAACAAGGTTTTTACTGAACAAATCAGCCGCAACATGGAGGTCTATGTCGATGACATGCTCACTAAAAGCAAGAAAGCTACTGATCATTTGGTTGACTTGAGTCAAACTTTTGATCAATTGGATAAATACCAAATGAAGCTTAACCCGACGAAGTGCACCTTTGGAGTACGGGAAGGAATGTTCCTCGGATACATCGTCAATCAGCGAGGTATTGAGGCAAATCCAGATAAGATCAAAGCTCTTCTAGGGCTGCGATCTCCGACGACGAAGAAAGAAGTGCAGAGTCTTACCGGACGAGTTGCAGCGCTCAACAGATTTGTATCTCGAGCAACTGATAAATGCATACCATTCTTCAAAACACTTCGAAAAACCTTTGAATGGAATGAGGAATGTGAAAAAGCTTTTCAAGACTTGAAGAAATATTTGGGAGCACCTCCACTGTTGTCCAGACCAATAACAGGAGAAAAGTTGTATTTGTATTTGGCAGTATCAGAGAACGCAGTCAGTTCAGCGTTGATCAGATTGGAGAATGGAGTCCAGAAGCCAATTTATTACACAAGTAAGGCTTTCCGAGGTGCAGAAATCAGGTACCCAAGGCTAGAAAAATTGGCATTGGCACTAATTGAAGCAAGTAGAAGAATGAGGCCATATTTCCAAGCCCATACCATCATCGTTTATACTGATATGCCATTGAGACAAGCCCTCCATAAGCCAGAAAAATCAGGGAGACTGATGTACTGGGCAGTAGAACTTGGTGAATATGATATTGTGTATGAGCCCAGATCATCATTGAAGGGGCAGGCTGTAGCAGATTTTATAGCAGAGTTCACATACCCTGATACCCCCGAGGAGCAAAAGATGCCTGCTGGTTTTCCTGTGGACGATACAGGATCAACAGAAACATTTGCTGACCTACCTGTGGACGATACAGGATCAGCAGAAATAGGTCCAAACCAACCAAGGTTGGTAAAAGGACTTGTGGATGTAGAGAAATCATTATATTCAAACTCAGACCAGCCACGGTTGGTAAAAGAGTACGAGCAGATGACTGACGAGGAGCGAAAGATACCGGGGGATGATGGAAGAAAACAGCAGATATTTTATCGAGGAACTCTGACAGATAAGAAATTTGAAGACGAAATACCTACATGGAGATTATATGTAGATGGATCATCCTGCACAGCTGGTTGTGGAGCAGGAATTGTTTTGATCACTCCAGACGAGATTGACATGGAATATACTTTGCGATTCCAATTCAAAGCCTCTAACAATGAAGCGGAGTATGAGGCCATGATAGCAGGTCTTAATCTAGCAAAGACTATGGAAGCACGACAAATGATGGTATTCAGTGATTCTCAATTAATTGTGTATCAGATGATGGGAATGTATGCGGTTAAAGGAGATTTAATGATCAAATATCATGCAAAGGTGATGAAATTGTTGACAGAATTTGAGGCCATTCAATTGGTGAGAATACCGAGGATGGAGAATGTACAAGCAGATGCACTGGCCCGACTAGCATCAGCTACTCGTACCGAGATGCGAAGAACCATACCGATTGAAGTATTAGAAGGTCGGAGCATAGATGAAGATCTGACAACGAATGTGATTACCCTTGATTTAGGACCATCTTGGATGGATCCAATCAGGAAATATGTTGAAGAGGGCGAATTACCGGAGGACAAACTCGCTGCCAAGAAACTGAAGTATAAAGCTGCTCGGTATGTATTAACTAATGGTATTTTGTATAGACGAGGAATTATGGCAGGTTTGCAGAGATGTGTACATCCTACCGAGGTGAAAGAATTGATTGAAGAAATCCATGAAGGATCTTGTGGAGCTCATGTAGCAGGTCGAACACTTTTACAAAGAGTGATGACACAGGGATATTACTGGCCGACAATGAGGGCTGATTGTATAGCCTATGCCAAGAAATGTGACAAGTGCCAACGTTTTTCCTCCATCCGACGTACTCCACAAGCATTGCTAACACCAATAACTTCCCCTTGGCCATTTGCCATGTGGGGAATTGATTTGGTTGGACCACTGCCGACCACCCGAGGAAGATTCAAGTATCTCGTAGTTGCAGTGGACTATTTTACTAAGTGGGTGGAAGCTGAGCCTCTTATCAATATGACGTACGAGAAGGTATACCAGTTTGTATGGAAGAATATCATTTGTCGATATGGTCTCCCTCATGCTTTCATCACAGATTATGGAACACAATTTGATAATGAAGAATTTGCTGCCTATTGTCATCAGTCGAACGTTTTGAAGTTTCATTCAGCACCAGGCCATCCCCAAAGCAATGGACAGACTGAAGTGACGAACAGAACATTACTGAATGGGTTGAAAAAGAGGCTAAGTGAAGCTAAAGCAAATTGGATTAATGAGCTCCAATCAGTATTATGGGCCTACCGAACAACTCCCCGAGCAGCAACTGGAGAATCACCATATATGCTGGCATTTGGGAGTGAGGCTGTGATACCGGCCGAGTTGGGTCTCCCAACGCATAGAGTGCTGAATTTCAACTCTCCGATCAGTGACTTGATGAGAAGAATGGATTTGGATATGCTCGAAGAAGTAAGAGAAGAGGCAGCCATTAGGAATGCTGCTTATCAACAACGAACAGCTCTGTTCTACAACAAAAGGGTGAAGAAATGCGATTTGAAGGAGGGTGATTATGTGCTGAAGAAAGTCATTCAGAAACAGAATAAACTGGAAGCAAACTGGCATGGACCTTACCGAGTTACAGAGGTTGTTCGACCTGGAACCTACAGAATAGCAACTCTAGAAGGAGAAGAATTTCAGAATGCATGGAATGCTGAACACCTGCGAAAGTATTATCAGTAATGAAAAATGTAAAGTATTTCCTTCATGATGAATAAAACGAGGATGGTTCACCATTTTCTTTCTGTTGAAAGTTTTTCGGGGAATATTAGTGTTGAACACTACACTGCTTGACAAGAAGAAGACTGCTCTACGGAGTCATGCTCTACGGAGCCATGCTCTACGGAGTCAAGCTCTACGGAGCGCTCTACGGAGCAAAAGTGCTATAAGTAAGCCAACCTCCTTTGGTTAGGAAGATAAGCTCTCCGGAGCGCTCTACGGAGCAAAAGTGCTATAAGTAGCCAACCTCCTTTGGTTAGGAGGATAAGCTCTCCGGAGCGCTCTACGGAGCAAAAGTGTTATAAGTAGCCAACCTCCTTTGGTTAGGAGGACATGCTCCAAGGAGCCAAAAAGTTCGAAAGAACCCTACTACTCCTTTGATTAGGAGGTGTAGACCAGCATGATCAACTACGGTTGGTAAGACTTTATATACTCTCGCATTACAGCTTATGTTGGTCGGGAGGTAACATTATTACAAAAAGTTCTTTAAAGAACAAAATATTCCAAACTGTACCAAGTATGGTTGGTCGGGGATAAAAACTCACTAACTGTAGTTGGTCGACGAGGATAAAAGTATTGACCTTAGTTGGTCGGACATATGTTTATATTTGAAAATTGAACCAAGTATGGTTGGTCGGGGATAGAAACCCATCAACTGTGGTTGGTCGACAAACATTATTTATCCACCTTGGTTGGTTGGAAACAATTTTGAACAATTTATGCTTATTATAAATTCTAATTTGGTTGATGAATCATATAATTTGCAAACAGAAAAATAGCTATTGGCAAAACAGAAAATGAAATTCTTTCATTAAGATAAAAATGTATTACATGTTACATGTATGTGCTAATTATTACATTAAAGATTCCTACTCTATTGGTTTCTTTCCTTTGTCCTTTGAGACAGGTTCCTCGCCAGCAGGAGGATCCTCTAGACAAAGAGGAGAATTAATAAAGTTCATATCCTTCAGCATTCTGACATTCATTATTGTAGGAGTGTCCAACAGGTGCTCAGGACGAGATACTTCAACTTGAGAATGAAGGTTATAATCACCAAGATATTTAGAGATCAAACTCCGAGGAATGGAGCGAGCAGGAATCCATGCCATATCCAATTTATAGGGAGGAACAGGCAAGTCTAGCAATCCAGGAGCATGATAATCCCATAAATAATGACCTTGTTCCAATTTTAATACACCCAGGGCGTTCAACCATCCCTGCTTATAACCTTCGTTGTTAGCATTTTCAAGGCGATCATCCAAATGGTAAAGAGCTTCATTATAGCCTGCATTCCAGAACTCCCGAGGCTGTTTATGGAATTGGAAAGTTAATCTATCTACTTGCTCGAGAAAGTTCTTGATAAGAGCATCTTTATTATTCAGATCAGACTTCATCGCAGCCAATTGATCCTCTAAAGATAAATTTTTCTTAGACAAATCAGACAGAGCACGATCCTTAACATTTAGTTGGAATGCTTGAGTTTCCAGAGTAGATTGGGTGCGAGATTCTTCAACACTACGGCTAAGAACTCTTGATCGGCTCCGAGAAGCAACTGGAGAACTCTGCTCCTCGACGATTCTTCCTCGTCCCCGAGAACTCCTTCCTCGTCCCCGAGCAGTTACAGGAATAATAGACTTTTTCAAGTCATCCAACTCTTGCCTTAGTTTGGCATTTTCAACCTCTAGAAACGAAAAACCTTCATCAGTGACTGGTATTAATGCAGTAGAGGATGAAGCAGCAGATTCATACTGAGCTAATTTCTTCTGCAAATTGTTATTTTCTTGCTCCAGGATCTCAGCGATTTGTCTACAGGCTTCAATTTCACCTTTTAGAGTCCTCTCCCTGACGTCATACCCAGCAATGATTTTCTTGTGGCCTGTTTCTGAAGAGAGCTGCTGGTATCTATTTTTATAATCTTCATGTAACAAAGCCATTGATTCGTTATGTTGATTTTGAAGATCCTTTAAGGAACCATTAAGCTCTTCAATCAACTCATAGTAAGCAACATTGTTGGCCACTGCTCGGTCGAGTAAAGCTTTCAAGTATTGATAAGCTTCAATAGCCTGCTCTGAAGCACCGTGACCGAGGATATCAACAATTTCAGATGTACTAAGATCTGTATGACCAGCCTTATAGTATTGATGACATTGCTGCATCAGCTCGGTATCATGAGAAGAGATCAATTCCATTCTAGCAACAAACTAATGACAAGAAAAAAAACAACAATCAACAAAAACAAGTTATCAACAACAGAGATGAGCAAAGATATATTTTATTAGATCAGCAAAAAGTTACATCGTTCGATTACAAGGAAATACAGAAAGGCTGCCGAACAACTTCACACCTTTTCCTTGTCCCCCAAGACTTTCTCGGGAGGCTGGGACGAGGAGCTCGGTTGCTCGGTGATAACTACAGCTTGATCATTAGAAGTCTTCTCGGGAGGAGGAGGCATGGAGGAAATGTCCTCGGTGGCAGATGGTTGAGAGGCAGAAATTTGATCGCCCATAGCCATGGAAGATTCATCTGAAGCAGGTTCATCTTCTTCTTCTTCCACAATTGGTGGAGGAGGACCAGGGAGATGCCGTTGGAATAGCTCAGAATCATCTTGGACTTTTAACTCTTGCAGAGCAGCTACCCAACCATCATAGAAGTATTTCAACTCCCCATATTGGACTTGGGACGTCATTGCAGCTATCCCTCTCTCCCATCCTTTCTCCCAACCAACACTGAAATGTTTCTTGATTGCAACTTTTCTCCTTGATTTCTCCGAGGAAAGCTTCACCTCCAGTTCCTCTTTCTTAACCTTAATATCTCGCAGAGTAGATATTTCTTCTTCTGCCTTCTTCAATTTACCATCAGATTCCTGATGTTTAACTTCCAGATCTTTAATTTTTTCCTCCAAATTCTTGGAGGTTTCAGCCATCTTCATCTTATCAGCCTCAGCCACAGCCAATTTTTTCTCCCAAACAGTTTTCTCCTCGATGTACTGTTGGTGAGATTCCTTGACAGATTGGGTTAAACCCAACAAAGCATCGTCAACATCGGACGAGGAAGTGGAAGCTTTAATAGCTTGATCTTTCTTCACGATGGTATTGAAACAGTTCACCAGCTGAAAGATAAGAAAAACAATAGAGTCAACACAAATACAAGAGTTCAAGAAAAAGAGATAAAGATCAAAGGTAAGAGAAATTTACTGAAGAAAGATGGCGAGCAGCTAGGGATGTCAGTGTATCCCTAGGAATCTTTTCATCAACCCCGAGAACCTCAGGTATAACTGAGCTCGTTGAAGAGCTCGGAAGAATGATTTTTGAAATACTACTACCACCAGCGGGTAGAGAAGGTGCAGTTCCAGCAAGATTAACCGAGGATGATTTCCTCAATCTCTTCAAAGGACGGTCAGTAGCATCAACCAAGGAAGAAGTCTTGGTCGGAGAGATGGCAATTACATCAGCAGGAGCATTTTTCTTGCTCGGGGCCACCGGGGGCTTCTCGGCAATTTTGGAGGAACCAGCATCTACTTTTTTGGTCCCCTCCGGGACATCAATTTTGCCTTTCTGGGCTCCAACAGCAGAAGAAGTGTCACCAAATAGAGCAGGAGGAGCTCTTTTCTTGCCCATTCTCTGAGATAGGGGAATATGAGAATCTGAAGATGAACTTTCTGGTGTTGAGGCTGGTTCAACAGGGCGAGCAGTATAAGAGGTTGTGTAGCTCTTATACTGCAGCAAATATGATGCAGATCTAATATGCTCGTCTGCAATCGTCTTATGCAAATTCCAGATAAGTTTTAAATGCTTGATATTCACTTCCGACTCTTTTGGAGTTTTTCTTTTACTATCAACTGCAAATAAATACATAAATCTCAGTCATACATTTTGTCAAACATGATGAATACGCAATTTCATAAAATAAAAATGAAAAATAAACCTATCCCATTGCCGTATGGGGGGCATCTGGGACCGTTGTATACTTCATTCCCAGATAAAGGCGCGTGTTGCCAATTTTTTATGACCAACCCATGCTCAAAATAATCTCTATTTGAATCAGGGAGGTTAACTACAAGGGCTCTATTTAAAAACCTAGTTTTTAAATAATAAATATTATCTAAAGTGGCCCATTTATAGCAGTACATGATTTCTGGGATCCATATACGAGTCCCATGAGTTAGATTTAACTTGTGCACCCCGTTAATTATTCTCCATGAATTGGGGGCTATTTTTGCAGGAACAAGATCAAAATATTGACAAAACTCAAGACATAATGAGTTTGGGGGAAAAGAAAAACCACATTCAGCAATGAAAAGACTGGGGAACCAATGTCCCTCAGCCAATCGAAAGTAATCTAAAGGCTCAGAAAGAACCTCTAGAGTTACCCAAGAAGGAATGGAAAAGTCAGAACGAAATTTCTCAGCAGATTCAACAATATAAACCATATTGAATAAAAGAGATGCAGAAGAAAAGAAGAAGATCTTACAGAAAGAAAGAAGATATGTTGACAACGAACGGAAACAATGATGAACACACAAGAGAGAGGAAGAGAATAGAAAACTTGAATGCAGAAAAATGGAAAGTGTAGACGACGGTATGGTTACCAAAGGAGTTTAAATACTTTGCATTGGGAAGCGGCGAAAGAAATGATTACTAAAAAGAAACTACTGAACTTCCGGCGGCTAAAAAGACAAAAGTTGCACGAAGATCGAAGCGCTTGTAAAAAGGGCGGAAACTGCGAAATGAGAAGGAAATTTGAATACAATGCTCCTAAAACCCAGGAAGGTCATTTAATATTACCATATACCGAGAAAGAATGTCCCATACTCCTCAAAGTTCGAAATATGAAACATTGGGGGCTTCTGTTGATACCAAAATTAATATGCTGATGTGGACGAATAGTATGAAGACACGTGTCAATCTACGTGGCACAATAACAGCGAGGAAGATCATTTACTGAACAACCATGGTCGGTACCGAGCAACGAGAATACACCGAGGAGCTCTATCATGCCGAGGAACTCCATCCGAGGAACTCTTTCATCCCGAGATACTCTAAGCACTCCGAGGAACTCTTGATCAACGAGCAACTAAGGCGGTCCGAACTGCACCTCGGCTGTGTCATCAATTATCAGACGGACAACTGTTCAACTATTCATAAGATTCTTGACGCACACGCCGCATTAAATGTATTACCCATTCATATGTATATCATTTAATGTATTGGACCTTTCATGTACAGCCTTGAGGCTATAAATACCTTGTATCAATCCCATTGAAGGGGGACCGGAATTTCTTGAGAGAACTTGTAATCAAGAATTCCACAAACACTCAGCAATAACATAACAGTGGACGTAGGCTTTATTCCTAGCCGAACCACTTTAAAAATCTTTGTCTTATTTATTTATCTGTGATTGAAGAATTAGAGTGATCTAGTTTTTTACATCAACAGTAATCATTATTTTCATTAAATTATTAAATTAGTAACATGTATACGAATAAAAATATATTATTATTTAATTTTAGTAATGAATCCCAGTCATATAGTATACTAGTTTTTGATATTTTCCATATCTTCGTGTCCGTGTCTCGTATCAGTTAGCTCGCATCGATATATGTGCTTCTTAGGTTGAAATCAAATTGAACACTCTTGAAATTACATTTGGCTCTCAATCACTATTAATTAAATTAAGAATTTCCCCAGAAAATATTTTAAAAAATCACAAAATCAATCTAGAAATTAAGACACCCACAAGTAGTCTTTGCAAGTAGAATGTGAACGAAATGGCTCATAAATTATGGATCAAATTAGTGCAATCTTTTGGAGGTGGACTTTTATTGCTAAAAACATGTTGTGCAATGATTGTTTTGACAATATCCCTGAAATGTATTACTAAAATACAGTCATCACAGAATTTTTTAAACATAACAACAATGTTATAGAGTTGAAAAGTTAAATTTATAACGGTGAGTGAGTTAAACATAACAATGTTATAGACTATTGAAGATACTGTAATTCCAAAACAATTTCCATCGAGATTCAAACTAACAAAAAAAATATGCCAAAACCTAACCCTAATACTAACACTAGAATTCCAATTTTCAGATGCTAGGGAATTGAGATCTAGATCAAAGAATTCAATTACAAAAACACGTAATCCGTGTATATCAAAGTAAAAGGATAAAAATAGGTAGATCTAAAAAGGGTAAAAGTGGAAAAAGTAGTGTTACCGAAAATGGGTTGACTTCCTCTTCATCAAAGGGGTTAGGATCGTCCCGGCGATTCATACTCTCTTCTTACTTCAAATCCCGCAGACACTGGTTAACAATATATAGAGAGAGAGAGAGAGAGAATTTAGACACTTTTTATGTACGTGTGTGTGTGTAGTGTAGTTGTGAAGCAACGCGGGATCTTGACGAAAACGAAACAAAATTTTTGTTTTTGGTTTGGGCTTAGAATGGGGTGGAATTACGAAATGTGTCCTTTGTATTTGGTGATGGTGTTCGGTGGGGATTTAATTTGGTGGGGGGTGGAACAACTTAGAGTGCATGTGCTGTTGTGAAACAGCAACGAGGTTAGGCAGATTTGGAGTTTAGAGGACACTCAATTTTGCGTTGCTGGTATCTCACGTTTTGTTTGCTTGCTCTACTATTTTGGTAAAAGTGTCAAAATAGAATAAAGATTATTATAGACGTATATATGAAATAGTCTCTTGAATATTTTTTAATACATGTTTAGTTTAAATTTTTTTATTTATATCAAAAGGTACTTCAACATGTCCCTAACGCGAACTTTTAAAAATAAAATAATATTTGTGAAATGGGTGTTTGAGGGACTTTTTGGAATAAAATAAAAAGACTTAAACTAAATGTGTATTAAAAAATGTTTGAGTGACTTTTTAGTATTTGATCCATTATTATATATAGGTCTCATATGAATAAATTTTTTCTAATTAAGTCCTATTGACTTGGTAGTTTATTTAATCAAATTGTTTGTATTATTGTTTAATAATAACAATAAATGTGACAACCCAGTTAATATGTATCATTATATATAATTCTTATTTTGAGATTTTTTTTTAATTAAGTACCGTTGACGATTCAACCATTAATTAATTTTATTTAAAAGGTGTACACAGTAAATATTATCATTTGTGTAATTTTTTTCATTGAAATATTATGTACTCTGTGGATCTTGTTTGATAAGTATATGAGTAAAATCTTCTTGATAACACGGTAAATTTTACTGTCTGTGTAATATTAACACAAAAAATGTCGCTGTTTGTGAAAATGTCACAGATATAAAACCAATTCATTTTCTGATGCATACAGTAACGTTTATTATATGTGTAATTTTTTTCTTTGAAATTTTATAGGGTTCATGGATCTTGTTTGATCTCAACGAGGAAATTTCAGAAATAGTAACTTTGCGAAAAATGGATTTGTCAATCAAAAGTTATAGTCGTTTGAAAATTAAAAATAAAATGAAGAAAAAAAAATTCAACCACTTATGTAACTTCCTCAAGGAAGTTACGGGAGGTTGGTTTTAAAATAGTATAATTGTGGGAAAAAAAGTGCCAAAAAGTTAGGAATAGAACATATTTAATGGTTGAAAAGTCGATAGGACTTAAATAGGAGAACTTTGTTCATATGGGATTTATATATAATAAACCCTAGATGTGACAATTTGAATATAATTATGATAAATTATGTTTAAATCGTGATTAGCTTATGTGATATGGATAATATGTTATTAGTATATATATTGTTAAGTTATTATGTTTAGTCTAATCCTACCTTTATAAATCATGAAATATTGAATTAGTCGCACCAGATATTCAATCCGATATTTTTCGATTTTAGAACGTATATAAGGTTTTCGATTTTTTATTTTTCGATTTCCGATTTTCCGAAAAAAATCGGATCGAAAATTGGAAATAATTCTGAATTTCCGATTTTTCGATTTTTTCGATCCGATTTTTCCAAAACTATGCCGATCCGATTTTTTCGAATTATTTCCGATTTTTTTCGAAATATTTTTCGATTTTCAATTTTTCTAATTTTTTTAAACATTCTCATGTGTCCCACATTACTAGGAGAGGAAGTGAGGCCCAAAAAAGTTATCTATAAAAGGAGAATATCCCTCTATCCTCTACACAAATGAAAAAAATGGTTAAATCCGTACATATTTACATGTTGGGTTAAATCTTTTTTTCGATTTCTTTAAAATGAGAATTTCGAGTAATCGAAAATCCTATATTAATATTTTTAAAATTTTGGAATTTCCAAAATTTCTGAATTTTTAGTATATTTTTTGAATATCCGAATTTTTTAGATTTTTTTTCGATTTTCCGATTTTTCCGAATTCGGAAACTTTCTTGATTTTTCGAAAAAATTGGATAGGAAATTGGAACAAATATTTTATTTCCGAAAAAAAATGGAATTTTTTCCGAAAGGTCATTTTTCGATCCGATCCAGCCGAAAACACAGCCCTAATCGCAAACACAAAATTGTGAAGTCTTCGGTAGGTATGTTCCAGTTCGGGACTCATTTTGGCCACTACAATATAATAATTGACTGGTGGTGAAAACTAGATAGCTGTATATATATGAGTTAAGTTTGTAACACAACAAATGGTGTGTAAAACAAAGGTCCGAGCAAGAAGTTATGCTGGAATTACGAAACAGGGACAAATTTGTCCATTCGTTAAATGATATTCCGTCTTATTAGGCTAACAAATGGTGAATTTTGATTGGTTAAAGAAGAAAGTGGGTTAGGACGACTTTAAAGGCTGGAGATAAGCTTCTTCTTCATCATTTTTTTGCCATTAAAGAGTTTAGCTTGAGAGGAAGAGAATGAGAAGTTTAGGAAGAGAAAAATTGGAGAAAAATTGTGGAAAATTACGAAAAAGTCCTTAAGATAATTATATATGTAATTCTTGTTATTTTTCTTGTGTTACTGATTAAATTAGTATAGATCATAGATTGTTTATAGAACTTTCATGCCTTTGTTTATATGTATGAATAGATGCAAGTTTACGCAAAGATTGAACGTAAAAACCCTTATAATTGCTTTGTTTAGAAACCTTTTTTATTAAAACTTCCATATCTTTTTGTATGCTTACTGGAATTGATTAATTCCAATTGGATATTAAAATAGACTCATATATGTATAGCATATTCGAAAATCATGTAAAAATACGAAGAAATGAATCTTGGGTGATGGTTAGAAGTTTGGGTATGGAATCTGCCCCCAAAGAGTAAATATGCACACCATATGTTTGATGTTTTGCTTGACATAGCAAATGAACTCAAAAAATTAGGAAACTTTAATTTTTTATCATTCACCGTGTTTACTGATATTGGACAGAATATCATAGAAATTTATGATGGGTAAAAATTATGAAAATTTATGAAATTTGATTGAACGATAGAGGAGCCTATAGGGCAGATTTGCGATGTAGTAAATAAATGGGCCTATCTTGCTCTAGAAAACTTGAAATGATTCGCCATCTTTTGTATTGGAATTATAATATGATGAGGATTTAATTAACAAGAAGAAATTAATATGTATTTGGCCTATGATTTGGATATGTCAAATATATTAACATGAATTTGGATGAAACTTCACTTGTGATAAATTATTTGAATGAAATCATATGATGCTTATGAATTGAGTTATGTTTAAGTTATTCTTTGGATTGTTAATATTCTTATGATGATACTAATATTGTAACAGTGATAGGAAGGGAAGAAGAATTGATTGAACAAGTACCGAATAAAGGCAAGGGAAAAGTCGGTTAAACTATCAAGGTGAGTGTACTTATGATTATTTTATATACACATATATATGAATGATATGAGCATGTGATTATAGCTCTAAGAGCAAGATTGGTTTGAATGTTTCAGTATTCGGGATTTGTTTGGATATTAAAATATCTAGGATTGTTTGGGTCTTATGATCCAGGATTTGTTATTACCAAGGGCAGATTTATTTGGGTCTTATGATCTAGGATTTGTTATTGCCAAGGGGCAGAATAATTTGGAACTCATGTTCCAGGATTTGTTATTGCCAATAGGTAGATTTATTTGGGTCTTACGATCCAGGATTTGTTATTGCCAATGGGCAGGATTGTTGGGATTTTATATCCACAGATTCGATATAAAGCGGATTAAATGCGAAATGTACTTAGATTTTAGGCACTAAACATTGATTTTTCTAATTTTTTAGGGTTTTTTACTTAATCCCCACATGTTAATGTGTTATTTGACCTAATTATCACTTTAATAATTCCTTTGACATAACCTCCAATTTTTTTAAACACACCGTTAAAAAATTCATATTTTGTAATTAGACATTACCCCCAACAACAATTTTAAAAAATATCCTAATTAAACCTTAACCGTTATGACCAAATACCTATCTTCTTTCTCTCTCAACAAACCTTAAATCTAATACAAGGCACAACCCACCCACCCCCCCCTCACACACACACACAAATATCAATTTCTCTCTCAAATAATTGCTCGAGCTCCTTAACATTACCAAGATCGACATGTCCCAAAGTTGAATATTTTGATACTAGGTGTTTCGATCGTGTCAGTTGTGCATCGATCCTCGGCAACTGATCCACCGGTGTTGCAATATGCAAGCAAGCAACGTGAGCAAATAGTAACTGCTCGTATAACGGATGCGCGAATATTTCCAATCTGATACCTCTCATTCTACCATCCATTATATTCCCCTCCCCCCCCCCCCCCCCCAAATTTTGCACCTCTTCCCAAGCATTTCACGACGGACATTGATTGTCGGCAAAATTTGTGTACAAATTCAAGATTTTTTTGTCGTCGTTAAGCTAAGTGGGATCATCGATGACCTGAGGTAGTTAGTGATTGTGATCCGACGGTTTCTAAATATAACTTGTAGGGGATATCAAACTCACAATAGAAGCAATATTATAGTTTAGCCCTCGAAGTAATTTAAATGCAATAAACACGGAGAACACAAGATGTACATGTTCTTTTGCCTGTTTTGAGTAAAATAGGTTGGAGACTCTATCTCTTTACATTCACCACACACCGACGATAGCCGAAGCACCTTTTCGAAGACAAGGGTGTGAGCCCGCGACGCAGTTCTTCCTCGAGGGATCCTCCTCCTTCCCCCCCGAAACGAACGCCGCGCCGATCGGGATGGCCACAGGAATGAGGCCTCTCTCGATCGAAATGTTATCGATCGAGAGGCTATTTATTTTAGAGAAAAGACTTCGATCGAAGTTAGTCTTCAAATGAGGAACCCTCGATCGAAGACTATTTCGAATGAGGGCTCACCGACCATCTAAAATGACCCTCGATTGAAGTTTTCCTCGATCAAAATCTCTTGTTCGAATGAGGGATCCCTAGTTTGAACGAGGGTATTTGTCTATGATACGTGTTTAAATAGATCTATTTCATGGCGAGAATGTTTAAACACATGCAGACGCGCATTTGAATTGATGAAGCCTAGTTTTTTTAAAACCTTAATTATGTTTTGCAAATAGTCCTTCCGTTTCAAAGAGTTTGTCAATTCTATACAACTAAAGCAGACTACAGGTTTACAAATCCTTTATGATATTCTACATTCAAGAAAGTTAGCATGTAGAATTATGTATGGACATCATTCACTAACTAATATCAGTGGGCATCGAGGCCTCCAAGTCTGTGCGAGCATTTTCCTGTTAGAGTAGCCATCACTATACGCGAAGAGGTAGATGAGTAGAACTCAAGGGAGCAGTATCATGGAGGTCATCATTGTTGTATGCGTAAGTTATGTTTGAGACCTTAATAAGTCCCATATTCAAAACATTCATTACTAGTGGACTTTATGTGGGCTTGGTGTAAAAGTAGTTTTTCTCAAGAGAGATTTCACTCTAAATCCTAGTGTGTTTTGTGTGATTTATTTATATAGTGTTTCAGTTGAATATTCATATGCGGCTGCAATTTGTGCTAAAATTAAATTATTTTGTACATTAAAATTTGGTTCGAGATTTTTTATTTTATTTTTTAACTTATTAATAAATTAATTAAATTTGGACCCTTAAGGCACATACCTAGGTTTTTAACTTATGTAGCGAGTCTTAAATTAAATTATTTTTCATCACGATAAAACGTGAAAGTTATAAAAAAATAAAAAGAACATAGTATGTAAATAAAACATTTCGCTACTTTAATCTTGCTATAAATTATAAATCATAGTATTTTCCATGATTTAATTTCATTAACTTTCTTAGGTTTTTACAAAGGTTTTTTTTGTCAAACATGACCGCTATGTACATGACAAGTCTTACTCACTTCCATATACTAGACTGTTAAGAATTTGACATCAAATAATGTTTGGAACCCCTCTCTTCAGGAGGGGGATCCCCTTACTCAATGTTTCACCCTCATTTCATTAAGTCAAAACAAAATTAAGAATATTAAAGAAAAAAGTAGTAAAACATTACCGATAATACTACACCTCATCATGAAAGCACATTTAGAGATAGCTTTCAAAATGGATTGTATTTACATAATTGCACTTCAAGAAAGCAAAAATACTTTTAGTTTGATTTTTTTTTTAATTCTAAACGACAACAAGTGTTTTATCGTGGTTAACCACCACTCCATTGATATATGACTCAATATGAAGCCAAGATAAATAAAATGAAACTTTTGGTAGGTACCTTAAGAGTATGTGAAATTACACATATACGAAAACTATTTCCATAAATGATCGTATGTTGAACATAAAAAAATAACTAAATATTAAAGTGTCACGTGAAAAAGTTTGTTGGGAAAGAAATTTTGAGTAAGGTAAGTTCCTAGATTTTTTTCAGTGATTTTTGTCCGTGTTAATTTTTTAAAATTAATTACAAATGTTGTGGGGTGAGATAAGGAGATCGGTAAGAATAAGAAGGTTAATATAAATATTATTGTAATATATATATATATATATATATATATATATATATATATATATATAATTGCTTGGATCTCTAAAATGATGATTTATCACATGATTGAGAATATTTATAGTCATGAATTGGATATGATGTCTATTGTGAAATTCTGCATAAAGTGCTCATGTATACGCCGCTCGAACAATAATTGCACGTGAATATTTATAAACAACCTATATTTTCCTCGTTAGGTCGTAAGACTCGTAATATATAATCTCTCTCCTACATGCTCTTCTAGTAGAGACCATGCCCCATTAAAATTCATTGGTCTTTGCCACCAAAACAAATACACATATTAGGTTAAAGGGATAATAATATTTTATTAAACCAAATGCACTAAAGGATCATTTGATTGCAAACATGAAAAATGCGTGAAAAATAGTTAATTTGAATGAGAAGTTGAAAAATAAGTAGAAAAATATATAAGTTTTTTATTTTACTTTTCTATTTTTCATGGAAACTAATTCGTTGGTGGGTCAATAAGAAATATTTTCCGCTAAAAACGATGTTTGAGATGGAGCACTTGTCATGCTAATGAGTGTTATTCTTAAACGTGTTTATTGTGATCCAAATTCTCAGATTGAAAACGTGGTAAAGACTGCAATAGTAATACACAAGAAGAGATACAAATTTCAGCAATCAAGCTCACGAGATGTTAATATTATTATTCATTACAAAATCAAAAAACAAACCTTTCGCCAATCATCATTCGAAAGACTCTCCACCAACTTTGGGCCATCCGAAAAGAATCCTCGTGCTAGAGGACTATACGCGACAACGCCTATCCCAAGTTCCCTATATAATAACAATGATAGGAAACAATTTAGATTTTGAAAAAAAAAAGCACGCATTACTTGAAAAAAAGAAGACAATATTGGTTATGAAGAGAAATGACTAACCTACAAGTAGGAATTATGTCCTCTTCAACATCTCTTGTCCACAGAGACCATTCCAACTGGACTGCTATTATAGGATGAACTGCATGCGCTCTTCTGATGGTTGAAGCCGAGGCTTCGAAAATACCGATGTATTTTATTTTACCTTCTTCAACTAATTTCTTGAGTTCTCCCATCTTGACAGAAGGCATCATTACACAGAATTAGACACAAACTTGAATAAATAAAAAAGAGGGGTTTAAGAAAAATATGAATGGATGATAAATATTTCAAGTGTTTGTTGGGTGGTACTATTGAAAAAAACAAAAAATGGGCGCATTAGTTACTTGTGACTCATGTTTCCCTTGCCTTAATTTTTCATAATTCGGAAACCAACATTTATATAAGAAAAGAAGAGGAGAGCAAGCCCAAATTGAGAAAACATGGAAGGATAAAATAAAATGAAAATACCGTGAGTTCAATGGGTAGACGAGTGTCGATGCGATGCTGGTAATACATATCAATGCAATCGACGTCAAGTCTCTTTAAGCTGGCCTCGCAGGCTTCTCTTACATAGGCGGGGTCACCGCATATCTCCATCCCACCATCCCCAAACTTACAACCAAATTTAGTAGCCAACTGAACTTTTTGTCTAATCCCTTCTTTTTTCAAAGCCTTTCCAATGAGGATCTCGTTAGTGTGTGGGCCATATATATCGGAGGTGTCAAGAAAGGTAACTCCGGAGTTGACAGCGTGGTGGATAAGGGCAATCATGTCCTCATTTGGTTTGCGAGTCCCATAAAATGCGGACATACCCATACACCCAAGTCCCTGGGTTGATACCTCCAAACCTTGAGAACCCAATTTCATCGTTTTTGCCATTCTCTCTCTCTCTCTCTCTCTCTCTCTCTCTCTCTCTCTTAATCTGTGTTTCTTTCTTGCTAACTTTGAATGATTGTGTATATGTTTCTTCCTCTACACAGAGAAGAGAACCTCCTTTTATACACACAGCAGTGGACTGAAGCTGTGGGAAAAATAACGAAAAAGGAAGGTTCAATCTGCGCATTAATCAGACCGACCAAAAAGGACTGTTCATCCGCGGTACTGATTTGACCATTCTCCAACGATATAATATCCCGCAATCACAGCCCCATACATGTTATTTTAGATTTTAGTATCACGGATCGGGCTTTTCTTTCTAAGTTAGTTGACTATATAATGTGAAAACGACTGCTTGCTTATTATTTTTCTAAACTCTACACCAATGAATACTTCAAAAAAATTGAAAAAACTAGTTTGAAAACTAATTGAAAAAATTTAAGTATATAATTAAATTTTTTCGGAATTAAGTTGTTCAATTTGGTCGTCAACTTTTTTTAGTCAATCTCAAATCATGGTTTTTGGCATTAAATGGTCATTTTTTATTACTAGTTGTGCTCACGTGCGTTGCATGCGTTTGTGAGTCCAGATATTCTTCTTTACTTTGAATTAATATGAATTATGTAAAATTAAAAATTTAAAGCATCACAAAATATGTTTTTATAAGACTTTGGATAATAACTATGTTTAATCGAAAGAAAAAAAATCTGATTCTTTAACTGACTTTCCTTTAATATAGAAAGGGGTTCTATATAGACATGTTACTAGAGAAGAAATTAAAGATGCACTGTTCAATATCAATCCTAATAAAGCCCGTAGCCCTGATTGATTCAATGTTGATTTTTTCCATAACTATTAGGAGAGTATTGGTAATGATCTGGTTAAAGCTTTGTTATCTTTTTTTCATGAAGGGAGGATGATTAAGGAATGGAATAGAACATTTATAAGTTTGATACCTAATATTTATAATCCTAGAACTATGAAGGATTTCAGGCCTATCTCTTATCGTAATACTATTTATAAGATAATCTCTAAAGTAATGGTAGCAAGGCTTGGTGGTATAATTCCAGACCTGGTGAATAATAGGCAATATGCCTTTGTTCAGGGTAGGAACATCACTGATAATGTGTTGTTAATGCAGGAAGTGGGTAAAGGCTATTACAGGAATAGGGGCTCCCCTAAATGTGCTATGAATATTGACCTAATGAAAGCTTATGATTCTGTGAAATGGAGATTAATAATGGATGTGTTGGATGTTATGAAATTTCCTCTCAACTTTCTCCAATAGATTAAGGAGTGTGTGAATACAACTGGTTTCTCGGTAAGTGTTAATAGGGGAGTTAATGGCATATTCAAGGGTACTAATGGGTTAATACAAGGGGATCATTTGTCTCCGTACATGTTTTTACTTATTATGGAAGCTTTACCCTGGATTCAAGTTGACGAGGTTAAAAAATGTCTCTTTGCATTCCATCATAAATGTGAGAATTTAAACTTACCCCATCTGATGTTTGTTGATGATTTGTTTATTATGGCAAAGGATGATTAAAATTCTATACTAGTGATTAATAAGGTGCTTAAGGAATTTGAAATTAAGTCTGGTTTGGGAGCTTGTTATAATAAATGAGAAACATTTTTGGTTGGTGTTAATGATGTTGAGAAAAAAGATTGTCTAATCTTTTAGGTATGAGAATTGGAAGCCTGCCAGTTAAATACCTAGGGGTTCCTCTTATATCTACTAGACTCAAGGCCCAAGATTGTAATATTTTGGTTGAGAAAATAATGTGCAGAGTTAATAATTCGACTAATAGATGTCTTTCTTATGCTGGACAAATTCAACTTGCAATTGTTGTTCTTAGAAGTATTAATATCTATTGGATTAAAATTTTTGTTCCGCCTATAAAGGTTATTAAAGAGATTGATTAAGGTTTTAAGAGATTCATTTGGTTAGGAGTGGTCCTAAAAAAATTATGAGATAAAGTTGCTTGGGAAGACATTTGTGTAATACCCCGAGATTTTTGGACTAATAAATTAATTATAATTGGGAGAAATAAATATTATTTTAATTGGAGAATTAGTAAATTGGCATTTGAGGTCAAAATTTGAGGATGTTAAAAAGTAATTCGAATGACGATTCTGAGCGTACGGTTGTTTCCGAAAGATTTGAGATAGTCGAAATGACTGTGTGGGTTTTCTGCGATCTTCCGTAAGTGTTCTTAATATATAGCCCTATTATTAGGACTGTTGTGTTCACACGTCCATATTTTCTTCTGCGATGTAAAATCATTTGAAAAACGTTTTGATCCACTTGTTCTTGTTTCAGATGCCACCGAAGAGGGGTCATCCAGGCAGGGCAAATAGAGGGGCTGGGAGTATGGAACCCCAAATGCCTCAAAGGACTATGACCACAATTGAGGTTGCCAATATTGTGGCACAAGCAGTAACTGCTGCCATTTCTGCGATGGCACATCAACCTACAGCACAAGCAACCCAAGCCCACCTAGGGTTTTCTACGTGGGAAAGTGTACGGGAAGATTTTAGGAAGGGGTATCCTCCCGAATTTTTAGGGGGAGTTGATACCATGGCTGCAAACCGTTGGAAGAATAGTATACAGAGGCGCCTTCGCATTATTGAATGTAGCGAGGTGAGAAAGTAATTTCTCACCACCTTTAAGTTAACGCGATCATCTCTCCATTGGTGGGAGTCAGTCACCACTTCGGAACAGAGAGATGCATTACCCATATCAGATTTTTGGGAACTCTTTGATCGAAAGTATTTTCCTTTCGTGATCCAAAAAAAGAAGAGGAGGAAATTATTGGATATGTTTTAAGGTGATCGAACGGTGGCCGAGTACGAAGAGGAATTTACTCGATTGGCAAATTTAGTGCCCGATGAGGTAAATACGGAGGAGAAGCGTATAACGAAGTTTATGGCAGGTTTAGATTGGCAAATTTGGCATCATTTGTTAGAGAATCTAGCATTAGTGACTTTCACCGAGGTAGTGAATGCGACACTGTTATCGTGTCAGGAATATCGTCTTCGTCAGCAAGGGGATAAGAACTTTGGAGATTCGGGTTCATCTAGTAGGTTTGGTAAATAGAATGCCAGTAATGCCAGAGGGTATAAGCAGGATCATAGAGGATCACAACAACGTTTTGTTCCTCAGGATGAGTAGAGAGGATTTGCGGGTAGATGTTTCTTTTGTAAAGACTTACGCCATAGAAAGAGAGATTGTCCTGAAAGAGGTAGAGGACCAAGTTTTGAGGAAGTTTTGGATGTGAAGCCCCTGCAACAGGTTCGAGGCCATTTTAGGCCGAGGGACTTTGAGTGGGAACCCATTGATGAGGATATACAGTCGGACTATAGAGGTATGATGTAAATTATTTTCCTTTATGGTTAGGATTATGCTTTGTGAGGCATTAGGAGTATCGTATGTAAGATTGTAATGAGTGGTTAGTTGTTATAACACTATTATGTATGGAATGACCCGACATGGAGGAGTGAGCAAGTGAGGCTCCTAGGTGATATTTTTTTGAGAGAATAAATTATCTTGTGATGTGCTAATAGAGAGCTATGATTTTGTTTTGAACGTAGTAATTGTTGAAACGTGTTGAGTTATAACGGTAAAGCTATTATTTTATAGTTGTGCTAGACTTGTGCATTTTTTATATTTTAGCTATGGAAGAGCCTAGTGTATGGCTATATTTTATTTTGATATATTGTTACTGAATAGATTCAAAGATTAGTGGATTATTATTGAGCGGGGGATTTAGCTCATAATTATGATAGTTTTGAGAGCTATATGTTATTAAGGGTATGATAATTTTAGCACCTTATGTCTTGGGCATAAGGTATTTAATTTGAATGTCGAAGGACATAAACTGTTTTCAATACAATTTTTTTATAGTCCTTTAGGCAATATCAAAAATGATTTACACAAAAATATTTTTAAACTCTAATCTCAATCTAACTAACTCTCAATCCCCGATATAGCTACATAGTAGTGTATTTGGAGGTTCCTTGTTTGGATTTATCTTGCGAGACCTCCCTCGCATGAAAGTAGCGAATGTCAAGAATTGAGAGGAGTTAAATCTTTGGACATTTCAAACATTTTCTTCTATACTTAGTATGTTAGTATGATCTAATTTATTTTGAGTTATTATACGAACTGAGGCTAAGTGAAGCCTAATTATATTTATACGAGTAAAGCTTGAGTGCATGGTGTATGGGCACCCTAGTTGGCAGAGTTGGTTTTATAAATTAAAATGATTCATCGTGAGAAGTGGGAGGAATAGGTATATTGTTTGTGGGGATAGGTGTCGTAGGAGCTAGTTGAAGTTTGGAGTATTAGGCTTAGCTTAATTTCGAGGGCGAAATTCTTGTAAGTGGGGAAGTCTGTAATACCCCGAGAGTTTTGGACCAATAAATTAATTATAATTAGGAGAAATAAATATTATTTTAATTGGAGAATTAGTAAATTGGCATTTGAGGTCAAAATTTGAGGATGTTAGAAAGTAATTCGAATGACGATTCTGAGTGTGCGGTGGTTTTCGAAAGGGTTGAGATAGTCGAAATGACTGTACTTGGGGCTTATTTGGGTTTCGAAATATTTTAAGTTCGCTTGGCTCGAATTAAAGTAACCGAGTCATTTAAAGTGTGTATTATCATTTAAAGTTGTGTATTTTTGGGAGATAAGGCTTAAAAGCCTATGAGAGAAACAAATCTCATTTGAGATTAAGAGAAAGCCCTATAAAGAGAGAGAGAGAGAGAGAGAGAGAGAGAGAGAGAGAGAAGAAGAAAAAAGGAAGAAGAGAAAGAGAAGAAAGCTTGGGAATTCCGACAAATCCGTGATTTCGAGGGCAAATCAGACTCTTCATCCTTGAGGCAAGTGATTAAACTTGCTAAATAATTATTGTGCATCTTTTATTTCATGATTTGTGGATAAATTTATGGATTTTTGGGATAAATTGTTAAAACCTAAATTTTGGGTTAAATCTTATATTTGGTGTGTATATAATGAATTTGAGGTTGTAAATTAGTTGGGTTTACACATTTGATGAGTTTTAATGTTATTAATATATTTGGGTTGAAGATTTGTGGTTGGATTTAAGTATTTTGAGGTTTTTGAGAAGTTGGAGTTCCTTAAAAATGGAGTTTGGCCGAGGTATCTGGTAGGGCCGGTCGACCGCGGCCAGGGTGTCGGTCGACCGCGCCTCTATTAAGAGGCACACTGTCTTCATTTATAGGCATAATTGAAAAGCGCGGTCGATCGCGGTTAGGGGACCGATCAACCGGGCCTCTGTTTTGGGTTCAAGTGTAGGATTTCAAGTTTATCCCCTTTCCTTTGGGTTTATATTAATGGACCTTCTCAATTGTAGTATCTCAGAGGGTTAAGTGATTATAAGGGGATTACGGATCTTAGAAAAGTAAAGAGATGTTTGAAGCGTATTTCATAATGAAATTGAATGCGTTTTGCCCCTCTCATTAAGAAATTTGAGAGCCGGATTAATAGATGATTGGAGGTAAATGTTGGGGTTTTAGTGATTGATTTAGAGAGAGTGCGAATTTAAATTATCGTATTGATTTAGTGGAAAATCCTCTTAGTGTCGAGGTTAATAATGGAAGAGTAATAAATGTTGATTGATGTGCATATGGGTATAAAGAATATCATCAACGTAAATTGAAATGAGAGATTAATGAAAATATATGTGATGGGTGACCTTCAAGTGAGAAATCGTATGGTGTATGCAAAGTGGGGAAGTTACGTGAGTTAGTGATAAATTGTATATCGAGAGTAATATACTAATAAATGAAATTATTTTCATTTACGCCTAATAGCGTAATAAGAGTATGTATACTTATATGGCGTGATATATATATATATATATATATATATATATATATATATATATATATATACCTTGTGTAATGGTATACATTTATATGATGTGATGGTACATGTATATCTAATGTGAATGACATATAATTATGTGAAGCATACCCCCTCTATGCTATCAGGGAAGTTGCGCGATGTGGGTGAGGCCCCTGGCTTGAGGAGCGGGGAGCGTATAGTCCCCAGGTCATAGCGTCCATTATTATTGTGTAATTTTTATTAGGGGTGAGATGTGGTGGGTATATTTCGTCTCACTTTCGGGGAGGAACTATGACCGCTTCCCATACGTTGTGATTTTATTTTTACCAAGGCAGTGTGAGATTCCGACCGTTGATACCCAGGATGATATGTGCGATTCCCTGGTAGATGATAGCATCGAGAACCTGCGTCCTCGAGTTATAGCTCGCTTGGATGGTTATTATTATACTCGTGTGTGTAGTATATTACCTGTGTATGATTATGAGATATCATATATCTGTCTCTAGTGTAAAGAGATATAAGAATAAAGTTTGAATCTCATTCCAGGAGATTTTACGTGGACGTAAATTGTGATGAGTTTATCAAAGTGAGAAATGAAGCGTATATAATTAAATGGGTATATATTACGATGAGTATCGAGGGCACAATGGACCTCAACGACTAACATTGTCAAGGAGTAGTGTATCGGGGGGGTTCCTTATTTGGATTTCTCTTGCGAGACGTCCTACGCATGAAACGCAGTGCAATGTTGGGAGTGGGGAGAAGTTGGTCCTTAGTATTCATATTTATATATCAGTACATCTCTACAATTGACGGTGTCAATGAGTAGTGTATCGGGGGGGGTCCTTGTTTGGATTTCGCTTTGCGAGATGTCCCACGCACGAAACGCCGTGCACTATTGAGAGTTGGGAATAGTTAAATTATATATATTAATTAAGTATTTGGGGTTATATGCGTCATGCATTGAGGCATAATGAATCTCGATAATCAATACTGCCCAGGAGTAGTGTATCGGGGGGATTTCTTGTTTGGATTTCACTTGCAAGACGTCCCTTGCACGAAACAAAGTACAGTATTGAGAATTGGGAGAAGTTTAGTCCTTAGCATTTAGATGTTATTAACTCATTTATGTCAATAACTAGAATTCGATAAATTATAGTAAGAGTATATGTTTATGTATTTTTATATGTTAAGTAAATTGTCGAGCATTTGAGACTATGGTAGAATTAGAAGTTGATGGCTATGATTTAGATGGAAATTCAATTGAGTATAAATTTTGGGTGTAGGTTAGATTATTTTTCCCCCTAGATAGTGTTGGGAATTTATTTGGGTATCGTGTACATACGTTTAGGTGCGCGCTTTAGATGAGAGGTGAGTGAGATTTTCGGGAGAGTGCGACTCCACTTTAATCATGTCATATTGCATTTATAATTATTATGAATTTTAATGCACTTGGTAAAATGTTTTGACACCTCGGGCCCTGACCCATTTATATTTTCTTCTTGCTATGCATTGTATTATTTTTAGGTGTTCCTCCGCAAGGACGCCATTGGTGTTGTCTATCCAGTGCATTCGAGTAAGCTGTGGCAATTGCGGACTGTTACATGATTTTGATTATAGCCGATTCCTATCTTTTGTATATCTAATTTACGATTCAGTTTGTATATCGGGTTTACACCCAAGATTTGTAGTTGTAGCATGTTGTTTATATTTCTTTTCTTAGATCGTTGTATTGTCTGTGACCCGACAACATATTCGGGTATTTTATTTGGTACATTTTATTGTACTCTTGTATTAGTCTCTTTTTATAACATGTGTGTGTTCTTCATCATATTATGTAGTTGTCATGTTGTTGGTTGGTTGTTACTTTGTATGTTTTAAAAAAAAATTGGCACCCTCTTTTTGTAGTAATGGGTAGTTAGCTGTGCTTGTTTTAGTATCGTCAGTAGATACTGAGAATGATCCACTTGAGATTCCTGATTATTTTAGTATAAGGTTGGCCACCCGTTATTATTTTAAGCGGGGTGTCACAATTTGTTATCCTATTGAAGAAGGAGGACTTGGGATTAAAAATTTAGTTACTTAAAATATAGCTTTTATGATGAGTCATATATGGGACTTAGCCAATAGAAAGGATTCTTTATGGGTTGATTGGGTGTATACAATCATCGTTAAATTAGAATCATTATGGAAAATAAATCTGGATGGTGATTCTTCTTGGACTTGGGGTAAGTTATGGAATATGAGAGGTTAAATGAGAGATTTTATCAAGTATCATATTGGTAATGGGGAGAAGAACTTCTTATGGATTGACAGGTGGCATGAAAAGGGATCCTTTATTCAATATTATGGAAATAAGATTATGTACGATGTTTATAGCCATGAAAAAGCTAAGGCATCTTAGTTTATTAATGGTAGTGATTGGAATATCCCTAGACTTATTTCTAATGACTCGATTGACATATCAAGAACCAAAATCGTTCTTGAAGTTAATCGTGAAGATTGGGTTATTTAAGTAATTGCCAAGAATGGCTTACAGTGAGACTTATGAGAAGCTTAGATAGAGGGAAGATATTGTTCCATATGTTAAGGCAGTTTGGTTTAGTAAAATAATCCCTAAATATTCATTTATTCTTTGGATTTTTTTTCATTGATAAGATGTGGATTGGAGACAAGTTGAAGAAATAGGATGTTGATAATACCAAAAATTAAACCCGCACGTGGACTAATCAGAAATGGACACTTGTATCCTTACGTGGTAGAATTACTAGTCATCAGTCGCTTAACCAACTCCAAAGATAGTTAAACTTGAAGAATGTAGACCAGCAAAGTAAATAAAAGGCCACCCCATGAGAGAACAACCAAGGGTCTTTTTGCACGTGATATAGATAATCAACCATCACATTCATTATATACGGGTGTAAATGCTTGAATATATAAAGGCATTCTAACCATTTATCTCCAGGTCACTATAAATGCATTGTATCTCTTTCATCAAAGGCATGATAGAAAGGATTCTAAGATATTCTTCTTAACAAGAGTACCTAGTTTTCTATAATCACTAAAACTAATACAATAACAGCGGACATAGGCTTTCTTATACAGCTGAACCATTTTAAAAATCCATTGTCTCTTAACTAATTATTTCATGAGGATCTTATATTTTATCTGTGATAAAAAAATTGGATCCAGCCCATCTTTTTATATCAACAGATTGGCACCGTCTGTGGGAACGAGTCCCTAATTATCGTTATCTCTCTCGTATACCCTTGTTCAAGGGAAGATGAAATATTCAGAGCCTAGTGCCAGAAATAAAGGAAACCCAACCATTTCATCTGCCCCACCTACAACAATCGACCTAAATGGAATTCTTGCCAGTATTTTTAGGGGTCAAGATGCCATGCAGAAAATAATGAGGCAATTGTCTCAATCATTACAAATTGGATCTCCATCTCTTTCCAGACAACGAATGGTCCCTTCACCAAGGAGAGATATGACACCTCCACCTCCTAAGCACAATAAAAATAACAATTCCAGATCTACACATGATAGGTCTTATCGACTAGGAGTCAGTTCATTGATTAGATCCACATAGTTCTATAATGGCCATTCGTTTTCTCCTGAAAGGGAAAGCAATTTGGATAGATTGAGAGGAGCTTCGCCTTTTGACCGTTTGGGACCCTAAGTAACTAAAAATCCTCTGAAAGTTGCCTAAAACTAATCAACACCCAGCTGACCATCGTGAAGCCTTAGTAAGGTCAAGATCAAGCGTCTGATGATCTATGCACGTCGAGCATAATTCTTAGGAAGAGAGCTCAGCATAAACACATGGTCAGGACAACCGATCTGCTTCACATACATCAAATACAAGTAACCCTTCATGGAAGGGCTCAATCCAGTGATTAGAAGATCGACTGGGGGAAATGGCTAAAGCAAAGAATTCATTGTAGAGGAATTTTTCAAGGGATCTCCTTTCATTCAGGCAAATGTTAATTTCCTAACTCCTTCCAAGTTTAAAACCCATATGGTTACCCTTAAATATGATGGTAAAACTGACCCAGTTTTGTACATCGAGAAGTATTAAGCTATAACCAACATCTATTAAGTTCCTGATGAGATGAGATGTAGAGAATTTTCAAACACCATTACGGGTTCAGCCCAAATTTGGCACAATAACTTCCCCCGAGGATAAATTACTAACTTCAATCAGTTTGTAGAGCTTTTCATTAGCAACTTCTATTTTTGGGGCCAAGCCAGTAAAGGGTGTAGCCCATATATTAAGTGTCAGGCAACGAGTAGGGGAAAATACCAGGGAGTACATCACTCGTTTTAACAATGAGAAGTTGGAAGTGGTTGACTATGAGGAGAAAATAACCATCACTGCTTTAAGGAGTTGATTACTTATAGAAAATCTATACTACACATTGGACAAAGATCCTCCTAAAACCATGACTGAGCTTATGGCTAAGGTGGGAAAAATCATGAACATTGAGGAAACAATGGCTGCAAAGCATAGTCCAACCACTAAGCCTGAGAAGAAGGATGATAAGCTCAAAAAGTATGGAAGATATACTCCATTAACTGTCAACATTTACCATATCCTAGAGGAAATCAAACACAATAGAGATTTTTGAGTTCCATATCTTAGGGCACCCCCTAATAGGAGGGACAAATCTAAATATTATGAGTTCCATAAGGATCATGGCACACGATTGATATCAAACACAATAAAGATTTTTGAGTTCCATATCCTAGGGCACCCCTTAACAGGAGGGACAAATCTATATATTGTGAGTTCCATAGGATTATGGCCACACTATTGATAACTGTATAACTTTGAAGAATGAAGTGGAATATCTCATTCGTCGGGGAAATATGAACAAATTTGTTGGTCAACGAGAAAGCAAAAAAATAAGGGGAAGGTCAAATTATCCCTACAAACCCAGATATGACTGGAAGAGAAACCTTGAAGATGGTTATGAAGATAATCCCGACTTACAAAAGAAGCCTAAGAAGCCAGAGCGTGAGGTAGCTATGATAGGTTTTGGATCTTTTAATTGTCATATAATTACAGGTGGCGATATAGGAGGAGGAGATCTCACTGTAGAGAGAAAGGCCTACCTGAATGAAGCACAGGCATGTTCTTATATCGAGAGAATCAATCTGAATGAATATGATCAGCCCAAGAAAGTCAATAAAGACTAAATGGTCATCGACTTTTTCAAGAACGACCTCTCCAGGGTACTATATCCCCATGATAATCGATTGGTCGTCAAGTTTAGAATCCAAGATGCCATCATCGCCAGGGTTTTGATTGATAAGGGAGCTCGACTGATATCATATTCTACCTCTACTTTCAGAGTTTGGATTTGAAACTCAGTCAGCTAAAACCATACCACAGGCCATTAATTGATTTTTTGAGTGAAAAAGTCTACCCACTGGAGACAGTCAAGCTAGAAGTGTTGTTTGGCACCTGGCCTACAAGTCGCATTGAAATGATATGCTTTTTTGTAATGGATAAAAATATTCAATCTACGTATAATGCAATCCTCGGTAGGGTAGGACTAACGAATTTTAAAGCTGTGTCATCCACTGTTCTCAATGTTTCAAGTTCCCCACTCATTTTGGGGTCAGTGTTGTGAAAGGGGCTCAAAAGGTGGCTAGAGAGTGTTATTACTCTTTAGCCGAGCAAGAAGACCTGATCGATTTGAAGAAGAAGACCACCACTTATTAGGTAGATATTACGGAGCCTAACAGTGAATCCAAAGTTAAAACTCGGGATCCTCGAGATGAAACGGAGTTATTCAAGAGGATGATTATTGAAGCCATCAAAAGCATAATCCTGGATAATAACAAATCGGAGAGGACCACCCAGATCGGTTCAATGATGGATCCACTTATTAAACATGAATTGATTGCGTTCTTAAGACAACGAAGGAATGTGTTCACTTGGAGCCACGAGGATATGACTGGGATCGATCCGAACTTCCTTTGTCACGAGCTCAATATTAATAAGGATGCCAAATCGATCAAGCAAAGGCGTAGGGTTTTCAGTCCGAAAAAAATCAAGCTATACAGGAAGAGGTAGAGAAACTATAAAAGGCTCAATTCATTGAGGATGTTAAATATCCAATCTGGTTGGCCAACATTGTGATGGTCAAAAAGAAAAAGATAAGTGGAGAGTGTGTGTAGATTTTACTGATATGAATAAAGCCTGCCCAAAGGACCACTCCCCCTACTTAGAATTCATCAATTGGTGGATGCTACATCTGGAGATGAACTATTAAGCTTCATGGATTCTTATTCTGGGTATAACCAGATAAGAATGAAACCATAAGACATGGAAATCACTTCTTTTATCGCCGACCGATGTACTTATTACTACAATGTAATGCCCTTTCGTCTAAAAAACACTGAAGTAGCATACCAGAGGTTAGTCAATCATGTGTTTGAAGGGTAGATAGGGAAAAATATGGAGGTTTATGTGGATGATATCTTGACTAAAAGAAAGAAAGCTTCAGATCATATCTAGGACCTTAGCCAAACTTTTAATCAGCTGGCGAAATATTAGATGAAGTTAAACTCGATCAAGTGTGTGTTCAGTGTCAAAAAAGGAACGTTCCTCAGCTTCATAGTAAACCAAAGGGGAATCGAAGCTAATCCAGCTAAAATAAAATCTTTGATAGAAATATAATCATCGACCTGCAAGAAGGATGTACAAAGGCTTACTTGTAAAGTGGCAGCTTTAAACAGGTTTATTTCCCGAGCAACAGATAGGTGTTTGCCATTCTTCAAGGTGTTTAGAAAGACCTTCGAGTGGAATGAAGAATGTGAAGAAGTATTCCAAGAATTAAAGAAGTATCTGGGATCACCACTTTTATTGTCCCAACCTGTTTGGGGAGAAAAGTTATACTTATACTTAGTTATTTTTTAGTCTGCAGTTAGCTCAGTCTTGGTTCGATTGGATAATGGGATCCGAAAACTAGTTTACTACATTAGCAAAGCATTCAGGGGATCCAAAATCAGGTACCCACGCTTGGAAAAACTAGCCTTAACACTTAATGAAGCTTCCAGGCATATGAAGCCTTAATTCCAAGCACACACCATAGATGTATATACTGACCTACCTCTTAGGCAAGAGCTCCACAAACCTAAGAAGTCAAGAAGATTAATGTACCTAGCAGTAGAACTGGGAGAGTATGACATCATCTACTAACCAAGGTCATCCTTAAAAGGATAAGCTTTGGAGGATTTCATTACAGAGTTCACCTATCTAGAGATTACCAATCAATAAAACTTACCTGTCGAGCAGACTTCTTCGGAAGAGAACTCTGCTCAAAATCAAGACAAAATTGTAGTCGAATAACCCGAATCATCCAAAACTCAAGAAAAAGCTCAGAAATATTCAAAAGAGAGTAAGAAGATATTCCACCATGGAGTTGTGTCTATAGAGAGCTTCAGTAGTTATATCCCATTATGGAATTTATATGTGGATGGATCTTTATGTGTAACTAGAAGTGGAGCAGGTATCATACTTAATACTCCTGATGATATTGATATTGGATATGCTCTTAGGTTTTAATTCAATGCATCAAACAATGAATATGAGTATGGATATTTGATAGTCAGACTAGAATTGTCCCATTCATTAGGGGTCAAGCAGGTAGTAGGGCATAATGATTCATAGTTGGTTGTCAACCAAGTGCTTCATCTATATGGAGTCAATAGAGAATTTATGACTGGATACTTGGCCAAAGCCATGGAAGTTATTTCCAAGTTTCCAGGCGTGCAAATGAATAAGATAACAAGAATAGCTAACGCTCGAGCTGATGGACTTGCTCGAATAGCTTCGACAACAAAAATTAAACTCTGGAGGAACATTCTAATTGAAATCTTGGCTAATAGGAGCATAAACAAAGATCTAACGGTCAGTTTCATTATCATAGATTTAGGACCTTCCTGGATGGATCCGATCAAGTCCTACATTGAAGATGGAACCCTACCAACTGATCCCAAAGAAGAAAAAAAGCTCTTGTACAGAGCAGCCAGATATGTTTTAGACAAATGAGTGTTATACAAAAGGGGATTAACTATCTCCTTACTACGTTGTGTTCATTCGTTGGAGGATGAAGATCTGATTAAGAAAGTGCATGAAGGTTCTTACGGAGCTCATTCTGCTGGTCGATCGTTGCTCTAAAGAATCAAGTCACAGGGATACTACTTGCCGATTATGAGGCAAAGCTCACAAAACACCCAACGCTGCTCTAGCGCCCATTACCTCACTTTGGCCATTCGCTATTTAGGGAATTGACTTGGTCGGCCCACTACCGACCACCAAAGGCAGATTCAAGTACTTGGTAGTTATTTTTGATTATTTAACCAAATAGGTGGAGGCAGAGTCGTTGATAGAAATGCCTTATGAGAAGGCGTACAAATTCATTTGGAAAAGCATCATATGTAGGTATCGAATGACCTATGCCTTCATTACAGACCATGGGACCGAAATGATGAATCTGAAGCGTACCATGTCATGTCTAAGATCCAGAAACTCCATTCAACACCAGGCCACCCTAAAAAAAATAGTCAGATATAAGTGACAAATAAAACTTCTCAATGGACTAAAGAAGAGGCATGATGCTACCAAGGGAAATTAGATTAATGAATTACATTATGTTCTCTGGTCTTACAGAATAACGTCGAGGACAATAACTAGAGAAACACCTTATATGCTTGCATTTGGGACATAACCCATGGTACCAGCCGAGATAGGCCTACTAACCCACAGGGTGTTAAATTTTGATTCTCCAATAAGTTACTTGATGCGACGATTGGACTTAGACATGTTAGATGAAGTCCGGGAAGATGTTTATCTTAACATCGAACTACTCATTTTTACAAAAAAAGGGTCAGGCTGACCAACTTAAAATAAGGTGACTATGTCTTAAAGAGGGTCATCTAGAAGAGCAACAAGCTTGAAGCCAATTGGCATGGCCCATATCACGTATCAGCAGTCATCTGACCAGGGACCTATCGAATTGAGAAACTAGAAAGAGAAGAATTCAAAAACCCTTGGAACACCGAGCACCTTTGAAAATATTCTCAGTAATTCAAGGCATTGACATATTATACTTCTTTATGTTCAGCACAACTATTTGTCAAGTTTAATAAAAATCTTAATTTTCGTTCCTTCAATTTTTTTGATTTTTTTTCAAAGTACGACGATATATATACACCAGAAACAATAAATAAAAAATATCTCTTGGTCTTCAGCTCTTGCCGAGTAGCAACACATACCGTACTTAATCAGGTTAAACTTATCTACCAATCAACAGAACATAATTAATCAGGTTGAACTTATCAAATTCAAGATGCACATCAACTTCAAGATCCACCAACAGCTTAAGGCACAATCGTATCTCGTCTAACTTATTAATTCATGTATGACTTCGTATGTACAAGTCACGAATAAGAAGTTATTACTTCAGGTATGACTTTGTATTAACAAGTCACGAATAAGAAGTATTACCCGACCAAGTTAAATGCAAGAATACACTCTTAACACACTTGGTTGGCACTCATCATTTTGTGGCCATCCCTCCCGGATCCTCCCAGGGGGAGGGCACGCGATGGGTGGATCCTTAGGTCCCGTGTGTCCCTCTCGGGAGCGCTTCGATCGGCGTTATTTGGGTGAGGTGTAAAAATATAGAGAGATTAGAGTCGCTAGTCTATTTTACTCAAAACAGACAAAAGAAAAGGAGAAGCCATCCCGAAGGACAGCATCTCAAGACATATTGATGCATACGAAACCAAAATGATTCAAAAAGGGTCCGGAGGCTAAGTTACAAAATGGGAAGGTGTTAGGCACCCATTTTGCCCTTTCGATCTCTCATGGGCTTTTGTTATTTTCCTTTTATTTTTCCTGTGATGTGTGTGCATGTGTTTATATAGTGGAGACAGGAATCATCGACTTATACCATGAAAGAGGTAAAGCGAGTCATTCGTAGGAAGGTATAAAAGTATTAGAAAATAGGATTTACGCGATTATCCTTACGTTGATCGTTATAATGGAGCGATAACGCGTGTGGAATAATACGCCACTAAGAACAAATATATGTATATATATAAAATATAAGAGAGTAGAGTTTAAAGAAAATAGAAAATGAGAGAAAAAATAAAAATAGGACTCGAATCTCGGGTTTACCCCGAGACGCCTACATAGCCTATAGAGGCATCAAAGTCCACGTAGTTCGCATGCAAAACGAGGGGGTGGGGTTTATCCCATAAATCCAACCGGGAGGATTCTCTTATTTGTGTGTGTAGAAAAAGTGTTTTAGTTGTGAGAAAAGTGTGAGAATTCCCGTTTGGGATTTATGAGCAAACCCTCTTTTTCTTATTTTTTGGGTTTTTTATTTATATGAAAATAAGAGATGTGCAATAATACTAAATAAAAAGTATATTAGGATGTACGAGATGAGATAATAAAAGTGCTAATTAATAAAACAAGTTATTGCGAATTTATGAGAATTTAAGGAGAGAGTTGAGAAAATTGGACCTTCTTGAAGATCTCGAGCTTGATCTTGAATGTTGGAGAGCATCCCTTAGACTTGGATGATGATAGAGGGTAGTGAATTCACCAAGTTTGATGAAAAGGATGATTAAAAGTGAAGGTTGGAAAGGGATTTGGGTGTGGAAATCACGCTGACTTCGAGAGAGGTTTTCTGGATCTGCTGAGAGTGATATGTTTCAGATCTGGGCTCTCCCTGCAAATGAGGTCAGGCCCCCTTTTTATAGGCCCAGGGCATTGACGATCGGCATAGCCCTGTTTCTTCCAATCGACAGGTGCATTTAGGCACACTGGCGATAGGCAGGGTTTGGGACTTGCCATTTGGCAGTATCTTTCAGGCCTTTTTAGAAAATCGGCCGCAGAATACAAACCGTTGATCAGAATCATGCACAGGGCAGGCTGTTAGAAAGGTAATTCAGAGACCTTCAAAAGTCCTTTGGACTGCTCCTGGGTTCGGGAGTTGACTTTGGGTTAAATATGGCTCGGAAGCATCCATCAATCCATTGGACGGGAAATCGTCGGACGCAAACGAATCGTTCGTCCGCATGGTAAGTTCGAATCACGCATGGAGTGGACCGTTGGAAAGGTTAAGAGATTTACTTCGACATTCCAAAGAGTTTGATCTGGTTCGAGGAGTTGATCTTGGTCAACCGGGCCCTGGAAGCTTTCGGTGACCTTTCAAAGTAAAACGGATCATTCGTCCGCATGGTATGTCGGAATCTCGCATGAGATGGACCGTTGGAAAGGGCTTTCAGTGCCCTTTGAAGATTCATTCAGTCTCGGTTGAGCTGAAGAGTTGACTTTGGTCAAATGGAGCCCGGGAGCGCCCGGTGGCCTCCTGATTGAGTTTCGGGAGAAAACATGTCCTTTGTCCACATTGTAAGTTAGAATCGCGTAAGGGACGAATCGTTGGAAAGGGGTTTCAGTGCCCTTCGAGGATTCATTTAGTCTCGATCGAGATAAAGATTTTACTTTTGGTCAAATGGAGCCTGGGAGTGCCCGATGGCTTCTAGTCAGTACTCGGGATATGATAGGGACCTAAGGGGAGTTTAGGGGGTAAAAGAATGGGGTGTTTACAGAGCCCCTCGATGGGTGAGTTTGGAACAAATAATAGCCTTCGAATAGACACGGTATGATGCTTTTGAGGGAGGATGACCGATTAATAGAAATAACTTTTGCGTATGTGTCGTTGTTGAACAAGCCTTTCTAATCAAAACCTTATGTACCTACAAAATATAACAATCTAAATTGTAGAGGTAAGTAAGGGTATCAATCCACTTCCTAGGGAGTAAAGCAAATGGAACAAATTCAATTGTAATTCACTTTTTATTTTCTTTTTGTGTTTTTTCACTTTTTTTTTTATTTTTTTAGCTTTTTCAATATTAAAACAATAGGGTGAGGTGATGATTTAAACTAAACTAAACTAAAATGTGATATGAAAATAACTAACTAGAAAGTGACTAAAATGAAAAATAAAGTCTAACACTAAAAATAAGAGATAAGTGAGGTAAATAATTTTGAGAACAATCAAGGAGTGGGATTACACCACAAATTATAGCTATTCTAATTAATTAATTTAATTATTTGAATTCTCCCAAATTAATATCAAAATTACAAACCAACTCTCGTTGCAAGTGTAATTTTAATAGTAATCTTTTAGAAAATTAAATTTAACACCCCACAACTCTAGAAAAATAGATCTACACTCCTTTTGATTAATCACCCGCTAGGATCGATCGATTAAAATTCATGTAAATCTTAGAAAATAATTTTAGAGTTAAAATTGAAGTTATAATACCCCACTTAAGAAACCCATATCTCTAGTTCGAATCTAAAATGAGTATTATAATTAGAATTTCGATTTTCTCTCGAAAATCATTTACCCTCTCTTGATGCGTAAATCTAAGGGTGAGGGATCAAAATTAACATTCAAAGGGATTTTTAAAGTAATTAAACTAATTAAAATACAATAACATCAAATAAGGGTTTTACCCCACCCATTGAAAGGGGTTTAGCCTAACATGGTATCAAACATAATAAACAAATATTCAATAGGCATTTAATATAAAAGAGTAGAGAGAAGAATAATCAAACCAATCTCTTGAATTCAATAAACTTCAATCCTTGAATGAGAAGCATACAACCCTCCAAATGGCTGATCAACAAAAATATAAATGAAAAATTCACTCAACTTGCATCTCACACAATTATCACTCAATAATCTAAAAAAAATAAAAAACTATTTACAAAATGGTGTTTATCCTAATTTATTTCTAACCCTAAACTTTCTCTCTCTAAAAATTCATATCTAAAAGCTCTCCTCATTTGATGATCTTCTTCTTCAATTTATAGTAGGCATGGAGCATGGGGGTAAAAATGGGAATTGGCTATGGTGAACATATGGGAGAGGTGAGAGCACATGTGCATGGGGGTGTGTGAGGTCATGTGGGAAGTGAGGTGAGGAATAAAATCTGATTTGGGAATGAGAGGTTTGGGGGCATTTTTGGAAAGTTGGGTTAAAATTAGTAGTTGGGTTTTTTAAGGGTATTTAGGTAAATTGGTTTTAAAGGGAATAAGTGGGTTATAGTCACATGGGTTAAATGTTTTATTTTTGGTTTGGCTTTTGGTATTTAGCAGGTAGAATAAATCGTATATGTTGAAAAGGGAAATGGGTTTGGGTGGATGAAATGGGTTGAGGATGGCTATGGAGCTTGGTTTTCAGGTTGGGTTGAAGGGGTTGCACCGGAGCAGCGGTTGAGGATGAGCTCGCTGGAGGAGGCGGGTGCTGGCGACGGAGGGGTACGCCGTCGGCTGAGGGTTCCGACGGGAGTGGGACTGTGGGTTTCGTCGAGAGCAGGTAGGGGGAATTCGGGTCAGCAGGTGGGGATGCCGCCGGTAGCTGCGGTGGCTGGCTGGGAATCGAAGGGAGAGAGAGATCCGAGTTGTGGTCGGCGCCGGTAGAGGTGCACGCTGGAGGTGGGATGTGCCGACGAGCTGGTGGACAGGGTCGCGATTTAGATCGGCGCTGGAATGGGTTTTGCCGGAGGGTTCATCGCCGGAGTAGGGTCGGAGGGTTCGGTTAGGTCGCCGGCGGGATCGGAGACGGGTATGGTCGGATTTTCTAAGGGATAAGGGGGTATTGGCAGATGGGTTTATGGGATTAGGATGGTTTTATGGTGGTTGGATTTGTTGGAGGTGTTGTTAATGGGGGAAGAGAGAGAAAGTGGAAGATGGGGAAGAAGATGTGGGTTTGATTGTGTATGTGTGGTGTAGGAAGTTTGGTGTGAGGGTGGGGGTTTAGGAAAAGAGGTGTTTGTGGGTGTATGGTATTTGTGTGTATGTTTAATTTGGACACCTAAAAAAATGACACTAATTAACTAAAATTAATAAAATAAAATAAAAACCTAATAAAATTTAATTCTAAAATAAAATAAAGACTCAAATAAAATTGAAACTAAAAAGAAATAAAAAATAGAAATCTATTAAACTAAAACTAAGATCCTAAAAAGAAAATGTAAAAATCAAAATAAACTAAAAATAAATAAATCCTAATAAAATAAAATAAAATAAAATAAAAATAAAAACTAAAACTAAAAATTAATAAAATCAAAATAGAATAAAATTATATTAATAAAATTGAAAAATAGAAAATAAAACCGTAAAATTCTAAAATAATCCTAAAATTAAAATGACATAAACTAAAAATCTAAAAATTGATAAAAGGGTGCAAACTCAACACACACACGATTTAGGGTAGGTTTAGGCTAGGGTTAGGCTCGGGAAAGGTTACGGGATTGGTAATTTAGCTCCATATATGCGCAATTACTTTGATTTAAATGCTTGAACTCTGCAACGCACAATTAATCCTGCATAATTAACATTTAAGCACATAAGACCCATATTGTCGAGAATTAGCAACTAAAGTACATCTATTCGGGGTATAAATTGTACAGTTTTGGGTGCTTATCACCCCCCTCCCCAAACTGAGCGTTGCTAGTCCTCGAGCAATAAGATAGAGAGAAAGAGAAAGATAAGAAACCAAAAGTGTACCACTTTCGCGGGCACTTGCGATTTCACTTAGCACGTGCAACAAGCCTTTAAACCTATAGGTTGCCCTATAGGACAAGTTGTGTCTCGTGAGGGTTTGCAGGGAATATACCCACAAAATTCTTATTTGCAAAAATTTATTGAAAGGCAATCAATCTCTTATTATATGTAGAATAATCGCACAATCCATCACAAGAAAAATGACTTCAAAAATACAAGCTAGAATGTGTAAAAAGTTTAGCTAAGTAACAACTCAAGGCACATCCTTCCTAGAACTTAATGTGTGTAGTGTGAATCAGTCAAAATGAGTCGAGAATCATAAGAGTAATTCATAGATTGCCTTTTCGGAATCAACGCTTCAACTTCAAATCTCACGGATATAACTCTCTCAAACGAACTCTCGAGATTAGCGTAAGTGTATCGCTCTTGTGTGTGAGGATGTGAGTAAATGTAAGCAAGTTCAAACGTCTCACACACACATAAGAAAGAACGAACAATGAGAAAGAAAATTGATCTCATGAAAGAATGCTAATCACTATAGTGAGAACGTCGAGTTATTCACCACGTCGACTTTCATTTGCCCGAACACCTAGGGGAAATATGGATGTATATAGGTGAGGGGGAAATGAAATGGGAGGGATATGATGATATGAGGTAGGATGGTGATATGATGGATAATGGATATGCGATGTAGGATATAATGGTGATATGAACGATGATATACGAATGGATATAATAGAAGAGTGTTCCATACTTGAAGAACAAAATGTCTTTATTACATAAAAATTAACTACAAACTCTCTTTCTTTTCTTTTCTCGATTTTTTTTTCGATTTTTCTTTTTCTTTTCTTCTTCTTTTTTTTGTCTCTCACTTTTCAGACCAACACTTAAGACATTTATATTTGAAATCATACTCTTTTTCTCAAAACGATGATGGTATATGAATGGAGTGATATATGGATGATGTGGGGAATATATGGTGTGGGTAATATGGAAAAGCATGGGAATGTAATGGGAATATGATATGGGGTAAAGTGGTAGGTGTATGGATGAAAATCTAGTATTCGGGACAAATTTCAAGACACGCGTTTCTTATAACTTGAAAATGATGTCGTTCTCAGTGATCAAGCCAAAATTTTATGAAAGATAATGATATCATACAACAATTTAAAGTGCGGACCCAAACGAAGTTGAATCAACTTGTGACTCGGAGATTGCGTAAAAGACTTTGAAAGGGTGAAAGGCAAAAATCTCACGGGCTAAAGTCTCCACTAGTGATCCTTAAGGTTCTCTTTAAAATTTTAGTACTCCTCACTCTAAACCGTAGTGACATGATAAGTGCGCAAATTTTGTTGAGTCTAGGAATTCATAGTGCAAAATGCCTTGATATGTATTACATAAGCTATTTAGAAAAATATTCTCTAGCTTGATTCCTAGACTTTTGAAAGATGGATGATAGAAAATTCACATCAATGAGTGAAATGAAAGAAACTGCACGAAATTTTAAAAATCAGGTTAAAAATCAAAATTTTTCAAAAGAGGTACGATTTTGATAAATTTCCCCACCCCCAAACAAGAAGGAACATCGTCCTCGATGTTAAGTAAAATGATTTTTAAAATTGAGAGCATAAGGTAGGAAAGAGATTACCAGAATGAACCGCTAATGAAGTGGAAAGATGTAGCCAAGATGAAACCTGAATAAGAAGTGAGAAAAAAATGCGTACAAGTTTATAAGCATGATAAAGCATTGGGTGATGTGAAACACCACCCCCAAACAGGATGAGACTACTACAAGAAACGCGGGCTGCCTCCCGGTAGCGCTAAGTTTAACGTCTTCACCCAGATCGAACCATTCTCACCCTAAAGATAAGAACTAGGAAATCTCGGGGTGGCAGAAAAATCGGGTGATGAGAATCACCCCAAACAAGACTGAAGCATCAGCCTTGTTGGATAGAGGCTAAAACGGGTCAATGCACTTGTATGGCAAAGTGCATCACACGATGCAAAGCATCTGTGGACCATGGGTGGGTGGGGATTAGGGTAAGGGTGAGGGTGAATTGGCATCGGTCACGAGCCTTGTTGAGCTTAAAGGTGAGGGCAACTAGGGCCCTATAAGCATGGTGCTCCAATTGGTGAGGGAGGCGAAATGGTGTGGAAATAGGAATGGGGTGGGCCTCATAAAAATCACACGACCGTTCTATGAATGGACGATGGTAATGGTTGCGCCGTGACACACCAGGAAGCTGTTGAGAAGAAAAATCAAAACCACAAGAGAGTGGCAGGTAAAGAATAACAAGCTCGGTGCCACTGTGGTAGAGAGTATCACCACAAATACTCTCGTAGATGGAGGATGGTTTCATATTAGGATCTAAATATGTAGATGGAAACTTGAAATGTTTAAAATTAAGATCCAAACCAGGTGGTGGGGTAGAAGGGATAATGGGTGGGTCGGGTGGGACAAATGGTGGATCGGGTGGGATAAACGGTGTATCAGGTGGGATAAATGGTGGAGGAAGATGATCCAACTCAAGCGTGGGAGACACACACTCATTGGGAGGAGTAAAGGAATACTCACGAGGGAGTGTGGTTTCTAAAGATGAAGTTGTCAACTTCTCCAAAAAGGTATTATTGGTGAATGTGGTGGGTGGATCAAACGAGGCACCAAGATCGGAGATAGAGGAATCGCTAGAAATATCAAGCTTAAAGGGAGCCATGCATGGTGGGATATCATCCATATCCGGATAGATAGGAACTATCACGGATTCTATCTCGGGAAAATGGTGAGCACTCGTAGCCGGAGCTAACCTAGAATAAATGGGTTCCTTGGGAACATACATAGTGGGCTCAATAGGTATAGACTCGGGCATTGTTTTGGATTTTACGGGAGTGGAAAGGTGAATGGGAACCGCGAAGTGGGGTTCATATGGATATGATGGGGTTGAATCAGGCTCACTAATGAAAGTTAAGTCAACACAATTGTCGACTTGGGACCCGGACCATGGAATGGTCTCGACTTCGAGATTCTCGGGGTGATAGGGTTGGTCACACTCAAATTTCATGTCACAAGAGGACACATCATCGTCACACTCGGTGGCAACGATGGGTGGGGCCATGGGAATATCCGACTCTCGCTCACACTTCAATTCATTTAATCTTTGTTCAAGCCTGTGGAGGGCTTGAGTTTGAATTTGAGTGGCTTGCTCTTGCTCAAGTATGAACTTTTGCAAGAGGGTTTCGAGAGTGGAGGTGGATGATGGTGGTGGTGGAGTGACGGGTGGTGGAGGTGGTTGAGGTGGACACAACTCGCTATGATCATGAGTGTATGGAGAATACTCATATGATGTGTGTGGGGTGGGGCCAAGTGCATCGTACACGAAAGGATCGCTTTCGTGATGGACAATTGGTTGAAATTCAGTGGGTGCGTAGTGAGGGAACTGATCGTGACTGGGTGCACAAGGTTGCCATGACGACTGTTGAAACGTGTGAGGATCCACAACACCGGGTTGGGATTCGTATTGCATGGAAGGGTGATCAGGCCTCCACGAATAGCTCGGGGACTCACACGACTCGAAATTAGGTATAGCGGGATAATGGGCCGAGGTGAGTTCCGGGACAGTGTCATATGGATATACATGTTCCACGGTGGGTTCGGATGGATATGGAATGTAAGGGCACTCATGGGACATGTGATCGGCATAATAACCGTGGGTGCACAACAAAGGAGGAGACATGGCGACACTTGACACCGAGGGTGATGGAATAGGTGGTGCGTGCATAGATGGGTCAAGAGTACCAACGATACTCGTGAGAGAGGTGAAATCATGAAGAATCTCATAAAGAGACCGCTTGGGATCACTCTCACATGTGTCAATAGAAAATGACCAAAGTAGTCCCGTAAATGACGTTCTTCGGCCATGAGGAGAGAAAATATTTTTTTGAATTTTGAATTTTTTCAAAAGGAAAGAAAATATTTTTGGAATTTTTTAAAAATGAGAAAAAGAAAATATTTTTGGATTTTTTCAAAATGAAAGAAAGAAAATATTTTTTTTTTTATTTTTTGTTATAAAAATGAAAGAAAATATTTTTGGATTTTTTTTGGAAGAAAATGGTGGGGAAAAATATGGACTCTTTGAACCTGCACGAACTCACTAAAATTCGACTATCGAAAAATGAATTGGAACCACACACAAGTCAAGAAATTTTCCTAACTAGCACATAGCTAATTTTTACCTTTAAATTTAGTGAAAGGGTAGTCAAATTTTAATTAAATTCGCGGGCGATAAAAAATCACGAAAATATCTTTGTGATCGCCGTTGCAAAAAAATTCTCCTAATGGGCTCCCTAGTTGATTGATTTTAAATTTAGTGATGGCTAGGGTAGCACACAATGGTAAGCGAGTGAGTCGGGTGATGAAATCCCTTCTCGTGAGTGACCGGGTGTAGGTCTTAGTCAATTAATTCATCACACCATTCGAAAATAAATGCGAGAATAAAATCAAATAAAAGCACACAAGCACACACAATAATTGAGCCGCTAACAGGAGAGGCGCAAGGGTGTAATAAATATACCTCCCACGATTTTTACGCCGTGGGGTGCCGAAAAATTTGAGTCGACCCGGGGAGATCACACCTATCTTAGTCGTCCCCGGGAGTCCTACTGACCCAAGGTAGAGAGGCTTCTAAATCCTAGCCAATGGACGCCCTCTCTCTACCTTGTTCGGTTTTCCTATCACGCTTTATTCAATCATTACAATTTTAAATGAAAAATAAATGGTGTCCTATGCACCGCAATACAAGCCAAATTATAAAGTCCTAATACAAGCCTTCTAAAGTAATGCAAAAATGGTACTAAAAAAAATGCGATAAATAAATGAAATACAAAATGAAATCCGCTTCGAGCTTCACAATTCCAAGAATGGCAACGACGCCATTTGATAGAAAGAACTTTTGCATATGTGTCGTTGTTGAACAAGCCTTTCTAATCAAAACCTTATGTACCTACAAAATATAACAATCTAAGGTGTAGAGGTAAGTAAGGGTATCAATCCACTTCCTAGGGAGTAAAGCAAATGGAACAAATTCAATTGTAATTCACTTTTTATTTTCTTTTTGTGTTTTTTCACTTTTTCTAATTTTTTTAGCTTTTTCAATATTAAAACAATAAGGTGAGGTGATGATTTAAACTAAACTAAACTAAAATGTGATTTGAAAATAACTATCTAGAAAGTGACTAAAATGAAAATAAAGACTAACACTAAAAATAAGAGATAAGTGAGGTAAATAATTTTGAGAACAATCAAGGAGTGGGATTACACCACAAATTATAGCGATTCTAATTAATTAATTTAATTATTTGAATTCTTCCAAATTAATATCAAAATTACAAACCAACTCTCGTTGCAAGTGTAATTTTAATAGTAATCTTTTAGAAAATTAAATTTAACACCCCACAACTCTAGAAAAATAGATCTACACTCCTTTTGATTAATCACCCGCTAGGATCGATCGATTAAAATTCATGTAAATCTTAGAAAATAATTTTAGAGTTGAAATTGAAGTTATAATACCCCACTTAAGAAACCCCTATCTCTAGTTCGAATCTAAAATGAGTATTATAATTAGAATTTTGATTTTCTCTCAAAAATCATTTACCCTCTCTCGAAGCGTAAATCTAAGGGTGAAGGATCAAAATTAACATTCAAAGGGATTTTTCAAGTAATTAAACTAATTAAATTACAATGACATCAAATAAGGGTTTTACTCCACCCTTTGAAAGGGGTTTAGCCTAACATGGTATCAAACATAATAAATAAACAAATATTCAATAGGCATTTAATATAAAAGAGTAGAGAGAAGAATAATCAAACCAATCTCTTGAATTCAATAAACTTCAATCCTTGAATGAGAAGCATACAACCCTCCAAGTGGGTGGTCAACAAAAATATAAATGAAAAATTCACTCAACTTGCATCTCACACAATTTCACTCAATAATCTAAAAAAAACAAAAAACTATTTACAAAATGGTGTTTATCCTAATTTATTTCTAACCCTAAACTTTCTCTCTCTAAAAATTCCTATCTAAAAGCTCTCCTCATTTGATGATCTTCTTCTTCAATTTATAGTAGGCATGGAGCATGGGGGTAAAAATGGGAATTGACTATGGTGAACATATGGGAGAGGTGAGAGCACATGTGCATGGGGGTGTGTGAGGTCATGTGGGAAGTGAGGTGAGGAATAAAATCTGATTTGGGAATGAGAGGTTTGGGGGCATTTTTGGAAAGTGGGGTTAAAATTAGTAGTTGGGTTTTTTAAGGATATATTTTAAAATGTTTTTAACTCTTGGAATTCTAACTCTTCATTTCTTTGCCTTATTTAAAGGAGTCTTTTGGATTCCAACTCTTCATTTCTTTTCATTATAAAAGGAAGTCGTGGGAAACCCTTTTAACATACTTTTGGCACAACTTTTGGTAGCAAATATAATGTGCAGGCTTTCGATTAGAATCTCTAAGCAATTTTCCTTTAATGTAGAATCTGCTAATTTTGCCAATGCACGTATATAACTTTCAAATATAGTCCGAGTGCACAATCCCCTGTGAAATAAATTAACATAAAAAAATAAGTATATGAAATTAGTATAGAACGTTTGGAATATATGCATGAATTTTAAGTTTTAATAAGAATGATATTACCTTTTCTTTAGAAACGATGAAAGTTTGAATGTTGCAGGCAATGAAAGACTATGTTTCCTTGAACAGTGTGACTGTTGCTCTTTTGTTGTCATCTTGAACCATTAATTGAAGTAAGTACCTTGTGTTTGGTTGAACAATGAGTCAATATCCAATAATGATAATATAGCGTGCCCAAATTATGAACAACAAAATTGAGCTTATAGATATTTGTTAAAAACGTAAGACAAACTTACCTTAAAAGTTGGAACAGTGGGATTGTGTAAACATATGTCAAGGTTTAATCCTAAGATTAAAAAATATATTTTTTAAGATTTCATATTTTTTTTAAAACGGTAAATTTTAAAAACATATTATTTTATAAAACTATATATATATATATATATATATATATAAAGAAAAAGACACACTTTTTTTAAATAAAAATTGTAATTTTTTTAATAAAAAAACTCTTGTGTATAAAAGCTGTATTACTAAAAAACTTAATTTTTAAAACAAACTGTATTGTTAAAATTTGTATTCATAAAAAATACAATTTAAAAAATGCATTTATAAAAATACTGTTTTTTATAAATAAATAAAATACTATTTTTTTATAAAAACAAAAAAAAATTATTGTTTTTTATATAAAAAAGTAACGTTTTTTTAAAAATACAATTTATATAAAAAAATACAATTTTTTTTTCTATATATTTTTGTTTTTTCTTTACATATTTTTAAGAATACAATTTTTTCTTATATGAAATGAAGTTTCTAATTAAAAAATAAGGTTTTTATAAACAATATAATTTTCATAAAAAATTATACCATTAAAGAGGAAATCATCTCTTTTTATGTATAAGAGATAGAGATAAATGTGTATTTTAAGAGATGCAGAGATCATGAAACCCCAGAAAATAATTAATATGAAATCTAAAGAGCTCCATCTGTGTTTTTTTACAATTATACTCTCTCGAGTTAATAATAAGGATTAAATGTCATAATTTTAAATAAGAACATAGTCAGATGAACCAGATTCTCCCCATACGTGTCTTTTTACTGTCAAAATGAAAAAAATACAATGGTCGGTAATACTGACAAAGGGAGTATACACACAAAGAAATAAATAAAGATAATGCAGATGAACCGGAGTCTTGATTAAAAATCGAATAACGTCTTCACCCGTGTAAATTTCGTACCAAATATGTTCCAAGTGGATTCTTGTTCAGGTATTATTTAAAAAGTATCAAGATCAAAATCCTTATCTTAACAGTCTCAAGATCAAAATTCAACATACTAAATTACAGTCTCAAGTTTTAAAAACTCAATAAATTGTTAAAACATCCATTTTAAAACAGTGTTTGTTCTTAAAACTGTTAAATCCTATGCACATGAATTAAACCTATATACATCACTACACCAATTATATAATGTAAACTCATAAAAAAAAGACAAATTAATGTGTTCAAATTTGGGGGCTTTAAACAGGTTATTATGTAACATGAAACATATTAATCTCTAAAATAAAATAAACAACGTGATAAACAGATCTACACAAAATGACCACAATTTAAATGTAAATTCGAACCTCATATTTGAGTTACCTTCCACAATGGCATATATGTTTGGGACGGTTTAGTGTTGCTAAGATTATTTCTAGTCGACCTGCTTTTTTTGTGATTAGTTAGAGGATGGTTTAGTGAGAGAGATGAGATATTTTGAGAAGTGGGTTTCACTTGGGAAGTCTTCATAGCAAAAATTGGGCTTTTTCGTGTATTGGGTTGAAAGTTGTGCATAGGAGATCGTGGTCACTGTACAAATTAGAGTGCAGTGTATGTGGGTGGGATTAAAATACAATGTATAATATATTTTTGAATGAATGAGAAAGATAGAAGGGTATTAATGGGTTTTTAAGTTATATGAGGGTAAAATAGTCTTTATATTATTAAAGAGAAACTTCCCTCTTTTAAAGTAGTAGAGATTTAGGTAAATTGGTTTTAAAGGGAATAAGTGGGTTATAGTCACATGGGTTAAATGTTTTATTTTTGGTTTGGCTTTTGGTATTTAGCAGGTAGAATAAATCGTATATGTTGAAAAGGGAAATGGGTTTGGGTGGATGAAATGGGTTGAGGATGGCTATGGAGCTTGGTTTTCAGGTTGGGTTGAAGGGGTTGCACCGGAGCAGCGGTTGAGGATGAGCTCGCTGGAGGAGGCGGGTGCTGGCGACGGAGGGGTACGCCGTCGGCTGAGGGTTCCGGCCGGAGTGGGGCTGTGGGTTTCGTTGAGAGCAGGTAGGGGGAATCCGGGTCAGCAGGTGGGGATGTCGCCGATAGCGGCGGTGGCTGGCTGGGAATCGAAGGGAGAGAGAGATCCGAGTTGTGGTCGGCGTCGGTAGAGGTGCACGCCGGAGGTGGGATGTGCCGGAGAGCTGGTGGACAGGGTCGCAATTTAGATCGGTGCTGGAATGGGTTCTGCCGGAGGGTTCATTGTCGGAGTAGGGTCGGAGGGTCCGGTTATGTCGCCGGCGGGATCGGGGACGGGTATGGTCGGATTTTCTAAGGGATAAGGGGGTGTAGGCAGATGGGTTTATGGGATTATGATGGTTTGATGGTGGTTGGATTTTGTTGGAGGTGTTGTTAATGGGGGAAGAGAGAGAAAGTGGAAGATGGGGAAGAAGATGTGGGTTTGATTGTGTATGTGTGGTGTAGGAAGTTAGGTGTGAGGGTGAGGGTTTAGGATAAGAGGTGTTTGTGGGTGTATGGTATTTGTGTGTGTGTTTAATTTGGACACCTAAAAAAATTACACTAATTAACTAAAATTAATAAAATAAAATAAAAACCTAATAAAGTTTAATTCTAAAATAAAATAAAGACTCAAATAAAATTGAAATTAAAAAGAAATAAAAAATAGAAATCTATTAAACTAAAACTAAGATCCTAAAAAGAAAATGTAAAAATCAAAATAAACTAATCCTAAAAAATATAATCCTAATAAAATAAGATAAAATAAAATAAAAATAAAGACTAAAACTAAAAACTTATTAAAATCAAAATAGAATAAAATTATATTAATAAAATTGAAAAATAGAAAATAAAACCTAAAAATTCTAAAATAATCCTAAAATTAAAATGACACAAACTAAAAATCTAAAAATTGATAAAAGGGTGCAAACTCAACACACACACGGTTTAGGGTAGGTTTAGGTTAGGCTTAGGCTCGGGGAAGGTAACGGGATTGGTAATTTAGCTCCATATATGCGCAATTACTTTGATTTAAACGCTCGAACTCTGCAATGCATAATTAATCCTTCATAATTAACATTTAAACGCATAAGACCCATATTGTCGAGAATTAGCAACTAAAGTACATCTATTCGGAGTATAAATTGTACAGTTTTGGGTCCTTACCACCGATTCAGAGGGTCGAGGCCGATTCTAAGGACCTAAGGGAGTGTGTTGGGGATAACCAATTCTGTGGGTAAAAGCCGATTTTGCGGGCTTAAGTTGAGATGAGTGATTATGTGGGTTGTAGCCAATTCTGCGGGCTTCAAAGTGAGGGTGACTAATTCTGCTGGTCGAAGTCGATTCTGCGGGCTTAAGTAGACGATCTAAGATCGAGGTCAATTCTGACCTAAGAGAGGTGGCGATCGAGGATCGAGGTTAATTCTAACCTAAGAGTGGTGATGACCGATGATCGAGGTCAATTCTGACCTAACTAAGGTGACGATCCAAGATCGGGGTCAATTTTGACCTAAGAGTGGTGACGATCGAGGACCGAGGTCAATTCTGGCCTAACTCAGGTGACGATCCAAGACCGAGGTCAATTTTGAACTAAGAGTGGTGACGACCGAGAACCAAGGTCAATTCTGACCTAACTCAGGTGACGATCCAAAACTGAGGTCAATTCTGACCTAAGAGCGATGACGATCGAGAATTGAGGTCAATTTTGACCTAACTCAGGTGACGATTCAAGACCGAGGTCAATTCTGACCTAAGACTGGTGACGATCGAGGACCGAGTTCAATTTTGGCCTAACTCAAGTGACAATCCAAGACTGAAGTCAATTCTAACCTAAGAGTGGTGACGACCGAGGATCGAGGTCAATTCTGACCTAACTCAGGTGACGATCCAAGACCGAGGTCAATTATGACATAAAAGTGGTGATGACCGAGGACCGAGGTCAATTATGACCTAACTCAGGTGACGATCTAAGGCCGAGGTCAATTATGACCTAAGAGTGGTGATGACAGAGGACCGAGGTCAATTCCGACCTAACTAAGGTGACGATCCAAGACTGAGGTCAATTCTGACCTAAGAGTGGTGACGACCGAGGATCGAGATTAATTCTGACCTAACTTAGGTGACGATCTAAGACCGAGGTCAATTCTGACCTAAGAGTGGTGACGACCGAGGTCAATTTTGACCTAATTCAGGTGATGATCCAAGACCGAGGTCAATTTTGACCTAAGAATGGTGACGACCGAGGACCGAGGTCAATTCTGACCTAACTCAGGTGACGATCCAAGATCGAGGTCAATTCTGACTTAAGAGTGGTGACGATCGAGGACTGAGGTCAATTCTAACCTAACTCAGGTGGCGATCCAAGACCGAGGTCAATTATGACCTAAAAGTGGATAAAGATTGGATTTTGGGTTTCGTTGGGGAATAGTGAATGAGCTGGGAAAATTTAGAGCTTCCTTTAGAGACTTTGAAAATGACTTTTCGGAGTTCCGCTGGGGAAATTACCTCGTGATGTTGTGTTGAGCCGGGGAGCCGATTGCTGGGGAAGCGTTTGTGATCTTGGAGATTCGCGGAGGAAAGGCAAGTTTGATGCCAAAAACTTCACTGAGGAAGTGATTAGGTGGTCCAGGTATTGGACGTATTGCTCGAGGAGGTTTGAGACCTTTGGGGTATAGGAGGTGATCCTTAGAGATTCCTTGTGGACGTTGCCGGGAGGAGTTTCACTTGGTTTTCGAGAGTTCCGCTGGGGAGGTGGGGGTTCCGCTTGAGGGAGTGTGAAATTTTCTTGGTGAAAATATTCTAAATCCTTTCCGGGATTTTTAGGAATTTTCTGAGGATTTTTTAGGGTTTTTTGGTGTTTTCTGGGAATTTTTGTACGAAATTTCAAGGGGGTACCGGTCGGCATGGTTCAGAGGGTGCCATTCGGCAGTGGCACGAACTTTTGGACTGCCTCGGGAAGGTAAGGGGACAATGCCGATCGATGGGTGGGGGTCAAATGCCGATCGACATGACGCTTATCATCCTATATAAAGGGGGCAAATTCCCCTCATTTTTCACAACTTCCTGCTTTCTCTCTTTCTGCGATTTTCCTCTACAAGTCGTTCTACCATTCTGATCTCTAAGAAATGGTCGCCTTTGTGAGCACTGCAGTGCATAGGGAATGGCTGACTGTTGATGACTGGGCGAGAGTGGAGGGCCAGGGCGCCTCTTGCTTTGGGGAGTGAGAACTCCTTTGATGCATTTGACCCTATTGCGGATGAGCGGACCTTGCTGCGAGAGCCGTCGCGTCATCGGTCTTCTAAGGTGGTGAGTCCTGGCGGTTATGTAAGTAGCCTAACTTTTGGCATTCTTTTCTTTTTGGTGATTTTTCCTTCCTTTTTGAATTTTGACAAGGTTTTTTCTTTTGACAGTTTGATATCTCTTTGAAGAATATGCGTGCCCGCAGGACGACGGGGCTTAAGGATGTCTGGGAGCATCTTCCACCTGTGGTGCATTGGGTGGTATCATCAATGAGTTTTGGGAGGTTGGCGTCTGCGCTGGATGAGACACCTCGTTCGACAGCGATCTTGTGCGCTTTGGGGGAGAGATGGTGGGATACTACCCACACCTTCCATTTCGGTTTTGAGGAGATGACCGTAACTCCCGTAGATGTGCAGCAGCTGCTGGGGCTGGATTGTGATGGGGAGAAGATAGAGGTGGATCGCTCTCTGAGGGTGAGGCCGGAGGCGGTGAGGGAAGCGCTCGGTGACGTGGGGAGGATAGTTTCTGGGGATTCCATTCGGCTGTCCTTGCTGATGGATGTTCTGCTGAGTAGGGTGGTTGATGTGGAGGATGGGCTGCAGGTAAGGCAGATAGCCCCGTTGTTCATTTTGCTAGTGCTGGGAGGCTTCATGGTGGCGTCGAGAGGCGATGTCGTCCATTTGTGGTTCTTGCCGTATTTGAGGATGTTTTTGAACATCCCTCTCTATGATTGGGGGAGCCTGACTTTGGCGACCATCTATTTTTCTTAGGATGCATTCGGCCGGTGTTGCCGGTAAACTTTTATTGGAGCCACGTATGTCCTCGAGGTATTCTTTAATTTGCGCACTTTACTTTCATGCATTCGCATTTTCCTTATGTGTCTCTTTTTGAATGTGAATTCCTGTCTTTGGCAGACGTGGTTTTATGAGGTGATTGGGTGCAATACCCCGCTGATCGCTCTGAAGGACGATACCGTTGGGGACTTCTGCCGATTGTATCGATAGCGGAAGGCCAATTGGCAGTCGAAGGGATCTCTCTCTTTGGAGGCGGTACGCCAGGTCTTGAATGGCCTGACCAGTGGTAGGGTAAGGCTCTTTCCTTTTCAGTCTTAGTTTTTTGCCATGTTCTGATTTTGTATTGACTTAAGTCTTCATGGTATTTTCAGGTGACTTTTTACCCCTGGGGGACAACCATTCATGATACGGGGGCGCTTATTGGCGCATGAGTTCGGCCATTCCTGGTATCTGGGGGAGCAAGTGGTTTGGCAGATTGCTGAGGAAGAAGTGGTGGTGCCACCTGCGCAGCGTCCTACGTCTATGAGGCGGGAGCGACTGCTGTTGGAGGATGCGAGGATCGCGGCGATGATCAACGAGTCCTATATATTATACACCAATACGGTTGTGCCGTATGACTATATGAACTTTGTGATGAGCTGGTTAATGGCGCCCAACATATATGATGCCTTGCCTTTCCCTCCTGTGGGTTCGGGTCGGGCAGTGGGGTCCTCCCACAGTGGCGGTGGTCCGACGACGTCTGGTGCGGAGGCTTCAGAGGTCCCTTTCGTGCTATTGCACACTCATTCGTACAACATTCGACGAGATAATGGAGGGATGGTGCCCATGTTGTACTGTCCTCACGCGATGGATTCAGAGGAGTTGGGTTTGACAGAGGATGTTCTTCGTCCTGCGGTATACCTTTTTGTTCTTTTCCTCTTTTTGGTTCCTTTTCTGTTTTGATCCTTCTTTTGATACTGATTTTGCTTTCTACTTGCAGCAAGTTCAGGTGTCGACCACTTGGCGGAGGGACATCAGAGACTGGATATCTTCGGCGACTGCCCATATTCAAGATGCGGTCTCGGTTCCTTCTTGTTTGGTGCCATCTGCTTCATCCAGGGAGGACTCTGGCTCGGGTTGCGGTGGTGCATCGTCTCGCCGTAAGGGAAAGAGGGAGCGCTGCAGGGGTGGAAGCTCTTAGAGAGAGGGGTGAAGGGTAGGTGAGAGAGAGAGAAAGTGGGTTCGGGCTGAGTCCTATTATTTTTTGCTTTTCTTTTATTTCCTGCAAAATTTGATGTAACACAGAAGAATATATATATGCAATGCAATGGGATTTTTTTATTATCTTTTGTTAATGATGAATTAGTGAATGCATGCACATGCGATTTTACTTTGATGCTGAGACCGTAAAAATAGATATTTTTGGATTTTTTTAAAAGAAAGTTTTAAGAATGAGAAATTATAGGGGGTGGAAGAGGATTTTTGAATTTTGTTGAGAATATCAATTTATTTTTATTGAGTTTCTGATTTTGTCAAAGGAGGAAAAAGGGAAATTTCCAAAAATAAGGGGTTGCCGATCGGCAAGCACCTTGCCCTGCCTATCGACAGTCAAGTCCAGTCCCATCAATTTAAAGCTTTTGATTAGTGACCCCTTCAACCTTTTGTACTTTGTGGGGTAGGATTCCCTCTGATTTCTGCAGGGATTATGTCTTTTGTGAGGGTTTTCAAGTATAAAAAGGGGTACGGGTGGAGTGTTTCCATCACATCCTCACTTGTCTACTTATTTCTTAGTTTTGCAAGATGGCTTTCCCTGGTAGCATTGAGCTTGCTAACTACCTCGAAGCCTTGGAAGCGATGTGTTCTTATAACGTCGACTACGATGCTTTCAACATGCGTCGAGTCTCTTTGTGGCACAATCGGCCCATTGGGTGGAATATGCTGATGGCGGCGGTACAGTTTTGGTACCCCGAAGACCATGTATTCGGTTTTAGGTTGGATAAAGTTTGTCCTACCTATGAGGTCTTTTCTGTCATGCAGGGGATAAATCCCAGTGTTGCTGCGGCTTTACCCGAATTTTCCCATTCTCCCAAGGATTTGTTGGATGGGCTTCTTCGTATTTTGCCTTCGGCGACTAGATCACTGGTTGTTGGAGGAATGATCTCCCTCCCGGCGGTATTGGAGTCCGTGCATTTACAGGAAGTAGGTGATGCTGGCTATGCTGGAGCCGTTGCTCTAGGCCTGGTTTTAAAATTATTACTGGTGACTGGGGAACTGCTGGTGGATCCGCAACTTGCAGTCATTACTTTATGGATGTCATACCATTGCAATCCTGCGGTGGTGATACTAACGGAGACCCTGAATGGTCTGTATACCTTGCGAGAAGGTCATTCTTACTTCCTGCGGGGTAGCCCCGTGATGTTATTCGTGTGGTTGTCTGAAAGACTTCACCTGGTGACTCTTCCATAGTATCCTTTGTCGGCTGTACCCAACTTCTTTTCACGTCACTTCTTCAGTGTTGGCCTAGATATTGAAAGCTGGGAGAATTGGTTTGTGGAGCATGGGGCTCGAAATCTGTACTGGTCAGTGCCTTGGTGGGGACAGTTGCTGCCTGCTGTGGAGCTAGGATAATACTCATATGTGCGGCTGGCTGGTCTCAGACATACCTCTTTTTATTTCCCTTGGCGGCTTCTACGCCAATTTGGATTGGCACAAGTCGTGCCGCCTCGGACACTAAATTTCTTTCCGGTAGAGTATTTGACTGAGCATTTGCGCATGCGGCTTGGCTCTCTGTGGGAGAGTCGGCGTCCGTCGACCCGTCCTTCTCAGTCTGTTGGGAGAGTTTATCATGTCCCTGGGAATTATATGAAGTGGTTATGGAGGAGGTTAGTCAGCAAGATGTTGGCAGTGGAGACTGGACAAAAGTGGCTTGTCTCTTTTGACACCAAGGAAGGGGGTGTTGTGGTTTTCTCGAAGCTGGTTCGAGCTTATCAGTCCATGGAGTGTCTGCGACACTCTGTTCAGGCAGGGGAAACTTGGGGACCCCAGGATGTAGATGATGAAGATGGAGAGGGCTCTTCTGGTAGCTGTGGATAGGACTCTTGGAGAGTTTATAATGGGGAATAAATGTGGGGATTTTATTATGGCTTTTTTAGGAAGGTAGGGGAAAGGGAAGTTATCCGCTCCCTTTCTTATGTAATCTGTACCGTAATTTCTTATTAGTGAAATAAAAAAGTTTTTGATCATCCAGTTGTGCCTTTGATGAGTTTTGTATTTTGAATTATCTATACTGATCGCTAAGGCATACATAATCCTTTTGTTCAAATATATGTTAGAATGAACTGTCGTTCTCGGAGATAAGAAAAGAGTAGTATTTTGTGGAAAAAAAGGGCCGTGCTCATATAAGGTGTATGAGCTGACTACGTACCTCTAGGGTTTTTAAATTTTTTTAATGTGTTTGAAAATGTTTTTTGCAGAGGATCAGGCCCACCTAGTTCTGGGTAGGGGAAATGAAGATTTTTTTTTATAAGAATAGAAGGGAGATGAGAAGGGTCATAGCGCGCCGAGATTTCGGACTAGGGGTAGAACTTCTTGAGACGGTCCAGGTTGACTGGACGAGCCATCTCTTCCCCATCTAAGTCAGTGAGCATGGAGGCACCGTCGGACAAGATCTTCTTGATAATGTATGGGCGGCTCCAATTGGGCTTGAATTTCCCTCTGGGGTCCCAGATGGGTTCTATGATTTCTTTGAGGGCTAGGTCCCCTTCTCGGACACCGCGGTCCTTGACTCTCTTGTTGAGTGACCGCGTTATTCGGCGATGGTACCCTTGTATGTGGTATAGTGCTTTTAACCTCCTCTCATCTAGGAGGGTCAGCTCATAAAGATGGCTTTGGCACCGGTCTTCTTCACTGGCTTTGTTTTCAAGCACGACGCGTAATGAGGATATTTCCAGCTCCATGGGTAGGACTGCTTCCATACCGTAAACTAGAGAGTAAGGGGTAGCCCCAATAGAGGTTCGAATTGATGTTTAGTAGCCCCAGAGGGCGTATGGGATCCGATCAGCCCAATCTCAACAGCTTTCGGTCATCTTGCTAATGATGGCTTTGAGGTTCTTGTTGGCGGCCTCAACTGCACCATTGGTCTGAGGTCGGTAGGGAGAAGATTTGTATCTCTGAATCCCATATTCTTTGACCACCTCTGTGACGTCTGCCTCGAAATGCAACCCGTTATCTTATATTAGCTCATGCGGGACCCCATACCGGTAGATGATGTTTTTATTGATAAATTTAGCCACTTTCTTGGCGTTCAGCACTGCGTATGACTCTACTTTGACCCATTTGGTGAAGTAATCAATGGCAACTAGGATAAACTCATGCCCATTGGAAGCCTTCGGTGTAACCTTCCCTATGATGTCGATGCCCCAGGTGGAGAACGGTCAGGGAGAGGTCATGTTGTATAATTCACGTGGAGGCAAATGCTGAAGGTTGGAGAATTGTTGGCATTTGAGGCATCTCCGGACATAGGCGGTGCAGTCCTGGGTCATGGTGGTCCAGTAGTAGCCCTGTCGGATGATCTTTTTGGCAAGCATGTGAACGTTTATATGGGGTCCGCATTCCCCATTGTGGATCTTCTGCATTATCTTTTCAATGTCAGCCCCTGCGATGCAATGCATATGAGTTCCATCAAAGTTTCTTTTGAGCAGTGCTTTGTGACAGATGATGTATTGGGTGGCCAATCTTCGAAGAGTTGCTCGATCTTTCTTATCGAAACCCTCGAGATACCTATCATGCTTGAGGAGGCGCCAGATATCATAGTACCAACAATTGGCTAGCTCGGGATGTTCTGTAGTGACGAGCTCAATATGGTAGCAGTGGGTTGGTTTGTCTTTCTTTTGAACAAGGAAGGGGGTCATTTTTATTCCTTCGGTCATATCGACCATGGAGGCCAGGGTAGCAAGGGCATCGACTAGGTTATTCTTTGCTCGAGGCAGGTAATGAAAGGTGATATCTTGGAATTGGGAGGCTAATTCTTCTAGGTGGGCATGGAAGGGTTGGAGCTTCTCGTCCTTAACTCTCCACTTTCTGAGCACTTGACCGATGATGAGGGTGGAATCCCCGTAGACATATAGGCATTGAATATCTTTCTTAAGAGCAACGTTGAGGCCTACTGTTCATGCCTCGTATTCAGTCATGTTGTTGGTGCAAGGGAAATCTAGCTTGATGGCGATGGGAGTGTGGGAGTCATCTGGAGCGATCATAAGTATCCTAATGCCATACCCCTTCTTGTTGGCAGCACCGTCAAAGAACATTTTCCATCGAAGGCAGTCTTGAGCAGCACATAAAATATTTTCATCTGGGAATTCGAAGACCCAAACATCGGCTTCTTCCATGGGGTAATCGGCGAGGTGATCACATCAACCATTGGGCCATTCGACTAGACAAGGCGAGTTTCTCAAGCAGGTATTTGATGGGGTCTATTCGGGATACAAGTTTAATGAGGAAAGCGAGCATGTAGTGCCGCAACTTTTGGGTGACCCAGATAAGTGCGACACATAACTTTTCTAAAGCAGTGTAGTTGACCTCGTACCCGACCAATTTGCGACTGGCATAATAGATGGCTCTTTTTTTACGAGAATCTTCAAGGTTTTGGGCTAGCAAAGCCCCAGCCGCAGTGTCGATTATGGTTAGGTATAGGAGCAAGGGGAGACCAGGCTGTGGTGGCATGAGTACCGGGGGTTGGGTCAGATATTGTTTGATTCGATCAAAGGCTTCTTGGCAGGACTCGTTCCAAATCTTGGTTGAATCCTTTCGGAGGAGTTTGAAGATTGGCTTGCAGATGGAGGTTAGCTGGCTGATGAACCGACTGATGTATTGTAATTTCCCAAGGAAACCTCGTACTTCTTTCTCTGTTCGGGGATGTGGCATCTCAAGTATGGCTTTCAGCTTGGCGGGATCTACTTCTATCCCCTTCTTACTGACCATGAATCCCAAGAGTTTTCCCTTTGTAACTCCGAAGATGCATTTCTGCGGATTGAGTCTCATCTGATACTATCACAGTCGTTCGAAGAACCTTCGAAGAGCGGGAACATGACCTTCTCTAGTTTTGGACTTGATAATCATATCATCCATATAAACCTCAACTTCTTTGTGAATCAGATCGTCCAGGATGGTTGTGGAAGCCCTCTGGTAGGTAACCCCAGCGTTCTTGAGACCAAATGGCATAATGGTGTAGCAAAAGGTTCCCCATGGGGTGATGAATGCGGTTTTTTCCTGGTGGTCTTAGTGCATTTTGATTTGGTTGTATCCGGTAAACCTGTCGACGAATGACTTGAGAGCATGACTGGCTGTGTTTTCCACGATCATGTCGATATTGGGTAACGGATAATCATCTTTTGGAGAGGCTTTATCCAAATCCCGATAATCTACACACATCCGAACTTTTCCTCCTGATTTCGGTACAGGCACTATATTGGCTAGCCATGTAGGATACTCTATCACACGAATGAAACCTACGTTCAATTGTTTGACCACCTCTTCTTTGACTTTGAGCGACCATTCAGTGTGGAGTTTTCTCAACTTTATTTTGACCGATTTGTAATCTGGGAGAGTGGGGATCTCGTGCTGAGCTATTTCAGGATCAATGCTATGCATATCGTCGTAGGACCATACGAAGACATTCACGAATTCCTTTAACAATTCTTCGAGTTGTGCACGCTCATGCTCGTCGAGGGTAGCCCCTATCCTAATCTCGCGCAGTTGGCTACTAGAACCGAGGTTAACTACAACAGTCTCTTCTTCATTAACTTGAATGCGATTATGTTATTGATTATTGACCTTATTTAAATCAGATAAGAATTATTCATTTGCAAAATCATCATCATAAAAAGTTTGAGTAGAATCCAAACAGTTAATATAAGGCACAACAAGATACTCAAAATCTTCGTTTATTTCATTGATAGGAAAAACAGCATTGAGAACCTCGTCAAAAGAGGACTCGATTACATTTGAACAAGGATAGACAATAAAAGAAGAAAAGGGTTAAACATTAGGATTAGGGGAGATTTCAGCAGGTAAAACTGGCACAGCATGCCAGTTGAGGAGAGGTGTATCAGCATCTTTAATCAGTTGGGATGGATCTGGTGATGTAGTGCCTGAGTGAACCATGCAGAGTATCAGCCCCAGTGTCTGTAAGCTGAAGGAATCTTCAAAGTCACTTTCCTCAGTCTCTTCGGTATCTTTGATGAGCGGTTATACTTAGTGTTGGGAATCTTCCGCCCATGGGTAGCTATCTTGGAAGAAGATATCCATTCCAGGCTTCATCTTCTTGTCTGTATGGTCATACCATGGTTCCAAAAAGCCGCAAAAGGGGAAGTCCTCACCCTCTTTGATGAATCGTCCTTTTAAGGAATCACCTGGGATAGTCTGGACGTGGTCTAGTCTCCTCTTTGGTCGAGACTGAAGGATCATTCTGAGATCTTATTCTGACGATTGATACTCCAAACCATAAGGAGGGAAAGCCTTCTTCAGTTCAATCGGCTCAAGTATCCCTTGCTGTCTTTGTCTTAGCCCCAGTCCGGGCATAAAGTGCATGTTTCTAAATATCTGAATCACATTAATGTTGCCATGAGGGTCATATTCTAGACAAACCCTTTCTTTGAAGTTGTCCCCTGTCTGGAGTAGGAGTGGTTAAACTCGAAATCCTGATAGGAGCATATCATTTAACCCGTGCTGTATCTCAAGGATTGGACTGCTGGTACTTGCACCATCGACATTGTCGTCGTCGCCCAAGATGGTAATGACCTGTCCGTCGATGAAGAATTTTAATTTCTGATGGAGTGAGGAAGACACGCCCTTGATAATGTGGAGCCAAGGTCGTCCTAGCAACAAATTGAAATAAGTTGGGATGTCAATAACTTGGAATTCGATGACAGGGTTTATAGGGCCATCCCCTATTATAAGCTTTATGGATCCCATCACGTCCCGATGGGTATTATCGTAGGCACGCACAGCAGCGGAGGTTGGAGAGAGGTCGCTTTCTATCAGTCCTTAACATTTGAAGGTTCTCAGTGGGCAGACATTCAAGGCGGATCCATTATCGACAAGAGAGAGGTACAACCTTCCTCATAACTTTGACGACGATGTTGAGTGCATGATTGTAGTTTGGCCCAATCTTGGGGATTTCTTCTTCGAAAAAGGATAGCATTCGGGTAGAGGTCAAGGATCTGACCAAATTTACCGCTTCTTCTGGTATGGTAGAAAGAGGAACTGTGGGTCCAGTGAGTAACTTGATCAAAGAATTTCTGTGCAGCTGAGAAGACATGAAAAGTCCCCATAGAGTGATATTAGCTTGAGTTTTCTTTAGTTGATCGAGGATCTTGCTCTCCTCGAGGTTTATCTCTGGCATAGGAAGGTTTTCAACGCCCTTCCCCTTGTCATTGGCTGGTAGTGAGCTTGGAATCTGGTAATGCCTCCCTGATCTGGTCATGTGATTTACTGAAGAAGGGAAGAACATGAACCCCATTTCCTTGTCGATCTCGGGTTGTTCTGCCACTTTGTTTATTTCTGTGAGGAGTTCTTCAAATGATATCATTCCACACATGTCGGCTATCGGGCCAGTTTTCTCAAAATCTTGTTCTTCATCCGAATTTCTGAATTCTTTCCCCTATCCGGTGACAACAATTCTGTCTTTCCATATAAAGTCGATGCATTCCAGAACTTCAACGGCTTCTTTATACAGGTTTTCCCAATCGGTGGGGATGTGTAAGGGTGAAGGGACCATATGCCCTTGTAGCTTCAAAGCATCGAATAACTTGTTGATACTGTAAATATTATTGGTCTGCCTGAATAATTCTGTCATGATCTGGGCGACATCATCCAAAATGACTTCATCGGTTGGTACTACCCAACTATCTGACTCTCGAGCCCATTTTCGTGCCTCCAAGAACAACGTACTGAACTTTTAGCAATCAATGACCATCTCTGAGGGCAATTTCATCCCGAACTCTAGGAGTTGGTTTAACACTTCTGATAATTCCATGCTTCTATTTTCAGAACAGGTACGAACATCGATGCATGCTCTGGTAAGGAGTGACAGTGCTTGATTAGCGAGGCTAGTAGGGTGTAGGAGGAACTATGGGCAAATTTGGAGAGGTTTAGGAGAGTATATAGGTGTGATTTGAGTTGAGGGATTGAACTCTGGGTTTTCTTCTAAGAAGATGGCATTGGCATGATTTGAAAGTGAGTTGTGAGTAGCGTTTGGCTTAGGATTGGCTGGTGGGGCAATTTTACCCCGGTCAACGAGATCTTGGATTATGTTTTGGAGTGAAAGCATTGGTCAGTGGTATGGCCAACAGTTTGGTGAAAGGCGTAATGGGCATCTGCCTTGAAGTTTCTTGGGAGTGGATTTGGCAATGGACGGGGGTCCAAGGGTTTGATAGGGTTTCGACTTAATAAGGCTTGATAAACTTTGGAGAGGGGAGCATGAAGCTCGGTATATTCCTTTCGGACTAAGATAGGGCGGCTTTCTGACTCCCATGATGTGGTTGGTTGAGAGATGTTGTTGATGGTTGAGACTGTAGCACTGGCAGGTTTGTCATATTTTCTGGGGGTAAATTGTCCGGACACCTTTTTGGGTTCGACATCTGTCTTGGCAAGACCCTCCTCGATTTCTACTCCTGCTTCTCCGAGATCTCGAAAATGGGGATAGTATTGTCCTCCCATCGTTGCTCGGACACGGGGTACGAAGTTCTTCTTCACTATGCTGACTTGTTCTTCCTCGGAAGGTCGATTGGTCATGGTTGTTGCTTTTTCCCTCCATCGGGCGATGAAGTTACTAACTGATTCCCCATAGTTCTGTTTGAGCAGCTCTAAATCACGACGGGTGACCTCAAGCTCTTCGTTGTATTTGTACAGTGACATGAATTCTCGAGCCACATCCTCCCAGCTACGAATTCTGGACTCTTCGAGAGATAAAAACCATCGGAGGGCGCTATCCTTCAAAGTTTGCTGAAACAATTGGGACATCACTTCTTCAGAAGCCCATAGTAAAGTCATGGAATGGTGATAACTGCGAAGATGAACAATCGGGGGTCCACTGCCTTTGAATTTCTCGATATTTGGCATCTTAAACTTCTCGGGTCCTTAGGATAAGGAGACATGTGGGTGTAGTCCATGTAATTTCCTGAGATTCTGACTTGATCAAACTTCTTGGTGAGCATCTTGAGGTTCTCTTTGACTTTGCTCAATTCTTCTTCTTTTTGATCAATGACCATAGGCAAGTTAGCCCCATGCTGAGCGAGATTCAGCATCAGAAGCTGGGCAGGCGGCGACCCATTAGCAGGAGGGGCGCGTGGAGCGTGCTGATACTCTTCGAGAACCCAGATAGACTCCGGTGGATCCATCGCACGACGTAATAGGGCCTCGGGCTCTTGAGAGATGGGAACTTGGTTTTGTTGCATCTCTCGAACTTCAGTTTGGAGGTTGTAAATCTTGGACACAAGCTGAGCTAGGACTGCCGTCAGATCCGGCTGCACAACGGGTACTTGATCTATGTTCTCCATGGAAAGCGGATGAATTCTGAAAACTACGAATAACGGCGGTGTGATAATTAATTTAAATAAAATTCGCAAGTTTCCAAGTACCCCTTATTTAATTAGAGTCCCTAAACATGCATTTAAGGTGCGTGTGTCAACCCATAAATAAATGAAGCATGTGACACAAAAATATGATGAGACACAGATTTCAGGAAAAAAGCCATTTCGGGTAAAACCTTTATTTCACTATGAATATATAAATCGCAACTTACAATTACATAGAGAAATCTGCAATGGATCAATGCGCAGCCAACCCACAAAGACACGCAGTCTTAAACTCAGCAAGAGAATACACGCAACACCCTCCAAGGACTCGCATCCCAAACAACAAAGGAAGAACCGTAACTCTCCTCAATGACATGCAACCATAACACTTTGTAGAGACTCCCTTAGCAATGACACACAACCCTCGGTTGCAAATATCTCCCCACAAAGGTTGAACAATAGCAAAGCTTGTGTTCTATCCAAAAGATTCACAAAAGTAATTGGGATTTTTGTGTGTGAATCAAAAAGATGTTGGGCACATAAAAAATCGAAGTCTTGTTGTGTTTGAACTTTTAGAAATGTTTTCTCAAAGACTTGGAAAATTCATCACTGAAATAGGTATATATATAAGAAATATGAGTCGGTGGTAAAAACACTCACGGAACTGTTAGATTTTATCTCAGGCAGACCGGTCCGGCTTGGAGGCGGATCGGTCCGACCTCGGATCGGTTCATTTTTGAACAGGGCCTCTTTGGTTTGCAATCGATCCGGGGTTTACTGGTGCAAAGCGGATCGGTTCGAAATGGAGGCGGATCGGTCCGATTTACCAAAAAATAAAAAATCTTTTAAAAGCCTCATTTTGCTTGAAAAAACTTACTTCTTATTTTTATAAAAATTTCCCAATACTAAGTATGAAACTTTAAGGGACTTAAAAACAAAACTTTACCAAGTTCATTCTCGCAGAGGTTATGATGTTGAAGACTCTTTGATATTCGGATCCGTTGATGTAGATGCGATCTTGAGTTTCTTCAACGGTGTAACGGCATACGATATGCATATTGACAATGGACAAAAATGTCCTTACAAATCTCCCCCTATGTCTATGCCGGTACATATATAAAAAATATCCGAATTATCAACTAATGACCTATACAATTCTACCCTCCCATGAACCCTAAAGATGGAAAGATACAAATGTTTAAATCTTCAACGTTTGTTCTTCAATCTTCAACAATCATTAAATCTCAAAGCTTTTCTTACCAGGGTGTGCAACATATTGATCTTCAATCTTCATACCTACACACATGAGACAAAGCAAATACCACGTGACATATCGAGTTTGAAATGAGAAAAACATAGATACCAATTTATGATAAAAGCATAAGCTAAATCTCAAAAACTCCCCCAAAATTCAAACTCCCCCATAAAATGATAATTCTTTCTCCCCCTTTTTATGATGTCTCCAAATAGACAAATGAGAAGAATGAATCAAATAATCAAAATCGGGGTGTCACGGTACACAAAATAGGGCATCAAACAATATGGCAAAGGTGCTCTTGCAAGGAGATGCTCAAAAACAAATGCACAAACTCTTTTTGATTTTTTATTTTTTCATACAAAAATATGATACATTTGAAAAAAATATGCTACAAAAATCACACCATGGATTTAGACTTAAGCAACCAAGTCATGGAAATGGAATGAATGGGTGTGAACACGTTTGATAGGTAAATCAACTCAATCAATCATATGTGCACGATGCATATGTGTACCCTTAACGAATGAACATCAAAAGTATCCTTAGGTGTAAAATTTTGTTGAATTTAAATGACATCGTCTTTTACAAATCAACAAATCAAAGTCAAATGATTTTCACACCAATAACGTCCAAAACTATGTAGCGCATTTTCAAGCACTTCAAGGACGTGCAAACCCGTTTAAATTCTCCAACCAAACTCCCTCGTATATATTTTCTTTTAGAGGTGTAAAAACTAAATTCTCAAACTTTGGAGAATTGGTACAAAAACCTAAATGGCCCCTTTTTGGCATAAATAAATTTTTATTGCCTTTCAATTTTTTCGGGCTCTTTTAACCTCTTTGGACCCCGGATAATAAAACACCTCCATTTTTTAGGTCTAATTTAACGGTGGCTTAGTATTCAAAAAGGCAAAATGGACCTTTTGAAGCCCTTCCCCGTTTTCAAACAAAACACACAAACTCACAAAACGGTGTTTATATGCACAATTTCCTTATCAAAATTTATCGCGCTTGGTTCGTTTTAAGGACAGGATTGAAGTAAAAACACCCAACCAATATGTGATAAGACAAGCATAATAATCAAACAAATCCGTGCATGTGTGCAATAAAGGAAACATAAGTCAAATATGTAGGAAGTAACACTTAATTACATCTTAATGACTCCAAACATTATAAAGCACAAGGATGAATTGACCTATTGTCTCAAAACACTATCAAATAGTCACATTAAAATAATGGAATGATGTTGTGACTCGGTCATCCTAAGTGTCCATCCATAAACGGTGCAAACAAAATACAAAAATCTTTTTGGATTTTCTCAAAATTTTATCAAAATAAAATCTTTTTGTATTTTTCAAAATTTGTTCAAAAAAATAACACATACAAAAATGATACATACTAGCAATAGGCAAACAATGTCATCATGAAAATCTCCCTATGCTAGTAAACAAGTCAAACCTCAATCATTAGGTGCAGAGGGGTTTTCCAAAGTGGTGACAACTTATGAAAAACCTCCATAAAATCTTGTGAGGTTTTGACTAAAAACTTAACTTTCTCTCCTAAATGTGCAAACTCTCTCATGTAGTCTCCGGGAGCATGTAAATTATCATGTGTGGGTGCATGTGTGCCAGAAACACGTGTAGAGGCAAAAGATGACACATAACCCAACTAAAAGCAAAATTCCCTAAGGTGTACTCTCCTCTTGCAATAGGAACAAACATAAATAGGCCTAGGAACACCTCTCTCAAAAACTCTAGGACGCACTCTCCTAATAGGAATGGGACGCCTAGGTGGGTTAGGGTGAGACTCACATGAATCTAACACTAAAGTGGGAACCGACTCGGGTGCTAATTAGGAAGAAGAAGCACTGTCATGACTTATTCCTAAATTCTCACCATTACCCTTATGAACCACCTTTTTAACCTTCTTAAGTGCGTTCACAAGATTGACTTTGACCTCCCTGGCACGTTCGAGATCACTCTCGAGTTGGGATACATATGTCGTCAGACTAGACACCGTGTTGGTCAAATCACACTTCTCCTTTATCAAAACCTCCTTCTCTCCATCCAAATCTAAAACCCGATGACCTAAATCTCTATTATACTTCTTTGTTTTCAAGGTCTCGGTGTACAAATCTCTAAAAGCTTTTTGGAGCTCACTTTCATCTCCACTCTCCTTCTCGCTTTCTCCCTCACTCGAAGAACACAAATCACTATCATCGCTCTTGTGAGACAAAGTGGGTGTGCTCACACGACTAGAAAAAGAGACAACCATCCCATGTGCTAAACCTTTATCAGACTCATATCCCTCCTCTTTCTCACTATCACTAAGTGTGGCAGGCATGTCTACTTTCTTCCCTTTCTTTATAAGCCATGTAGGACACTCAAACGACTTATGTCCCTTACCCCCACATTCAAAACAAGTGACGATATCAAAATCTTCCTCACACTCCTCATAGGAGTCATTCTCTTTTTCCATCTCACCACTTTCTTTGGCCTTTTCTTTATTTTTATTTTTCTCAAAAAAATTATTTTTATTGGAAGAATTATTTTTGTTCATGTTGAGAAATTTTTTAAAATTTTTCGCAAATAAGGCCATATCATTAAAATCAAAATCTCCCTCAGAATCGTACTCACAAACTTTTTCTTTCTTTTTCTTAAAATGAGTCTTTAAATCAATGCCATTATCCTTAGCCTTAATGGTTTTGGAAAACATGTCAATCTCATAGGTTTGAAGATCTCCTACAAGTTCTTCCAACTTAAGTGATTTCAAATTTCCTAAAGAGTTCAAAACAGTGACTTTAGGAATAAAGTGCTCTGGGAGAGATCTCAAAATCTTTTTAATGACACGCGTGTTATCAATCACTTCACCTAAATTAAAACATAAGTTAGCAATGTCTGACAAACGTGCATAAAAATCATCAAATCGTTCGGACTCAGACATGGTGATAGTCTCAAATTGGGTGGCCAAATTTTATAATTTTGTTTCTTTAACCTCGTTCGTACCCTCATGTGTCAATTTCAAAACATACCAAGTCTCTTTAGACGTGGTGCACATCATAATTCGGCGAAACTCATCAGGAGTGACAACTCTAGAAATAGCACTCAGACCACGGGAATTAAAATTATTTTATAATCATCTTCAGTCCATGCTGACACGGGTTTTAGAGAGGTGACGTTATTAACTATGACCGTGGGAGGAGTCCAACCATTTTCGCAAAGCAACCAAACACGCTCATCAATAGATTTTAAAATTGATATCATACGAGCTTTCCAGTAGGCATAATTAGACCCGTAAAAAATAGGCATCTGATTATATAAGTGCTCCATAGGAAAAAATGCGAATTTTCACAAAACTGATTTTTCAAAAAAAATCAATATCATACGATTTTGCAGAAAATAGGAATACGCGATAAATTAGCGTAACCTAGCTCTGATACCAATTTGACGACGTGAGAAGTCAAATTGTATCAGGGAAAAAACTTTAAAAAATCAGGATCACTCGATAATTTAGAGTAACCTGCTCTGATACCAATTTGAAAAGTGCGAATACGGCAGTGTGATAATTGATTTAAATAAAATTCGCAAGTTTCAAAGTACCCCTTATTTAATTAGAGTCCCTAAACATGCATCTAAGGTGCGTGTGTCAACCCATAAATAAATGAAGCATGTGACACAAAAATATGCTGAGACACAGATTTCAGGGAAAAACCCATTTCGGGTAAAACCTTTATTTCACTACGAATATATAAATCGCAACTTAAAATTACATAGAGAAATCTGCAATGGATCAACGCGCAGCCAAACCACAAAAACACGCAGTCTTGAACTCAGCAAGAGAATACACGCAGCACCCTCTAAGGACTCGCAGCCCAAACAACAAAGGAAGAACCGCAGCTCTCCTCAATGACACGCATCCATAACACTTTGTAGAGACTCCCTTAGCAATGACACACAACCCTCGATTGCAAAGATCTCCCCACAAAGGTTGAACAATAGTAAAGCTTGTGTTGTAGGGTTCCAAAAGATTCATAAAAGTAATTGGGATTTTTGTGTATGAATCAAAAAGATGTTGGGCACATAAAAAATCGAAGTCTTGTTGTGTTTGAACTCTTAGAAACGTTTTCTCAAAGACTTAGAAAATTCACCACCGAAATAGGTATATATATAAGAAATATGAGTCGGTGGTAAAAACACTCACGAAACCGTTCGATTTTATCTCAGGCGGACCGGTCCGGCTTGGAGGCGGATTGGTCCGATCTCGGATCGGTTCATTTTTGAACAAGGCCTCTTTGGTTTGTAATCTATCCGGGGTTTACTGGTGCAAAGAGGATTGGTCCGATATGGAGGCGGACCGGTCCGAATGCGGATCGGTTCGTTTTTAAAAGGGGTGGACCTGTCCGGTTTACCAGAAAATAAAAAATCTTTTAAAAGCCTCATTTTTCTTGAAAAACTTACTTCTTATTTTTATAAAAATTTCCCAATACTAAGTATGAAACTTTAAGGGACTTAAAAACAAAACTTTACCAAGTTTATTCTCGCAGAGGTTATGATGTTGAAGACGCTTTGATATTCGGATCCGTTGATGTAGATGCGATCTTGAGTTTCTTCAACGGTGTAACTGCGTACGACATACATATTGATAATGGACAAAAATGTCCTTATAAATTCTGGACTCGGAAGGAGTAATAGGGGAACGGACGGAACTCCGGGGTGACTTGACTGAAGACCGAAGCCAATAAGGAGCCATGCCAAGGGTTTGCGATCAATCTGAGAAGGTGCAAAAATGGGATTTATTTTTTAGAAAAAAAGGATGAAAATATTTTTGACATTTTTGAGATGAAAGAAAATATTTTGGATTTTTGATAAAGATAGGAGAAATGTTTTTGGCTTTTTGATAAAGAAAAGGATATTTTTTATTTTTATTTTGGGAGACGGATCTCAGCATGATTATTATAATTATTATGTTTTCACTTGTATTAAATTCTCCTAAATGCAAAATGAAATGCCGGACGGGACCCGAGCCTGGAAAAATTGGGTTTGTAATATATGCAAAGCTATGGCTGGACTTGTGACCAGGCTCACGGACAGGGCCTCCTTTTAAAAAATACGCGAGAGTTCGGGCAGCAGGCCGACCCAAAATTTCACCAGAGTTTTGAGTTGAAATCGATAATCTAACATGTGTGTCCTAGGCTTGACGCCTATATGCGGATATGCAGTTTGGTTGGATGAATCGAAAAGGGTTTCCCCCTTTGGCGTGACTTCCACGATATATGTCTTGCTCTTGCGGGCAATCGGTACGTATGGACAAGCCATTTGATATACCTGAGTGTACGTGAATTGCCTCACCATATACCTCGTGGGGACGGTACGTGTGAGAGCGAATTCGATATACTCGACGTACGTGAACGAGTTCCCTACGATATACCTCCCGTCATGACTTCGGTCAAAAGGTATGATGCGGGGGAACTGTTCGATATACGTCGAAGGTACTTGGCCAATGGAAGGTGAGAGTCATATCGCTTAGGCTAACTGCGCCCTGTCGGACCAGCGCTCATCACGAAGTGACCCTCCAGTTACTGGGTAAAATTTGGTCAATAACAATGCTCTTTGGTGATGTCGTGTGAATCATGCATGATTCTCTTATTAGTATCTTATGAGAATGTCTTTCTTGATTATGACAAACAGGGAGCAAAGTACAAGTACCAATGGTACACCAAGTATGGATGGGTGATGCGTGCAACATGTGGATATATGTGACCCTAGGTGCATGTGGTACGAAGTGTACATGGAGAATTTTCTATAAGTGTGTGAATAGAAGCATAAGCATGGGGTACACATAAGTAATAAAGAGGAACATGCAAATAGGGGGAAAATATAAACAATCATAACCCCCACGTAAATAGTCTAGCCCTCAAAATAATGAAAATCCCGAGTAGAGTCGCCACTATGGCCATCCCTCCCGGATCCTCGCGACGGGCGGGCGCCCGATGGGTGGATCCTTAGGTCCCCCGCGTCCCTCTCGGGAGCACTTCGGCCGGGTCATTTGGGTGAGGTGTAAAAATGTAGAGAGATTAGAGTCGCCAGTCTATTTTACTCAAAACAGAAAAAAGAAAAGGGGAAGCCATCCCGAAGGACAACATCTCAAGACATACTGATGCATACGAAACCAAAATGATTCGAAAAGGGTCCTGAGGCTAAGTTACAAAATGGGAAGGTGTTAGGCACCCATTTCGCCCTTTTGGTCTCTCATGGATTTTTGTTATTTTCCCCTTGATGTGTGTGCATGTGTATATATAGTGGAGATAGGAATCATCGACTTATACCATGGAAGAGGTAGAGCGAGTCATCCGTAAGAAGGTATAAAAGTATTATCAAATAGGATTTACGCAATTATCCTTACGTTGATCGTTATAATGGAGCGATAACGTGTGTGGAATAATACGCCACTAATAACAAATATATGTATATATATAATATAAGAGAGTAGAGTTTAAAGAAAATGAGAGAAAAAGTAAAAATAGGACTCGAATCTCGAGTTTTACCCCGAGACGCCTACGTAGCCTATAGAGGCATCAAAGTCCACGTAGTTTGCATGCAAACCGAGGGGGTGGGGTGTATCCCATAAATCCAACCGGGAGGATTCTCTTATTTGTGTGTGTAAAAAAAGTGTTTTAGTTGTGAGAAAAATGTAAGAAAGGTGTGAGAATTCCCGTTTGGGATTTATGAGCAAACCCTCTTTTTCTTATTTTTTGGGTTTTTTATTTATATGAAAATAATAGATGTGCAATAATACTAAATAAAAAGTATATTAGGATGTGCGAGATGAGATAATAAAAGTGCTAAGTAATAAAACAAGTTATTGCGAATTTATGAGAATTTAAGGAGAGAGTTGAGAAAATTAGACCTTCTTGAAGATCTTGAGCTTGATCTTGAATGTTGGAGAGCAACCCTTAGACTTGGATGATGATGGAGGGTAGTGAATTCACTCAGTTTGATGAAAAGGATGATTAAAAGTGAAGGTTGGAAAGGGATTTGGGTGTGGAAATCACGCTGACTTCGAGAGAGGTTTTCTGGATCTGCTGAGAGTGATATGTTTCAGATTTGGGCTCTCCCTGCAAATGAGGTTAGGCCTCCTTTTTATAGGCCCAGGGCATTGACGATCGGCATAGCCCTGTTCCTGCTAATCGACTGGTGCGTTTAGGCACATTACCGATAGGCAGGGTCTGGGACCTGACGTTTGACAGTGTCTTTCAGGCCTTTTCGGAAAATCAGCCGTAGAACGCAAATCGTTGATCAAAATCCCGCACGGGGTGGACCGTTGGAATGGTAATTCAGAGACCTTCAACATTCATGAGTCCATTAGACAGGGAATCATCGGACGCAAACGAATCATTCATCCGCATGGTAAGTCCGAATCGCGCACGGAGCGGATCGTTGGAAAGGTTAGGAGATGTACTTCGACATTCTAAAGAGTTTGATCCTGTTCGGGGAGTTGACCTTAGTCAATCGGGCCCTGGAAGCATTCAGCTACCTTTTAGAGTAAAACAAATCATTCGTCCGCATGGTAAGTTGGAATCGCACATGGTATGGACCGTTGGAAAGGGGTTTCAGTGCCCTTTGAAGATTTATTCAGTCTCGGTCGAGCTGAAGATTTGACTTTGGTCAAATGGAGCCCGAGAATGCCCGGTGGCCTCCTGATTGAGTTTTGGGGGAAAACAGGTCATTCGTCCGCATGGTAAGTCGGAATCGTGCACGGGATGGACCGTTGGAAAGGGGTTTTAGTGCCCTTCGAGGATTTATTTAGTCTCGATCGTGCTAAAGACTTTGACTTTTTGTCAAACGGTGCCTGGGAGTGCCCGATGGCTTTTAGGTCAGTACTCGGGGTATGACTTGGGTTTGTAGTGATGAAGGGAGCTGCTAGGGACCTAAGGGGAGTTTAAGGAGTAACAGAATGGGGTGTCTACACATTTACTTCGTATATGACTTCATTTTTGACAAGTCAAGAATAAGAAGTCTGTAAAACTTCGTATACAACTCAAGCAATTACAAACAAGTTTTACATGACTAAGTTAACTGTAGGAAAAGATGTAAACATTCCTAACCAATGGAATACACACATATATTCCTCATACACTTGGTCACCGCTAATAACTAATGCTAAACTTTGATCAGGTAAACTATTTATAGTTTCGTCTAAGTTCATGTCGCACCCCGCTTAATTTTGGCATCGGTCGCCACAAAAACTAAGTCGAGAATGAGTAAATAAAATATCATTCACTACACCAAAATGGGAGATTTGTGAGTGCTGTTAGCACTCACAAATTACGTTTATAACTGCTATTTACCGTCATAATTTAGGGGGTGACAAAAGAAAATTTGTAACTCCTAACAGCAGTCATAAATTTTTATAACCCCTATGGGGTTATGACCGGTGACCCCAATTTGTAACTGCTATTCGTAACTTCTCTCAGCAGTCACAAATATAACATTCGTAACTGCTGACAACAGTCACGAATATTAGATTAGTAACTGCTCACAGCAGTTACGAATGTTATATTTGTGACTGCTGACAGTAGTTACGAATCATATATTTGCGACTGTTGTTAGCAGTTACAAAATTAAATTTGTTAAATGTGGTAAAAGCTATTACAAATATCTTTATATTTTCACAAATTGATGAAATAATGAAAGTAAAATAAATATCATGATAACAAGTCTAAAATTTTTGACAACATTTCATTTATATTTCTCATATTCCAAATATCCAGTACACATAAAACTTGTTTAAACTTAATTTAACATCAAACAACCCCTTCGTGGGCGCCAAGTACAAAACGAACATAAAATAAAAAATAAACTAAAAAAATAACAACACAACACTTCGATGACATGAAATGTCACAAACAAGTAACAAATCATTCTCAATCTAGACCAGGAGTCACCACGCAGTGGATACGCTTCGTGAACTCTAGGTATATCAGCCGTGGGGGTATTGATGCGATGACATCCTCCCTCGTGTACTCGGAGTATGCCTATTGAGCAAGTTCAATGGCCTCAAATTTTATGAATACGGCGCCTCGGTATCCATTGACTTGTTCTTGTGTTGCTTGCCACGAACTGCAAACACCTGGATTTAGGCCTTTGAATACTACGTATGCCGGGTATGCCATGTGTATACCTGTAAATAATAAAATGTAACTATGTTAGTTACAATAAAGAATGTGGGGCACAATATAAAAAATGAGACCTATATTTTCTGAGGCAACAAAAATGATATAAGATAATACAAATGCTTAAGATGAAATTATCAACCAAGCAGGGTATGTGTGCCTTCTAGAGAGGGAGGTAAGGAAGGTTTGGTAACAAGGATATAAGATAATACAAACGCTTAAGATAGTTGGGTAGTAAATTTAGGAACTCTTTCCCTATTTCAGCATTCTTCCCGAATCTGAGTCATACATGTAATTAATTCAACTAATAATACAAATTCTTAGTGTGTGTAAATCTGGGAAGAATTGAGGAACATCCAAGCCGACTACACTCCTTACTCAAATTCATTAACCCATCTGAAGAATTGTTGCATTATAGAACTTATCTAGAAAGTTGCGAGGAAACTAAAGTCAAACAATCACTATGCAATTTCAATTAAATTCAAAAATTGGATTTATTCCTGGTAAAAAGTTTAAGCAAAATTCATGGTTTAAAATCAGGATTACACATCTACATATTAATCATGTGGTAATTTCTGCAATATACAGATGATTTTTTACTAGAAACCTGACCTGACCTTTGATGGTTGTGGTAGTAACTGTAAACTTTCTTATTCTGGGGTATTGAATCAATTATAAGGCTTATCAAGAGCAAGATAAATTTTCTAAAGGCACTATAGAAATTAGAATGCAATCTAAAAGTAGTGAGGTTAACATAATACCTGATGTCCTCCAGCTGTTTGAAGAAGGTGAAATTACCTGCTTCTCAGAATCTAAAAAAGTAAATTCCAGTAGAGACAAAATAAACCCTATAGGTGCAGTTTATGATTCTAAACAAATTAAAGGTCTGCCTAGACCAATGGTAGATAATTTATTATCCTTCTCTCACCTTTTCTCTTAGAGAAGATGGAGAAATACAAAAAGGGAAAAAAGCCCTGCTTAAAATTAAAAAATCAGTTGAAGGCATCTTCACTCCTATCCCTAATACTGACAAGAAATTAAGGAGCAGATCTAAGCCTATCATTTTGAAGAGTTCTACTAGATCCTCTTCCAAAGTCTCAATAACTGTACCATCTCCTAAGTCTTAATGACCAGCTCTATAATTTTGAATGCTAGAGGAGCAGGTAATAGAGGTATTAAAAGGAGGCTAAAAAGACTATGCAAGGTTCATAAAGTTTCATTCTTAGCTAGTATTCAACCTATGATTCTAGTAAACAAGATGGAAATATTAAGACTATCTCTGAAAACATGGAATTTTGTAATTCCCTCTACCGGACCCCACTCGTCCACATTCTATTCCGGTCTGTTGGTTTTCAGATACAGCATACCTCCATGGGCCCAATAGAACGAGATCATTAGAATATAAGAGTAGAGAACAACTCGATTTTATTATTCCTCCTCCTCCTCCTCATCAACTAACCATAAAAGAAGGGCATAAGCTACAATTTAAAACCAGAAAGAATAAAAAATATCCTTCATGAAATATCCATTACAGTTTAAAGTTGGAATTCCCTTATTCATTCTGAAATCCCAAGCATTCTTTTTCAACTAACACCAACAGTTCACATAAACAAAGAAAAACATATAATGAATCATATAAATTACAAAGAGAAACCAAGAAAGAAGAGCACTGAATACAACTAAAAATTCACACATAAGCATTTAATATGAAATAGGCAATGGAAAAATAAGTTCAATAATAGAAATTAAAGTGTGGAGAAACTAAAATTGTTTGGGAACTCTAGTTGTAAGCTTTGTGATTGGAATTGGAGTCATATTACTTCAGTTTTTGTGCTGTTAATGGACAGTGGTGAGGTATTCCTTTATCATCTCCAACCAACAATAGTGGTGAGGTATTTTTAGTTATTAATCAGTTCAAATTTTGTTAAATTGTTAGAAGTTTTTTTATAAGTCGGTTAAAAGAGTTGTTTAAACAGTCTATACATGATACCTATTTATGTAGGTATTGTGAGTATAAATGAAAACTCCCCAACTTCATATATAGTTTCTCTCTAATTCCTTTCTCCATCTAACATTACTGGTTAGTTCTCTCTGTTAGAATAAATGGGCACCTCAAAAGAGAAGGCTTAATGATCCAAGTAATAAACCATTAAGGCTTCTCTTTTGAGTAAGTTTTAGGAGGTATACATGTGTTTTTATTATTTTTAGTGTTTTTCTTATTGATGCGTGCTTCTAAATTTCTTCTTCTCGTGAATATTAAAGTTTGTCTATAATTATTTTTGAGATCTTTTATGTGTTGATTATATTATGGTGTTTGGAAAAGAAGACTCCTCAACTCTTAATCACCCATGTCTCTTTTTGAGAAACACAGTGTTATATCAGGTAAAAATATCAATAAGGAAAAATCCAGAGTGCTTTCAATAATTAGAGTTACATTTCCAATTCTCTAGGCATCCAAGTTAATTCTTCTCCCTTATCATACCTTGGAGTTCCCATTTTTATCGGCAACCCAAGAAGGTACCACTTACGAGAAATTGCAGACCAAGATCTGGCAAAACTTATAGGCTCACGGGGCAGGCTTTTTTCCATAACAGGATGAGTTGAGCTTATTAAAATTGCGGTGAAGACAAAACTACTATATATTTTTATGGTCTACCTATAGACCCATTGTCTTCTCAAGCAAGTCCAGGGGTGTATTAGAAACTTCACATAGCCTGGTCTTGTTTGCAAAGTCAATACAGTTACTATCTCTTGCAAGCAATTGTGCCTTCCTAAAAATAACAGTGTTCTTGACTCTGATTCAGAATCACTAGTGGAGTATTCCAGACTACTTTCAACAGCAACTCCCTCACATTTTCTTTTAAATTGGAAATTTTTCTATCCCTCTCAATGATAAATCTACTACTAATCTTGCCATATATTCCAACTAGATATCTCCTCTTCAAATATTCATACTAGTAGTTTTCCACCCCATCCTATACTCTGAATTGGTGCAAACACTTGTGGTAGGAACATATACTTCCTCGATTTTCCATTATGGTATGGATAACTCTTCAAATGAATCTTCCCACTATTAATAAATTGAATAAGAGGGGGTTGTACCACACCTCAAGATGAAATATATGTACTTCTAACAATGAATCTATCATGCACTCTATTGTCCAATTCTTTAAAGTCGGGTACCTCTGGAATTGGTATTTCTCTACCTTTAAAGTTTATCCCCATACTATAATACCATATTGGATATTGGGAAATATGTTTACTCCCAAAATTTCATCTCACAAATTCATAATCTATGGATTGATACATTTCTCTATATTTTGGAGATTATTTGAAGGGATAAAAACATCTGGATTTTTAAGAACAAGAGACTTTATCCACAAAAAAATATTTTTCTCTTTGAAATCTTAGATAATTGATACTGCAAAAGTTTCCAAACCAGAAAGTCTTGGTGGAGGTGGTCGCGTCTCGGTGCCTTCTGGGAGAAAATTGCTTCGTATTGACCTGAATTTGTGACTTTGGGGCAGAAATCTCTGATGACTATGATAAAAAGGTTTACCACTTTTCTTAAGCCAGCTGGCTTCAGTCTCCTCTCCACATATAGGACAACCTAGGTAACCATGTATATTGCACCCAGATAAGGTCCTATAAGCATGAAAATCATGAATTGCCCATATCAACATAACTCTCAAAATGAATTCCTCCTTTTTCTACGAGTCGAACACTCTCACACCGTCAACCCATAACTCATTCAATTCATCTATTAGTGGTGCTAAGAAAACATCAATGTCACTACCCGGTGCTTTTGGACCTGGTATCAACAACGACAAAATTGAAAAATCCTTTTTCATGCACAACGATGGGGGAAAATTTAAAGGCGTCGCAAACACAGGCCATATACTCTTATCTGTGCTCAATTTGCCAAACGGGTTAAACCCATAGGTTGATATTCTGAGGCAAACATTGCGTATTTCTTTAGCAAAGTTCGGGTATCGCTGATTTGCAGATTTCCACACAGATGAATCAATCGGATGTCGCATGAGATTCTCACCCACCTCTGCTCGACCATGCCAAGTCATTGCCTCTGCTATCCAAGGTATAGTGTAAAGTATCTTCAATCGAGGACCTAAAGGGAAATACTTTAACACCTTCTTAGGTATTTGCGTATCTACTTCGAACAAATGTTTATTATGTACTATCATCTTTTGTTCATATCTAGGTTCCTTACATACAGGACAAGCCCATTTGTCCTTGTGCTCCTTATAGTATAAAATGCAGTCATACTTGCAGCAATGAATTGATTTGTATTTCATACCCAAACCTTTCAAATTACCCTTTATGATCGAATAATTGACTAGCAGTGTATTTTCTTTGGGGAGCAAATCTTTTGCCCAGAGGAGTATTGCCGTCACACTTTTTCCCGACAAGCCAAATTTGCTCTTTAAGTTGTGCAACCCATCCATGTTATATAACTTTGTGTGGTCGGGGTTGGAGTTATGGTATAATGGTGTTGTGGCTGCTTCTTTTAACCGTATATAATCCTTAACTTGGTCTGTATCGTTGCCAACATGATCCTCACAACCTAAATCATTCCCTCTACTATCTTGCTTTTCTTGTGCTGCGTGCACTTCGTACGTATCATTTATGAGATCGTTTAACCTAGCATGTACTAACGGGTCACCATTTGTGTGAACAGTTTCATTGACAAGTATTTCTTCTGGAATATTCTTAAATTCCCTCTCCCCATGGAAATGCCAAAACGTGTAGTCAGTTTGCATACCCCAATGAAATAAATGTGCTTTTAGATCCACCCCTTTCAAACGTTTACCATTTTTACAATGATTGCACAGGCATGGGATAATATCAGTTTCAACATTTTTCGTTACATAATTCACAAAGTCTTTAACCCCATTAACGTATACTTTCCCCACTTTACAACTTTCATCCATCCACTATTTATATTGTGGAAACCCCATTAATTCTACAATACAAACAAATAGAAACTCAGTAAATTATAAAACTAAATGAAGTTTGAGCTGATATTTAGAACATAATCTCTGGCCTATCATTGCATTAATACTATCATTGCATTAAAACTCACAGGAAAACCCGACCAAGCACAAAACTTCAAAACTTCAACGACCACAAAACAATGATTATTTAATTAATTTTTAGATAAAATAAATATGAATAGTATAAAATGATTATTGAAAAAAAATCTAACATATTCCCAAACAAGATAATATTCAAAAAACGAAAGAGGTTAAACGATGTGTGGATATACTCACAACAAAATAATCAGATTTAACGAAGCATCAGATATAAAATTATTAACGAAGCATATGAAAATTTTGACCTAACGAAGCATCAGAACACAAAACAATGTGTAGATATACTCACTTAGCACAAAACTTGTTGGACTGATACGTATTTATCATTGAGGAAAACAAAATAATAAATTGTATGACCCAAATCTCAATATGAGTATTTATGACTGATATAAATGGGCAAAACAAAATGGAAATGGAAATCAAAATCAATTTATGACCAAAAACCCATAATTTCTCGTTCCTTTATACCTTTCCTCTCTCCTCACTATTTATCATCTCCTACACCCACACATTTATCTCTCTCCTGCTCCATAAACAAGAACCCATCTGAAAAACTAACCCAACTGCCAAATCATATTAACAAATCGTACTAACAAATCGTATTAACAAACGCATCATTAGCGGTAACAAATCGTGCTAACATATTAACAAACCCATCATTAGTGCTAACATATTAACAAACCCATCATTAGTGCTAACATATTTACATTAACAAATCGTGCTAACATATTAACATATTTACATTAACAAATCGTTCTAACATATTAACAAATCGTGCTAACATATTAACATATTTACATTAAAAAATTGTGCTAACATATTAACAAATCGTGCTAACAGATCAGGCTAGGGAAAAATCAATTTATATTAAACTAGGGCAAAAATCGATTTACATTAACTAGGGAAAAATCGATTTACATTAAACTAAGGCAAAATCGAAATGAAAACTAGGACAAAAATCGATTTACCAAAATGTGGCGGGAGTTCTTCTACAGTGAGGGGCGGGAGTTCTTCTACAGAGTGAGAGGAGAGAGGTTACAAAATCGATTTACATTAAAGTAGGGAAAAATTTTTGTGACCCATCCCAGCGGTCACAATTTAAAGTTGGCCAAAATTTGTGAGTGTTGGAAGCAGTTACAAATTTATGACGGTCGATAGCAGTTATAAATTAACTCAACACCAAAATTTATGACTGCTACCAGCAGTCATAAATTTATGACTGTCATTAGAAGTTACAAAATTAGTACTTAGGTAAAAATTTGTGACTCCTCATAGCAGTTATAAATTTATAACTACTTATAAGAGTTATAAATTAGGCCTACTAATAAATTTCTGACTGCTTATGACAGTTATAAATTTATGACTGCTGATAGGAGTCACAAATTAATTAAATGGTAACATTTGTGACTCTCATTAGCAATGACAAATTAATTGACTCAATTTTTTTACTCCCCTTTATTTTATAACTCCTAATGGGAGTTACAAATAATTTTGTGACTGCTCCCGGAAGTGATAAGTTTGTCACCCCAATTAGTAGTCACAAAATTAGCATTTTGGTGTAGTGATTCTTAGCATGAGATAGATATGAGACATATAAATTAATCCACAATATAAATTATGATCAATCCCGAAATATAAACCATCCAACTAAGCGATAAAAGATCCATATCCATCCTAAACTCAAAATAAATCTAATCTCTAATAATATGAAATTGAATATTCTCCAACTTAATCTTGTGAAATAATCGAATAAAGTCCATAACACTTTGGACCCGAAAGGCCTAATCACAACCATAAATCGCGTCTCAAAATAGATACTAAGGAATGGAAAACTAAACTAAATCAACACGCATAAGGTAGAGCAACTCCGACTGCATCTCCAAGCGAATCTCCAAAATTCTATACGGCTTCTCCAAATACTAGTTCCTGAAAAAGTTAGTCAATGCACAAGGTCAGAGCCTCGATCATGAATACACACTACTCCCCTCAAATAGGATCCTTGAATCCAGACAGTAGCATTATACGCAATAAATATCACAATAGAGTATTTTAAATTAAACGAGATAATTAAACGCGATAATATAAATCACTAACTACCCGTAGAGATCCCCTTTTATAAAGCCACACAATTGTGATTTTAAATTCCCAAGTCCCACGAAGTTAATCTTCTACTAATTAACTTAATTTACCAAATTTCTCAATTATTTATGTTCTTACTTCAATAATTATTAGGTATGGCGGTCCTCCCGCCACGGGTGATAATTCACCAAAATTCATTATTGCGGTCCTCCTGCCACGGGTGATAATTCACCAAAAATTTCACACTTCCCCTTGTCAATAGCCAACCGAATTCGTTTAAACTGTCAATCCCCCGTAATATGACAAGGTTCCAACTCACGACACGACATAAATCGCCCAAGCTGAACTGTTTAAACTGTCGGTCACTGACACATTATGTCTCCACCAATTTTAATACCCGTTTTTATCTTAGACATTAATTCTCAATTTCTCAATTTTCCAATTTATAGATTACCTCGCCCTTTTATCGATGTGAGATCCTCAAAATATCCCTTAGTCCCATACCTAAGGGTACCCAAGTTATCAATACGTCCTACCCAATATATAGGATGAATTTCTAACATAACCCTCTACCTAGTCGCATGCTTAGGACAGCGTAATGACGATAAATCATTAAAATCAGCCCACCCCGACATAATAAAATCGTGATAATCTAGCCTCACTAGTCCCATACCTAGAAGGCATAAATCATCAAAAGTCTTACCCTCTAATCCCATACCTAGAAGGCATCCTAAAATATAAGGAGAGAAAAAAATACCCAACAACCCGTCATCACAATGGAAAATTAATAATACCAACAAGTCAAAAAAAAAAACATAATGAGTCAACGTACAAATATTACGCATGATAGTCCAATTCTATTAAAACTTAAATTTAATTATCACAATGAAAAAATACCCAATTAATCTCATTTAATTATTTAAATTAAATATACCGATATTTCATCGTTTATACATCAAAATCCAAATTTCATTATCTCTACACAAATTATGTGAGTTAAACGTCCCCAACTTCATTTATTTCCAAACCAGGATTTTTCTACATGCAACCTACACCCACAAAACCCAAAATCCACTAATGAATCCTACGTACCCAAAGGTTATGAATGTTATTCATATTAAAAGATTTCATAAAAATAACCCCAACTTTAGTGTTCACTTTCTCTAATTAGATTGTTAATTGATTTTAAGAAAACATTGAATTAATGTTTAGGCTACACTTAAAACGCATAATACTAAAGGAAAAGAATAGAGTATTCATGCCTGTGATTAATCAAAATCTGAATAGAAGGTTGAACTCCTCTTAAGAAAACACCACTTGAATCTTCAAAACTTGTGAAAAGTAGGGGCTAGGGGTTGAAGATGAGAGAAATATGCTTTGGAAGAGCTTTTTGGAGAAAGTTTGAGAGAAAATTGATTTTTTTGAAATCCCAGTGCCGTATAAATTTATTATATAAAGGGTTTAAGAGTTGGAAAGCAATTAGGAGTCTAGTCCATCCACCGCATGTAGTTCGAACGAGAATGCTTGTCGATCGAAAGATAATGCGAGGTCGTTCGAACTACATGCCCTGTCGTTCGAACGAGCCCCACAATCCCAAAATCAAATCTTTTAAAATCCGACATAATTATCTGGTAAAAATATATTAGCTGAGAAAATACGCACATGCCAGTTAAATATTTAAATAAAAACCTTTTAACTTTTTATAAAAGACCCGAATTAATTCCCGATTGAAAATAATAATAATAAAACCAAGTTAAATTCTTAAAGGCTATTAAATCCAAAAAATTATTTTTCTCCGATTTAATTAAAGTCAATTAATTAAAACACGGGGTGTTACAGTTCATTAGTAGAATCAATGGCCTTATGATTACAGTTTAATAATTCATTATCAAATAATAACTCAATTGACTGATTGATTAAATAATCATTAGTTGACAACACAAATATATGAATACTAACTGTATTACATTAAAGATTAAATGAATAACAAAATACAGAAAAGCTATTCCACTGGATGTTTTCCTTAAGCTTTGGAAGTTGGTTGCACTCTTTCCATGCCAGGAGGAGAATCATCCAAGGTATAAGGGGAGTTGATAAAGTTGAAAGCCCTCAGTATTTGTCTATTACTGCTTCTCGGTGCACTAAGCAGATGAGGAGGATGGACTATTTCATGAACATCATGCAAAGCATAGTCTCCCAAGTATTTGATAATCAAGCACTGGGGAATAGCATCATCAGGAATCCATGATATGTCCAATTTGAATGGAGGCTTGTCACAATCTAGCATACCAGTGTAATTCCAGTACCACAGATCACTGTTACGATCATATTTCAGCAAAGTTAAACAGTTTGTCCATCCCCACCTGTAATCTTCACGATGGCTCTGGGCAAGGTGATCATCAACATGGCTAAGGGATTCATTGTAGCCTTCCATCCACACCTATCAAGGTTGTTTATGAAATTAAAAGGTTAAGCTCTTAACTTGATATTGAAGTTTATTCAAAAGATCACTCTTCACCTTTAGCTGAATAGATTGGTCAACAATGGTTTTATCCTTAGCTTCTAGCTTTACAGACAAATCAATAATAGCCTAACTCTTTGCTTTCAACTGGGTGGCTTGGTCGACTAGTGTTTTATTGGTTCTTTCCTCATCTACAGTTGGTCGACTAGACTCTGCTACCTGGAAGTTTGCCCAGGTTTGGTTTTCTTCCAAGCTTCAAGTTCCTCTGCTAGCCTAGCATTCTAAGCCTCTAAGAAAGAATCACCTTGCAGATGACTTCTTCAAGATGTCCAACTCATTTATGAGTTTATTATTTTCCTCTTCAAGAAGTTTGGCTATCTCACTGGATTCATCCACTTCTCGGCTCAAAAGGAACTCTTTTCATTTATACATAAAGGCATACTTTTCAAGATTCTTCTCAAAGCCCCAACATTCACTTAAGGCTTTGTACTTTCCTTCGTAGTCGTCAAGGAGCGAAACCAAAGTAAATTTGTGGTCTTCTTGCAGATATTCAATCATCTCATAGTAGGAAGCATTATTTATCACTGCCTTGTCCAGCAAACAATGAATGTGGGTGTGTTACTCCTTAACTTGGTCACAAGCATCTGAGCTAAGTAGGCTGACCAAGTCCTCTTTAGACAAAGGAATATGGCCTACTTCCAGCAAATTTTTACTCTGCCTGATCAGGTCAGATTCATCAGAAATAATAGCTTATTTCCTAGCATCAAACTAAAAATTATAAAGGTAAGAACACAAGTGTAATTACTAGGCAAACTAACACATAGAATGTGATCTCATGAAGACAACTCAACCAAGAAAGAAGGCACAAGTAAAAAAAATCCAACACATTTATCTAAAAGGAAGTATTTTCATCAATAAGCAGAAGGTGTTCGATAATAGTCCCATTACAAGACAAATAAACAAAAAGAAAAACAAAGGAGTTAAACCTTCTCCTGAACATTACTTCTAGAGGGTTGGTCGGTAAAAGGGATGACTTTATCAATGGGCTTTAAAGTTGACACATCAGGCTGAATGGAGGATTCCCCATATCCCTCCTCCCCATCAAAATCTTCCTCTAATTTTAGAGGAGAGTCTGGATCATGCCTCAAGAATAATTCAGAGTCCTCTACAGTGCCGACCTCCCTGAGGGCCTATGACTAGACATCCTTAAAGGACTTCTTCCTAATAAACTCAATCTGAGTAGAGGCTGACAGAAAAGCCTTGTCCCAGCCTTTATTGAAGGAGTCTTCTTTTATTTTCTTATTTTTGGCCTTCTCTGTAACTAACTAAGAGATCAAACTAACAACTTTCTCTTTGGTAGACTTCAAGAGAGCTTGATTGTCCACCAATTTATCTTCAGCCATCTTGGCCTTTTTTTTTAGCAGTCATCAATTTTCCTTCAACAGTAGTGGCTCTCTTATTAGAATTTTTCAACTTAGCATACCAAGTCTTCTATTTGGACTCCAACAGTTGCTTTAAAGCCTCAACAGATTGCCTTAGACCCTCAAGAGAATCCTTAAAATCTCCTCTCGAAGAACGAATTTGACCGTCCTTCTCCAGTATTTGATTAAAATTCACCAAAAACTGCATAAAGGATAATATCATATTACAAGGAGTATTAGGAGGAAAGTAAGACATCAAGGGCAAGTAATAGAGGAGAAAGAATTACCATAGCCAATCTTTGGCAATTATTTTCTGCTAAATTTAATCTGGGTAGATGAGCAAGAGTTGATCTATCAGCAGAGTGGGTACCAGTCTTGATTAATTTCTTGGGCACACCAGGATGAATAACAACTAAGAATGACCCAGCAATAGCTAAATCCTCCTGAATCTTCTCAACTAACTCTTGGTCGAAAGAGATCTTCTCCACTTGCTTATCAGACAAGCCTTTTCCGGCCTCTTGAATTGAGGTGTAGCAGTATCAATCTCCCCATTAGTGATGAACGTTTTCAGTAACTTTAAAGATTTTCTCTGGCTTCTTGGCATCAGCTGCCTTGCTAGTCTTCTCGGCAGCTCTCTTGGTAGTTAGGGACAAAGCTCCAGTTATCTAATTAGGGATTTTCCTCTTTCCCATACTAGAAAGTTGAGAAGTGGGAATAGTATATATATCCAACGATTCAAAAGAGGATGAAGTCCCAAAGTCCTTCTTAGCACTATCAGATTCCTCAATCGAAGAAGTAGGAACTATCTCCCCTTCAAGATGTATGGGGGATTGAGCATCAAAAGTAGTGGGCCTAGCAATAAAGGAGGTAATTGAATTCCTATACTATAAAAAATACGAGGCAACTCTTGGGTGTTCCTCGCAAATCTTCTGATGAAGTTTCCCCAGGAATTTCAATTCATGGATATTAACATCATTTTCTTTGGGACAGTTCTTCTGGCTCCCAATTGTGCAAAACATGACAAGAAAATATTGGCTAGCACATCGTCAAACAGTTGGTTGACAAAAAGATAAGTAACACTAATTAAATTCAACAACATATGCCATGTCCTATTTGGGGGAACCTGGGCCCGTCATACATCTCTCCTCTTTAAAGAGGAGTATGTTGTCAATTCTTTGCAATAACCCAATAGTTAAAATAGTCTTTATTGGAGTTTGGAAAATTGATAACCAAGGCCCTATTGGCAAACCATGTCTTCATATAGTAAGTATTATCACTAGTAACCCATTTGTAATAAAACATTAACTCAGAAACGCATATGTGGGTTCCATGAATTTGATTGAGCCTATGCATCCCATTTACCACACTCTAAGTACTGGGGGCTACCCTAGCAGGAACGACATCAAAATACTGACAAAACTCTAGATAAAAGCAATTGGGGGGAAAGTGAAACCACATTTAGATATGAACAAAGAGGGAATTCAGTGACCCTCTGGTAATGACAACACCTTAACAGGGCGTACAGGCATTTCTAGCTCTAACCAATCAGGAATATTCCTTTCATGCCTAAATTCATCTGGAGAATCCCCGTGAACTATGTAAACTCTGGTTACTCTAAAGAAAGAAACAAAGCAAAATAAAAGAGGAAAATAAATCTTACAGAGAAAATTATGACTGAAGCGAAGATAGAACGCAAAGCAAAACTCAAAGATAGAGAACTTGGAGAAGAAGGAGAGTACAAAAGCTTGAAAAGTTGTGGTATGAAAATCCGACAAAATCTCGTCTCTTATAAATTACTTGGAAAATCATGCAAGAAATGATTCAATATCGACGATTGACGTTTTAATTTCTTCACAATTCTGAAAGCGCCAAAAATACTAATACACCCTTTGGCAGTTCGCTAACTTTTAAATTATTCATGAAAATGCCACTACAAAATAAAAATATGGAAAATTTTAGCAAGTCCTACACGTCAGCATGCACCGACCAACTTTGAACAAGATATACTCCATCCTTTTAGCAAAAGCATCAATAATTAAGTATTGGGGTCCTCTATTGATACTAAAAATTATCCACCTATGTGGACTAATAAGAAATGGACAGTTGTCTCCTTACGTGGCAAAAATCCTCATCAGCAGTCACTTAAATAACTCCAAAGATAGTTGTTCGGCAGGCATGGGGGAATAACTAGGGGTATTTTCTCACGTGGTATAGACAATCAACCATCACATTCATTTTGTATGGGTGTAAATGCTTGAATATAAAAGGCACTACAACCCTTGATCTCCAGGTCTCTATAAATACATTGTATCCCTTTCATCAAAGGCATGATAGAATGGATTCTAGGTTATTATTCTTAACAATAGTACATAGCTTTCTGTAATCACTTAAACCAATACAATAATAGTGGACGTAAGTGCTCTTACATAGTCGAGCCACTTTAAAAATCAATCGTTTCTTATTTAATTATTTCATCAAGATCTTATATTTTATCTATGATTAAAAAAATTTGGATCTAGTCCATTTTTTTGACATCAACTCATGTTATAAATGATGGTTTTTGTGTTTCGTGTGGTTTAGCAGTTGAAAATAGAAGCCACCTATTCTTTGATTGTCCTATATCAAGTCAGATATGGGGGAGAGTTTTATATATTAATGGTCTTGATGAGATTTCTAGGGGATTTGATAATGAAGTGAAGAGATTAGATATTAAAATTAATAATTTTGGCATTTTGATTCAAAAACTTAGCTTGTCTATTGCCATATAACATACGAGGATCAAGAAATGAGAAGATTTTTAAAAATGGCATTGTTAGTAAAGATCTTATCATCAAGAGAATTGAAAAATGGCCTAAGATTGCACATACAGATGGAAAGGATTGAACAAAAATGTGGAAAATGAAAGTTTATAAAGAAAACAGGGTATAAGTGAAAGAATTCTTAGGTGACTGGTTTGTGCCTTGGTTGAAGATGCAAATCCGTGATGACCCGACCCTTTTCGCATTATTTTTTTGAATCTTGGAGGTGGAAATGATGTATCTTGATGTCCTCTTTGTTAATTCTTGATTGTTGTATGGCTGTGTAGATCTCAATGGACGTGTGATTTGAGAAATATTATTATTTGTAGCTCGAGTTTGATGCTTATTGAGACTAGATATAATTACTCTCCAGACTGGCCTTCTCTGCATTTAATCTTGTGATGGAGTTTTGCTTTCAAGTTGATGATGATTGGTTTGGGTGTTCTTCTTCTGACCTTATTGGTTCCCTTCTACATGTAAAGATTTTTTGATCCTCTATAGTGTATGTTCCCTTTTGTGTTGATTTCGATGGTGAATTTTAAAGGTTTTAGACTTTGTATGTACTCTGGCTTATTGGTGTTTGATTTGGCTTCTTTGAACTTTGTTGGTCTTCTGTTGATTAGGTTTCATGAGGTTGTGACTTTTTTGAGTTTTAGGTTGATTGATGTGTGGTTTGAAAGCTATTTTTTTGAATTTCTTTCTTCTGGTTCAGTGTTTTGCTGGTTTGATTCGTCATGGTCAAAGATGGTTGAAGCTTAGTTCATTTGGTTTTGGCAAGACAGATGAAGCTGGAATGATGTTACAAAGGTTGTTTATTATTTTGAGTGTTGTACACTTGTTTCTTTAGTTGATAACAGTGAGAGCAGTGCTATGGGTACAAAGTAGCTCCAAAAAATCTTCACAAAAAGTAGTGCTATTGGTGTCCTGGCGGGATCACATACCACAAGACAATATTTAATAGGTAGGTGAAAGAATAAGTGGAATCTACATATGATTTTATGAAGATTTTTATGGATATCTTTATACTCATATCACTATTCTAATGACAGATAGGGTCTAAGTATGCTCATTTTCTATTGGTCTGTGCTGAGACAGTCAAGCGTAGAAGTGTGCATGTATGGGTGGGTTTTCTTGTTTGTAGTTGTACACGTGGATGTGTTTTCTTTTTATAGATAATTAAGGTAAAGGCCATGTTCCTTCTTATATTTGAATTTTTAGGACAATGCTTTTTAAGTTTATAAATCTAGTTCCTGTGGTACAATAGTATTTATAAATCTAGTCCCTGTGGTACAATACCTTTATTTTTTTGGTCCGCGCCAGCGGCACTATTTTTCACCTTTTTTCATTGTATTTTTAGTACAGGGACTAAATTTATAAAATTATATGGAGTGTCCTATTTTTATACACTTTCAGCACTATAAGGACCTTTTCCCAAAACTCCCTTCTTTTTAAGTTGTGTTGGGTTGTTCCTTTTGGGCCGATGTACTTTTAGGATATAGTTTGGGGTAGGTTTAGTCCTCCGTTTTTGTTATTGGATTATGTGGGTTTTTGTTTGGAATTTTCTGGCTTTCTTTTTTTGTAGCTTGTGGGCTTAATTTGTATTCGTTTGGACTGTTGCCTTTTGGTTAATAAATTACATTTTAATAAAAAAAAAGTACTGTGATAGACAACAAAAAAATAATTTGTAATAAAACTGTTGTCACTTTTCATAAATGGTAATTTGTACCGCCAAAAAAATTTGGGGGGAAATAGATTTGTGACTACCCTATAAAATGTTGACAACAACTTATTATCACATTTAAATGTTACTGAATAGTTCAATTAGTGAAAAAAATATTTTTATTAGTATATTATGAAGTTTTCTTTAAGGACTAATTTTTATGCATCTAAATGAAATAAGTGAAATATCATAATTGACATATGATTCTTTTAAAAAAATATTATGGATTGAATATTTTATAAAGTATGTGACTGGAGAACATTGAACATTTTTTGTCATTATTTATTTAGTTTTGTTGGAAATTAGAATTTAATGATGAAATAATTTTATTTAAAATAAGATTCTTTTAAATAAAATTAAAACTATTTTTTAATTAGAAATATATACAATTAAATAATTCAAAAGTGGTTTTTTATGGTGTTAGTATTAATAATTTATTTAGGAAGTCATATACAACTCTCAAACTTATATGTACAACATTTATAAAAAAAACACAATAATGACGAGCAATAAAGGAAATCATACAACACAAAATGTATGTGATTCGGTAATGTGCCTACATTCATGGGGTCTCTCTCTCTCTCTCTCTCTCTCTCTATATATATATATATATATATATATATATATATATATAATAATAATAATAATAATAATAATAATAATAATAATAATAATAATAATAATAAGTTACAAAATGTATGTATGTCATAATCTGAGCTTATGATGTCACAAGATGCATTTTTTCTTGCAATACCCATTTTACCCTTGAAAATTTTGGTTTCCCCCTCTTTTAAGACACTCTAATTTGTTTCTTATTTTCTTCAAAATTCAAATACAAGGGTAGAATAGTATTTGACACATTATAGTCTCTCTCTCATAAGGAGTGGGTGTGTTTCCCAGTTTCTTAAAAAGGTTGTGGCTTGGATATCCGTTCCAAACCCAGATCTCATTCGACTCTCTCTCTCTCTCTCTCTCTCTCCTTCCCCTTTCACTTTAACCATATCTCAACACCGTCGCTGCCAGCCTGCTGCTTCCATCACACAACGACTAACATTGAAGGTAGTATTTTTTCACTTATGTATGATTACTCACTCACCATTTCAGATATGTGGATGATTATTTTCGCTCTCTCCATTTCAGATATGTTCACATAAAGACCTAAAGGTAATCTTTCTCTCTTTAATGAAATTGGGGTTTTGTTGTATGGGAGGTCATTTCCTCTCTCTGTCTTTCAATGTTAAATGAGATTAGGGTTTTTAAAACCCTAAAATCAAATGATCTTTTCAAACGATTTGGCCAAAATGAATGGTTATATGCTTCTAACGATTTTTTTCCTCTAAAATTTGAATTTTTGCCTCTTTTCTCATACTTATCTAATTTGTTATAACATATCATTTGTTTGTAGTAAAACCCTTACGAAGATAACATCTCGAATATCTCTTTCATACGAAGGTAACAAAAGAATAAAAATATACCAAACCAAATAAGAAACCCATGTTCAATCATCTCCTAAATTTAATTATGGGTCCATTTGGGTTGAACCATTTGGAAAATGGGTTTTAGTTTGTTAGCCGGGGGATTTTTATTCAGGGTTGTGGTTGCCCAGAAACCCATAACCGCGTTGGGTAAGTTTTCGACTTGCTCAAACTGCAATGGAACATGCCGGGTCAGTTATTTCTGCAATCGCTAGTAGGATGGTGTTGTTGGGTGTCGTAGCTATGCTAGGTTGGGTCGGATGGCATGTTGTAGCTGTGGGGGACGGGTACGAGTTTACCCATTCCGGTTTAGATTTCGGTTCGTCCCACAACCGTCCATCCTAATAACTGGCTGGTAGTGATTTCAAATGTTTTCTTCTTATAATTATTCCCATTTTCTTTTTTTTTTAAATGTATATTTGTATGGTGATGAAACTTTAAAGAGGGATATAGAAGATTCCCCAAGCTGTAACTAGATTGATATTTGTACAATGAAATGGGTCTATATATTATATATTATTTATTTTATTTATGATTTTGTGATTATTTGTTCCTTTTTTATTTGTATATTTTTTCCTGCCTAAAAACTCACAAGAACTTGCAACAATCGAGCAATGTAATATTTGTATGGAGACTGTTCAATATCTATTGGTTTCTTTTTATTTGTTATTTTCAAAGTTAAATTTATGCAAATCATTGCTTGACTTTATTGTTTGGATTGTTTCATGTGGATTTCGTGATCTAACGGGGGATTGCTGTTGAAACAATTACTTATCATTATTAGTAATTATTTTACGTTTGAACTAAGATTTCTATACCAATTTATGAGTAAATAGTTAGATGTACACAATTTCGATATGTTCACCTCAGATAAAGTGACTTTTTTTTTTCCTGAACAAGGGATACGATTCATGGAGATCGTGTTGTCATTATCTCAACACAAAGAAGATTTTTGGGAGCTTTATTGGACTTCATAGTTGTAGGTATCTTTTTACAAATCTACATATCGATTCATTTGCTTAGTATTCTGTTAAAAGGAACATTCACGAGACTTAGTTAAAGGAACACTCATATGCACAAATTTTCTCCATCTTAGTATTCTCATTTTGGGTAAATGAGTTTATGCAAACATAGTTCTATTATAATTTTGTTTCCCATTTTATTTGTTAAGACGACATTTCATTTGTCAATAGATAGACTATTCAATAATGGTTTTTTTACTATTTTTTTTACAGAGAAAACAATTATAATGCAAACTGCAATGTGGTTTTGTTCACTTAACTCTTTTATATGATTTAGTATGTTTTGGGGCTTTGTTCAAGCTATTATATTTTTTTGGTACATAACTATGAGAAACCTTATGTGTGATAAAGATTTGAATAGAATTGAAATTCCAATTACATACTTATTTAATTAGAGTCAATTTATGAATCAAATAAATTCAGTCCTTAAACTCAAATAACTACGTGCGTGAAGTGTCAAACCTACATAAATAAAGTATGCGACACAATAATTCAGGAAAAATACCCTCAGGGAAAAACCTTTTTATTTCACTATAATTGTAAATCGCAACTTACATCAGATTACAATGAAATACAGTTTGACACTCGAATACCCGCAGGCGTCGGTAGATGTTGTCAGCAATAAGTCCACATGCAGCGAACCTACATGAACCGCAGTCCAGTCTTCAACCCAGGAACACAGCAGCCCTCCTTAATGACACGCAATCATAAAATTCCGTCGAGACTCACTCCATAATAGCACGCAACCCTCGATTGTAGAAATCTCCCCACAAAGTATGAACAATAGCAAACTCTATTTCTGATTCCACAAAAATAACTCACACAAAAGCAATTGGGATTGTGAATTGTAAAACAAAAGTTATGAAGCCTCAAATATGTTGGAGAATAAACCAAAACACTCAAAATCATATGCTGTTTAAAATCAGTGTTTCTCCACACGAAATTAAGTAGTCTGACATCCTTTAAATACTAAAATTCAAGGTGGTGACGTGTCGACTAAAACACCTCTCGTTCGAACGACATGCGGCGTCGTTTGAGCGAACCTCCATCTCGTTTGAACGAGATGTGACGTCGTTCGAGCGACAGTCACTGATCCTCTTAAAAAAGACTTTTAAAGTTTTAAATAACTTGGAATCCTCAAATCTTAAAACTGTTCACGGGATCAGGAGATTTTTATCCAAAACTTTTATGATAAAATGTTTTTTGAAAAATAAAAATCATTTATTGAAAATTCTAAAAATCATTTTAACTTTTATAAAAAAAATATCCCAACACTTTTAACGTGAAATTTAAATGAAACTTAAACACATTTGACTAAATTCATACTTGTTGGGCTTGGATGTTGAAGTCTTCGTGAAATTCGAATTCGTCTTTGTAGATGTAGGCTTCTTAATCCTTCGACGACTTGTAGCAACTTGTACCGGTATACGACATACTAAATTGTGACGGGCAATGTCCCTACAAATCTCTCCCTATGTCTATGCCGATACAAAATAAAAATATACGAATTATCAAACACTAAAATGACCAATACAAATCTACCCTCCCATAAACTCAAAAGTGGAAAGATAAGCAAACAAGTCTTCTAAAATTTTCAAATGATGCTTCAACAATCAACTTTTCAAATCTCCAAGCTTTTCTTATCAGGGTGTGTAACGTAATGATCTTCAATTGTACCTACACACATGAAACAAAGAAAAAATCTCGTGACATATCGAGTTTGAAATGATATAAACATAAAACATGTAAGCATAATCAAATCTCCCCCATACTTAAACTCCCCCATAAAATCATAATTCGTTCTCCCCCTTTTTATTTGTCCAAAATAGACAAGGAAAAGAATAAATCATATAAAGAAAATCGGGATGTCACGGTAGACAAAGGCAGACAAACTATAATTTGAATTTTCAAATTTTTCATACAAAAAAATGGATAAATGATGTTACGAAAATCACACACCATGAATTTATACTAAGATAACCAAATCATGGAAATGGAATGAATGGGTGTGAACTAATTCTATATGAAAGTCAACTCAATCATATCATATGTGCAAGATCCATAAGTGTACTCCTAACGAATGAACATAAAAAATAGTCCTTAGGTGTAAAAATTATTGAATTTAGATGACATCATCTTAATCATATCAACAAATAAAAGTATAAATGATTTCCACACCAATAACGTCCAAAACTATGTAATGCTTTTCATGACTTTCAAGGACGTGCAAACCGTTATAAATTCCACCCAACACTCCCTCATTAAAAGATAATGCTTTTTATTTTTCTTATGAGGTGATGAAACAAAAAAACAATTGGCCAATTTTTGGCATACTTTTCTTTTTATTGCCTTTCAATTTTTTCGAGCTCTTTTAAACCTCATTGGACCCCGGATAATTTTCAATTCCTCACTTTTTTAGGTCCTTATAAATGGTGGCTTAATCGCAAAGGGTAAATGAGAACCTTTCATATCCCTTCCATGTTTTTCATAATAAATCACACAAATCTCACAAACGGTTTAGAACATGCACTACTTTTTGTCAAGTTTAATCGCATTTGGTTCGTTGTATAGACATAATTGAGATAGAAACACTTAACCAACATGTGATAGACAAGTGCAATAGTAAAACAAATATGTGCGTATGTGCAATAAAGGACAAATAGAGTCAATCATGTAGGTAGCAACACTATATCATCTCAATGACTCCAAACTTTGTAAAGCACATGAATGACACAATATATTGTCTCAAAACACTATCAAATAGACACACGGTTAAATGGAATGAAATTGTGACTTGGTCATCCTAAATGTCAATTCATATAAGGTGCAAATAAAATACAAAACTCTTTTTGGATTTTTCAAAATATTTTATAAAAATGAAAATCTAATATAAAATGTACATGTCAACACACTAGCAAATATATATCATGAAACCACAACTAGTGTATGACAAAAATCATGCAAGCAATCAACGATATGAAATAGCAAGTGACGAATCATGTGCCAGCATGTGAGAATTAACACGTCTAGAATCTAGTGCCTCTAAAAGTGATTTCTTAACCCAAATAGATGTGAAACGTCGTATGACGGTTTTGGGAATCACGAGAACACTAGACATAAACTTCCTAGAATCTTTTTGAAGATCAAAACAAAAACACCTAAGGTGCCCTATCCTACCATAATGTGAACACGTGTAAACGGGTGGAACGCAACCTGTGGGTTGACCTTTTCTAACGTCCTTAGGAATAGTTGTGACACCCCGACTAATTAAATACCGGGTAGCTACTCCTTTATTAAATTAAATCAAAATGCCAAGTTGGCTCAGTTAATAGCATCACTTTCGAAAACATTTTTTTTTTATAATTACTAACCACCTAGTATTTAAAAGTAAGATGTCAAATTTTAAATTAAGTCTGGTTAACATGCGAAAAGAATAATGAAAGAATAACATAACCATTCACCATAACGGGACAATAGAATAACCAACAAATAACAATAAGTCCAGAGGAAAACTCCTCACAATAATCCCACAACTAAAATAAATAAAACAGTGTATCCTGAATTAATTACATGCCAAAAGTCTGAAAATCTGAAATCAGAAATGTCTCTAATGGAAATGGGCGACATGCCCTACAACTGATGAAATCTGAATATATAGAGTCAAGACAAATGAAGCATCTACTAGCAAGGCCCTGTAACTTTCACAACAGCTACAGCTCGTCACCTGAATGAAATTCCTGTGCATGGTGTCCTTGTGGCTGGGCACCTAAAATGGTTTTTTTACAAAAAATAGATTTGAAAGCAAACGGGTCAGAGCCCGAAAGTGGAGAGTATTTAAAAATAGCAAGTGTTTTAATAACATTAAAACAATGAATGCAAAATACATGTTAGGACGTGCACTCACATGAAATACTCACCTCTCGACTACTTGTGCACTCCTAACGTACCGTACCCATCTAAGAGACATTTATATCTAACCAAACCGTCATAAATTCTACCCCTTTTCCACTCGATTCCCATTATACATTCTAACGTATCAATTTAAATAGAAGGCTTTACTTAATTCGGATTCTCAATTATTAGCAATACAATTCATTACAGGTTATCCCTTTGTATTTTCTCAAAGCGTTACCGTATTTATACTCACAATACCAACATGAAAGTTCTCATTATTTAAGTGTATAATATTCACGTCATAAATATACAATACAAGCACCCCGAGACTAAACTGCGGTGCACACATACTCTGCTATCCATCCCGGTACATCACGTACATAAGGATCACGCATTCCGAATCTCTCAGGAATCGTTCTCAGATAATAGCAAATCACAAACAATGGAGGCGAACACAGTCACATCACATAGGTCACGCACATACCTACGCTCCCACGATCAGCAAACTTATTAACATCTCAATAAGTCCTTCTCTGACCTATGTTTGTCGAGGTACCAATCTAAATCCCCCCGTAGGCACACAAAGAATAGATGGCCCTAAGCGAACGTAAACCTCCTGTGATAGCAAGTATGGTAGGTATGTCATACACATAAAATCATATATATACTAAGAATGCACACATATTAGCTATTACCATATTTATTTTAGTGGTATACTTATCGTTCTTATACCCACACACTTGTCCCCGGTTTATATATACACGTCATCCATTATCCTCACGTCGAAATTAGTTACTCACGTTCTAACCCATAAATATCATTTGGTTCAAACCCCACTTCTATGTTTTACTCCTCAATATATCCCAAATGTCCCAACTATATCAATTAGTCCTCAAGGAAATGTCATCTCTACAATTAAATAAGGTTACGGAACACTAGAAATCAAATCAGGCCAAAAAGGCCAAACTGTCAGCTCGTTAGAAGTCTCGTTCGAACGAGGCTGTTCGAACGATAGTTCGTTCGAACGAAGTGGGCATCTAACGAGATCTCGTTCGAACGAAAGGCATCGAACGAAAATCCCACTAGTTAAAAGTCAAACAGTCAACTCGTTAGAAGCTCGTTCGAACGACCTGGGCAGGTCTTCTAACGAGGTGACAGTTCGAGCCCAGAATTTCCCCTTTTCGTTTTTCCCAATTTTCTTCACCTCTAATCCCATGTAAAAATCGTTCCAACAATATTTTAAGGTTTCTAATCCACATTAAACATTCATAGGTCATAACTAAACATTTGTACAGGGCCAAATCTTCCTAAACATCATCTAATCATCAAATCTCCCCAATTTTTCCCAAATCCCATGAACATGAACCCTAGAAAATTAAAGTCATCCATAAACATAATTAAATATGTTTTTGTGATATAAAAGATGTATTTCTAACAGAATAATCACCCTAACACAATTCTACATGCAATCTCCTCATCAAAATGTAAATTTCTAATTCCAAATCAATGGGTTTTTATCATCCTCCAAGAACAATACAATTATATAAATTTCCTACGCATGGAAGAAGCATTCTTTGCAAATAACGTAATTAAACCACTTGCCTCTAATATTTTTCTGAATTTGGTGTTGAATCTTGGATGTAGGTTGCTCCCTTTCTCTCTCTCTCTGCAGAATTCTCCTTTCTCTCTCTCTCTACAAGTTCTTCTCTAAAGATGACAATGGAGGTGGAGTTTTATTTTTGGACCCTTAACTTCTATTCTAAACTTCTCCCGTAGCCCACTACTTAGTTTAGTGCAGATAATGGGTTGATGGGTTTAATTATAAATCATAATTAAACTCTAATTTTCGTGGATTTTAATTCCTAAAATTCCAAAATTATCAAACTACCCTTTTAAGTTGCCGGTATGGCCTAAAAATGCCCCGGGACCCAAACTAAACCCCCGACTAGTGTTTTATGACTATTTCGATCCTTCCGAATGCGTTGGCGCACTCAAAACGACCATGCGATTAATAAAAATAAAATTCACTTTTTAATTAGAATAATTACTTTCCTGATGCGACTGTCACACGCGTCCCAACAAAATTTCCAAATTGCCGTATTTCAATCTCACGATAAATTTCATAATTCAATATTCATATATAGCCATATATACACATTAAAATCAAATACCAACTCGCATCTCGCTAGTATTTTTACCCTAATTGATTTCCAATTAATACACATTTAATTTAATTATACCCATAAATAAATATCACTAAAATACGGGGTATTACAATAGTTGACCCTCTAAAACAAATAATGGTGTTGGCTTTAGCAATGGAAACATTAGAACATGACGAGCCATTACCATCACTATCAAACCTACTTGAATCATTTAAATCATTTTCAACTTTAAAATATTTGATTCAAGCAACGAATTAGACTCTTCCAAAGATAGGGATTTCTTTTTCAAATTATATATTAAACTTAACCTTTTATTGCGCTCACCCTCAATTAAAACAAACTTATCCCTAAGAGTCTCTTCATATGCCGTAAAATCATCGATTAATTTTTTATCCTCAATGGCACAAACAAGAACCCTATAATTTTTAAAGTCATCCAATTCTTTTTCTAAAACTAGGACTCTATCATCACTCTCCCTTATGGACAATTTTAAAGAGTTAAATTCATGGTTCAAAGTGTAGACACCCCATTCTAATACCCCCTAACCTCTCCTTAGGTCCCTAGCACCTCCCTTCATCATTGCAAACCCAAGTCATACCCTAAGTACTGACCTAGAGGTCATTGGGCACCCCTAGGCTTTGTTCGACCAAAAGTCAAACTCTTCAGATCAAATGATACTAAATGAATCTTCGACGGGCACCGAATCCCCCTTCCAACGGTCCATCCCATGCGCAATTTTGACTTACGGTGCGAACGAACGACCTATTTTCCCCCAAAACTCGATTAGGAGGTCACCGGACGCTCCCAGGCTCTGTTTGATCAAATTTAGCTCTCCAGATCGACCAAGACTAAATGAATTTTTGAAGGGCACTAAAACCCTTTTCCAACGGTCTGCCCCGTGTGCGATTCTGACTGATGATGCGGACGAACGATCCGTTTTACTCCAAAAGGTCACCGAGTGCTTCCTGGCCCTGGTTGATCAAAGTCAACTCCCCAAACCAAGTCAAACTCTTTGGAATGTCTAAGTAAATCTGCTTAACTTTTCAACGGTCCACCCCGTGCGCTATTCTGACTTACCATGCGAACGCATGATCCATTTACGTCCGATAATTCCTCATCCAAAGGACCGACGAATGCTTCCGAACCACATTTGACCTAAAGTCAACTCCCGGACCCAGGATAAGTCCAAGTACTTTTGAAGGTATCATAAATACCTTTCCAACGGTTCACCCCGTGTGGGATTCAGATCAACGGTTCGCGCTTTACGACCGATTTTCTGAAGGAACCTGAAAGAGACTGCCAAACGGCAGGTTCCAAACCCTTGCTATCGGTATTGTACCTCAACACACCTGCTGATTGGCAGGACCAGGTCTATGCCGATCGATAATGCCCTGAGCCTATAAAAAGAAGGTCCTAACCTCATTCCAAAGGAGAAGAAAAATAAGAGATCCATCAGTCTCAGCAAGCTCAGAAAACCCCTCTCGAAGTCAGTGTGATTTCCATATTCAAATCCCTTTCCACTCTTCACCTTTCATCACCTTATTCATCAAACTTGATGAATTAAGTACCCTCCATCATCCTCCAAGTGTAAGGGCTGCTCCCCAACATCCAAGATCAAGCTCAAGATCTTCAAGAAGGTCCAATTTTCTCAACTCTCTCTTTAAATTCCCCTATATTTGGATCAATTCGTTTTACTACTTAGCACTTTTATTGTCTCATCTCACATATCTTAATATACTTTTTATTTAGTATTATTGCTCATCTCTTATTTTCATATAAATAAACCCCCCCAAAAATAAGAAAAAAAGTATTTGCTCATAAATTCCAAATGGGAATTCTCACACTTTTCTCACAACTATAACACTTTTTTGTACACAGACACACATATAAGAGAAGTCCCCGATTGGATCTATGGGATAAATCCCACCCGTCATTTTGCATATGAACTACGTGGACTTTGATGCCTCTATAGACTACGTAGGCGTCTCGGTGTAAAATCCGTGACCCGAGTCCTATTCCTACTCTTCTCTCATTTTATATTTTTCTATGTTCTTTAAACTTAGCTCTCTTAAATTCTATATATTTACATATACATATATATTTGTTCTTAGTGGCATATTATTTCATGTGCATTATCGTTCCGTTATAATGATCAACGCGAGAATAATTGCATAAACCCTATTTTCTAATATTATTTATTTTAGGAACATTCCTATGAATGACTCGCTTTATCTCTTCCATGATACAAGTTAATGATTCCTATCTCCATCATGTATACACATGCACACATACCACGGGGAAATAAAGGAAAATAGAAACAACCCATGAGAGAGTGTAAGGGCGGAATGAGTGCCTAACACCTTCCCATTTCGTAACTTAGCCTCCGGACCCTTTTTCGAATCAATTTGGCTTCGTATGTATCAGTATGTCTTTGGATGCTGTCCTTCGGGATGGCTCCCTTTTCTTTTGTCTGTTTTGAGTAAAATAGACTGGCGACTCCATCTCTCTACATTTTTCACCTCATCAGCAACGCCGGTCGAAGCGCTCTCGAGAGGGGCGTGCGGGACCAAAGGGATCCTCTCCCGTCGCGAGGAACCGGGATGGCCACATAAAGAAATAAATTTTTCGTGATAAAAATCTCTTTGATTTTGAACCGTTTGCAAAAGATCCATCGTAGATTTAAAAAGAGAATTTTCTTTTTCCAAAACTTCAATTCTTTTAGCAAGCGTCAAATTCAAATAATTTAAATCATCAAAACTATGCTTGTGCCAACAGGAGGGGGCATCAAAATAGATAAGTGCTCCATTGAAAATTGCGACAAATTTTTACAAAAACTGATTTTTAAAACAAAATCAATATCACACAAATATGCGAAAAACAAGGATCAAACGTAATAAATTAGCGTAACTCGCTCTAATACCAATTTGAGAAAACTTATGTGTGATAAAGATTAGAATAGATTTGCAAATTCCAATTACAAACTTATTTAATTAGAGTCAATTTAGGAATCAAATCAATTCAGCCCTTAAACTCAAATAACTACGTGCGTGCAGTGTCAAACCTACGTAAATAAAGTATGCGACACAATAATTCAAGAAAAATCCCCTCAGGGCAAAACCTTTATATTTCACTATAATTGTAAATCGCAACTTACATCGGATTACAATGAAATACAGTTTGAGACTCGAATACCCTCAGACGTCGGTAGATGTTGTCAGCAATAAGTCCACATGCAGCGAACCTACATGAACCGCAGTCCAGTCTTCAACCCAGGAACACAACAACCCTCCTTAATGACACGCAGTCACAAAATTCCGTCGAGACTCACTCCATAATAGCACGCAACCCTCGATTGTAGAAATCTCCCCACAAAGTATGAACAATAGCAAACTATGTTTCTGATTCCACAAAAATAACTCACACAAAAGCAATTGGGATTGTGAATTGTAAAACAAAAGTTATGAAGCCTCAAATATGTTGGAGAATAAACCAAAACACTCAAAATCATATGCTGTTTAAAACCAGTGTTTCTCCACACGAAATTCAGTAGTCTGACACCCTTTAAATACTAAAATTCAAGGTGGTGATGTGTCGACTAAAAACACCTCTCATTCTAAAGACATGCGATGCCGTTCGAGCGAACCTCCATCTCGTTCGAACGAGATGTGACGTTGTTCAAGCGACAGTCACCGATCCTCTTAAAAAAGACTTTTAAAGTTTAAATAACTTGGAATCCTCAAATCTTAAAACTGTTCACGGGATCAGGAGATATTTATCCAAAACTTTTATGATAAAATGTTTTTTGAAAAATAAAAATCATTTATTAAAAATTCCCAAAATCATTTTAACTTTTATAAAAAATATCCTAATACTTTTAATGTGAAATGTAAATGAAACTTAAACTCATTTTACCAAATTCATCTTTGTTGGGCTTGAATGTTGAAGTCTTCTCGAAATTCGAATTCGTCTTTGCAGATGTAAGCTTCTCAATCCTTCGATGACTTGTAGCAACTTGTAGCGGTATACGACATACTAAATTGTGACGGACAATGTCCTTACAAATTATAAAATATTTTGTATCTACATGTTAAGATGCTTATTATTATCACAACATTAAACTTTCTTTTATAGCACAAGTATTTTCTATTTTGTTAGTGGATTCATTTATAGTTACAGTTGTTGTTGCACATATAGTTAGATATCTATAACTCTTACATATTTATACTTTTATTTGGTCGTAGAGTGTTGCTCAAACACAGTTTCCATTGATAATTAGGAGGAGTAATAAAATTTATTTTAAGATTTTGTCTTTTACTTCTCTAATTTACTTATTCAAGACTTTTGAACTTGTATACTATTTTATTTTTTGGGCTACAGTGGTGATGATTATTATTTTTAATTCTATAGTAATATTTTGGTGCCAAGGAGACAATATGACTTTATGGTGAAGATTTTGCAGTACATACACTTAAAATGATTGTATTGTGAATGGGAGTGTCTCAGAGCAATTTATGGAGAGTGGATTGTATTTTGGGAACTTGCCAATAGGTGTAATGTAAATCTAGTCCACATTTAATTTGTGAGTTCGGGGTAAATAATTTTTTCATATGACAACAATTGTGGTGAGGACTCATGGAATGTGGCGAAAGCATTGGTGTTCTACCGAACATGACAATTGTTACACGAGTGGTTTAATGAATTGATAAATATTTAGTTATATAGAAAATTTATGTTTATACGATATCTTCATTATGTTGCTCAAGTTTATAATAGTATATAAAATTTATATTTGTATGATATCTTCATATATGAGCACATGAGTAATATGTGTTTCTTAATAATGGCAAATTGATGTATTTGCTTATAAGATGTTTAAGATGGACTGTTATCATTATTGTTGGAGTATATTTTGTTTCTTAAATAGGTGGATAGTCGTATAAGTAAACGAGATTTTTCCAAAATTTTTTAAATTGTGTACACTTCGTTTTGTTTTAAGTTGAATATTTGTAAACTATTGACAATCATCCCATTGAAACATTTTGGTTAGTTTATTACTAAAGATGCCATTAAGAGCCCATGGTTAGGGTTATATGTATGAATATTGTTGAATAGGTGACGTTGTTTATACTAGGTCCTGGACAGATTATTTTTTTATACCATACTCATGTGGATACTCATATAAACGAAGGAAATTTCGATCAACATTATCTTATATTTTTACCTTTATTTGTTTAAAATAAGATTTTGGACTTAAAATTATACTCTATTAAATAATTTTGGAAAAATATTCGTCCATCAGGAAAATTGGCCACGATTGATACTTTGAAAAATTATACTATAATACCAAACTTTTCTTACTTGAACACACGATTCGTACTTTGAAGAATTGTCGTCATGCGTTCAGGCACAGGCATACCCTAGTCTCTCTCCCTCTCTCTCTCTCTCTCTCTCTCTATATATATATATATATATATATATATAAGCTTTTGATAATCAAAATTTCATTCCCCTTTTCCCACGGGTGTATGTTATGCTAATAGAGAACGGAAAGAGAGTAAGTCGTGTATAGGACATTATGGCCATCAGATGTAGTTGCGATCTGATTAAGTAGATCCAAACCTGAGATCTTCACCGATTTGATCCTTTTTTGTTATTTTGTTCAACTTATGATAATTTATCAGAACTATCGAACACATGTTAGCTCTTCTAATTAAGTCAAATGATTTCCCCACAACGGCCCCTAAAGCTTTGCACATGCATGGGATGGAAAAATTTGATCCTCAGCTGATTTTAACCTTAGTTAGTAGTGATGCTTGATCGTCCGTAAAGGATGAGGTTGCAGTGTATTAACACTTGTAATTTTAAGATGATAGTCAACTTTATTCTTCCCATTAAGTCTGGGGAGTACACTCGTAATTTACCTCGATTTTTCATGGTACGCTGGTAACTGCACATTGAAGAGATATAGCAGTGTTAACATGCGTGCCAACCGTCCTATTGAGTCTCGTTTCAAATGATGAAACATCTTAGAAGTTGAACCCATTACGGTAATGATTTCCCTACCGCCATTTTTCAATCTCATTTCTTCACTAATTTAAAAACGTACATAGTGTTTTATCATTTCTATAAACTGTAAGCCTCTTTTTTCTATCTCATTTCTAATTGTTCTTTAACTCTTCCAGTCGATATTCTTCATATTTTCCATTATTCTTCTCCTTGAGTTTGAAAAATGGTTTATGCGGTGAGTGAGAGGTCTATAGTATAATTTTGGAAAAGGTTTTTCCATTCCCGATTGGGTTTTCATAGGCACATTGAGCAACCTGATGACTGTTACAACGTATATGGGGTCATTGGATGCATAATCAATTTATTATTGAGTCTGACATTACTTTTACCCTAAATCAATTATTTTTGGGTATTATGAATTTTTCAGAGTCAAATTTGACCAATGTACCACTAATCATTAGAGGTTTGTGAATGTGGTTTATATTATTAATGATTTTTACCAAACTCAGTTAATAATCCCAGAGATTAAGTATTTATACTCATGGGTAAAGACACACGATAACACCTTCTACTTGAAGGAAAGACGGGAAGACAGGGTGCTGGTAGCAAACCTCCCTGACAAAAATAATGTTTATTGGTCCCATATTGTTATTATCAAGCAGTGGGAGCATCCATTAGTTCCTTAGGGTTGCGATCCCTATAGGGGTTTAAGTTGTCCCAATAGAGGGCACAAAATAGGTTAATTGATATTTCCCCCTATTTTTTATTTGGGTAGGACAAGTCTTATATGAATTCTTAATAGCATTTTTCTTTCTTTGTTATATGCATAAGCTTTCAAGAAAAAAGACACGTCAATTTTCTCGAATTGGGCAAGGTCTGGAATTGAGGAGACCTTTAGCTATTAGAATCGAACGTCATATGTTGGCATCATTTCTTTTAGCATACACCAACACCACAACATCTTTCATTAATAGGCCAGTGGACACAGTACCAGAAATGGTAGTCCTTTCTAGCAGTGAAGTGTCTTTGAGTGAGTCCACCCCAGGTTCCTTTGAATTTGTGGACATTGCTTATATTCCTATCAATATCTCTGTGAACTCAGAAGAGGATATGCCATTTTTCAATCTCATTTCTTCACTAATTTAAAAACGTACATAGCGTTTTGTCGTTTCTATAAACTGTAAGCCTCTTTTTTCTATCTCATTTCTAATTGTTCTTTAACTCTTTCAGTCGATATTCTTCATATTTTCCATTATTCTTCTCCTTGAGTTTGAAAAATGGTTTATGCGGTGAGTGAGAGGTCTATAGTATAATTTTGGAAAAGGTCTATAGTATAATTTTGGAAAAATGGTTTATTGGGTTTTCATAGGCACATTGAGCAACCCGATGACTGTTACAACGTATATGGGGTCATTGGATGCATAATCAATTTATTATTGAGGCTGACGTTACTTTTACCCTAAATCAATTATTTTTGGGTATTATGAATGTTTCAGAGTCAAATTTGACCAATGTACCACTAATCATTAGAGGTTTGTGAATGTGGTTTATATTATTAATGATTTTTACCAAGCTCAGTTAATAATCCCAGAGATTAAGTATTTATACTCATGGGTAAAGACACACGATAACACCTTCTACTTGAAGGAAAGACGGGAAGATAGGGTGCTGGTAGCAAACCTCCCTGACAATAATAATGTTTATTGGTCCCATATTGTTATTATCAAGCAGTGGGAGCATCCATTAGTTCCTTAGGGTTGCGATCCCTATAGGGGTTTAAGTTGTCCCAATAGAGGGCACAAAAAAGGTTAATTGATATTTCCCCCTATTTTTTGTTTGGGTAGGACAAGTCTTATATGAATTCTTAATAGCATTTTTCTTTCTTTGTTATATGCATAATCTTTCAAGAAAAAAGATACGTCAATTTTCTCGAACTGGGCAAGGTCTGGAATTGAGGAGACCTTTTGCTATTAGAATCGAACGTCATATGTTGGCATCATTTCTTTTAGCATACACAAACACCACAACATCTTTCATTAATAGGCCAGTGGACACAGTACCTGAAATGCTAGTCCTTTCTAGCAGTGAAGTGTCTTTGAGTGAGTCCACCCCAGGTTCCTTTGAATTTGTGGACATTGCTTATATTCCTATCAATATCTCTGTGAACTCAGAAGACGATATGTCACAAAAAAATGAAAATACACAGTTTGTTGGATGAGTCTGGCCTCCTCACTTCCCCAAAAACTCATCCTTTCAAGAGGAAGTAGGTAAGGGGATCGTCTGACCCCGTTACCTTATCAAATTCTCCAGATAGATTGAAAGCCTAACTTAAAAAATAAGGTCAAGACTGGAATCAGTCTTACTGATATTGCTACTATTATTTCGAATAAGAGGATGAATTCCACTAGAAAGGGGAAAGGACATGATGTAATGTATATGGCCAGGATTCTTTAAATGACTCACATGCTGCTGAGAGGGGACATTTTGGAAATGGATAGGGACCAGATCAACAAGCTGACCATCGACCAGTTTCTCTCCCATGCTGCTCAGGCACTATCTCTTGTATGTCTCAATATTTAAATAAGATCTTTCACTTGGAAATTTTCATGACATTAATATGTAATTGGCCTTTTTCTTACAGTTCTTAGTGAACTTTGTCGCTATTTTTGATAAAAGGGTTGATCGAGTGAAATCTAGCACCGATGTTGATCTCATTTTATAAGAGTCCCATAAGACTTACTAGGCCACTCAAAAGTCCTATGAGGCCTAGAAGAAGGCCTATAAGGTATATATAGACAAGATAAAGTCAAAAAATGAGCATCTGGTGAAATATGCCGAACAAAATTTTAAAACTTGTTTGCAGTGTTAGTGGCCAAGGACAAAGTGTAAGATCGAGGGTTTGATGACGCCTTTGGTCCGTTAGAGAAGCATTTGGATTTCTTTCGTTAGTCTAACTTCAAGAAATGTTGGGAATCGACGATGACTAAGGCCGAGTTGCCTTTTAAGTCTGAACTCTACAATGAGTATAACTTAGGCTCCCCTCTAAAGTTGGACGAGAAGGAGGGTGAGACCTCATGCATTGTCCAAGCAACAAATGGAGTTGAACAAGAGAAGGAGGCCGTAAACTCGAATACTGTTTTTTCCAATCAAGTGCAGGTGAAAGATAAAGAGGGCCAAGCTAGTTAAATTCATCCTAGGTCTCCCTGTTCTTTTTAGTTTCTCATCTTTTGATATTTATGTCGTAAGGTCTTTCCCATTTTATATTTTTAATGAAAATTAATGAATTTCCCTTATTGTTTCTTGATGAATTGTTGACAATTTTTTTAATGATTTATTTGTCTTATTATCTTTGAATGTTGTCCCCGTGACTATTGCAGTTTGACAATAACTTAGCACTAATTCCAATGACTCAAGAAAATGAAGATGTAGATTTGATACTTAGGCAAGAATATTGTGGCTGAACTCGTGAAGCATTCCTTTCTGTTCGAAAAGCACTTCACAAAATGACACATGCTTATTGTGGGTAGGCCCATTTTATTGCTAGTTTGCGAACCAAAGTCAAAGAGGCCAGTGATATTATTGGGATATTAAAAAATGAGAACAATTCCTTTAGAGAGAAGCTCAGTAAGGCCGAGGAAGACTTCTAAAAGAAGTAGGTGTAACACCCCGCATTTCTGTGCATTTAAATATTTAATTAATTCGGGTAAATTTTAAATTACTTGCGTGTCGTAATTTAATTGAATTAATTATGGTAATATTAAATGGAGAGTAATTGGTTAATATTTATAAAATTTAATTACTAAGTGAATAGTAATAATTTATTTACGTCATAACGTGAATTAGTGACGTGGTATCTAGTTATCTCAACCGGGAGTCGGATATTGACTAAGTTGGGTGTGAGATAGGAACTTATAATAAATTAACTCGGATGTCAATTTTGAGCATACGGTTGAGTCCTAATGGATCGAGAAAGTCAAAAAAGGGTACCCGGGGTGGTAAATGGGTCACGGGATATTTTTGGGCATAACCGGGCCCCCACGGGAGTATTTGTGTGACTACCCGAATATGATTATGATAAACCATGTTTAAATCATGATTATCGCATGGTATGGGGATAATATGTTATTATAATATATAATGTTAAGTTATTGGGTTTAGTCTAATCCTACCTTCATAACTTACGAAATATTGAATTAGTCACAAACACAAATTTGTGAAGTCTTCGGTAGGAATGTTCAAGTTCAGGACTAGTTTTGGTCACTATAATATGATAATTTAGTTGAGGTGAAAACTATATAGTTGTAGATATATGAGTTAAGTTTGTAACACAATAAACGGTGTATTAAAAAAGGTCCGAGGAAGGATTTATGTTGAAATTACGAACATGGGGTAAAGTAGTCATTTATCTTTAAAGGATATTTTGTCTTATATGGCGACACATGTCATATTTTAATTGGACCAAGGGGGATGTGACTTATGCCGACTTATAACTCTTGAAATAAGATCTTCCGTCAGCATATTTCGGAAAGGAAGAGTTTTAGCCTAAGGTGAGAGAGTCAGGAACTTCGGGAAGAAGAAAGTGAGGAGAAAAAAATGAAGAAAAATAAGTAGAAATTACGAAAACGTCCCTTAGGTAATTCTATCCATAAATATTGTTTCTTTTTTTGATATTAATGATTTAAATGATATAAATCATCAATTGTTTTTATTAAACTTTCATGCCGTTGTGGGTATGCATGGATGGATACACATTTAAAGAAAGTCGAAGGTGTAAATAATTTATATGGCCTTGTTTAGAACCCTTATGTGTTCAAACTTCTATATCTTTTTGTATATTTGTTGGAATTAAATAATTCTTATTGAAAATAAAAATAGACTCATATATGTATAACATATTCAAAAATTATGTGAAAATACGAAGAAATGAATCTTTGGTGATAGTTTGAAGTTCAGGTAGAAAATCTGCCCCCAAAGTGTAAATATGCACACCACGTGTTCGATGTTTTGTTTGACATTACAAATGAAACTTAAAAATTATGAAATTTTAAATTTGTATTTTTAAATACGTTTATTGATGTTTGGTGAAATATCATAAAAAGTTATGATACAGAAAAATTATGAAAATTCCTGGAAGTTGACTGGACGATAGAGGAGCCTATAGGGAAAATTTGCTATGTAGCAAAGAAATGAGCATATCTTGCTCTAGGAAACTTGAAATGATATATTGTATTTTGAATTTTGAACACAATATGTTAAGGATGAAACTAATAAGAATAAATTAAAATATATTTGGCTTATGATTTGGGTATGGTAAATGTCTTACCATGAAGTTAGATTGGACTTCATTTACGATATATGATTTGAATAGGATTATATGATGCTTATGAATTGGGTTAAGTTTAAGTTTTTTTTAGATTGTTAATATACTTATGATGATACTAATATTTTAATAATTAATAGGTGGAAGGGAAGAAGAACTGGTTAAACCAGTGCTTGACAAAGGCAAGGGAAAAACACATGAATTGGCCAAGGTGAGTGTGCTCACTGGAAAAAGGTATTGGTATATTGTTATGGATATGATCATGATGTTACGAATATGAAACTGTTATTTTCACATGGTTATGGATATGATCTGAATATCACTTGTTGTTAAGATGTATTACACATGGTTACGAATATGATCAGAATAATATTGAATATGAAATTATTCATTTCAGTTTACCGAAATGGGAGGTTATTCTCCGACCTAGAATGGGAGAGAATTATCTATTGCAAACAGGATATGTGAATGATGATTAAGATAAGTTGGTCATTATTTGTGAATGATTTGGATAAGTATATATTTGGTTATTCATTATGAATGAGATGGATAAATATATAATTGGTCATTCTTTATGAATGAGCCGGATAAGTATATAATTGGTCATTCCTTATGAATGAGTCAAATAAGTATATAATTGGTCATTCTTTATGAATGATCGGGATAAGTATATAATTGGTCATTCTTTATGAATGGGGCGGATAAGTATGCATATATCATCACGTGGGTATGATTTATTGCATTTAATTTTATGCAATAGTGTAATAGTGATGCATTTGCTACGCTATTTTGCTCATTGTTCCTATGTTTATGTTTTCAGGTATTATGATATCACTGCCAAATCTAGGAGGTCGATGAGGTTAGCAAAGGATGCATAAAACCAGGATTTTGGTCAAACATAAATGGGGTAATTTAAGCCCACTTATCTTTTTAGTAAATTGAATAAGCATAATTACCTTAAAATTGTCTAAGGTTTTAGTTTTATTGACTCATGTTAATAATTGGAAAAAGGATACTCATGATTATGGTTTGGTTAAGGTAATTATGATTTGACTCACTTTGACTTTCAAACTTAATTATAAGTAACCGGGTTGGGGTGTGTCACTTTGGGCCATTTTAATTAGGCCCATATGGCTAAAAACGGGATTGGGAGGTAAAAACCTAAGTTTAGGAGTTATGGGCAGCCATAACACAATTGAAAGAAATCTAAGAACGTAGAGGAACAAAAGAGAGAACTCTTTGGAGCCAAAAAGGAAGAACAAGTGAGTTGTTCTTCAACAAAGCAAATCTCTACATTAAAGGATTAATCAGACTCTACGAATCGTAAGGCAAGTGGTTAAACTTGCTTTTATATAAATTGCTGATTTTAACAAAGCAAATCTCTACATTAAAGTCCGTATTTTTTATTTATTTTTGGGTGGGATTGTGTCTAGGCGTGCTTGAAGGCCCATAGGATTTTTGGTTTGGTTTTGTTTCGGAATAGGCAAAGGGGGAGATTTGTAAGGACAAATTTCCAACTAAGTCAATTTATAGTCTTGGCTTAATTTCGGACAAAACAATTTGAGTCATAGGATAGATTGTTGTACCTCAAGCCTATGGCGTTTGAAGAGTTGAAGATGATACTAAGTGAAAGTGTAGATATCATTGCCGGTTTCAAGTGCCTTGTTTCTTGTCGTCAACATTGTCTCATTTTCCAAGGTCTCCAAAGGTATGAATGCATTAATATATATAGGAGCTTGGAAAATTATTTGGGTGTTCTTTTTATAAAATTGTATCGTCACAACGACTGTTTATTTTTTTAAGAAAATCATTTCAAAACTTTTCATAGAAGTTTTTGGGAATTAAAATAATTTTAAGATTTTTTGAAAAGTCGTTCGAACGAACCTGGAATATCATTCAAATGAAATTACCAAGTCATTCGAACAAACTACTAACGAGAATGTGCGCTTTTTACCTGTTTTATCGTTAAAGTTTTGGTTCGAACGAAAATTCAAACGAAAAGTTTTCTAAAATCTCGTTGGTAATATCGTCACTGATATCGTTCGAACATTTCGTTCGAATGACCTCAAAATGTCGTTCAAACGACTTTCAGCAGGAACAATTCTTCCTGACAGTTTTGTGCAGTTTTTCTTCCCACTTTCCCTCTATCCCACTTACTTTTTATTTGATAAAATAAGTGTGGGAACAAATTTTTAGAAGAGACTTTTTTCATCCTTTGAGAGCTTTTGAGAGGGAAAATACTTTCAACGAAAAGTCCCATTTGTGTGTTGAGTTTTCATGAATTAATTTCTTCCAAGAACACATGCTTACACCCATTGTTTAGCTTAAATCCAAATTCAAATATGTATATATCTTTGCTTGGAGATTATTTGGCACAGGGTTTCTTCTCTACCCATTAAGGAGAAAGTTTGGGTTCCTTCTCTACCCAAAAAGGAGATTGTTTTGCTGTGGCGTTCTCATACAGTGAAAGGCACCGCGTGTGGGTTGACGGTAGTTGTGCCCCATTGGTGGATTCCAAGATTCCGATAGACTCTAGGGTTGTCGACTAGGCGACGGTGGATGCAAGAAGAAGCATCGAGGCTTGAAGGGAGTCAAGTCGTGTGTTGTAAGTCTTTTATCTTGTATTTGTAAAACCATACTTAGTAGACTTGTAGGCAGGGTCGTCCGAGGTTTTTTCCGTTGTGGGTTTTCCTCGTACATCGCGGCGTAGTGTGTTTGTGATATATTTTTTATCTTGAAAAATATCACTTAGATGCATGCTAGGTTAATCAAGATAAAAATCGGTTTAATTCACAACACATGTTTAATTTGGTGCAAGTTTAATTTTGGGTTAAGTTTAATTCAATTTAATTGAAGTCTGCATTAATTTAATTGGATAATATTCATGCTTGGTTTGCTTAACTTGAATTGAATTAGAATTTTATTTAAGTGAAAATTAAAAATGTGTGTTTAGTTTAATTTCACTTTAAGTTTAATTTTTGGAAGAAAATAATATTTGAGCTTTTAATGGTTAAATTTAAAAGAAATTTAAAATTTGGTAAATCATTGAACCATCTCATAATTTGAAGTTTAAAATTTGGGGGCATTTGCCTCAACACCGAGGGTTCGTCGCGGTTCATTATTGTCCTTACACACTAGGCTTCCATTTTTCGAAAGCTCCACGGGACCACCTACCACTAGTGTTTGGCCGGAGGGGTTTATTGCACGAAAACATCGGGACGGATAATGAAGAATTAATTGTTGACTCATGATAGTGATGATGATTTTTAGCCTAACCCCGCCGACAGTCGCCGAGCTGATATCATCGAGCCGGTGACTCGTCAGAGATAATGACATTTTTATCACGTCTTTGTATTTTCATTTTGTAATTTGACTGATCTGGCCCTTTTGCAAAATGAATATTTTGTTGATGAAATTATAAATTAATTCCATGTCTTGCATTTTCCCATTTTATATGTCGATCATTTTTTATTAGTTACCTTGCCTTCTTAGGATAAGTATCATCATATTAACTTAGGTCTAGGAACAACTATAAAGAAAATTCACTTGGGTGTAGGGAAGTCCATCCATTTAAGATTTTATCTAACCAAAATCGGGGCACTTGGAGTTTAGGGATCCCCTATAGGCCTTTTTTTGGAATGGGAAATTCTTGATCTTTTCTTAGTCTTTGATGATGAAAAAATATAACCTAGAGGTTTGGTTGAGTATAATCTTACTAAGGCATTCAATCTGGCGATCAGAGCATGATTGTGTAAACTTGAATTAATTTACAAAAAAGATAATTTGTAATAAAAAAAGTTGGCCTTTGATTTGTAACAATAAGAAAGATAATTGTATGAATTGAACATTAAATCATCCAAGAAATAGAAACATAAAAATTCAACAAAGTTAAAAAGTTTTTAAAAATAAAATTTCCTAAGATTGAGGGCATTCCAGGCCCTAGGAATCTCCCTCGTTGTTTCTAAATGTAATTGTAAAGGGTCCTTCTGAGTTAGGACCTAACTTGCCATCTGATGGCTACCTTACACTACCTATAACCTTTATGAGGATATAATCTTTGATCGGAATTTCCTCAGATTGACGCCTTTATTACACTACTTGGACATTTGTTATTGGTAAGATGTTGGTTTAATCAAGGCTTGTTATCTCCTTTCCTCGGCTTGGTCGAACTCAGTCCTTATGATTTATTTGTTTAGGCTTTGATTAGAAACAATTGCATTCATGGTTAGTAAGCGTACTTCAAGTGGAATTATGTAATTTACCCATATGTTAAGGCAAAGTGTGTTTCGCTGGTCAACCTCTTGGGAGTTGTTCGATTTTCCTAGAGTACATGGGGAAGCTCATTCAAGTAAGCATCTTTGGATTTTTCTAGCCTATTTTTCACCTCGAAGAGAACCTTTTTATTAGAGGCCTCAATCTGCCCATTATTTTGAGGTTAGGCCACTGAACTGTAGTGGTTCTTGATGTTGTGGATATTACAGAAGTCTTAAAATGGTTCTTTTTTCAAATTTCATCCCATTTTTAGTGATAATTAATATAAGTACGCCATAATAAGTTATGATGTTCTTCTAGATAAATCTTATCATATGAGTGTTCCTTATATTTGCCAAGGACTCAGCCTTTATCTATTTAGAGAAATAATATGTGCCGACCAGGAACTACTTCTAATAAGTAGAGGACCCATAATGTCTAGTCCTCATTGAGTAAAGAGATATGGAATAGTCAATGACATCAAGCCAATGGCTAGCTGGTGAAGCACAAGTGAGATATATTGACACTTACTATGTTTCCTAACATGAGAGACTTCATCCTTCTACATATAAGTCCACCAGTAGCCTTCTTTGATAGCTCTGAATGCCAAAGATATTCCCCTGTCTTTACTTTCACATGTTCCATCGTGTTATTCATATAGATCTTGGTCGATATAATTTGGATAGACACATTGGAGGTATGATCCCGTAAAGGATCTTCTATAGAGATTACCTTAATGTGAGGGGTAGAATCGATAAGCATTTACCCTGAATTGATGGGCAATTTCTAATGAGCAGGCAAAACATCTTTTTGTAGGTATGTTATAATTGGATCCATCCATCTAGGAGCTTCTTGGAAATCAAGTACGTATGTAAGGACATATTTTTATAAATGTCTATCACAATTAATTATGTCGTATGCCGTTAAAATCGTCGAAGAAGTTCAAAATCAATCTACATCATGACGGATCCGAATATATCAAGGTTCTTCATCAAAAAGACTCCGCAAAGTTTACTTTTGTAAGGTTATGTTTTAAATACCTTAACTTTACACTTAGAGCTTTGGGATATTTTTTAAAAATATTTTCTAAGTGTTGGAGCGAACTTTTTCTTCAAAATTTGAGAATGAGTAATTTTTCTAAGTCCTATAGCGTACCTCGTTTTTTACGCCAGGTCATTCAAGTGAGATGTCATCTCATTCGAGCGACATATTGATGTTGCGCGATGTCGTTAAAATGACACATGTACGTCGTTCTAGCGAGATCCATATTTCGTTCGAGTGACTGAGGCGATGCATTTTTCTATAAATACTCAATAAATGGTTTCGTTTTCATTAAGAAGTCCCAGCGTTTTGAAAGACAGAAAGCTGTGAAACTGCAGAATCCTTTTGAATTCTTCTTTTAGGGTTTAATCCCTTTTTGTTTTCAATTCACAAAAATCCCATATGCTTTGGTGAATTGTTTTGGTGTTCAAGAACACACTTTTCTTTTGATCATTCTTATGGGGAGAACTCTACAACCGGAGAGCTGCGTGCTATGATGGAGGGAGTCCTTGCGAAGACTTTAGACTACGTCTCTGGACTGCGCGTCCTTGTGGTATAGCTGCGTGTGAACCACTGCTGATTTCTAGCCGACACTTTGAAGGTTTGACGAAGGCACCGTGCGTTACTCTTATGGGGGAAAGCAGGATGGTACGTAAGTCAATGGTCTTGTATACTTGTCAAAGTTCTAGAAATCAAAGGTTTTGCCCGTCGGGGATTTTTTTTTGAAATTTGTATCACATGCTTTATTTATTTATGGGTTGACACACGCACACACGTAGTTGCATGTTTAAGGGCTGAATTGATTTGATTTAAAAATAGACTCTAATTAAATAAGTGTGCCAAATTAGAAATTTGCGAATTTAATCAACTATTACACAGTCACACGTTTTACAAATTGGTATCACAACTTATTTAAGCGATCACACGTTTTACAAATTGGTATCAGAGCAGGTTACGCTAATTTATCGCGTGATCCTGATTTTTCAAGGATTTATTTTTTTGATACAATTTGATTTCTCACGTTGACATATTGGTATCACGTGTATTCCTATTTTTCGCAAAATCGTGTGATATTGATTTTTTTGAAAAATCAGTTTTGTAAAAAATCGTAATTTTTCTGATGGAGCTCTTATGTAATCGGATGCCCCCCTTTGATGACACGAGTAAGAGTTTTGATGACATAAATCATTTGAATTTGACGTTTGCTAAAAGAATTGATTTTTTGGAAAAAGAAAATTCTCATTTTAAATCCGCGATAGATCTTTTGTAAACGGTTCAAAATCAAAGAGATTTTTATCGTGAGAAACTTGTTTCTTTGGACTGAGACTTTAATGATTTAAAATTGTCCAAGAAGGAGAGTGACGATAGAGTCCTATTTTTAGAAAAAGAATTAGAGGACTTTAAAAATTTTAGTGGTTCCGTTTGTTCCGTCGAGGATAAAAAATTATTCGATGATTTTACGGCACGTGAAAGGACTCTTAGGGATAAGTTTTTTTTAATTGAGGGGGAGCGCGATAAACTGTTAAGTTTAATTGAAAATTTGAAAAAGAAATCCCTGTCTTTGGAAGAGTCAATTTTTTGCTTGAATCAAATATTTTGAAGTTGAAAAATGATTTAAACGATTCAAGTAGGTTTGATAGCGATGGTAATGGCTCATCTTGTTCTCATGCTTCTAGTGCTAAAGCCAAAATCATTATTTGTTTTAGAGGGTCAATTAATCCCAAGGACGTTAGAAAAGGTCAACCCAAGGGTGTCGTTCCACCCGTTTACATTTGTCCACATTGTGGTAGAAAAGAACACCTTAGGCATTTCTGTTTTTATATTCGAAGAGGTCCTAGGAAGTCTAAGTCTAGTATTTTGTTGGTTCCTAAATCCTCCACACGACGTTTCACATCTATTTGGGTTAGGAAATCACTTTTAGAGGCACTAGATTTTAGACAAGTTGATTCCCGTTTGCTGTCACATGATTCTTCTCTTGCCATATCATATAGATGATTGTGTTTGCATGTTTGTCATACGCTTGTTTTTTTGTTTCATGATATTTATGTTTGCTAGCGTAATGACATATACTTTTTGTATTAGATTTTTGTTTTTGAAATTTTTTGAAAAATGCAAAAAGATTTTATTTTGATAAAATTTTTGAAAAATCCAAAAAGATTTTTGTATTTGGTTTGCACGTTTTATGGATGGACACTTAGGATGATTGAGTCACAACATCATCCTTTTTTTCATGTGACTATTTGATAGTGTTTTGAGACAATAAGTCAATTCATCCATGCGCTTTATAATGTTTGGAGTCATTAAGATGTAATTAAGTGTTACTTCCTACATGTTTGACTCATGATTTCCTTTATTGCACACATGCACGAATTTGTTTGATTATTGTGGTTCTTATCACATGTTGGTTGGGTGTTTTCACTTCAATCCTATCCTTAAAACGAACCAAGCGCGATAAAACTTGATAACAAAGTTGTGCATGTAAGAACCGATTGTGAGTTTGTGTGCTTTATTTGAAAGCGGGGAAAGGCTGCGAAAGGTTCACATGCAACCTTTGCGAATACTAAGACACCGTTATATTGGACCTAGAAAATTGAGGAATTTTAATATCCAGGGTCCAAAGAGGTTTAAAAGAGCCCGAAAAAATTTAAAGGCAATAAAATGAAATTCATGCCAATTATGGGCCATTTAGGCTTTCGCACCAATTCTCCAATGTTTGAGAATTTAGATTACCTCTAAAAAGAAAATATATATGAGAGAGTTTGGATGGAGATTTAAAACGGGTTTGCACGTCCTTGAAAGTCTTGAAAAAATGCAACATAGTTTTGGACATTATTAGTGTGGAAATCACTTTGACTTTAATTTGTATAAGACGATGTCATCTAAATTCAACAATTTTTACACCTAAGGATACTTTTGATGTTCATTCGTTAGGAGTACACGTATTCATCGTGAAAATATGATTGATTGAGTTGATTTACCTATCGAATGTGTTCACATCCATACATTCCATTTCCATGGCTTAGTTGCTTTAGTATAAATCCATGGTGTGATTTTTGGTATCTTATTTTTTTAATGAAAAATTTGAAAAATCAAAAATAGTTTGTGAGTATCTTATTTTTGAGATACTCCTTTGCATGCGCGTAGTTTGATTCATGTTTGCTATGCATTTTATTGTGACATTACATGTTTTGATTTTTTTCTTCTTATCTGTCTATTTTGGGATATCATAAAAAGGGGAAGAAAGAATTATCATGTTATGGGGGAGTTTTTGCATTATGGGGGAGATTTGATTATATTGATCGATTTATTCTTATATCATTTCAAACTCGATACGTCATGAAGGTTTTTGCTTTATCTCATGTGTGTAGGCACAAAGATTGATGATCATTATGTTGCACACCCTGATGAGAAAAGCTTTGAAATTTGATGAAGATTTTTGAAGAACAGTTTGAGATCTTGCAAATTTATTCATGGAATGGTAGATTTGTATAGGCATTTTGGTAATTGATGATTCAGATGTTTTTATGTATGTTTCGGCATAGACATAGGGGGAGATTTCTAAGGACATATTTTTATAAATGTCCGTCACAATTAATTATGTCGTATACCGTTACAACCGTCAACCGTCGAAGAAGTTCAAGAGCAATCTACATCAAGACGGATCCAAATATATCAAGGTTCTTCATCAAAAAGACTCCGCAAAGTTTACTTTGGTAAGGTTATGTTTTAAATACCTTAACTTTACACTTAGATCTTTGGGATATTTTTTCAAAATATTTTCTAAGTGTTGGAGTGGACTTTTTCGTCAAAATTTGAGAATGAGTAATTTTTTAAAGTCCTGTAGCATACCTCATTTTTTATGCCAGGTCGTTCAAGCGAGATGTCATCTCGTTCGAGCGACATGTTGATATCGCGCGATGTCGTTCAAACGACACGTGTACGTCGTTAGAGCGAGATCCTTATTTCATTCGAGCGACTGAGGTGGCACGTTTTTCTATAAATATTCATTAAATGGTTTCGTTTTCATTAAGAAGTCCCATCGTTTTGAAAGACAAAAAACTGCGAAACTACAGAATCCTTTTGACTTCTTCTTTTAGGGTTCAATCCCTTTTTGTTTTCAATTCACAAAAATGCCATATGCTTTGGTGAAATATTTTGGTGCTCAAGAACACACTTTGCTTTTGATCATTCTTTGTGGGGAGAACTCTACAACTGGAGAGCTGCGTGCTATTGTGGAGGGAGTCATTGCGAAGACTTTAGACTGCGCGTCCTTGTGGTATAGATGCGTGTGAACCACTATTGATTTCTAGCCGATGCTTTGAAGGTTTGACGAAGGCACCGTGCGTTACTCTTATGGGCGAAAGCAAGATGGTATGTAAGTCAATGGTCTTGTAAACTTGTCAAAGTTCTAGAAATAAAAGGTTTTTCCCTGCGAGGATTTTTCTTAAAATTTGTGTCGCATGCTTTATTTATTTATGGGTTGACACACGCATACACGTAGTTGCATATTTAAGGGCTGAATTGATTTTGTTTAAAAATATACTCTAATTAAATAAGTGTGCCAAATTAGAAATTTACGAATTTAATCAACTATCACACAGTCACACATTTTATAAATTGGTATCGGAGCTTATTTATGCGATCACACGTATTACAACTTATTCGGTAAATTTTGAATTCATAATGCTCGGTTGGGAAATATATTCTACCTCAATGGTTCTTTTGTGGTTGGGATCAGCGACTGAACCCAAATTGGCCAAAGTATCTGTATGGCTATTATTTCCCCATGGAAACTTTTGAATATGAACCTTCTTAAATAGGGCGAGAAGGTCTTGGATGACCTGCAAGTCTGCTGACATATGTTCATCTTTGGTGTTATAGTCTTCGGAAGCTTGGATAGATACCAACCCTGAGTCATAGAAAATGTCAAGGTGACTCGCTCCAAGAGATAAGGATGTTTCAATCTGGCGTTAAAAGCCTTACATTCGGTCTCATTATTCGACACTTCAAAGCAAAGGCTAATTCCTTGCTCGATCGTGGTTTGTTCTGGACCTAATTCTTCCACTTGTTAAGTTAGTCAAACTCTTTATTAGCTATTTGGTTAGCGAGTTCCCTTTCGCCGGGCTCCTCCCCTCCAGTGAACCCAACGATAAAATTTGTTAACACCTGACTTTTGATTGAAATCCTTAGTTGATAGTGTATGTTGAACCTTCCAAGTTTTACCAACTATTTGAAAATCCATCCAAAGAGATCAACCTTTCTGAGCACTACCTGCAGAAAAAGGAGATGATTGCGAATTAATCATCTTCAAAGTAGTCTCTTAACCTACTTGAAGAAATGACAATAGAGTAAGCTAGTTTTTCTAGAGAAAGGTAGTGTTTCTTGGAGTACAATAGTGTATTACTAAGATAATAGATTGGGGCTTGGTGCCCTTAATTTATTCACATTAATGTCGAACTAACTGCATGGTCGGACACCCCGAGATATAGATTGATTGGATATCCTATATTTGGGAGCGCAACCGTACGTGGTGGGCTTAATTATGACTTGATTTCTTCAAGTTACTTTGAGCATTCTGCATTCCAAGTCAGGACCTTTTCATTCTTCAGGATCTCAAAGAATGATCGGAACTTCTCAAAAGACTAAGATATAAAACGGTTGAGCGCAACGAATATTAAGTTCAACTTTTGAACAAATCGAACTTCTTTTAGTGACTGAACGTTATTGTTTATCACAATTTGGCTGGGTTTGCCTCAATTCTCCTCTATCCGACCAAGTATCACGAGAACTTCCCTGACAAAACTCTAAAAGAGCATTTGGTTGCGTTGAGCTTCATTTTGTAATATCTAAGGATCTTAAATGTCTTCACTAAGGACGCTCTATACATTCTCTTCACTAGCATATCATCTATATAAAACCTCCATGGTGTCACCCAGTTGATGTTTGAACATTTTGGTGACCAACTGTTGGTATATTTCTCCCACATTCTTGAGGCCAAATGGCATGGCCATTTAGTGTAAAATTCAAGGGTAATAATGAATGAGGTCTTATCTTGGTCTGACTGAAAAGGCGATCTAATGACACCTCAAGTATGCATCTAGGAATCTGATCCATTCATGACCAGCCCTAGCATCTACCAACTTGTCAAATAATATGGTGGTATTTTGGTTGGTTAAATAATATGGTGGCACATTAGGAACCTGATCAGATTTTGTTGGATTATTCGATGGTGTGGGAGTTTCCTGATGTGTTCCCCTTTGATCTTCCTAGTCTACCCTGTCGTGCCCCAATTTAATTAAGTTAAAATCATCATTTTAATTATAGAGATAAATTCCCTTAAACAATATTTTACTTTAAATCTCTTGAAAAAATAGCACTAGATTTTTTTTTTCAAAGGCATGTTTAGATGAAAACATAACTACCTTTACAAATAACTTACAAGTACTAAATGACTTTGCATACCGAAGATTCTTGGTTTAGCTTTTACACAAAAGCTACTTGATATCAAACCAATATTATTTTACTCTACTCTCCCGTTTTATAGCCCTAACTTGGTAGTGAACCACAAACGATAGGCATACCTAAAATAAGACATTATAGGAGTGTAAGCTATAATGGCTTAGTGAATGACCATACCCCCCCCCCCCCCCACATATATAACCAAATTTAAGAACATTTTTTTTCTAATGTTATAACCTAAGCAGAAATTGTGAAACTCTCGCAAGCCTGGACCCGACACAGTCCAATTAACCAACCACAGTTAATAAGGACCACGACATACCTTTATTATGCCCGAGTACACAAACCTTTAAGTTGGATTAACATGACCACTACATCCCGTTGGACCCGCCACAGTCCTTAACATTAGATAAAGGACCTACCACAGTCTATAGATAACTTCACTTAACATTTTTAATCATATGCATATGTTTCATAAATACCACATCATTACACAAGTATCACCACACATGTATTTAAGCTATACATTTCCATATGAAAATATAAAACATCTATATTTCATACGGTAGGTCATTTACCTTAGAGCAAGTAATAAAATTAATACCAAAAATTACTTCCTTTGTATGGTAGTATCAACCACTTCCCCACCTACCAATTCAACATCATTAGTATTTCAATACACCAAATAGTATTAAACCTTGTAATGCATCACATCAGTTGGTCAATCTGAAATAACTGAAAGTAATTAGACATTCTAATTCATATTTCCGTAACACCCTATTCATTTGGGTTTTAACACAATTTGTAGAATAAAATTATGAATTGTCTAGAGAAAGTTATGCCCATTTTATTATAACCTTTTCCAAATTGTTTATGCAGAAAAATAACAACAAAACTTCAATTTAAAAAAAAACAAGATAATCTAGAAGTTATTTTATTCTCATCTTCGAGTATGTCATACTAATATACGTTCTGTAACATCTCCAATTGGAATTCCTTAGTTTTAATAAGTATTAAATGATTTATGCCATCTTTAACACAACTAGGTCAGAATAGAACATTAAAGCAAAACCTAACATGATTAATCATACATACTCTCCACCTCGAGCATCAATCGTGAAAACATATACTAAACATGTTTTAACATACACACACATCATATTCATGAATTTTCTAATTAAAAAAGCTTCGTAAGAAGGTAATTCAAATCTAGGACTTTAAAGTTAACATTTACTATCCTAGCACAAGTTCTTATATATGTTCTTAAGACATCCTTTTTTTTATCACAATTAGGCAATATGGGTATCATTTATATCTTTATAAAAATCAGAAACAAAAACATACAAAGTGTAAAACTCATTCATGTGACCAACGTTAACGAAGGGGTAATTACCTTATAAGTATTCCTTGATTTATAGAAATTTTCCAAAGCAATTCTTCCTTAACTTATTTTTCTCTCTCTATAGGCATATATCTTCCCAAGCTTATAATATGAAATGAAAGAGATGATAAGGCCTGCTTTATAACCATAAAAACTTGGTTATGTGGTCATGTGACCATTTTTCAAGGTAGTTGTGTTTGATTGGCTGGATGAAAGGTCCAATCAAACAATTCCACTGATGATAGATTAGTCCGACGTTGGTAAAATCATCATAACTCACTATTACGGGCCCCGATTTACTCCCCCTTTGCGTCTACACATAGGTAGCTCATATATATATATATATATAACTATCGTGCCTAATTTGGGCTCGAACAGGAGAGTAGCAATGTACCAAAAATCTCAAACTTTCACATTTGGCGACCAAACATCGCCAATTTCACATCAACACCCTAGTTTATTTTTATAAAAATACTAATGCATAAAAAATATATTTTATGATGAATTTAACCTCATAACTGATCATATGCTCGAAACTAGTTATCCTCAATCATAATCTCAGTTCGCCTCTAATGTAAACCACATATATATCGCGTGAGTGTGCATACCCTAAACATGGTAATTAAAATGTTTAACACCCATCACAAAACTTATAAATCCTAACTTATACTTAATCATGTAATTTACCTTCCTAATCACATTTTAGGGCCTTACATACCCCTACTCCGGGAGGAGGACTTTGCTATAGAGGTGCACCAGGGCCTCTCGCTTATCTATATACTATCTCATAGTGTGACTCCGAAAGAATTGGAGGATTTGAGGGTTTTATTGGAGGAATTAACCATCAAGGGTTTCATTCATCCCAGTTTATACCCTTGGGGAGATCTAGTTCTCTTTGCTAAGAAAAAGGACAACTCGCTACGACTTTGTATCAATTACATGCAGCTAAACAGGTTGACTATAAAGAACAAGTACTCGATGCCCCGTATAGATGATTTGTTCAATTAGTTGAGTGGTTCCAGAAGGTTTTAGAAGATTAAACTCCGGTCTGGATACTCATTTACGTGTTGGAGAGGAAGACATTCCTAAGACATCATTCCAAATGCGGTATAAGCATTATGAGTTCTTAGTAATGCCCTTCAGTTTGATAAATGCCCCGATAACACTCATGGATTTGATGAATTGCATCTATCATTCGTATTTAGACCGGTTTGTGGTGGTTTTTTTTGGATGATATTTTGGTATACTTGACTTCGAATGTGAACCATGAGGGGAACCTTCACATGACGCTGCAAATGCATAGGGAGAATCAATTGTTCGTCAAATTTATCAATCATTATTTTTTTATGAACGAGGTTAAGTTCCTTGGCAATGTAGTTTTTGATGAAGGAATTTTTTGTTGATCTATACAAGGTTGAGGCCATTTTGAGTTGGGATAGCCTGAAGGCAGCTACAAAGGTGTACGGTTTTCTAGGTTCGGCTAATTATTATAGGATATTTGTGCAAGATTTATTGAGGGTTGCATTGCCCCTCACTCTATTGAGGCGGAAGGATGTTCGCTTCAAGTTGTTAGAGGATTATGAGTCAACTTTCCAGAAGTTAAAGGTTAGGTTGAATTCAGAGCCTGTTCATATCCTTTTAGAATGAGACAAGGGTGATATTGTGTATTGTGATGCTTCCGGATCAGGGCTTGGCTCAGTACTGATGCAAAGGGGTCAAGTGGTTGCTTATGCATCCCAATAATTAAAGGTACATGAGAGAAACTACCCCACCCATGACTTGGAGTTGTCTGCGGTGGTGTTGCATTAAAGATCTAGATGTCATACTTACATGGTGAGCGATTTGAGGTGTATATGGATCATAAGGTCCTGCATTAAATTTTCTCTGAATGAGATGCAAATCATTATTAGACGAGATGGATTGAGTTGATGTAAGACTATAACTTTTCTTTGGAGTATCATCCCGACAAGGCCAATGTGGTGGAAGATGCCCTTAGTCGAAGGTTTGGGCTCACTTTAGCATTAATGAAGTATTATCGAGCGATGATATTCGATGAGTTATAGAAGTTTGACTTGCATGTCCAGCGGGGTTATGACGTGGCATATCTTTGGGAAGTAGTAGTTAGACTATTCATTCAGAAGAAGGTGTTTGGAAGATCACTTTTGTGATCCCGAGTTCAGACATTACCATGAACGAATCCAAAGTGGTGAGGTGTTAGAAATTTTTACTATGGAGAAGGATAAGGGCGTGTAACATAAGGAAAGGTTGATTGTTTCGATCATCGATGAATTTAAGGAGGAGTGATGGAGGAGGCACTCACACTTCAGTATACATCCTGGCGCCACTAATATGTATAAGGATCTATGTAGATACTTCTGGTTGTCTATAATGAAGAAGGATATGGATATATATGTGGACAAGTGCTATACTTGCTAGAAGGTGAAGAAAGACCACAGGAAGACGATATGGCTACTACTACCACTACCGATTGCATAGTGGAAGTGAGAGAACATTACGATGGACTTTCTCGTGGTATTACCATGATCTAAATGTGGTCATAATGCAGTCTGGATTATAGTTGATCGGCTTAAAAAGTCCCATACTCTTATTAAGTAGGGTCATGAACAACGTAGCTAAGTTAACAAGGTTGTATATTTTAGAGATAGTCCATCCTCATGTAGTCCCACTATCGATCATCTCGTACAGGGAACCTCAGTTTGTGTATAAATTTCGGAGGAAGATTCAATAAAAATTGGGTACTAGTTTGAACATGGGTACAACTTACCATCTGGAGACAGATGGGAAATTAGAACGGGCAATTTAAATTTTAGAAGATATATTGAGAGCTTTGCACTTGATTTCTAGGGTAGTTGGGTGGAGAATCTGCATCTGGTAAAATATTACTACAATAATAGTTATCAGGCCAGCATTAGTATAACTCCCTATGAAGATCTTTATGGGAGGTCATTCCGCTCTTCAATCTGTTGGGCAAAGGGGGTGAGAAGCACCTCATGAATTCGAACATCACGGAGATGGCCGATAAAGTTCAGGTGGTTCGAGAAAGATTTTTGACAGCTTAAAGTCGCTAAAAAAATTATATTGATAATTGTTGGATATGTTTAGAGTTTAAGGTGGGTAACTATGTGATATTGAAGGTTAGGGAGAGAACCAAAAGTCAGTGGTTTTAATAGAATGATAAGCTTGACCCACGATATATTGGTCCATTTGAGATCATAGAATGGATCAGAGAAGTATCGTATCACTTGGCCTTACCTACTCAATTATCCCGGGTTCATTGTGTGTTCCATGTATCTATGCTGAAGAAGTTTACCCCGAATGCTCGGCACGTCATCATTTAGAATCACATTGAGTCAGAGTAAGACGTTATGTTTCCTATGCGACCTATGTATATGTTGAATCAAAAGGACAGAGTCTTGCACAACAAGGGCATCCCATCAGTGAAGGTTCATTGAGAGTTCCAAGGTGTAGAAGGTGTGACTTAGGAGCACGAGTCGAAGAAGCATGAGAATCACCCAAAACTCTTTTCCTAGCTTGATTCTGTTGATTTAGGGGATGAAATCTCCGAAAGAGGGGAGAATATGATGCTAGTGCCCGAGATTGTGCCTCTTTCTCTTGTAATTTGAATGCCTATTGGCCATAAACTTACTATAATGGATGATTATCTATTTTGAACTATTCTTGTGGACTTTATGCAATTAAAATGGGATTGGGTGGCCAAAAATTTAAATGAAAAGAGTGTTGGGTGGTTCAAATGAAATGCTAAGTCATTCGAACGAGATTAAAATCTCGTTAGAACAGAGTTAGGTTATTTGAACGAGAAGCCTCTATTGTTCGAACATCTCTTTAAACAACCATCGAATGATAATTATCTGTACACATTTGACCAGCCTCATTAGATTCTCTTTTAAACCCCGTTCAAATGGAATGTGTATTGTTGTTCAAACGAGGTCTAGTCTCATTCGAACGAGACTACAAAAATTAAATTTTTGCAGATCCAAATATGCGATCACGATCATAACCATTAGATCATTTAATCAGTCAAGCTCTCAGTGGAGAAGATCAAATGGGGAAGGGGCTTTTGGTGGACCAAAGGATAATAGTCTAAGTGGTTTTAGGGTATAAATAAGAGAGAGGTGAGTGTTGGGGGCTATTCCAACACCTCTTCATAAGATTTTCAAGCACTCTCTCTCTCTCTCTCTCTCTCTCTCTCTCTATTTCCAAGTTCCTCCCTCCATTTCAACCTTCATCCCTCCATTTCCAATGCTTATTCTACCCATTTTCAAGCTTTAAGATCCATTTCAATCCTTGTCCAAAAAAATAGTTGGGTTGAAGAATTGTTCGTGGATCTTTCAAGAGGAGTTGGTCTATATTTGGAGCCTTTGGAGGTTCTAAGAGATTTCTTGAGGATTTCTTGGAGTTTTTGGATCTTTCAACTCATCATTTCTTAATTTCTCCTCTTTATACTCAAGGTAGGGTTTTCCTCATTATGTTTTTAAGTTTAAAACCTAAGCTACATGTTAGGATGCATGCTAGAATGTGGATAATGTTGCAAAATGTTTAAAGTTTTCTTATAAAAATGCAAGTTTTAAAGAAAACTAAACTTACATGGGTTTTTGAGGAACATGCATCATTTAATCCTGAAACATGATGAGTATGCACATAAAATATGATTTCATGTTAATATCATATTTAGACTCATATTTATGGATTCCTAGGTTGAAATCCATCATCACGTCTGTAAAATCTTGAAGTATGTTAGTAGTGGACGTATAAACATGATTAATGAAGATTAAAATGAGTTTCAAGATGAAATATGAAAGTTGGTAAATTCAACCCCTATATATGTTGTAAAATATTGATAGAACGAGGAATAATGCTTTTTAAGACAACATAAGATTATAAGGCTAAAATGGACATTTTGGTAAAATGGTCTTCAAAATATTAAATGTATTTCTTATAAATAAATATGAAGAAATGGAATTTTCTTGAAGTAAAATGATTAAGTATTGTTTTTGGACATAAAATGAGGAATTTTTATGTCATAATGATGAAAATGTGTTTTTCACAAAGTATTGGCAAAATAAAGGGCAAAGGGGTAATTTTGGTAAGCTAGAGGGTCCTGGTGGTTGGACTTCCTCATTTGACCTTATCGGTCAATTTTGTAACAAATGGGTGAAATGAATAAAGCGGCATGAAAACGATGTGAAATGTAAATGTGAAACGTAAGAATGGTAAGAACGGTGGAATAATTTGAACATTTCAAAAAATGTTAAAACAAATTAATATGGATTAAGATGCATTCAAGAAAGAATTAAAAAGGGCCTGGAGCCCTGAGGAAAGACCCAAAAACACTGGCCACAACATATGGTAGTGTAGTAGGCAGTGTGGAGCCCGTTAAAGTATGCAGTTATTTAGTAAATTTTGAGAAAAGGATAATGTTGATAACAAAATGATGAAAATGGAAATAAATAAGGTTGTCCTTTGTAAATGTCAGAATGAGAACCTATTGGAAATAGTAAAATGGAGACTAGTGGATAAAGATGATTAAATGGGCTCTAATTATGTGATAAGTTGGTGTAAAATGGAGAAGTGTGGGTATGAGCACATCGCCCGGTTGCATGGCAGTTGCATGTATACTCATAAATGATAATGTTTTCGGAATTGCTAAAATGAACATTATATGAATAGTATTTTCTTATAAAAATATATTGCTTAGTACTCCTTACCCCGGTGAGAGCTTTGCTCACCCCTAATTTTTATGTTCAAACAAACCCCCACCACCAAGTACCTCCGGTGGGGACGTTGATAAGTCTCTAGAGGGTAATAGTCATCGTTAGAGCTCTACCATGGCATTTTTTGAATTGTGATTTGGAAATTTACATTCATGGCACTTTAAACAATCCTTTGTTCAGGTCTTAGGCCATTTGTTGTTATAATACATGAGTTTTATGGTTTATTTTCCTTATTATTAGCATTGTTGGATTTAATTGATTTTTTTAAATAAATCTTGCTAATTAATTTAATTACTTAAAGCGACAACCTATTCCTACATTAAAACCTGTTTAATTACGTTCCATTCTTTATAAAATGGTGAAAATTATAGGATTTTCTTAAATATTATAATTTGACTCCCCCCTCCCCCTTAATAACCTGACTCGGGTGTGGGTTGACCAGATGGTAGCCTAAATTTGTGTCGGGGCATTACATTGACACTATTATGCTAGAATTTAAATCTATCCTAGATTATAATTGATATTAGTTGATTGAAAGCTCATATGAAACTAGATTCACATACCTTTTGAACCATGTATGACAAGACACTTAAATAATTTTCAATTCAATCATATTTATCGTCAAAGTTGATCCAAAGATATGGGATGTTTTCGGGACAATCTAACCCTAATGTATTACTAATATGTCCTAAAATATAAATGATATTTAGGCGATTCAAAGTTCGTATGAAACAATATTCATATACCTTTCTATGAATGTATATGTGACAACCCGAATATAATTATGATAAATTATGTTTGAATCATGATTAGCTTATGTGATATGGATAATATGTTATTAGTATATATAATGTTAAGTTATTATGTTTTGTCTAATCCTACCTTCATAGACCATGAAATATCGAATTAGTTACAAATATGAAATTTTGAAGTTTTCAGTAGGAATGTTCATCTTTAAAACTAGTTTTGACCTTTATGACATAATAATTGACTTGAGGAGAAAACTAGATAGTTGTAGATATATGAGTTAGATTTGTAAGACGACAAACGATGTGTTAAACGTAGGTCCGAGCAAGAAGTTATTCTGGAATTACGAAGCATGGACAAATTTGTCCATTCGTTAAATAATATTTTGTCTTATTAGGCTAACGAGTGGTGGATTTTGATTGGTTAAATAAGGAGGTTGGTTTTGGCCGACTTTAAAGTATTGAAATAAGCCCCTCCTTTAGCATAACTCAGCCATTAAAGATATTGGATCGAGAGGAAGAGAGAATTCGAAAGTTTAGAAAGAAAGTGAGGAGAAAATTTGGAGAAAAAATCGTGAAAATTACGTAAAAGTCCCGAACGTAATCCTGACCCCAATTTTTTTTTGTTTTCTTATATTACTGATTTAGATGATACAAATCATCATTTGTTTACTAAACGTTCAGCCCTTGATGTATATGTATGGTTAGATGCAAGTTTAAGTTAAGTTGAATGTACAAACCCTTAAAATTGCTTCGTTTAGTAACCTTGTTTATTTAACCTTCCATATTTTTTTTTATAGTTACTGGAATTGATTGATTACAATTGGAGATTAAAATAGACTCATATATGTTTTACATATCCTAAAATAATATGAAAATACCAAGAAATGAATCTTGGGTGATGGTTTGAAGTTCGGGTATGAAATCATCCCCTAGGGTGAAAGTATGCACACTATATGTTCGATGTTTTGCTTGACATAGTAAATGAACCTTAAAAATTATGAAACTTGATTTTCGTATTTTTCAACATGTTTACTGATATTGGGTAAAATATCATCGAAAGTTATGATGTTTCACTAACCCCTCCCTCGTCTTTCTTGAGGGTAAATGAGGGGTCGTCCCCAACATTTGCCCTCATCATAGCCGAGGGTGGTTTCCCACCAACTGAATGATGTTTTAAATTTTGAAGTCCCCCCTCATCTTTCTTGAGGGTAAATGAGGGGTCGTCCCCACCATTTACCCTCATTATAGCCGAGGGTGGTTTTCACCAACCTAATGGTTTTTCAAGTCCCCCCTCGTCCTTCTTGAGGGTGAATGAGGGGTCGTTCCCACCATTGACCCTCATCATAGCCGAGGGTGGTTTCCACCAACTTAATGATGTTTTAAATTTTAAGTCCCCCCTCGTCTTTCTTGAGGGTAAATGAGGGGTCGTCCCCACCATTTTCCCTCATCATAGCCGAGGGTGGTTTTTCACCAACCTAATGACTTTTCAAGTCCCTCCTCGTCTTTCTTGAGGGTGAATGAGGGGTCGTCCCCATCATTTTCCCTCATTATAACCGAGGGTGGTTTCCACCAACTTAATGATGTTTTAAATTTCAAGTCCCCCCTCGTCTTTCTTGAGGGTAAACGAGGGGTCGTCCCCACCATTTGCCCTCACCATAACCGAGGGTAGTTTCTCACCAATTTAATGGTTTTAAAATTCAAGTCCCCCCTCGTCTTTCTTGAGGGTGAATGAGGGGTCGTCCCCACCATTTTCCCTCATTATAGCCGAGGGTGGTCATCACCCCAATCACACTAGGATTAATCAAACACAAAGTGAGGGATCAATGTGACATTATCATTAACATTCCAAGTGTTCTGTTAGAGCAACACATTCATTACAACTATGGTTCGATAGGACTTTACAAAATTATTGATAGTATTTCTTTAAATGACCTGCATTCCAGGGGTTGGAAAAGGGTTCCCCTTCTAGGTTTTCTAGTCTATAGGTCCCAGGGACAACTTCATCAATGACCCTATATGGGCCATGCCAATTTGGATGGAGCTTGTTGGGATTCTGCCAAGTCTTTTTGAGGACTAAGTCCCTGACTGCAATTGGCCTCTGCTTCACCCTCTGGTTGTAAAACCTTGCAGTCCTCTACTGGTAGGCAGCTTGCCTTATCTCGGCGTCTTCCCTTTCCTCAATCAAGTATAAGTCAAGCCTCCTCTCTTTCGTATTTCTATGGGGGTCATACATTTGGACCGTGTGAGTAGGAAACCCAATCTCGGTGGGGGATGATGGCTTTTGAGCCATAAGCTAGCATGAGCGGGGTTTCTCCGGTAGAGGTCTTTACCGTCGTCCTGTATGACCACAATACAACATATAACTCTTCAACCCATCTTCCTTTTGCCTCCTCAAGTATCTTCTTGATCCCGTCTAGGATTGTCCTGTTTGTGACTTTCGTTTGCCCATTAGCCTGAGGTCGACCTGGGGTAGAGAAGAACTGTTTGATACTCACCCTTTCACAGTACTTCTCTAGAGATGCATTCTTGAATTGAGTCCCGTTATCTGAGATGAGGGTGTTGGGGAGACCATATCTGAATATAATATTTTTCCAGATGAACTGGAAGGTCTTTTGCTCAATAATCATGACCATCGACTCTGCCTCCACCCATTTTGAAAAATAGTCAATTGCTACGGTAAGGAACCGATAGTTATTAATGGCCCTAGGCAAGGGGCCTAGTAGGTCAATCCCCCACACTGCAAATGGCTATGGGGATGTAATGGAGGTAAGAGGCTGATGGGGATGGTGGTAAATCTTTGACATGTATCACACTTTTTTATATATGCTGTGGCATCTTTCCCCAAGGTCGGCCACCAGTACCCCTGAGTGACCACCCTCTTTGCTAAAGACCTGCCTCCAATGTGGCTTGAACATGACCCCTCATGCACGTCTTTCAAAACGCGTGAGACTTCAGATGGGTGCACACACCTAAGCAAGGGGAGAAAAAAAACCCTTTTTGTACAAGGTGTCTCCGATGACAGTGAATTTTGCAGCTCTGTATCTCAACTTCTTACTTTCTTGCCTTGTTTCTGGCATCTCCTCCTCTTTAATGTATCTGATCAGTGGGCCCATCTATGAAGCTTCCTTAGAAACATTTAAGCAAATGCCAAGTGTTCCCTCAGCATCTTCAATAGTCGGTCGCAGCAAAATTTCCACTGGGACTGTCCTCCTGATATCTGTCCTAGTTGCCGAGGCTAACCTAGCAAGTGCATCAGCTCGACCATTATTGAGCCTAGGTATCCTCTTTAATTTTACTTCTCTGAAGCTCTTCAATAATGACTTCACTTTTTCGAGGTACTTGGCCATCCGTTCGTCCTTGGCCTCGTAGGCTCCTAATATTTGATTCACTACTAGCCTTGAATCACTCTGGACCAAAATCTGCCCGACACTAAGAGACTTGGCCAAAGAGAGTCCTGTTATCAAGGACTCATATTCAGACTCATTGTTGGAGGCTTTTAAGTTGAACCTCAGGGCATACTCAATGTTTGTGCCATCGGGTGCGGATACTATCAGTCTAGCTCCACTTTCGTTGTCGCAGGAGGACCCGTCGACGAAGAGGCTCCACACAGTCTCTTCTAAAAAATTATCCTCGGTGAGGGACCCCTATCTAAAGATATATCTTCCCTCTTCATTTTCGACCACTTTTCCTCTAGCGGTGCTTGTCTCAGCCTTATCTGTGGGTGTGTCGGTGAGCCTGCCTTATAGGGTATCTGTCTTATTGAGGCTCTCATCTTCAGCTTCATCATCTTCCTAATTAAATTCAGCCATGAAATTTGCCAATGCTTGCCCCTTAATGGCTGTCCTAGGTTGATACACAATGTCGAACTCCCCCAACTCTATAGCCCAAGCCATTAGCCTCCTTAATTTTTCTGGCTTGTGTAAGACCTGCCTAAGAGGAGAGTCAGTGAGGATGACCATTGTATGGGACTAGAATTATGGCTTCATCTTTCTTGATGCATGGATCAAGGCATAGGCTAACTTTTCCATTCGTGGGTATCTTTGATCTGCCCCCTGAAGTTCCTTACTGTTGAAATACACAGGCTTTTGTACCCAGTCCTCGTCTCTCACAATGGCTGCACTGATGGATGATTCTGAGAGGGCTAAGTACACATGTAGCTGTTTGCCCTGCACTGGTCGTGACAACAGCAGGGGAGACCCTAGGTATGACTTTAACCCCTTGAAAACATCATCACACTCTTCATTCCATTTGAAGGCCTTTCTGAGAATTTTGAAGAATGGTAAACACTTGTCTATGGCTCTGGACACGAACCTATTCAAAGCAGCCACTCGCCCTGTGAGCCTCTGAACGCCTTTAATGGTCTTGGGGGTCTTCATTTCTAGGAGGGCCTTTATTTTCTCAGGATTGTCCTCAATGCCTTTTTGATTCACGATGAACCCTAAGAATTTCCCTGCTCTAACCCCGAAGACACACTTGGACGGGTTGAGCTTCATCTGGTACTTATCCATCGTATTAAAGGTCTTATCAAGGTCTGCCACATGATCCTCTGCCTTCAAACTCTTAGTCAGCATGTCATCTATATAAACCTCCATAGACTTCCCAATTTGGTCTTCAAACATTTTATTTACAAGACGCTGATATGTTGTCCCTGCATTCTTCAGGCCAAAGGGCATGACCCTATAACAGTATGTCCCCTTGTCGGTAATAAAAGAAATTTTCTCCGAGTCCCCAGGGCTCATAAAGATCTAGTTGTAACCTGAGTAGACATCCATGAAACTCATTAGCTCATGGCTTGCGATAGCGTCTACCATCTGATCAATGCGAGAGAGAGGGAAATTGTCTTTGGGACAATGCTTATTGAGGTCGGTGAAGTCTACACACATTCTCCACTTCCCATTGGCTTTTGGGATAATGACTGTGTTGGACAGCCATTCGGGGTAGATGACCACTCTGATAAACTCGGCATCTTCTAGCTTCTTGACCTCATCCCTTATGACCTCATATTTTTCTCGAGAGTAAATTCTCCTCTTCTGCTTTATCGTCTTTGCACCCTCTACCACGTTGAGCTTGTGGCACATGATTTCGAGGTCGATCCCCGACATATTTATATGACTCCATGAAAATACGCTCTGTCTTCTCCTTAACAGCTTGATGAGGTCTTCCTTGATGTTTGTCTTCAGAGTCTTGCCGACTTGGACAGTTTTTTTTGGCTCATCCTCATTGAGGATGATGGATTCTACCTCTTTTGCGGCTTCCCCTTTCTTCAGTTTTGTCTCATCCCTGGGGTCGAGGGTATCAATATTGTAAGTGGTTGTTGCCTTCTTGTGTACCTCTCTTTCTTCGACAGAGTTGAAATAACATTCCCATGCTGTCGTCTGGTCTCCCTGAACTTATCCTACCCCGTAAGGGGTTAGAAATTTAATCATCCGATGAACCGTAGATGGCACAACTTCAAAGCCCTTGAGGGCTACTCGCCCCAATATAATGTTGTAGTCCGAGAAGACATGTTCATCCATCATAAAGAAGCTGACCTTCTTGGCGAGCCATCTCGGCTACTCTTCCCCCATCTTGACAACGGCCTCATACACTCCAAGGGGATGAACCTTTTCTCCACTGAACCTAATCAATGGGTGGTATGGGATGAGTCTATCACGGCTGAGACCTAAGGCTTTGAAGCATGACTAAAACATCACATCTGTAGAGCTACCCCCATCTACCAAGATCCTCAGCACCTCACATCCATGCACCCTGGTAGTGATGACGAGAGGGTCATAATGTGGGGATAAGAGGCCTTTGAAGTCCATTATTGAGAACCCCACTATCAGAGTATCCATATCGACCTTCCTCCTCTTTTCCGACTTTGCCTCAACAGAGGTTGAGTGTACAGTTTTCGTCACTGCCTTGGCTTCAGCTACACGGGCCTTCCTATCTGCGACCTCTGACCCTCCTCCTGCTAGTCCCCCAGAGATCATTCCCACATCTAGAGAGATCATATTAAGTCTCTTGACAGGGCCGTGGTCATCTCTCAGAGGGAGGTCATGGTCGTCCTCATCATTAGAAGGGCCGTCCCCTCTTTTTGGAGGACCTTCTTTACATGCATCACCTCTATTCTTTCTAGGGTCGTCCCCTCGACCCCTCTTGAAGGCAGTCTTATCAACGTACTTCCTTAGCTTCCCTTCTTTTAACATTTTTTCAATCTCATCTTTTAGAGCAAAGCATTTGTCTGTCATGTGGCCATGATCTTGGTGAAATTCACACCACAGGTTTTTTTTCCTCTTGTTGGGGGTTGCCCTCAACTTCTCAGGCCACTTCAGGGACTGGTCACTCTTTATCTCATTGAGAATATGTTCACAGCTGATCGTCATAGGGGTGTAATCAGTGAACTTGTCGTCTGTAGACCTCTTCTTCCCCTCTTTGTTCTTCTTATGGTACTTACCCCCACTAGTGCCTCCTTTTTCATCTTCATATTTTATGGCCATCGCCTCTTCGGTGTTTATCACCTTTCCTGCTATCGACAGCAATTCAACCATCATCCTCGGAGGGTCTTCAACAAGCTTCCATAGCAGCTTCCCCTTCTGGAGTCCTCCAATGAGGGCGATCATGGCTATGCTCTCCTCATAGTCTTCAACCTCTAAATTTTCTTTATTGAATCTGGCTATATAGTCTCTTAGACTCTCGTTCTTCCCCTACTTAACATAGAGCAAGTGTGTGGTCTTCTTCTGTGGCCTCACCCCAAAGCAAGAGTTGTGGATGAACTGGTCTGCCAACTACTTAAAGCTTTCAATGGAGTTTTTTAGAAGAGACATATACCAGACATGTGAAGCCCCAGTCAGAGTGCCAGAAAAGGCACGACACCTCATCTCATCTGAGATAGAGCATATGTATACCACCGACTAATACATCTCAATATGATAGATAAGGTTGGTACTCCCGTTGTACCTTGGGGTTACCACATGTGGCTTAAACTTTGATGGCGTAGGGAAGTTGACTATCTTCGCCATAAAGGGTGAGCCTATGGAGTATCCTCTCTGAAGAGGGTCCCAGCTCTTCAGAATATCACCGATCTTATCCTATAGTCGCTAGATCGAGTCATTCTAGGGCCTCGTAGGGTTGTCTTGGACGATGTTATCCCCTGCCATCTCTTTGAGGTGGATGGATGGTTCTACTACGGCAGGCCTGTGTCGATTGTTTACTTTCCCTTGACCATCGTCCCGTCCTTGGGGTCGGCCCCCATGGGGTCGTCCATCTACTGCCTCCCTTCTGGACCTCGCAGCACTCCTTGATCTGGATAATTTTTCCCACAGGTCATTTACTCGGTCCAGCCTCTCAAAGGCTGACCCCTTGCTCAAGCGATCAAAAGCAGAGATTCTCGGGCGATCGTTAGGATTTTGCCTCCCACACTTCCCTCTGCTCTCCTCAAGAGGTCGTACAGTATTGTTAAAGACCTCATATGTCTCCCAGCATTCTATGGGGGCCTCCTCTCACTCCAAATAATCATACCTGTCCTCAGGGCAAGGGTTTCCTTACCTCCCCAAGCATAGACGCCGAGGGTCAGCAACATCCCTCCACCACTGTGGAGGTGGAAAGTCTTTGCGTTGTGCCTGGGGTGGTCCCCTGGCCTCATGCTGCCCTGGAGCCGCTGCCAGAGTAATCATCTCCGGTGAGACATTTGGTGGTCTTAGTATGTTCTGGCTTTGAGCTGTGAACTGCTCCTGCATGAGCCATTGACTTACTGCCAGAGACTTCAAGGCTGCCACCACATCAGCCATCTCAGATTGAGGTGGTGGCTGATTGGAGCTGGGTCCTACTCCACTATTCGGGGGAGGAGGTGGTAGTGGTGGCATCTCCGGTGCCATGTGTTTGAGCTATGAAGAGCTGAACTGAAGAAAAGACTGGTGAGCTTGAGAACCTTAATGGGTCTCTTTTAATGGTGAAACATCTCCACACAGGGGGAGAACTGTCTCACCACCAGAGTGCACAGTGAGGTCAAGCTGTAAAAAGGAAGAGATGTCTTCTCGTTCCCACAGACAGCACTAAATTGATGATGCTTACATTCAGCACCACCAGATAAGTGATGAGCTCAAACATTAGTAACCATGGAAGCCATGGAGATATGTATGTATAAGTATATAGAAGGAGGTGGGTATAAGAGGAACAAGACAATGATGTATAGTGGTTCAGCCAATTAGACCTACATCCACTATGAGTGTGTGATCCACTAAGTATGGGCACTAATGGCATTGGATACAATGCACATAAGCTCACTTTCTCTCTCTACTGTGTGTACAAGCAGAGTTTTTACTAGGGTTACAATTATCGATCCCTTGGTAGGGTTGTAAGTGACAAGTATATATAGGTCTTAGGGGGTGTAGTGTACCCCCCAAGCATGCATGGTGCATGTGAATGATGATCTAGACAATCCCCTGCTGACACCTGTAAATGCCACCTGTGATTAATGATGACATAATATTTCCTCACGTGAGGGGGTGATATTGTTATAACGGTCTTCCACGTGCCATGTGAGCCTCACGCGCACTGTTCCACGCATCTCCCAAACCACGCGCTGTGATGATGTCACCCTCGGCCTATGATATGAGGCCGAGGGCAAAGTTCCTTCTGGGAGTGATTCTGACCTAATTTAGGCATCGTACTGTCATACCCTCGGAGGGTCGTCTGGACCTGATGAGGGGTCGACCCCTTGGAGGGTCGTCTAGACATGATGAGGGGTCGACCCCTTGGGAGGGTCGGTTGGGCCATGATGATGGGTCGGCCCCTTGGAGGGTCGTCTGATCCATGATGATGGGTCGGCCCCTTGGAGGGTCGTCTGGGTCTGGTGAGGGGGTCGGCCCCTTGAAGGTCCGTTTGGGCCTGATGAGGGGGTCGACCCCTTGAAGGGTCGTTTGGACCTGATGAGGGGTCAGCCCCTTGAAGGGTCATCTGAGCCATGATGATGGGTCGGCCCCTTGGAGGGTCGTTTGGGTCTGGTGAGGGGGTCGTACCGTCTAAGGGTCATCTGGACCTGATGAGGGGGTCGACCCCTTGGAGGGTCGTCTGGACCTGATAAGGGGTCAGCCCCTTGAACGGTCGTCTGGGCCTGATGAGGGGGTCGGCCCATTGAAGGGTCTTCTAGGCATAAGAAATAATATATATGCCAACATTTTTTTGGGGGCATTTTAGTAAAACGTCGGTCTAGTAAAATTATCGACATTTATTGTAAAAGGTGACGAAAATTATCGGCGTTTAGTATAAACGCCATGAATTATTCAGGTTTAATAATAAAACGCCATAAATTGCCGACGTTTATATCTCACTGCCATAAAATTACCGACGTTTTTTGAAAATAAACGTCGAGTATTGGTTCCCCGTGTTAACACGCAACCAACAAACTTCGAATTTTCATTTTTTATCCTCCGTCCAACACAAAAAGTACTTTCCCTCCAAAACGAAACCCATTTTTTTTTCATCCATCGCAGGTATTTTGCCTTACGAGAAAATCGATTAAATCCCCAATTTTTTTCATCCCTCGTAGGTATTTCATCCTTTCATCCATCGCAGGTATTTCATCATTTCATCCATCGCAGCTCGTATTTTGCTATCACCGCTCTAGTCGTATTTTGCTACGATAAAATTGCCACTCAGAATTTGTCCCAGAATCCACACTTTCATATCTTGTAGCTCGGTTCTTGCTATCGCAGGTAGTTTCGTTCTTTCGTGTCTTGCAGTTCTTGTAAATCCCCAATTAGATTACACAGTTCTTGCAGCTGTTAATGTTTATGCATAATTTCGTATCTTGCAGTTTCATCAAATCCACTGTTTCATTTCTTGTAGTTTCGTGATTGGATATTTCAATTTACTCTCAGGTATGTTTACGCTTGTATATTTTATTATAATCTGAATTACTTTTTTGTTCAAACTATGGAATTATTCACAAATGAAACATATTTGATTGCACAGATCGCATTTGACAAATGAAACATATTTGATTTCACACACAACCAGTGTTGCTTATATTAAGACCTAAAATAAAAATTTCATAGTCTGGACCATATTTTTAGCATTAGATGCATTTTAGGTGTGTGTGTATAAATCGTTAAAATATTGTATTTATCTGTCATAAGTTATATATGGGACAAAATTTGTCATTATTGAAGACCAAAGAAAAAATGTTGAGCAATTCAACTTATTAGAACGAATTATGTCGTTAGAAAATACCAAACATAAATATTAATAAAAAATCTCGTATCTAAGCAACGGTTACAAGTGATGAGGGATGGTGAATGAGACTGGCAATACCTAGTCAACTCGACCTATTTGTCTATCTTTTGATCGATAATTTGAACCTCACAAATTAAAGACGTTTTCCTTAGCCAACCTACCCCGTGACTCGATAAGAAGGAGTTACGTTTTCTTACCCCTCTCTCTTTGAATTTACACATACCTTGCTAACTGACATGGGAGAACTACCACCTTTCGTTTGTGTTTGTGTTTGTGTTTGTGTTTATTTTTGTATAATTTTCGAAGGATGAATATGTAAGTATGTTTTTCAATACTTATTTGAGTCATAATTATTTACCGATAATCGTAAGATCTATGTTACCGATAATGATTTCTCACAATAATTTTGAATTTTTTTTTGTTTTTGTTTTCACTAGGTCGAATATACTGATGGATAAGAGTTGGATTAACATAAAACATAGGGGCCATCATTTATATGAGAAAGGAGCGGAGGAATTCCTTAAATTTGCCTCTGATAATAGACCAAATGCTGAAAGAATATTGTGTCCATGTAAGAAGTGCCGCAATATGATATTTGTGAAGAAAGATGAGGTAGTGGAACATATATTACTAAATGGTTTTCTAATGAGTTATACTTGTTGGACTTTTCACGTGGAATCTTCCTCATATTCAGTTCCTTCTTCCGAATCAGTTGTTGGTGATGAAATGCGAGAGATGATACACGATGCCTTTGGAATTCCTCCTTCAAACCCGCTTAACTTTATGGATGGTGATGAGGAGTGTCAATATATGGGTGGGGGTCCCGATGAAGAAACTAAGAGACTCTTTAATTTGATAAAATAAGCTGAGCGGGAGTTGTACCCAGATTGTAAGAAGTATTCTACACTCTCATTCATTGTATGACTGTTGCATATAAAGGGCCTTGGTGGATGGAGCGACAAGACCTTTACAATGTTGCTTGAATTATTAAAAGATACATTTCCCGAGCGTGAAACATTGCCAATGTCTTTTTATGAAGCCCGCAAGATGATTGCAAACTTGGGGCTAGAGTATAAGAAGATACATGCATGCCCTAACGATTGCATGTTGTATTGGAATGAGACAGAACATGAGATTGAATGTCGAAAGTGCCACACCCCAAGATATAACCAATCAAAGGCTCAGGCAGATGAGGATCTTACAATAGATCGAAAAATTCCCGTGAAGGTGGTAAGATACTTTCCTTTGATACCAAGACTCCAGAGGCTATATATGTCATCGAAGACAGCATAAAAAATGAGATGGCATGCCGAGGAACATATTAATGATGGAAATGTACGACATCCCGCTAATTCTCTTGCTTGGAAAAGAATCGATGATATTTATCCAGATTTTGTTGCGGACCCACGAAATATCAGACTTGGATTATCTAGTGATGGATTTAATCCATTCAGGAGCTTGAGTATTGTTCACAGCACGTGGCCCGTAATTGTGATAATATATAACTTGCCCCCATGGTTGTGTATGAAGCAACCATATATGATATTGCCAATACTAATTGATGGTCCCCGCGGTCCTGGTAACGACAATGATGTTTATTTGCGCCTTTTAGTTGATGAGTTGAAGGAATTATGGGTTGGGGTGAATACTTATGATGCATCGTGTAATCAGATGTTTAAAATGCGTGCATCATTGCTATGGACAATAAGTGATTTTCCTGCATATGCAAATTTGTCAGGATGGAGCACTAAGGGTAAATTGGCATATCCTTGTTGTCACAAATATACTCGCTCCTGTTGGTTGGAAAAATGACGTAAATAACGCTACATGGTCCATCGTCGATGGTTGCCGGAAGGGCATAAATTTCGAACAGATAAATTCTCATTTGATGGTAAAGTTGAGTTGGATACAAAGCCCATTCGACTATCTGGAGCTGAAGTGTTTGATGAGGTAAGGGACATCAATAATATGTTTGGGAAGGATCCAGAGCTGAAACTTAAGAGGAAAAGGAATGATAATAAAGATGGGAACCTCACATATAGTTGGAAGAAACGAAGTGTATTTTTTGAGTTAGAATATTGGAAGGACAATTTAATATGCCACAATCTTGATATAATGCATATTGAGAAGAATGTATGTGATAATGTGCTCGGGACATTATTAGATGTTGATGGAAAGGGAAAGGATAATCTAAATTCTTGTCTTGATTTACAAAAAATGGGTATTCGTAAGCCACTGCATCCTCAAAAATGGGCAAACAACAAATATTATTTGCCACCAGCGTGTTTCACATTGGATAATAAAGGAAAAGACATAGTTTGTAAAATATTGAAGGAGGTGAAAGTTCCAGATGGTTATGCTTCGAACATATCGCCTCGTGTCAACCTTAAACAATGTACTATATCGGGACTCAAGAGTCATGACAACCATATCTTAATGGAAGAACTGCTTCCTATTTCCCTAAGAAATGTTTTGCCTAAAAATATGCTTGGGCCAATAATTGAGTTGAGTAGCTTTTGTAGGAGTATGTACTAAAAAGTAATGAACGTAACCGATTTAGATCATGCTCAATCTCGTATTGAGCTCATGCTTTTCCATCTTGAGAGGATCTTTCCGCCTTCATTTTTTGATGTCACGGAACATTTGGTTATTCATTTAGCAGAAGAGGCAAAGATTGGAGGACCACCACAATACTGGTCGATGTACCTTATTGAGAGGTGTGGTATTAGTTGCGATTTTTTGTGTTCTTTTTATCTTCTCATTCTAAGCATTTTTATTTCCTTCTAAAAAGTAAAAATTTCCCCAAGACGGATACTTGTTCACATTGAAGAATTATGTGAAGACCCGTAGTAATCCGGAAGGTTCAATTGCACAAGGATATTGGGTAGAAGAATGCTTGATGTTTTGTTCAAGGTACCTGCAGGATGCTGAGACGAAATGTAACCGACCAATAAGGAACGACGAAGGCAATACTATAGATAAAAAATGTGGTCGTAAGTTAGGAAAATCAGTGGGATTTGTGCTTAGTGACATTACATATGTACAGGCACATCGCTATGTGCTTGTCAACACAGATGTAATTGCTCCATTTCGAGAGTAAGTATCCTAATTAATTAATTTCTCCCATTTTTAATCATGTAAAAATAGTGTAATGGTTCATTTTAATGCCGTATTCACCGTGCGTCAATTAGGAGTAATTCTCGTCTTAGACCACATAATGTGGATCGCATTCATAATGAAACATTTCATTCGTGGTTTAAAGATCATGTAAGTAATATGCATGCTAAAACTAAATTATACTTTTAATTATTTTATTACAAAAGCATGGAGTTTAACATAGTTTTTGTAAATGTCAAATAGGTGCGAAAGTTACTTGAGACAACGGACATAGAACTATCACAAGAAATTCGGATGTTAGCTTTGGGCCCCTTAAAAAAAGTAAAAAGATTCACGGGGTATATTATCAATGGTGTTCGGTATCACACTAAGGCTCGCGAGAGGAAAAGAATGACGCAAAATAGTGGAGTCATGCTAAATGCACTTACTGAAAGTTATGCAAGTGCTAGAGATAGGAATCCCGTATCAGGAGATGTTAATTTATATGGAGTTTTGACGGATATCATTGAATTGTATTATTCTAAAGACTATAAGTTTGTGTTATTCAAGTATGACTGGGTTGACAACAATAGAGGTCTCATTGCGCAAGATGATTTTGGATTCACGCTTGTAAATTTCAAGCAGTTGTTATATCCAAGGCACTAAATAAACGATGAGCCTTTCATAATAGCATCTCAGGCAAAACAAGTATTTTACGTACAAGACCCAATGAAGGAAGATTGGAATATTGTAATTAAGACAAAGCGTAGAGACTTTTTCGATGTATTTAGACAGCAATATATAACCCAAGGCACTATGATAGATCAAACGGAGGTATGGAGCGACCAATATTTGGATGACACACCATTCACATGTGATGGAGATATTAGTTGGGTCAGGCAAGGCGTTACTGGAATAACAGTAGATATGGAAACGCAAGTGGAGACAGATGAAGATGATTAGATAATTTTGTTAAATAGGCATTTGAACTTGCAATGATAACTTGATTTTGAATTGTTTTTTCTACTCATTCATATTAATTGAACTTTCTTAATAGGTTGCATATAAAGACGTCTTGGTTTTGTTGATTTCTTTTACTCATTATTCTTATTAATGTTAGATTTTAGTAATTTATTGTGGTTTTATTTCTAGTCATTATTGTTATATGTTCTCTACTTGCTCGAAAATCATGTATGTGCATTTGAAGCATTTGGATAGGACGTTGTGAAATTACTATGGTATCAAAGCACATAGTTATATCCACTTGTCACGTCCAATTTAGCCACACATATTTCTCAACGTCTAAATTTATAGGGCTTTGTGAAATTGCAAATAATGGGTTCTGTATTAACATAAAAATAAGAGGACTACTTTAGTGTAATGATAATGGGTTCTGTATTTAAGTCCGTATTGTTATGTGTTGCAACGGACAACAATTGAAATAATAAGAACCTACTTGTGACAACTGTTTATTTTGACTCTCTCTCTCTCTCGTGCGTGCTCGCCATATATTTTGACAACATGTGTTAAATCTAAACTCTCCCATTTGTTGCATTTTATACAAAAATGTGTTAAATATATCTCTATCTTGTGAAAGTACGCTGTTTTTGCTACTTTATCTCTATTAGATATATTCATCCGTAGTATAACTAACATTAATGTTTGTTTTTGTTTTGTACAGCACAATGACAACAAGTAGATCTCAGACCCAACACGTTAGAGGAGCGATGCCATTACCTAGTGAGCTACAAGAGAACATAGATCAAAGACCATTTTTCATGCCTCAACCTCCATTGAATTGGCCACCTACTAACACTGCTACTACACCATTTAGCCCTATGTTGCCAGACAATAGTGAACAACAAGAGCATGCCGCAATTAAGGCAAACTAATATTACACAACTGATTTTGTGGTTGGTTTTGGTTGGATGTACAAAAAAATGACTTACTGAATTCCTGTACCTAAATTAGATTACTGAAATTAATGTACAAAATCAGTAATTTTTATCTACATGTCTATATATAACAAAATTACTAATTTTTATCTTCGCTTATATGATACTTAGATCCTAATTTTGATCAGGCAGAGGAGGAGCAAAGAAGATTTTGAGGCCCCACGTTAATGCATAGCGGGTGGGGTGAAAATGGTGGAATTTTAAACATCGAGGTGAATGAGCATGGACAACCCATTGAGAAGACAACATCTAGACTTGCTTCAAATTTGGGGGTTTTAGCACGTAATGGACAGTTAGCACCATTGACATTCCTTGATTGGAGACATGTTTTAAAAGAAGAAAAAAATGGAATTTGGACTCATATCACGGTATCATATACTATTATATAAAGCTGTGGGTTGTCATATTTTCAATTTCTCATAATACCTTCACTTATAACTAAACATGAAGTTAAATATAGGGGTAATTTTATACATACTTGTGGAGGTAGTTTTATAAAAACTACAATCATAAATTGATCATTCTTTTATGTAACCATAATTTGCATAAACATTTGATTTTCATTTGTTCAATCTATAATAATAGGGAATGATTCTTTTGGTTCCGAATTTGTGGTTTATTTCTATAACATGTTGTTTAATATAGGACAATACAAATTCCACGAATGAGATGAGAAAATTCCTTGTGGAGTTCGTCGGAAAAAAATGGAAGGAGTGGAAGGCCACAGCAAAAAGTGAGGGCTACAGTAAATATAGGACTAATGAGGAACGCTTGGCGCATTGTCCCCCAAGGGTTGAGGAAGATCAATGGAAAATGCTCGTCTATCATTGGAACTCGGCTGAAGCAGAGGTATATTTTAGCAACATAGTTAACATAATTCTATCTTCGATTTGGTGTTTTATCACTCTAAGCATGAGAGCCGCATAGTGTCACCGGCACCATCACATGATATATATCAATTGTCTTTTCCATATATCAGGCAAAAAGTGCAAAGAACAAACCCATCCGTGCACGTTTGGCAACGCCACACACATCTGGTAGGACTAGTCATGCTCAAGTTAAAAATAAGGTAAAAGTTTGATACTTTTAATGATTATTACGTTCTTTTTTATTGCGGACAAATTAAGTGAAAATAGATGATATCTTGACACTTGAAATCTTGTGCTTGTAGATTGCTAAAATAATTAGACACCAACCAACTCGTAAGATGGTATACAAGGAGACTCATATAACCAAGGATAAGGGGCTAGTTAATGAAGAAGCTGCTCGATTAATTGTATGTATATTTTGAATTTTAAAGACAATTTAAACAACTTGATTTTTGTTTACGTGTCTATTATCTTTTGAGAAAACATTATTTTTCATTTGAAAATGGATTTGGAATGATATTCATTATAATAGTTTGATTTGATTTTTACAGCAAGAGATGGATGAATTAGAATCGCAACATCCAGAGATTGCAGAGACGGTTGTTGCACGAGATGACATATTTGGGCGAGTTATGGGACCTGAAAGGCATGGCTGTGTGCGGACATTTGGTCTTGGTGTCACGCCGAGTATGGTATTCGGTCGATCATATACGATGTTCAAGGCTCAGAGGAGGGATATTGAGATGCGACATCAACAGGAGTTAGAGAGGATGCGATGTGAGATGGAGGCTGAAAATGAGCGGGTGAGGCGTGAGATGGAGGCTGAAAATGAGAGGGTACGACGTGAGGTGGAAGCAAACTATGAAAGGAAGCAAGACGAAATGAAAGAGCAGATGGAAGCTTAAATGCAAGAAAAAGTATCTGCAATGGAATCTCGGATGGAAGCTCTAGAGGCTCATATGCGTGCTAAGGGTAGTTTTACTCAATCTCCACGAGATGTGTCTTCAAGCACCGAACAGGTCAACGATTATTAATTATAGATTTATGCAAGTACTCAATCTCCACGAGATGTAATGCTAATTTTCATGCATTACATCTAACATTTTTTTGTATTCCCATAGGTTCCTAATGGAGCCAATTTTGATCCTTTAGCATCATTGCAATCGTCGATGCAATTCCGATCAGAGGTTCAATTGCAATTGCAACCACTAAGGAAAACACCTCCACAAATCATATCACGATCCCAACTTCAAAACTATTGTCAGGTTAGAGTTTTATTAAGCATATACTGCATTGGAAATGATAACCAATTTGGGCTTAAAAATAGTGAATCTATACATAAGCCAGAATCTGGGCTAGATTAGATAGATTTTTAGCCAATAGAGAGGCTGCCTTTGTTCTCCTAGCAGTTAAATCTTTTCATTTGGCTAGATTACATTCGGTTCACTGTCCTTTGGTTCTCACCATCACTATAAAGGATCACCATCACTCCAAACGAGAAAGTTTTCAAACCTTCCAAACTTTTTAAAATGTTCACTGATCATGCTGAGTTCAAAATTTCGTGGCCTCTGTTCGGGACTCTTCATTTTATGGGTATTCGCTTCTTACGTTGCAATGTAAGCTCTCAAAGTGAAAAAAACTCTTATTACAATGACAAAATGCAATCCTCATAACGAAATCATCTATTTTTAAATGTGTGTGTGTGTGTGTTCAGGCGGTTTTATGATTACAAAACATAAAACCCCTGTGAGTTATGTGTGTATTATGTATGCATATTAGAACCTGAGTTCTAATATATTATGTATGTATATTAGTTTAACTCACACGGCTTTGATAAGGAAGAATATGTCCGTTTCTGGTTGGAACGCTGACACAATCTTACCCATAATTGGGAGACACACCCCAATTGCTCCAGCTACCAGAATTGAAGCTATGGCTATTAGTTTATATTTAAGGGCTTCAGTTTTGTTTCGATCCTCAGCTTTGGATTCGGAGGTACATCCTGCTTGTATTGTGATAGGAATAACGAGAAAAATAGTGATGATCGTATAGAGTTTAACGCTATTCATGGCTCCGAAGGGAAAGAGAATGAAAGAAAAGTATGGTTTGGCTCCTCTCTTCCATTGGCAAGCTTTCACCCTCATTTTCTTGGCCTTTTTTTCGTCTCCACAACTCCACTACTATCAGCCCCTCGAACCACCGACGCTTCAAGATCGGAGTGATCAAAATTAAACGAAAGCATCCCTTCATCGTTATTACTACACCTAGAATTGGACGGTATCTTTTTCTTCTTGGCGTTATCTGTAACACCAAATTGAGATTGGCTGGAAAATAAGCTCCTCTTATTAGGAGCTTCCCCGAAGTTCAATATCTCCCCTGATTCAGGCTTGCAGGGATTTGAATTTCCATTCCCCACACTATTCCCTTCGTTATACCCAAATTCTGAGAAATTCAAAAACCATTGTGATTGTGACTGTGAATGGGCATGAATAGCACCACTAGCACTGGGATTTTCAGTCAAAGTGATGGAATTGAGGTTGTTTTCAAATGTAATCTGCTTTGAAACCAGTCGACCACTCAAAAGTTGTGGTACATCAGTATTAACGATCGAGGGTGAGGGATCTGTAAGCCATAGTGCAGATGGGTCATTATAGCAATTATCGGTCACCAAAGTCATATCCGCAGTGTTGACATTAAACAAGGCTCGAACTTTATTCATGAGATTCGAGCTTTGAAAAATAACATCCGTGGAACCCAATTCCACAACCCCATTTGTAGAGGGTATGTAAATAATAGTTTGCAAATCAAACACTTTCCTTTCCCGGGCTCTCTCACACTGCGAGAGTGAAAGCCTATCAGCTCCAGCAACCCAAATAGAGGATATGCAAACAATAGTTTGCAAACCGAACACTTTCCCTTCCCGGGCTCTCTCACACTGCGAGAGTGAAAGCCTATCAGCTCCAGCAACCCAAACAGGAGCCGAATTAAACAAAGCCCGACCCGGAATCCCGCTTTCGTTTACAAACGATTGAGTCATCGATACTAAAAACCAAGAAAAATACCCGACAAACTCTCTTTAGGTAGTAGAGATAAAGATGTTTAATTATTGGACTTTTTTTAAAATAATCGGTGAGATAATGACATATTTTAATTTAATCCTCGCAAAATAAAAAAAATTAGACATCAAATGCAGTATCAGTTTCAAGAGAATTAACTGATGAGTTTTGGTAGAAGTTGTTCTTTAGTGATTTATGCTAAATCTTTAACCAAGGAAATGCATTAAGTAAAAATAAAATTTACTACCTTTCCTTAACAACAATGGTCATTCATATAAATACTAATGTATGTGGAGGCTCCATTTTGTTGCTGATGGCTCATTAGTAATGACATCTCATTCACGCTTATCCAGTATAAACATTGTTAACCTGTAGCTTTATATGATCAATTATAGGTTGTTTTCATTTGGTTTGATTGGGTGGGGTATGGAGGATTTCTTCACGCATCAAGTTAAATGTATCATGAGTATGATTTGGCTAACAATTGCTTAACTCTATGAAAATATATGTCCTATTCTATTATCATGTGATATTTATAAAAAACTATTTTGGGGACATGTTATACAGTAACATGGCTACCAAAACATTTTGTTGCATACTTTTTACCCCTTATTTTATTTTTTATCTTCTATCAACTTCATTTGGTAGCAAATCGTTTGATAGTAATTTTAAAATAACTTTCGTATTCAGGAAAATATATTTGCTATTAATTGTCGCACTTGAGAACAATTGTGGGTTTCGTATTAGTTCTTGTCTCATAATTTTGTCTGCGAGCACATTAACACAAATGAGTGATCCAAAGTAGGTCACATACTCACTATAGTTGGAAAATCAAGGATTTGAAAGGAATGCTAATCAAATATAAGTTACGAATAACTAAATACAATGCAACATACTTATTAAAATAAGTAAAATTATTAGGACTTAGTAATGCATACTAAAATTAAACACATAAGGTCACACACACACACACACATATATATATAAGCCTTAGATAATTTGTATGACGTAGGGGGATTGTGAAATCTAACTCTAATCAAGAACATATTTATCAAGCATTCAAAGTTTTTATCCCCTGTGACTATTTTTTTACTGTTATCATTACATGTTTGTTCGTACATGAAAATTTTCATAACATTTTAAGGTATCATGGTTAGCTATATAAATCCAAATTTTGGATTTATATAGATAACCATGATACCTTAAACTATTATGAAAATTTGAATTGTTTGAATTCTATGTTTTGGATTCCAAAACATAGACTTCAAATAATTATGTTGCTTGCATGCCCTTTATAATTTGTCATATTTAAGTCTTGGGTTTGCATTAGTAAAGTAGGTTTGGTAGGGGAAAAACTATTCATGTGAGAATAGTGTTAGGCGTGGGATGTATGCAGAAAAAAATGTATATCTTTTCTTCCCTTTTGTAAATCCCTCAATTGTATTGCACTTGAAAATAATTTTCAGACGTTGTGATATGATTTCAGATGAGTGTAAAATATATTTGGAAGCCTCGGTAACGTGCTAAGAGAGAAGGACGATTACAATGTCTGTTCTTAATACCCTTTTGCACCATATCCTTCACCATGGATAGTTGATGGCCAATATCCTAATGCCCAAATCACAGATTGCTGCTTCAACTAAAAAACTCCCTCAAGTTTGATCCTTCTATTTCTACCAAGCTAGTAAACTGGAACAAAAGCACAGATTGTTGTCAATGGGGTGGCATAACTTGTGACCGTGTGGGTAATATTATAAGCCTTGATCTTAATAGTGAATCCATCAGTGGTGGAATTACTGATTTCAGTAGTCTTTTCAACCTCCACTTTCTCCAAACCTTAACTTTAGATAGCAACAACTTCTACTCGGCTCAGTTGCGATCTGGATTTGGAAAAATCACTCAACTGAGTTATCTCAAATTGTCCAACACCAATTTTGAAGGTTAAATTCCCAGTGAGTTTTCATAATTGAACAAGTTGGTTACTCTGGATCCCTATACTACAACTTCATTCTATTAAAGTCACGTACTTTCACTCCAAAACTCAAACCTGAAAAAGTTAGTTCAAAGCATCAATGTCATTTTTTTTAATTACGCACGTGCTCAATGTCATTTTTTGCAGAATAATATACGTTGCGTCTCTTGTATGTTCAATTTTACGTATTATGCCTTCTAGAAATTTTTCCTAATTACCCAGAAAATGATAGTGTGAATAGTGACGTGTTTTAGTTTTTTTTTAAAATCCTTATTGAACATCATCTTGGAGTCGAATTTCAGTAGAGGTGGGAAGGATTTGATATGGGCTGATTATGGGCCTCACTATGTGAAGATGAGAAAAGTTTGGAACCTTGAGCTTTTTACACCAAAGAGACTCAAGGCTCCTAGGCCAATTAGATAATTTGAAGTTTCAGCTATGGTTGAATCCATTTTCAAAGACTGCACCAATCTCATTTTTTAACATTTTAACTTTTTCATTCTTTTGTCATAATAGGAACATTGTCATTAAAAATAAAAGTGGAATAGTAGTTAAAGTCCCTTCTTTTTTTGTGACCTTTTGCGATTTTTTGTCCATCATTTTTGACTTTGGGTTGTAATGTAGACACATCTGTTTGAATTTGTCAAGGTAAAGCAACATGAAGTCAATGTTGTTGTTGTGGCACATATGAATGAATATAAAATCGCTTTCTTTAATGTTTTCCATTCGGACGTCAAACGAAAATTCCTTCGTCCCTTTTTCATTTTTCATCCTCACCATTTCCTTCTTTCTAATTTAATATTATTAAACTATTGTATTACAGCCCCTTGCACAAAATACGACGAAAATTTGAGAATATCTAGACTTAGGCTAAAAAGTATGGCGTTAGAGGGTGAAAACCTGAACCAGCCCCCGTACGACCCCGTGAGGGGCACCAACACCTCGCACGGGACCAATGTAACTCGTAGGGACTGACCGCGCGATCAAGGGCTCCCGATTTGAGAATACAATGATAATTTGAGAATATCTAGACTTAGGCTTAAAAACATGAGGTTAGAGGGTGAAAATCCAAAACAACCCCCGTAAGGCTCGGATAGTGGCACCAACACCTCGCACAGGATCGATGTAACTAGTAGGAACTGACCTCGCGGTCCCGGGACCAATATATTGTCAATGTAAATTAAACTATGTCCATGTAATTTCTGTTAACATGATGTACAATTAGTATGTGTTCTGTGTATAGTTTCAATTGTAATTCTATGTCGCCATATAATATAAAAAAATGAAAATAGATTTATTGATTAAGTGTTTATTTTTTCCCTCTTATTTCAGGATCGCGGGGCATCAAAGAAGGCAAAGAAACACAAGTAGTCTAGAAGATAAATTTGCAATGTAAGTCCTAATATTTTTTTAACTTTGATTTATTCATTTTTGACACTTTGTTTTTCTTCATTTTTGCAGGTTTTGCTAGCATTTTATCATGTTCATGGATAAGGAGCTTTTACGGATGTTAGATATATATTTAGTATTAGGCTAGGGGTAGAATATTAGTATATGGATATTGTACGTTTTGGACTTATGGATATAGCTTTTTTGATGCTATAGATGTTGATATTTTTTTTGGATAATGGTATATAAAGGCTGATTAGTTAATATAAATAGTTCAAATTATGCGGTTTTGATAATTTGGTATCATCATAACACGCCTAATATTTGTGAATTGACAAATAATATTTGGCGACGTTTTTCTATTTCCGTTGGCATAAATTTTGTAAAGAGTAAAGAAGTCTCGACGTTTTTTAGAGTGTGTGTAATACAAAAATTCCGACGTTTTTAATTAAACGTGGCAGATTAGGATGCGGTTAAACAGATAGCCGACGTTTTTAAAACGTCGGTAAAAACGCCGGGTTTAATTTTTCCCACGTTTATAGAAAACGTTGTGAATTCCCGAGTGAGGAAATGCCGACATTAATTAAAAACGTCGGAATTTATTTTACCGACGTTTTTTTTATTTACCGACGTTTTTAAAACGTTGTCTAATACCAAAATTCTTGTAGTGGGGCCTATCTTGCTCTAGGAAACTTGAAATGATGTTCCGTCTTTTGTATTGGAATCATAATATGATAAGGATTGAATTACCAAGAAGAAATGAATGTATGTTTGGTATATGAATTGGATATGTCAAATATATTAGCATGAATTTGGATGGAATTTCAATGGTAATAAATGATTTGAATAGAATCATATGATGCTTATGAATCGAGTTATGTTTGAGATATTCCTTGGATTGTTGATATTCTTATGGTGATACTAATAGTGTAAAAATGATAGGAAGAGAATAAGTACCGGTTGAACTAGTGCTGGACAAAAGAAGAGGAAAATCCTGATAGGTTGCCAAGGTGAGTGTACTTATGATTTGTTTCATACATAAATATGGATATAGCTCTAAGAGCGGATTTGTTTGAATACTTTGGTATTCAGGATTTGTTTGGATATTAAAATATCCATGATTTGTTTGGGTCTTATGATCCAGGATTGGTTTGAATATTTCGATATTCAGGATTTGTTTGGATATTAAAATATCCAGGATTTGTTTGGGTCTTATGATCCAGAATTTGTTTGGATATTAAAATATCCAGGATTTGTTTGGATCTTATGATCCACGATTGGAATTGGACAAAGTTCCAATAACATGACAAGGATTTGTTGGAACTTATGTATGATTTGTCATTGCCAACGGGCATGATTGTTTGGATTTCAAATCCACAAATTTGATATAAAACTGTTATTTTACAGCTGGGCTGGATTGTTTGGATTTCATATCCACTGATTTGATATAAAATTGTTATCACTAGGATTATATATCCACATATTTGATATAGAATTGTCATTTCATTGTAGGGAAGGATTGTTTGGATTTTATATCTATATATTTGATTTAATATTGCTATTTCATAGCAAGGCAGGATTATTTGAATCTTATATCCACATATCTGATAAAGAACTATTAGTTCATTTCAGGGAAGGAGTACCTCACTAAGCTTAATGCTTACGATTTATATTTTAACATTTTCAGGTCTGTACACTGCGAGTTAGGATATCATATGATTGGTGATTTGAGAGTTGCACCGTTAGAAGGATCTGGGGATTAGACGTGGGGATTTTGTCATTGTCACACTGAGGTTTTACTACACTCGAACATCTTATATATTGAGTTGGCATGGGTTGATTTGATGATTGTAATATTTAATCATAGTCAATCATAGTATAACATGTTAGTTTAATTATGACTCTGATGTTAATTACGTTATGGTACAAAGAACATGATTATGTTTATTATACATGAAAAAAATATTGATAAATGAATTATATTTCGAATGGGCGAAAGATTATAATTTAATCATAATATAAATGAAATGATTAGAATATATTTGGGTTTGGGGTGTGACAGTATAGTACAATACCTAACTAGATCCCAATGATCATAGATTAATCTGCAAAATAGACATCAAAACATAGGTTGTTTTTCGAACGGTATAAGTATACTATACTAATATACTAATATCTCATAAGCCATTGATTAGATTGAGGAAATTATAGTTGGTTTATAAACTAGACTCATAAATATATATATTCCTCAAATATGAGACCTTAATTCTTTGAATTTTGGTCTGGGTGAATGATTTAATTCTGAATAAAGCTATTTTCCTAACTTAAATCTGATGGTCGTCTTGTTTTGTTAATGGATTACTCGGTAAATTGATTGTTAAAATGAATTGTAACTTTATATATATGTTGATATAGTATAATATCCATTTGAAATAATAAATTTTCCCTTTAGACTTTAATGTATGGAATCCATGCCTCGCCCCATTCTCTTTCCGAAGAATAAAATATTATGAGATGAATCAACGAGATAATAAATTGAAAAGTTAAAGATGTTAAATAGATTAGCGATGTCAGAATCTAATTAGTTATGACGAGTCGAGAGGATTGGTGTGTGTGTGTGTGTGTGTATATATATATATATTGTGAGTACAAGAATTATCACAATAAAGATCCACAAAAAGAACGAAATACGAAATCACACACTCAACAACGATATACGTGGTTCGGTAACTTGCCTATCTCGCCTATGTCCATAGAGAGGTTACTATTATATGATAGTGTCGCTCAGTGCTCGAGATTAGATCCTTTTGCCCCGGGCTAGGGTTTATAATTTATAGATACATAAAAGTAAGAAGTTGAGTTGTACAAGAAACTCAATTAACACGTGGGTAATTCATGGTATCCCTGACTATCTCCTCTGAGATTATTAGTAGCCAGTTTGAATACATCCGTGAGTGTTTTAGTGTGTTTCGAATGCATGTGAGTAAAATAAATTATGATTTGGGTTGGGCAGTGCTTTAAGCAATTTGGTCTTGTAGTCTACTCTCATGGGGCATGTTGAACCGGTCCCCACAATTGCCCCTAAAAATTTTGGTCCTTATAAACTTTGGGACAGTAATGTTTAATGGATTAAAGCCTTGTAAACTGAAACTTTTATTTTTGCAACCGGAGTGGCATTTTTGTAGATTTCCAAAACTCACAGGGGCACGCTCATCCTAATCCAAACACTATGGCATACTTGTATTCTTTGTAAATGACCGAGGGTACCACCGTCCAAGAAGCTAGATAAAGTGCCAAAAATTATCTTAGTATGTCGTGTTCATCATTGAAATTGGGTTTCAAATCGAAGATTCATCTCCTTTGTCACCTCAGTTCAAACTTCTCTCTTCGTTGCTAAGCATTCCAGAGATCCACTTCTTCAATGTTCTTTTTTCTTCAGAGATTCATCAATTCTTATAAGTTTAGATCGCCTTTTCTTAGTTTTCCTCTTCTTTAAATTGTTCTATAACTGTAGTTAGGGTTCTTCTTCTATTGGTGTGTTCATGGAGACACTAAATAACAAATCAATAGCTGAATTTAGGAAGACGTATAACAGTATTAATTGGGTAGACATAGACTGTGCCCCCATTCCTATAAATGTCCGTGACATCGAAAGAGGGCACTGGATTCACACCCTTGTGATAACACAGGGGGTCTGAAAATTCCCCCAAACCATCTATTTCTTAGATTCTTCAAATATTTTGAAAATTATGTCTGACCAATGCACCCCTAATGTCTAGAAATTAGTTAATAGGGTTCATAGAAGAAATACCCTATATGGGATGAAATTAGGCCTTGTTTAGATCTACTACTACTATGTATGGTCGCGAACTAATGATGGCCTTATGTATTTGAAATCCAGGAAGGTTGATAGGGTCTTAGTGGTGAACCTCCTAGATTTTCATAAAGATTACTAGGACCATGGTTTCATTTCCAGAATTTGGTAACGTCCTCCAGCTAGTGAGGGTGAAAGGCACTGGGGCCCTATAATTTCAGACTTTGGGGAGGACCATATAGGTCGCTTCTTCTTTTCTTTAATATGTTATGCTATTCTGTTTCTGATTCATGTTCTCTGGATAATGTTCTTCTTTCTTTTTTTTGCATATCGTATTATAAATAAATATCCTAACATAAGTGAGATCAATTTTCCTGAGATTTTGAAGGCTTGGAATATCAAGGAAAGGCTATCTGGCGGCGAGCATCCAAGGTTGGCAGCCTATTTGTTTGAGTATAAAAATACAACCTTAGCTTTATCGTACATTTGGTCGATAAGGTACCCAACTTGAAATCTCCTGAAGTTGGTCCTTCTGACCCTATTGTGCTAGAGGAGGAGGAATAAGAATTAGAAGAATCAAGAGAAGAAGAAGAAGAAGAAGAAGAGGAGGAGGAGGAGGAGGAGGAGGAGAAAGAAGATGGAGAAGAATTGGCTCCCCTAATTAAGAGCAGAAAACTAAAGCTTGATGACTATGATGATCAGAAAGCACTGTCTAATCAGGTCAAATCTTTAAAGACGTCTGAGATTAGCTCTTCCAGCGATGGCAGTTCTAGCTCAGCAGATAAGGGGAAATAAAAAGAGAAAGAAAAGAAGAAGAAAAAGAGAGGAGAAAATATAGAGAGAAAAATAAAGAGGAAGAGAAGAAGAAAGAAAATGTGAGGGAAGAAATTAAAAGGAAATTGGTCTTGAGGGCTTCTACGATCCCATCTCATGCTTCCGAGTCTAAGGGGGCTGGCGTGGGTGATATCTCCTGCCTTGCCCTAAATATTCTAAAGGGGTAGTGCTCACTATTAATAGCGAGCGCTCTATAAGTTTGGCATCATCCCAACCTTCCCTCCAATCTACCCAGGGAATTTTCATAGTGAGTCTCTTCTTAGTTTTCGATTAATTACTTTTATTATGTATTTTTCTTTCTTCATACTAAGTTGCTATTTTCACTTTCTGTACAGTTTTTGTCTGACTTCACAACCCTTTTGGATGATCATGATGATTAGTCCAAAAGTGAGAGTAAGAGGAAGGCCTATGTTGATGTTCACCTAGCGTGGGAGCAAGAGTGATATAAGTCAGTAAAAGCCTATGCTAAACTAGAGGTGGCCCAGAAGAAAGTGGTGGCAAAGAAGGAAAAATTGGCCGAGGAGAATCAAGGTCTGTTCGAAAAAGTTGAAGATGGAGGAAGATATCCCTTGAGAAAAAGATGAAAGTAATTTGGAGGGATTCAACAAGGCATATGATGATACCGAGCTCTATCTCACCTATGGCAGAAAGGTGGCCTTCAAGAAAGGCTGGGACCAAACCTTAAAAGATATGGGGGCTCCTGTTGACTCTGATATTTTTGGCCTTCATTGTCCTGGGCCTGATCCATTGAAGAGGAAGAATGAGATGTTGGTCAGCTTATCGGCCAGACTGAGGATATTCCTACTGACCAAGAGCAAGGGTCATCGATAAGGGGAAATCTATAATTGAACTTGAGCAAGTGAAAGAATAGGGCTACTAGTATAACCATTTGAAGCCTTGTAATTTTTTTTATTGCTCGGACTGTACTGGACTTTGGTCTCCTTATGAATATAATGAAAGAAAAATTTCTTTGTTTGTGCCCATTTGATATCTCCATGTATCTTAATTTCTACTTGTGGTTTTAATTGTTATGTTATTTGTACCCCGATGAGGACTAAATTCCCCTTAACTCACGATTGGGGATGATCCTTGGGCCCAATATTAGTGCAAAATATCGCAAGGTTTTTATGAAAGTATGCAAATCCCTGAAGGCGAGGACTGAACAATATAAGGATCAGTCTGAGCTGGTTGCTAAGTTGAAGGATGATCTTCACGCTATGGAAGAGATCGGTGCTTCAGTCCAGGATAAAGTAAATATTATGAGGTCTAAGCTCGTGGAGGACAGTGAGGTGAGCCAAGTAGGTGAAGTCCTTCAAGTAGAAAATGAAGCTCTGAGGAAGGAGGTCATAGAGCTAAAAGGTGATATTTGAAGAGCATATGCGATTGATGCTGGACTCTAGAAAGATGTCACAAGGCTTAGGCACCTATTCTGAATGGGACCTCAAGAAGCCTAGGAATATGGCTACAACCAAGGCTGGACTGATGCTATAACAATGTTAAAATAGGAAGAGGATATTGCTTTGGCTCGGGGATGGCTCAGCTCCCTTAGAAAGGTTAAAACTCCTAAGAAGTCTAGCCTGTGGTATAAGTACCAGGTCGAGTGTCCATCCTACCTCCACAAGCCTTTCTTGAGGAATGAAAAGCGGATCCAAAATTATGCCATCCAAGTATAACCCTTGGAACATTAATTGGATGATGAGGCAGAGGTGTTTGCCCCAAACACATATGACGGTCGAAGATCACGTGTTACAGACTATCTTGCTCGCCATCCTGGGACATCTTAGGTCTTTGTATATTTTGGTCCTGATGTAATTCTAATTTCACACTTTTTTAATAAAAATCTTCATTTATTAAATTTTTCCATATTTTAGAGCACGTGTTGAATAAACATATGTTAATAATTATTACTTATATAAAGAGTTATTGCTCGTCAGTTACTAAACATCTTTATTGACCAGCAATACTGATTAACCATCTTAGGCCCTTTAATATGTAAGTGGACTAGTACTTAGGTTTAATCATTTTGGGTTTTTCATCCGACTAAATGATATATGTTTGAACATTCTCCCAGTCCAATATGCCTTAGCAGTATCATTCCATCTACTTTACTTATTAAGTTGTGACGTCACACTCCCTAAGGCCTAAGTGAAATGATGGTGATAATGTACCTGGTCAATAGGTTATCCGCCCAAGCAGTCTTTTTACGACCAATAAAGTTGGTGACTAACCTGAGTAAGCTTTGTTGCCTAAGGATCCCCTATAAGGCTTCTAATGTTACCGAAGTAACTCATGAGGTCTATTATGTTCGCAACAAAGTCCTATGGTTAGTAGTAATTATAACACTTTTACTGACTTGTCATTATTACTTCTAACCCTGCTCGACACATGAGATTCCTTGATTGAAACAAGTTGAACAATTTATTGTAATCCCCAGGAGTTATGTTATGCACGAGGGAGTTATCATTTGGAATGGGTGTATGATACTGAGATGAGACCAAACAATACTAAGCCACCTGTATATAGTATCAAAGTGTGAGGTCCAACTAGCGTCATTGAATAATTAATAACTTGCAAGAGATATAAGTTTGGAGATGAAAATTTACTTAAACTAAATGTGCTAACAAAATATAAAGAAGACTAAACGTAGAGCTTCTTGAGATTGAATGCATTACATTTTCTTGGTATATCCCTACCCTCCAGCGTTTTTAAGTGATATACTCCTTGAAGGTCGTCCCTCATCACCCTAAAAGGTCCTTCCCAGTTTGGTCCCAGCTTACCATTTGATAGTTTTATGGGACTATCGAGGAATTTCCTCAGGACATAGTATTCTCCCAGAAACTTCCTCCGATTGACCTTCTTATCGTAATGCTTGGCCAGTTGCTATTGATAGGAAGCCAATTTGATCATGGCCAACTCTCTTTGCTCCTATACTAAGGAAAGTTTAGTGCACAATGCATCATCATTAAGGCATTGGTTGACCAAGATGGTTCTCATAGTAGGGAGTCCTGCTTCCAACAGAATGATAACTTCCTTTCTATAAGCGAGCACAAAGGGTGTTTCCCCAGTTAGTCTCCTGGGAGTGGTATGGTAAGCCCATAGAACATGAGGGGGACCGTCCACCCAAGCACCCTTAGCTCTTTCCAACCAATTTTTCAGTCCATCGAGAATGGTTTTGTTGGAAGATTTTGCCTGACTGTTACTTTGGGGATACACAATAGAACTGAAGTGGTGCTTGATTCCAAGCTCATTACAGAAACCTTGAAAGAAGTTACTTTTGAATTGCATGTCATTGTCAATGATGATAGTCATTGGTATCCCAAAGTGTGTTATAATGCTCCTCCAGATGAAGCTGGTCGTATCGAAGTTGCGAAAGTTCGCCAGTGATTCTATCTCGACACATTTGGTGAAGTAATCTGTGCCGACCAGTATATACTTATGATTTCCAGATGCGGTAGGTAATGGTTCCGCAATATCTAGTCCCCATTACGTGAATGGACATGGTCTTATCAGAGATTTTAGGTCGCTGGTTGGTGGACAATAGGAGAGTTCTTCTGGCATTTTTCACACTTGCGAACGTAAGTGCCTACATACTTTTCCATGTGAGGCCACCAGTAACCCTCCTTAATTGCTCAGAAGGCCAATGATCTCCTTCCTGAGTGTCTCCCATAAATACCCTTATGAAGCTAGCTAAGTACATGCTTAGTGTCATGTAGGTGAACGCACTGGAGGTATGGGCCTGTAGATGACCTCTTATAGAGCTTACCCCATAGGGCAAGGTAAAAATAGACAGCCTTGACCCTTACCTGATGGGCCAACCTCTTGTTGTCAAGTAGTATGTTACTTCGTAGGTAGGTATTGATAGTATCTATCTAACTAAGGGCCTTTTCTGTGAGGAGGACTTGCTCGATTATGACCGTCTGGTCAATGCATGGCTGGGCGAAGAACTCTATCTGAATGGTTCTTCTTAGATTAGAGTTCACTACTAAACTCAAGGCTGCTAAGGCATCCACGTGATTATTTTACACCCGGGGGAACTGTTAAATGTTCACCTTCTTAAACCCTGCCATAAGTTCTCTTACCACAGCGAGGTAGGCTATCGTTCTATCATCCTTTACGCTGGAGTCCCGACTTACTTACTTAGATACTAATTTAGAGTCGCTGAACATATGAAGCCACTTTGCCCCTAGCAGTTGGGCCATGCACAAGCCAACGATCGGTGCTTCACATTCAGCTTCGTTGTTGGAGGCCTCAAATCCAAATTTGATTCCTTACTCGAAGATAACGTCTTCGGGGGCGATGAGGACAATTCCTACTCCTACCGCTTAGAATTGGAGGATCCGTCAATGTATAGGGTCCAGTCCTTAGACTGTGTTTCCTCATCTGTTGACTGTTTCATTCCCTATTAGTCAATTGGCTAGTCCCTTATGAATTCAATGATGAAGTCTTCCTAGACTTGTCCATTAATTTTTGTTCTTGGTTGAATATGGATATCAAATCTTCCAAGCTCCACCAACCACTTTGAGAGTCCTCCAAAGAGGTCGGCTTTCCGAAGAATAACTTTAAGGGGGTAGTAAGTGATCACTATTATTGAGTGAGCTTCAAAGTAATGTTTCAGATCTCTTGAATTGACCACCATTTCATTGGCGAGCTTTTTTAGGGGAAGGTAGAGATGTTCTGTGTCAAGAAGTGTTTTGCTAGAATAATTAATCGGGTGTTGTCCTCCATCATTTTCACATACCAGAGCCAAACTCATAACGTGGTCTGATACTACAAGTTAAAGATACAATAGGTCTCCATCCTATGGGATCACCAGCAGAGGTGCCTTGCTAAGGTAAGATTTAATTTACTTCAAAGGTCTCGAATAATTATCGTTCCATATGAGGCCTTTGCCCTTTTTTAGGAGCTGGAAGAATGGTCGACATTGTTCTAACACCTTAAAGATGTAGCAATTGAGCACCGTGAGCATCCCATTGAGCTTTTGAACATCTCACAACATCTGTGGTGGCTGGACCCTATTGATAGTGTCGATCTGATCTTAATTGACCTCATTTCCTATTTTATTAACTAGATAGACCATGAACTTTCCTGATAGGACAACATATGAACACTTATTTGCATTAAGTTTCATTTGGTATTTCATGAGGATCTCAAAGCTCCTGGATAAGTCCGTGACGGTCGCCCTTGTTCTTGTTTTGGCTAGCATATAGTCAATATAGACCTCCATTATGTCCCCCATCTGTCTCTTGAGCATCTTAGTGAGCAGCCTCTGATAAGTCGCCCCTACATTCTTTAAGCCAAACGTCATAAACTTGTAGCAATATAACGCAATGGGGGTTATAAAGTATGTTTTGCCATGTCAGGACCAAATAATATAATCTAATAGTATCTTGAATTGGCATCTAGTAAACTCATCCTTTCATGTGTTACAGTAGCGTCAACCAATAAATCAATTTTAGGCAGTGGGAAGCTATCTTTGGGAAATGCTCTCTTGAGATCTATAAAATTAATAAAGACCCTCCAATTACCTTTGCTCTTACTTACCACCATTGGGTTGGATAGCCATTCGGGGAACTGAACTTCCCTGATGGATCCTACATACAGTAGCTTCCCTACTTCATTCTCCACTACTTTAACCTTCTCAAGTGATGTTTAGAGGGCCTTTTGAGTAATCATCTTGAAGGTCGGATCAACGTGCATGCGATGGCAGGCTACGTTGGATAAATCCCTGATAAATCATATAGTTCCCAAGAAAAAACATCTAGATTGCTTTTTAGAAAGGTAATCATCTCTTTCTTCTCTCGATCGACAAGTGTGGCTCTAGAAATTTCCTCTCTGGCAAGTTATCATCGACTCCAACTTCTTCCAAGCTTTCAATGACTTGGACAGCGGGCTGTACGCTACTCTCCTCCACCCCTGATCGATCATATCGTAATTAATATTTGGAGGGTGTGCCCCTCTTAGGCTTCCTCCTGATCATCATGTAGTTCTTTCTTCTTCTCTTTCATGGGGTGGATGGCAGCAATAAAATATTTTTTGGCAGTGGCTTGGTCGCCATGAATTTCGACCACGCCCTGATCGGTGATAATCTTTAGCTTTTGGTGATAGGTGGATGGTACAACCCTCATAGCATGCAACCAGCCTTTTTCCAAGATGGCGTGGTATGGGGAATCTATTTCCACCACTAAGAACTCAACCATCTTCAAGATATAGCCTGCTCTACTGACATGACTATCTTTCCCAGCGACATTATGATTTTCTCTATGAAGCCGACCAACAAAACTGTGGCCAACTTGAGGTCGGTGAGATTCAAATTAAGCTTGTGGAATAATTCAAGGTACATCACCTCTAATGAACTCCACTAGTCCATGAGCAGGTTGTCAAAATCCCAATTGGCAATTTTGAGGGTAATTACCAATGCGTCATGATGTGGGGTCCCCACTCCGATCAAATCTTCTTCAATGAAAATAATATGCTTGGTATAGTCGACGTCCTCTGGTCCCTGGCGCTTACTAACTTGGGTTTTAACATGGCCAACCAGAAATGCCTCCATGACAGTAGTGACCTTTTTCATCTCCATTCGAACGACATTCCCTTGGATTTGATTAAGGCCTGATACCCCATAGACCACCGAAAACTCATGTCCCATGTAATCATCGAGGACGTTGTTCATCTTATCATTTCCATTGGTTGCAACCTTATCTTATTCCTTCTCTATGTACTCATTGAGGTGCCCATCTTGGGGCAGCTCCTCCAAGTGTGACTTTAGAGTCTTATAATTTTTAGTTTGTAATTTTCAGTCTTGTGGCCACCCTCCTTGTGGATTGCACATTTAAGCGCATTTTTTCTCTTCGTTGGGTAGCCACCCATCTTCTTGGTCCATTTAATGAACGATTGGTCTTTGATCTTACTCATGATCTTATAAATAGGTTACTTGAAGACTCTGTTAACATCCTGGAATGATTTGGAAGGATCAATCTTGTTCCCATTCTTGGATCCATTCTTGCCCCCATTCTTATTTCTCTTCTTTGGTGTATCACTCTTTTCTCCTCCTTTGGTTACCTTTACTCCACCGTTGTCTCCGGCATTAGACTGAACCACATCTTCCACTTTGGCGTATTTATCAATACGAGCCATGAGATCGTCAATAGTGCTAGCTTCCTTCTTGGTCAAGGAGTGGTGCAACAAAGAGGTGGTTGGCAAACCAATTTTAAAGGATGAAATGGAAACCTGCTCTGAGCAATCTTCGACTTTGATAAAGACTTCCCAATACCCTTTGGCATAACAAGGAAGGCTATCTTATTGGTTTTTCTTCATCGTGAGCAATGCATCCATCCATTTGGGATGGGAGTTGCTAGTTATGAAGCGAGCAGTAAAATCCTCTACTAGGGCCTTGAAGTTTCTGATTGACCTGTGAGATAACTTTTTAAACTTCTTTTGTGCTATGTCATGTAGGCTAAAAGTGAAAATTTGACACATTAACGCATTGTTATGGCTCCATAAGGTCATCACTTGTCTGTATTGCCGAACATGGTTTATGGGATATCTTCCCATCGTAAATTTTGAACCTAGGAATGGAAATCTTCTTCGGGGCTTCATCCTCTTTGATATCCCTTGATAAAGGGGATTTCATCTGGGTATTGAGAGCTGTCCTAGCTAGATCCATGGTAATCCTAGATCCTCGATGGGATGAATGTTCGTCCATCTCTCTATGAACCAGAATCCTAATATCCTCATTTTGTCGATTATTGCTTCCGTGGTGCCTTTCATATTAGACACGTTCCGATCGGCCATGCTCTGATCTGCCACTCTCAGTTTTATCATGGTCACGTCTGGAGCTCCTCCCACGGCTGCGAATATTAATCGCCTGAGGACTGGGAGTCCTATCATGACTTTTCCTTATATCTCTATAGAAATCTCTCTCCATCCTTTTAAGTCGCCTATGAAGGTGATCTTTCTCTTCCATCTGGAGGCTTGTGGCCTCCTCTTGTTCTCGAAGCTTGGTTTTGTAAGTGTCGAGCGACCTAGAGATATGTGCTGACCTAGGTGTCCCCTAGCTCTCCCTAAAAGGCTATGTTTCTTAGCAAAACCTGGGGTTTGTATGCTGGAGAATATATAACCTGACCCTAGGTGCGACTGAGTCTTCTCGCATATCACCAACCTGAGGAATGTTGCTGCTATGGTGAGATGTCATGGGCTTTATGTTAGTGAATGGTTTCGCAGAAATAGAAATCGAATGGCACAAATTGTGAGTACAAGAATTATCACAATAAAGATCTATGAAACAATCACAAAGAACATAATGCAAACTCACACACACAACAACGATATACGTGGTTTGGCAACTTGCCTACATCCTCGAAGAGGTTACTATTTTATTATAGTGTCTCTCAATGCTCGAGATTACATCCCTTTGCCTCGGGTCAGAGTTTATAATTTATAGATTCATAAAAGTAGGAAGTTGAGTTATACAAGGAACTCAATTAACACGTGGATAATTCGTGGTATCCCTGAACAACTCCTTCGAGATTGTTGCTAACCCGTTTGAATATATCTAGGAGTGTTATAGTATGTTTCCAATACACATGAGTAAATTAAATTCTAATTTGGTCTAGGCAACACTTTATTCAATCCGAACTAGTCGGCTACTCTCATGGGTCATGTTGAATGGGTCCCCCCCATATATATATATATACACACACACACGCACACACACAGTTGAGCTCTCCAATATACGTCCTAACAACATACCTCTGAACATACCTATTTTTTTAAAATAGTAAAAAAAATAATTTTGAGATAATATTTTTTATATGGGTTCATGAAATTTCATTATGCCCCGGTAAAAAAAATTCAACTAAAAATAATGTATTTTGTTATTTTTAAAAAAAAGGTAAAAAAACTAACAGTTTTTAACCTTTAAAATTGTCAGCTTTTTTTTACCTATTTTAAAAAATAACAAAATTTGAGTATTTTTACAGGAGCACAATAAAATATCATGAACTCGTATAAAAAATATCAACTCAATTTTTTTTTACTATTTTAAAAAGATAGGTATGTTCATAGGTATGTTTAATGAGGTAAGTTGGAGAGTCTTACTATATATATATATATATATATATATATATATATATATATATATATATATATATATATATATATATATATATATATATATATATAGGGTATGCCCGTACCTGAAGGCACGCTGATAATTTTGAAAATTATAAAATCGTGTATAATGTAAATAATAAATGTTTTATATATTAGACGTGTAAAATTTTAATGTATAGAATCGTGTAAATTTAAATCATATAATTTTTTACAATACAAATGTGTAAACAATTTAGAAATTTTGGGCAAAGCTCCCTTTGTTCATTGGACTATCCACTTTGCTTAAGAAATAAAAAAACTACGACAATACTAATAGTCAATTTTGGACCTCATATAAACATCATAATCAATTTAACTCAACTTGTCGAAATATAACCAATACATCAACAAATAAGTAAAACAATAATCAATTTAATCAATTCATGAAGAAAACACAAATACATCAATAAATATTAATATAAGCATGTAATGCACCAACTTAATTTTGTAGATGAATTGTATATATCCCAAACCAGCTCACCATCTAATAGGAGAAAAAAAATTAAAGATAAAATAAAAATTATTTATCTTCATAAAAATAAATAGTTTCCTTTGATAGAAAAATATTCCTATACAACTATGTAGAAGTTCAGGAGATGCAATATAGCGAGTGTAATCAGTTGATCGAGTGGAATCAGTGGATATAGATCTAGTTTTAGAAGCAAGGAGGACGAAAGATATAAAATATGCTGGGACAATTATAGGGAAAAACATTTGTCCAACTCCCTTAGACTTCATAATAGGAAAAATGATTCTTGACGCACCCTACAATGTAAAAACTAGCATAGGTGTCAACATTTGTAAATATACTCGAGGGACAAATAAAATAAAATCAATATAATGTAATAGAATACATACCGATATGGAATTAATAAGCGGCCAACGCCATAGATGGCCACAGTAAGGAAATGGATAACCAAGCTCAATGGGAGTGGGTTAAGACTAAAAAGAAAAGAGTTTGGTACATCTAAAAATATGCCCCCAAAGCTCAGATAATCGAAACATGCATCGTGCATTTCTTTCCTAGCTTGATCTGATGATGTACAGAAAACTTTGTAGAGTGCAACTGTCAATGTATTTAGTGTAGATGCCACATGATACAGGATAAATCAAATCTGATTCTTTCAATTAGTAACTGCGATGACCTCTCCCTCCACATTTGCCCATAAAATCATAATAAGGTGTATCTCTTTCATTTTAACTACACACCATGTCCGATGAATGATAGATGGCCTAGCATCTATTGCTATTGAAATGACTAATATGATTTGAAAAGATTTAGTCCAGTTTAGTGACTAATGATTACAATTATAATTGGGCTAAAATTTCATGTTTCCGAAGAACTTAAATACGGACTACTCACGCAGAACAGTAGAAATGAAAACAAACTAACTTGTTAAATATAAATATATACATAAATAATAAAATTACCTTAGATGTTAGTGGCAGTGGTAGGCAAGACTCAAGCTCGAATTCTTGAAAACTAACAATTTGAAAGATTAAAGAGACACAAAATGTAACATGTTTATCGATTAACAGATATAACATGTATATATGACATGAACTAACACATGCGCAAAAATTTAATAGTGTCAAAAAGTTACCAAGAATGAATTAAAAATATTACTGGGGCAATTCTCTAAATGTTTCAAATGCACCAAGTGGATGAAATTGTTATGAAAATTCATTTTCTATTATAATGGGAGATGTATGGATTATTGTCATGAGAGATCATTTTGATGGTTGAATATCTCTTATGATGAGGTCTCATTTGATTGTTGAATATCTGTTGTAATGAGATAAATCAGTTTTGCAAGTCAAAATCATTGATTGAAATATGCTCTCCTATTATAGATTTAATAATCAACTGGGAAAATTTGATTGTCCAAAAAAGTAACTGATATAATCAGTTTTAAGTCATTTGAAATCAAGAAAAAGATCCATGTGAAAATAACTTGAAGTCTACCATGTAAAGTTAGGTATGTAGAGCATTATGTGTGTAAAATGTGGACTAATATACATCTCCTCTAGTTAATCAGCACTACTATACATCAAATGCACTGCTATATATAATTGTAGTGCATCAAATGCACTGATATATCTCAAATGAACTGCTATAGATAATTGTAGCTCATCAAATGCACTGATATACATCAATACAGAGAGGAAACCAAAGAGATAAGAAAAATGGTGTTAACTGCTTTAGTGTAATGAATTCCATCTCATCCTACAAATCGAGATCCTTCATTGCATACCTGATATCGAGGCTGACCATATGATACCTTGATGTTGTAGTTGTACAGAGGTCCTCCATTGCCACAATATGCAATCAATGGATTTGAGAAACCATAGTTAATAATGACATCATGCTTGATGGCATATACATCTACAATAGTAGCATCCTTCATTTCAGATTTTAATTCCTGGCATAAATGGAGCAGTCCTTCATTAAACAGCCTTGCAACATCATTGTAGGTCAAAAGAAATCCATACGTATCAAGATCTTTCGGACTTTTTTGGACTGCTGTAAGTTTTTTAGGCAAATATCCCAATGTCCCAGTGTTAAAATTCTCCTTCAATCTTATTCTAGTCCAGGCTGCATAGACTGTGGAAACTCGACCTCCATGTTAATCAGGCTGCATATTAAACAATAGTTAATACTCTAAATAGATATAACACACTATCGAACTGAAAATTAGGGAAATTTTAGACCATAGATGAAGACATCCTCATTTTAGACCACATATGCAACATGCTACACATAAATTGCCAAACCTAGACAAAGAACAAAAAAAAATCAGAACATAAATAGGGAAATGAACATTTCAGAGGTGGAAATTGTAAATATTTTTTTTCAATACAAAAATCCATCTTGTTATCATCCCAGGATCCCATCCCAAACCGGGTTGTCACCTAAGATTGAGCATATTTTATGCGCAATCAATTACATTCTCACTTTCTTCGGTGATCTGAGAAAGAAAATCTTTTGTGAAGATCTTTGAGAGTTTAACCTTAATATTATATGAATACTGTAAACCTGTAGTGGGACAGAAAGACTACATGCGATTTGAGAAATATGCAAAATAACTATAGTGATGGACTACGCATAATCCTCAAATCTTTACATTACCTGTTGTGGATGGCATGCAGGATTAATGAACCAACATTCCTAGCATGAGGGATATTGTTTATGGATTGCTTGCACTCTGTAGTCACTGTTTTATCTTCCATATGTTGGAGACTTTATGTTGACTTGCTATTGATTTTCCATAGCCATTGCTGCATGTCTCATTATACTCTGGATTATACACACTATGGATGATCAATCCATGCTCTACAAAAGTCCCCTATCCAATATGTGATTCACCTGCCTTAACATTTTAATTTCATCAAAGTACTACATGATTATACTTTAGACAAAAACAAAATCCCATAGAGTAATAAATTCGGTAAACAAGACATATATATTAAACTATCGCCTATCAGTTCAACAAACCTAGTTGTCATAATAACATAAATAAACTATGGAACAGAGAGTATACGAATCTATAAATTGTATTTTTATATAAAAGTTCATGAAATTTTACATAGCCAAAATGATCAGTACAGAGTAAATAATGACCCTTAAGAAATTGCCTTACCAATGACCAAATCAAAATCTACTACTATTAAATTTACTTTTATTCAGTTCTATCATCAAGTAATATCATTATCATTTTTGATAGGCCACTAAAAAAATCCCTAATGCTGATTCTAATCACGTAATATAAGAAGCAATAGCAGCAGCTCTAACTGGTTTTGCATACTATCAAACCTATACCTTTTCATATTAAATTTCTCATTCCTTCTTATAGGCATTCTATTCGGATGTTATGGATTCATATTTCTATTGAATTTCTCATTCCTTCTAATCACATAATATAAGCCACAAAAAGCTCGACATCATCACGCTGTTGTACCTATTAACACGAATTATGTAGAAGAAGAGGGGCTTCTTATCGGCAAAGGTTGTTGTTTTCGTAACGATCTCTATTGTTTATTACAACAAAATCCCGGAACCTCTCCTCCATGACAAAACGACTTCAACCACAAAGAAAGAGGATAATATTAGCCTAATCTAAAAAATAATCCTTAACAATCAAATATTGATATTTTTAAATGGTAGTTTCTTCCGATTCCACCTAAAAATCACCATTAGAATTCACAGTATTACTTGAAAGTGAAAATCCATTGAGTATGCATGTTTGATCTTCTCCACCAATTTCTCATCGCATTTGAAGAACACCCTATCACCAACCACGACCATGTGTCTATTGCCGCATAGGACGAGATTCAATTTATAAGTACAATAATTGTCTTCGATTATCGATAGTCGTATAACAAAGCTTATTTGATCAGAATACCAAAGAATATCCTCACATAACTATGTATTACGCCGACATATCGCGTGTAGTAGACACCTCATATAATGCTTATGACACGTCATTTAGAATTGAATGACAATTTAATATTAAGAACCAAATAAGAATGCAATAAAATATGTAGCTGTTCAATGGGAAATTGCTAGTCCAACATCATGCGCATTGTCCGCATCAAGAATAATACCATAAAGTAACAAAAAATATAATGCGATAGATATCAAAAAATTGAAAATGATTACTAATTTTATTTCCATACATTAAAATATAATACGATCATTACCAATTTCATTTCACAATACTCCTAGTGTCCCACTCAAAACCAAATCAAATCAAGCATTCTATTTTCTCAAATATAAGAATTTTATAACAAACATATAATGAATGCAGTAGTGCTTAATAAACATACATGAAGCATTTTTTTATGTATTCACTTAGCTCATTCAGTTTTAATTAGTGACTGTTTCGTAAAAACTAAAACATTATGGATTTTCATTGAACAGAGAGAGCTAGAGAGGGGAAATGATCTCCCCTATAAAAAAACCAATCTCATTGATTTTGAGGCTGTTAGGGATTTTCACAATGCCATCACGACTTTTGGTCTTGCTGAAGCGCCTTAAGTGTAATGGTTGGGATGGAAATGCTCGCATTTGGTCTAGGCTAGACCGATTCTTCTATACTGCATAAATATCTACTAAATGTATTTGAAGAATATATATAAAACAAAAGTATTTCCCAAAAACAAAAAAATTAAACATTAAAAAAAAATCAGATGAAGTTCATACTTGACAAAAACACTAACAAAGTTTTTATAATTGACAAATACAATTAAACATGAAACAAAAAAAATCCATGCTTCCTAATTGAAACTGACGAAGATAACAATATGAAAGGAAAATAATCATACCATATGAAGTTATTGTCATTAGGCATAGATTTTGCTTGCATCTTCACCCAAAAACTCATTTTCGAAGTCTTATTTACAGCCCTGGAAATACGAAATAACAATTTAGTAAGAAACGAACACGAAAACAAATCGCACTCCCCCTCAAAACTCCCAAAACAATATCGGGCTCTAAATACAATTATACTTGTACATTGTGTTGCTAATACATGCACATGATTTATAATGAAAAATTTGTCTTGAAAATACCAAAAGATCAAATTTTCTTTGTCATTATACATATATGATCCAAAAATTGCTACACAAACTCACCTCCCTTGCTACTGTTATTACTACAAATTCTAGAATTACAGTACATAATAAGATAAATAAATAAAAGATAATATTTAAGTTAAAATAGGACTAAAAACTCACCAAACGTAGTGATGGAAGGACGAAATATCCATGCCTACACAATAAAAATAAATGCATTCAACAAATTGGCAGATATAACCCTTCAATAAAATACTACAAAATATCAGATACTAACAAAATATTAGCTTCAATATCAAATACTCACAAAATATCATCCTTCAATAAAATAACACTCTTAAAATATCAACTTTATCACAACATATCAAATTAAGGGAAATCAATACAGAACCATTAAGTTATTATTGCATTCAAAGTTGTATCAATCATAGTTCAAAGGTAAATGAACTCATATGGAATCCCCGAATGAACCTCCTTATATAAGACCTAAATTAACCTCCATATATAAGCCCTAAAATCGAAGCTTAAATCAGCAATCCATTTTAATGGAAAACCCTAGGACAAATCAACAACTTGATTTTGATCTGTCAGATCCAAAAGTGAAAAAAGGTACCTGATTCGAATGTATGTAGGAGAGATGAGGAGGAGTGTTTGTAGGATAGATGAGGAGTGGGCGGTTGGGAGGAGTAGCTGTGCGACGGAGAGGAGGAGGGTTCGGTGAGGAGGAAACGATGGATTTGAGAGAGAGAGAGAAGAGTTTTTTGGGGGTTGGTGATGAGAGCACGGAAGAAAGTAGAGAATGAGAGGAACAAATTCTGTGTGAGAAGTGAGAGAGTGTGAACAAGTTGATAAATTGGGTTTTACCAAATTACCCCTAATTTTGATTGGAAGTGTAAATTTGGTAACTAAAAAAAGAGAGGAAAATAAAAAATTTGAGGGGTAAAATGGGTATTGCAAGAAACAAATATCAAATGACATCATCAACTAAGCTTATGACATACATAAGTTTTCTACTTTATTTATTTATATATATATATATATATATATTATGTTATTGTGCACAATCCTATGAATGGGGCAATGGCTATTTATATTTTTCATGATGGAGATGTTTGAGGTTGGATTTCGTATGGTGGGGCTTGGTGACCCCAAAGAAGAGTGGACTTCAGACACAATTATGATGATTTTATTGGCGATATTTTGGGGTGTCTATAGTGTAGGTTGGATTTTATTTATAATGTTGACTTATTTATGTTGTTATTTATTTTATTGCATGGTTAATTATAGTATTCATGATGAAGATGTTTAAGGTTGGATTCCGTATCATGGGGTTTTATGACCACATAGAGTACTGGGAGCCAGAAACGATTACAATGATTTTATTGGCGATGTTTCAGAGTGTCTATAGTGGAATTTGGATTGTTAAAGATGTGTAATACCCTGTTCCGACAATTCAATTACGATATATGTGAATTATAAATAAAGATGATTGGGAGAGAATTTTAGAAAAATAACCGAATAAAAATAAGGTTATGGGATAAGGATCGTTCGAACGACTGTGAGGGGTCATTTGAATGACATCCATACATCGTTAGAGGGAAGAGGGATCTCGCGAGATGTAGGGGTTTAAATGACATGACATGCCACTGTTTTATAGTGGAAGGTCACATCGAACGAGATGGAGAAGTCGTTCAAACGACTTGGGCTTGTCATTCAAACAACATAAATCAATTTTTTTAGTCAGATTGCCCTTATGCATTGTCACATTACCGACCATTGATTTGGTGTGTTGTAAATCTTAAAATAACCCAGATTAGGAAAATCGGGGATTTAAGGTTTTTGGGTGCTTTATTAAGACTCTACTTTGCATATTTGTAGCCCTGTAGTTAGATTATATGAGTGGGGTGCATTTGATTATATGATGTAATTAATGTGTAGAATAAATAAACATTTTTATGAAATAAAAATATTAATTTTTTTTATTTTGTTGATAATAAAGAATCAGTAAATATTTCAAAGTTTTGGAATATTAAAAGTTGGTATTTTATGAAAATAGTGTATTTTATAGAAAGATTGGTGTTAAACATTTTATAAAATAAAATGTTTGGAAATAATGACTTATTTTAATAAACATTGGTGAAATAATGTTTCTTGCAAAAATGAAGATTTTATGAAAAATGGACATTTTGTGAGTTTGAAGAAATTAAATGTATTTTATGATTTAAAAATGTATTTTTGCAAGTATGATGAATTTTTAGAATGAGATATGTGTTTAAACCATGTAATAGGATTTTAAGGTTTAAATTCCATCTCTCATGCATATAAACTTGTAGTATTTTGGCACTAAGGGTCCGTTTGGTAGAAAAGTGTGAATTGTGCTGGAATGGCAAAATTTGTCTAGGTAAATTTTGGCAAGACAAAATTTGACTTGGAAAATATAATTTTATGCTGTTTGATTGGCTATTTTTGTATGCTGGCAAATATGCTATTTGTCTTCTTTTTGTGTTTGATAGACACATTTTACCTACTGGAATACAATTATTTACCTAGTTATGTTGTTTGATAGCTATATTTTGGGTAGGTAAATGAAAACTTTGCCATGCAATATTTTCCTTATTATGTAGTTTTGTTGATATTTTATTAGTAATGAAAAATAAATTAGTTAATACCATTAACTATATTATTTTACAATCATGGATATTAAAAAACGTAAACGAAAATTCCATAATAACATTAACACCAAATTTTCTTTATTGTACCATAATTGAAAACCTGTTTAAAAACATAATGCATTACAACATATCACATTCTCATTACCCATCTTCATTCAAAACGTGATTGAAACATTAAAAAAAACATTCAAAAAATACCATAATTTTATTGTCTATATTTCCTAGGCAACCACGAAACACAACATAAGGCATTCCCATCCCCCATCAACATGTTAGGTAAATGATGTACTAAATCCCTGTCCAAATCTAGCCCTTTGTAATCCGAGAGTTCCGCATCCGATTCATACATCGGATCATCAAGTTCAGTATTTATTAAATGTTTAGCATGCCACCGCTCTAGCCTTTTCTCCATTTGGGCAATTTCGTCTTCTAATAAACGAATACATTTTTCATTATCTTTATTTGGATCTTTGCAATATGTTGCCGATTTTGCCTGTGGCACGGGTAAATCATGCCACTGACAGAAACACTCCAAATCGCAACGTCTATCATATAACCTAGGCCATTTCAAATGATCATCCCATGGAATATTTCCTTTTGTCGGCGTTAACCATTTCATCACATGATTGACATCGCCTAAAGAATGTAGTGTGCATATAGGGATGTTTTCAAAAACCCTTTTCTCGCCAAACCAACTACCTCCATGGGGATCTTGGTAGATCCCTGGATTAGTCAACTTTGGTTCAACATTACAGCTCGTTGCCACTACATGTTCATCACCAAATGATGTTGATGCTTTAGACTTACACTTTGTTTTCTTGACATGTTGCATCCTTCTTACTCCCCCTATTGAGAGGTAATCACATCGCACCACTCTTTTAGGGGGTGACCAGTTATAATACGAAAGTTTTTGCCCGGACAGAGTTTTCAGGGGAACATGGGTTAAGAAGGGTGAATCATCATCAGGCATGTAGACATTGTTATGCATTTTGAAGTTGATTATATGAGGAAGTATAACTAGTGTTGTGGTATATATGTATGACAAAATTAACTCATCTGTTACTGATGCTCTAACTAATAAAGAGACGATTTATTTATAGGGTAAAAAATGGATGAATAAATGTTTAAAAATATTATCGAATAGTGTGACACCAAATATCAACAACTTTTCTAGCTGTAAAGCAATGACTGTGAAAGATAGTGTATGATCAAATCGTATCTGATTTTTTGTAACAATTGACAAAAATATGGCTAATAAAGTGTGGGTAAGACTGTGTAGTCATATCCCATCATGACATATTTTGATGTATAGAAGGACATGCCAAATACTGACAAAGATATGGCTAATATAGTGTGTGGGTAAGACTGTGTTGTCATATCCCATCATGACGTATTTTGAGATATAGAAGGAAATGTCAAATACTGACAAAGATATGGCTAATATAGTGTGTGGGTAAGACTGTGTTGTCATATCCCATCATGATGTATTCTGAGATATAGAAGGAAAATGCCAAAATACCATTAATAACATAATTTACATAACGAGTACATAAATAAACGTAATGTGCTAGCCCATTAAGTTTAATCCAAAATACTTAATGAGGTATTTAACAGAAAGGCCACCACAACCATAAAAAATTCCCACCAACCAAAAAAAAGCCCCACCAACATTAAGTATGTTTACACAACATTAGATACAATAGTAATTACCCGCAAGTTTTATGCAAAACCCTACATAACTAATGAACTGAAGTGATCAAGGGAGATGACGGAGCTTGTTGTAAGCCCATGTACGTGAAAAGGTAAAGTCAGAGAAACCCATGAAGACCCGGCCCAGTCCATTGTCAGCCTCAAACATCGACATCATGCGCATGATATTCTCATCATCCATATCCATACCTACTAGTCTTTCAAGAATACCCTGCCAATTCACGTGAGACTGAGAGTCCACGGCAACTTGAAGCTCCATTGCAGTGGCAATTTTCTTCGATGATTCAGCAATAACAGTGAGTGCTTGGGCACATTCATCCTGGTGGTTTACACGACGATGACTCGACTTTGTTTTAGGTGCCTGACCCTTGCGCTTCATAGTGTTCCCAACTGATGTTTGGGTGTCAGTCTCTTGCCCAGCAGTCCTTTGCGTATCGGTCTCCTGCCCAGGCGTTGTTTGAGTTTCGATCTCCATGTATGGTTCGTCATTTACATCCACTTCTTCTACTTCTTCTGTCACTGAAAAAGAAAAAGATCATTAGTAAAACACCGACAAAACATTATCATAGTAATATAAAATTATGTGTACCATTCATGGGTGAGAACTGATCAGCGCCCGATATAGCATTATCACCGGTAGCCGTGTCATTGCCAAAGATTATTTGGAGCTCGTCATAATACATACACTTCTTTACTCTCATCCTTCCAGCATCTGGTTTGCCCTACAATAACCATATTTGATAAGTAATTGTTTGATATATGAAGAGTATTTTTTAGTATTAAATTACATGGAAAAGGTTCGTACTCACCGCAATATAGTCAGCCCATACACTTGCATCTGCTGTTACCCCTCCAGTATTTATGTCGTAACCGAAACCACTAACTTGTAACAACTCATGAAATTCAACGTAATCCTTTTTCAATGTTTTAAGTCTCGATCTGACATTCTTTTCCTCCACACGAATATGACACCCCTCTTCAACAGTATCTATAATAACCTTAATCTGGGCGGCAGTGAAACCATTGTCAACCCTCTGATGTCCCCCGAGAACCTGGGCACAAAGAGAATGGATTAGGAACCCATCCATTAGCTCGCTCCATCGCAGATGGGATTTCTTTTGATTTCCTTCGACTTGATGAGATCGCACATCTACTCGCACGACATTAGTCCTATGGGGTTTCGGTGGGCGTAGCGGAGGGAAGTTTTGGTTCTGCATGCCTGCTAATCATAATAAAAAGAGAGTGAAGATTATTTGCATAATGCAAATGCAAATCAAATGCAGTAATTCAATTAACATATTGATTATGTAATGCAAATGCAGTAGCACTGATCAGTACAACTGATCAGTTGTCATTACACCATAAGTAACTCATGAAAATATGCAGTATTCACTACACCATAAGAATGAGAATGTGATATGTATGACAATTTAGTACCATAATCAATCAAATTCAAATTCAGTACCATATTCATTCAAATTCATATTGTAATTTACCATTAACATATTGATTATGTAATGCAAATGTAGTAGCATTGATCAGTACAACTGATCAGTTGTCATTACACCATAAGTAACTCATGAAAATATGCAGTATTCACTACACCATAAGTATGAGAATGTGATATGTATGACAATTTAGTACCATATTCATTCAAATTCAAATTCAGTACCATATTCAATCAAATTCATATTCTAATTTACCATTAACATATTGATTATGTAATGCAAATGCAGTAGCACTGATCAGTACAACTGATCAGTTGTCATTACACCATAAGTAACTCATGAAAATATGCAGTATTCACTACACCATAAGTATGAGAATGTGATATGTATGACAATTTAGTACCATATTCATTCAAATTCAAATTCAGTACCATATTCAATCAAATTCATATTCTAATTTACCATTAACATATTGATTATGTAATGCAAATGCAGTAGCACTGATCAGTACAACTGATCAGTTGTTATTATCTAATAAGTAACTCATGAAAATATGCAGTCATTACACCATATTCATTCAATTTCATTCAAATTCAGTACCATATTTCATTGAAATTTACCATATTCAGTGATCAGTAGGACTGATCAGTATCATATTCAGTCAAATTTCAAATTCATATTGAGTATCATATTCAGTAGTACCATATTCAGTCAAATTCAGTAGCATATTCAGTACCATTTATACTCATTTAGGGTGCTGCAGTAGGACTCATTTAGGGTGCTGCAGTAGCATATTCAGTACACAATAAGCTATCAGTATCATATTCAGTAGGACTGATCAGTACACATATTCAGTATCATAAGCTGCAGTAGCATATTCAGTACACAATAGCATATTCAGTACACATATTCAGTAGGACTGATCAGTATCATTTAGGGTGCTGCAGTAGCATATTCAGTACCATTCACTACACAATAAGCTATCAGCAGCCTAATTTAAATGATCAGTAGGACTTTCATTCAAATTCAGTACCATATTCATTCAAATTCATTCAAATTTGACTACTGCAGTACCATACATATTCATTCAAATTCAGTACCATATTCAGTGATCAGTAGGACTTTCATTCAAATTCAGTACCATATTCTAACATATCCTAACTGAGTATAAATGACTAGTGCAACACCCTACTGCAGCACCCTAAATGAGATAACTGATCAGTCCTACTGATCACTGAATCATACTAGAATCATACATTGATCTCCTTTATCTGTAAATGAGATAAATGATCACTAATGCAGCTTGTAAAAATGAAGACTGTATAATTGAGTAGCAACAAATTATACATTTTTAGTATTCATAATTCAGTGGATCAGTAGCATCAGATTATTGTACCAGAACTGGCATTTCAGAATCATACTAGAATCATACATAAACTTTTAATATCCACTAGAATTTCAGAATCATACATTTCAGAATCATTATGACATCAACATAAACTTTTAATATCCAGAACTGGCGATTACATAAACATATATCCAAAAAGTACTAGAAACAACATATTCAGATTCCATTTCAAGGCCCAAACATTACAACAACAGTAATGAAAATACTAGAAGCAACGAGCAGCAACATTGTTAGAACTTGAAGTTTCTTCACAGTCAACAAGGTACACATAACGTCATGTTCATTGCCACTATGGGGTTCAGCAACAAGAAGTGGCGATTGAACGGATACACTAGACGCAGGTTGTTCGCTATGCGGATGAAAGGTGGCGTAGTTACTATCCATGCCTTCAATGGACGGCTTAGTCCATCCCAAAAATTTGTGACATTGGGGACAAGTGTAATACAATCGACCCTGGTTGTTGTTTTTGTTGGTCAATGTAACCTTCACTTTAGATACAACGCCACAGGAGCATTTTTTCATTACATACCGTAGAAGGAGAAGCTCACTTTCATTTGATGATGGCATATTTGAAATGTCCACTTACCTAAAATTTCAAAACATAGATATTATAAGCGTAGTATAAAATTGAAACCTGAAATATCCACCCACCTAAACTCAGTCATCGAAGTTTAAATTTTCGACATGATTCGCATCGTATCCTTCCCACATCAAATTAGCCATTGAATTTCTTTTCTCGGTCCATGCACTTTCAGTTGTGAACGTTACATGCTCGTTCAATGGTGTTTCTGGCACATTTAGGGGAGGAGGAGTAATGTCATCATCATCACTTTCCTCGTCCCCCACGCATTCATCCTCAACATCGACAATCCTTAAGAAATTATGAAGGGCACAACAAGCTACAACAATCTTTGCTTGAATTTCAATCGTGTGGAATGGTTGATGCCTTAGATACGCAAATCTTTTTTTTAATAACCCAATTGATCTCTCCACTACATTTCGCAGAGAGGAATGCCTAAAATTAAATAACTCCTTACAATTCTCGGGACGTTGTCCATCAACGTCCTTGCGATGATATCGAGTTTTTCGATACGGGGAAAGAAACCCAGGTACCAACGGGAAACCAGCATCAGCGAGATAGTATTTACCTACGCATAATTTAAAAGTAAATGTTACTAATACCTATTTTTATATTTACTAAAAACATCAATGAAATTCAATCTCATGTTTCAACATACCCAATGGAACGGTCAACTTACGACCTTGACGTTGTATCGCACTTCGAAGTAAGCGACCATCATGCGCTGATCCCTCCCAGCCAGGGAGGACATAGGAGAATCGCATGTCAAATGTACAGGCGACCAAAACATTTTGAGAAATTGCCCCCTTCCTATTGCGATACCTTGCTTGGTCAGCAGTAGGAACTAAAGCAGATATGTGTGTACCATCAATTGCACCTACGACATCCTAAACCGGTGGAAATGAATTTAGTACGGGGAAAGTCATTGCTAAATAAATCAAATTAATTAATGAAACTATCCTAACCTCAAAGTAATGATACCACGGAAGGTCCTTCCCGTTGTCATAAGGGGAATTAGAAGAAGTGGCATTAGTAACGATATCATTGGACAAATGAAGACATGCTCGTAAAACTCTATGGAAGTAGTAACAAATGGTTTGACCAGATCTGAAGAAAGTTAACGACTCGGAAACATATCGCTCGTCATGACCCACGGTGTTAAGGAACATGGCAACTTGTTCCTCGACCTTAACTGATCGATTGTCACTCAGTCCATATGTTCGTAGTCTAGCACAAAGTCTTTCAAATGAGGCTATGTTCATTCGAAGTTGTGCGTGACATACCCGATCATTCATTTTGAATAAACGATATAATGCAATATCGCGATCAGCATCCCAGTTTCTATAGGGAGCCCTAGAAATGAGATGGTCGCGACTCCTCTTATATTGATAAATTGCAATTGCTCGCACCACCAGGGTCCAGAACAACCCTCGTTGGTGTCGTAACCGCTTTGAGACATTGTTCGGCATTGAGATATTAAAATCCTATAACAACCAAAACTTTATAAAATTTATATTAAAGATCCAAAACTTTATAAAATTTGTTAAAATCCAAAACTTTATAAAACGTTATGTCCATTGCATTATTAAAAGATCAAACATAGGAGAGGAAAGTAATATACCGATTGAGAAACTTTCTGAAGAATTTGTTTCAGAACAAACCTGTTATTTGCAAAAAAAAAAATTAATAATTATAACAAGAATAATTAGTGCAACAAGAATATGTTTTGTAACCACTATAATTATTAACCACTACAACAAGAATAACCATATAAATAGAAAAATGTCCAAATATACATACACAAATATACAGGTAAATATACAAAATATAAATATATATTCAGATATTGGGGAAACTATATACTACAGATATTGGGGAAATTACAAACTGATATATATATATATATATATATATATATATATATAGATATATATATATATATATACAGAAAAACTACAGATAGAGATCTACAGATATATATATACAGATATACACATGAACGGGTTTATGGATCTACAGATGTACATATATATATATACAGATATACACAGAACCGGTTTCGAAACAAACGAAAATGTATAAATAAACTTGCAGAAACGGGTTCTAAACAAACGAAAATGGAACAATAAACTTGCACGAAGATACAGATCCGTATATATATATATATATATATATATATATATATATATATATATATATATATATATATATATATATATACGGATCTTCCAATCCAAATGAAAAGGGCAAAAAAAAAACGATAAAGAACATACCGGAGCAAGGAAAATAGGTTTCGGAGAAGGAGATATGATTTTTGAGCCCCCAATTTCGTAGATAGCTTCCTCCTCTCCTGTCACTTCCGTCCGTTCCATCTGCATCGGTTGAATCAATTGGATGGTTTTCAATTACCAGACATTGGTTTCTTTGGGGGGGGGGGGGGGGTAAAGAAACAGGTTCCAGGTTTTTGAGGCAAATGAGGTCACGTGAGTAGAAAATGAGAAACCAATTCCTACACTAAAATAGGCTGTCAAACGCTTCAAAATAAGGAATTGAGGGTGGAAAACGTCATTTGCCATGGCAAAATGACGCTATCAAACGGAGCCTAAGTGTATAAATAAGTTCAAAGAAGAATTTGTTGGGTTTAAACATAAAACAAGAAAAGTAGAAATTCTTATCTTTAAAGTGTGTGAAAAGGGGTTAAAAATATGATAAGTACAAAGTTGTAAAACTACATGTAAAATGAAGGAAACAACATTTTCTTATAAAGGCAGTCTTAAGTATAAACGGGTTTCTTGAATAAAGAAATCAAAGAAATGTGTGATTTGAGAAATTGTTAAGAAAGGTATTCAATAAGTGTTAATGGGTAAACATGAAAAAATTAGTGTGTATTACTTAGTAGTGTTGTAAAAGATTAACACTTATGAAATTGAAAGGAATTAAAGAGGTTTAGGTGTTTCCAATTAAGAAGATTACTAATCCAAGTTTAAAAAGGGTGTTAAGGTATTAAAACACTTAAGCAGTTAGGATGGGTAACTTAATAGTATTTTGTATGAAATTAACACTCGTGGAAATGGAGTAAAAGGTGATTATGGAAATAAATGGGTAAAATTATAATTTTACTTAAAGTGATTTTAGAAAAGGTGTTACACAAAGTGGTCCTAAATGAATATGATTTTTGGAATAAAATCAAGTTTAAAGTGTAAAGGATATGAAATGGTAAATTTTAGAGTGTAACATAAGTTGGGGTGTAACCCCGAGTTTTTTCTTCGACCAGGTAAAAGGGAGAAGTGAGGCAATGTGGACATTTGTAAAATGTTAAAACACATTAAAAGAAACTCGGATGACATCGAGATAAGGAAGAAGGGCCCAGAGCCCTAAGGTGAAAAGCCCAAAATCACTATCCAGAGGATTTGGTGCACATAGCCGGTGCTGTGGAACCCGTTCAAGTATGCGATATTGGAAAATTCTCAGAAAAGATAAAAGAAATAAGGAACATGTCAAGAAATGGGTTGTGTGGTAAAATATGTTGATACAATCTAACTTGAATGAATTAATAAATGTTAAAATGGAGAAGTAAATGTGTAATTGATTAATGTCCATAATGTAAGAAAAAAGAAGTAAGTGGGTAAATTGATGATTAAGCAACCTAAGTGGTTAAACCCATAATTAACTTAAGAATGTGTTGTAAAAGATTCTTAGAGATTAAATAAGTATTTTCTAACATGGTGTTCGCGTGTGTTGAAAGGGTGAGTTTTAACGAAAGTACTAAAGTGTGTTATATAAAATAAAAAGGGTGATTTCAGTAAAGGAATGTGTTCGGGTAAATTTAATGTAATGGTTTTAAGTGTTGAACCAAGTGATTTAAATAATGTGAGGAATTCTAAAAATGATCAAATGTAGTCTTTATAGGATTAAGGTAAAGTAATTTGGATAAATAAGGTTTTCGGAAGTAAAAACAATTTCATGCATTGAGTATATATATATATATATATATATATATATATATATATGTGTGTGTGTGTGTGTGTGTACATATATATATATATATATATGTATTTGTATACAATGTAGTTGCATGTGCACGTAGGCATAACGCGTTTGAATCTCCTTCCTGCCGTTTGATTCTATACTGCATTTGTATATTTCCCACTGAGCATCGGCTCACACCCTCGCTTTGTTATGACAGATTGGGAGCGGTTTCGTATTTTGAGAGTGTTATACATGTAAGTACTTTCTTTAATTTACATTAGTAGCTCAGTATATTTGGACTTCGGGGTGTTCCTCATGGGTCCCTCACGTAGTTTATTTTGAATCTGGAATCGCATGCTAAAGGGCAAAATGTTAGTTCAAATAAAATCGGACTAGTAACATTATATAGGTTGTTTTATTGAACTTCACACCATGCTCGAGTCGGAGCAGGTTGACAATGGGTAACCCAAAAATCCAGTTCAGGGCATTGCAAGATGTTTTGGGATGTCTATGGTGGCTGTTAGACTTTGTTTATGATGTAAATTTGTTTATGTTGTTATTTACTTTATTATATATGCGTGGCAGAACTCTAGTTACCTCAGGGGGCATGGGGGTGCTATGTATATGCACGACCTTAAATAATACTTTATTTAAGGATGCAAATTAAATTGGTCATTTTTGTGAGGCATGTTATATGATGTGAATTATATAATTTATAAACTTTAGATTATTTATTTACTTGAATAACTGTCATTGGGTGGCATAACTATGTTAGCTTATAGTGGCTTGACCATCGCTATTGACCCCGCTTGTTAGGTGTTTGCGACCATCGAGTTTAACATTCTTTGTTCCTACAACCCGAAGTTTATCCTAGTCTCACCACCAGTTAAGACCATGGGATTCAGTCTTGTTTATTTCCAATTATTCAGTTTTGAGAGATGCGAGGATTGTGTTTAGAGTTCAGTCTGTACTCTGTTCGAGTTCCTTGTTTAGATAGATTATGGTAACATGTATTTGTAAAGGTTTATTTTGGATCTTGTTGTAGACCATGGATTATGATATTTATCTTATGATTAGTTATTGGTGATGTCATTCCTATCATGTTATTTCTTTTGGTATGTTCTTAACGTACTCTATTTGCTTTATCTTTATTTTTTGTTTCAATCATGCTAAGGATGATATATAAATTGAATTGACAAACTGTAAAATTTAATAAATAGACTATGGGGTGTCACACAAAGCTTATTTTAAATTATTCTTGAGTATTCTTATGAGAGAAACCATGACTTATTTCCTAAAAGTGTAAAATTTTAACTCAAATTTTCTCTTGAATCACGAGATCCATATCCCAAAACCTATTTGAGCCAAATTTCTTCCCATAACCATATTTATTAAAGTTTTAAACCTAAACATATTCATGCTCAAGAATCAAAACCAAAAATCCATTTGAGAATTTTAATTGTGATTACTAAATATATTGCATTTATAGAGATAGAAATTTCCACCGATTGACATATTCACTTTCTATCATTATAATTATTAATACTACAATTTAAAACTTCATTGTATTTTCACGATCGATAAAGTTCTTGTTGCAGGAACTCAAAGCGTAATAAGACCTTAAGTTTGCTTGTGTTCGCTTGGGAAAGTAAGGAGGTAGTTCCCTTATTGATTATTTTTTTATAAGTTTTTATAATCCCTTAAATTTTGATAGTGGCTTTTTGCAGCATATGACGATAGAGAATTCATTTTTCACTACACTTGATGATTACAAGGGTGATGTAGTCACATATGGAGATATAAAAAAAAAAGGCAATTTTGAGTGTTAGGGGTACTATGAAAGTTTCGAAGAGCACTACACTTCACAACATTCTTTGTGTTTAAATGATTTACTGCTAATCTCATTAGCCTAAGTGAAATTTATGATGATGATCATATTATGAGTTTCTATAAAGGTGAGTTCTTAGTGAAGAAAGAAGAAACTAGTAAAGTGAGAATTGTTACATCCTTGTGAATGAACCTAATGTTGTGTGTCAAAATTATATAATGGAGTCAATTTACTTATGACATCAAAGGCTAAGATATATTAACTTTAGAGATTTTGAAATGTCGAAAAGAGTCACAAGCCAAGTGCTTAGCCAACATTCAAAACAAGTTATGGATATAGTTTCACTTCAAATGAATGAGCTATTTTAGTCTGGCATTCAAAATTCATAAAACATTTTTCCAATGTGTTTTGTTAGATGAATTTTTTGTTCGTGTAAAAATGTATTTTTGCTAGAAAAATTTGCAAATATGTCAAAAAATACATTTGTCTATTGAATTTTGGTGTTTTCCACTTTTATTTACATGGTAGACTAAAATGATTATGGTCATATTATTTTTATGTTTAGAATGTAAATTGAGTTTTCTTAAGTAGTTATATATATATACACACACACACTAGGATATGCCCGTGCCTGAAGTCACGATGAAAATTTTCCAAAAGTACGTAATCGTAAAATGGAAAAAATCTCCAAATTATGTAATTGTGAAACGAAAACAATTTTGTTCCCCCAACAAAACAAAGTATAATTTTTAAAAAAATTGGTCATAATTTCCAAAGTAGTGAGCATGCTTGAAGGCACGACGACAATTCTCCCGAGTATGAATCGTGTGGTTAAGTCATAAAAGTTTTGTATTATAATATAATTTTCCAAAATATCAATCGTGGTCAATTTTTCTAATGGATGGATATTTTTATCAAAATTATTTAATCACGCCAATTTTTCTCAAGTTTTGTATTAGCTCTAATCATCACTACCACCATTAGGTCGGGGTCATGTGAGAGTGTATATGGTGTTGGATTCGGGGTGTTGTTGCACACATGCCATTTATGAAAATGCCATAATCTACAGTTAAAGAAATTATTTGCAGAATATAAAGAAGGAAAAATGCAATAAATTTCAGGAAAAATAGGGGGAGTAACGATTCTAACATTTAAAGTTCATGTACAAATTTGAGTCACAAACACACATTTTGACAGCTAGAGAGACACCATATTGGGCAGTAAATCCATTCATTTATGTCTTGAATTCTATATCTGTAAAAGGAAAACAAAACATGATACACATACACTAACACGATACACTAACACGCACACATTCGAGTCTCATTTGTGTAATGTCTTGTTAAAATGGACTCGACTCATATTCAACCCATTAGAATTGTTTGCATTATGCATTCTCTCCAGCAGTTATTATAGGTTCTAACAAGAGGAGCTAGAATACAATATTATAACTATTATGTAAGAATGCAAGTAGTGTTCTGTTTCATAAAACTGTGGAGCAATGCTTCTAACATTTAAAGTTCATTTCGTGTACAATTTTGAGCCGCGAACACACAATTTGACAGCCGGAGAGACACCATATTGGGAAGTAAATTAATTCATTTGATGTCTTCAATGCAATATCTCTAAAAAGAAAACAAAACATGATACGTATACACTAACACGCACACAACTGATCAGTACCAAAGTGTAACAACTGATCAGTATCTTTTACTTCAAAACAACTCACCAAAGTGGAACAATTGATTAGCAGATCCTTTCATTCCTTGCACTTCAGTTGATTAGTAGCTTTTACTTCAGGAGTTATGCTACGCTTACTTGATGGTGTTGTTGGTAAGTAGATTTCAAGAGCTATGCTTTTACTTCAGGTGTTAAGTTTTTACTTCAGCTGATCAGTAGATTTCATTACGTTTTTAGCAATCTGGTTAACTAATTAACAGATCCTTGCAACATATGCAGATTGATCTCATTGTAGTCAATACCAACATTCAAGTTTCGGTAATTGAATTCCTAGATGCATTGCGGGTCAACGTACAGTTAAGAAGATACGCCTGCAAAAAAATGAATTTAAATACATGTGAGATAGATATAAAAGTATAGAGCTTCAAACAAGGAAGTCTTACATTAAGAACATCTCTGGGAACATATATCGGAATACCCATTGAGTTGGTGACTGAATTCAAATTGATGGGAGACAGGTTCTATGAAAAAAATCAATCAATAAAATGGGGACCCAATATTTAGAAAGGAAGAAACACATACTACCAAGCGCATATACAGACAATGAATGTATTCCTCATTATTCAAACCTTAGTGGAATATCTACACAAAAACCAATATGCAGCTATGAACCCTACTTATTAAGATAACAATTCAGATACAAAATGATAAAAAAACAAATGTGAATCATCAAATGTTGGAACATACCCCAGTTTTGAACCCCCGGTCAAAACCTAAGTCAAATAACTAGAAAAAGTTGAAACTCGTAAGTCATTAAACACAACAATAACACAAATTTTAGACCAATTGGATATAATGGAAATAATTAAAAGTAACTGAATAGATCCCAAATGACTTTTTTTTTTATTAAATGACAATCACAAATTAGTATGGGCAATGTCCCAAGTAACCCAAAAATAAATATCAAAATTATCATAATTAGATCTCCAAAACAAAAACCCCAACATTAATTTGAACAAAGCATAAACAAATAATTAGATCTCCAAAACAAAACCACTAGAAAAGGGAAAATAAAAGATCCCCAATTTTCAAACCATCCCCCATCAATCAACATAAAAGATCCTCAATTTTCAAACCCTACCCCATCAATCAACATAAAAGATTCCGAATTTTCAAAACCTACCCCCCATCAATCAACATTAAAGATCCCTAATTTTCAAACCCTAATTTGAACTGTATAAACCTACCCAAAAAATTATATCCCATAAGCAACAAAATAAATTACATTCAAATTCCAATCCACAATAACCAAACAAAAATGCTCATAAAAAATTTCAAATGCAATTGAATCAATCACCTCTTGAGCTCAAGAAACATGAGATGCAACAATGTGAGATCATGCTAAAGTTGAAGAATCAAAGCAATAAACTGAAATTTCATCAGCAAAACCAAGAAAACCTAAATTCTTCCAACAAATTGTAGGTGAAAACGTATGGGGGAGAGATTACATTTTTGCAGTAGCGATCGAGGGATGAGGCGACAACGTTGGGAGGGATTGTGCGAGAGAGAGGTGGATGCATATGCGGATGGGTGAGAGGGAGAGGGAGGGAAGCGGATGAGTGAGTTGGGAGAGTTCATATTCAATAATTCCTGCTGCGAGTAGATTCTGAAAATAAGACACAAATGTTAGTTATACACTGAGAATCATCATATCCTTTTCTTTATCTCTTATGACTTGAGCTTCTACTCTAAACCTCAACATGAACATTTTTTCCCAAACTTATTGTAACATATACCTTTAAACCATCAAATAAAATAGCAAAATATGATAAACTATTAAACTGAATACTGGAAAATAGTATAACACAATCAACTTAAATCATTAAGTCATAATTTTCAACTGGAATTAGTTTAAGATAATTCGACGAACATATCAGGAAATTATTTAGGACAAAGGAGATTACAAAGTTAGGATAGAAGAACCAATGTTCACACCATTATGTGTGTCTGTCTCCCATATCAGTGTAACGTTCTTAAAATTAAATTCAGTCTTCAGATTTCAGTATACAACTACATTATTTCATTAAAAAATAATCTAGAAGCTGGATAGATGTAAATAAATCCCCAAAAGAAAGAATGCATGTGGCCATTTGAGTTTCACACAAATCAATACTCAACTCTAACACTATCATCTTCTTCCTACCATTTGAGTATCAAAATTATTTTTCAAACTTTGCCAAACATCATAAATTCATCCAGTTCAATAAATTTAAAGAAACTTAAAATCTTTCAAACCCTGTTATTAAAAACAACATATTAAACTTTAATGAATAAAATATAAAAAGTTTATATAAATAGTTTCAAACTCCCCCAAACATCAAATAATATCATTCAAGCCCAATTTAAGAATTCTAGGAGAATAATAAAAAGACCCATTCCATTTCTAGCACATTATAACAAAAAATAGGAGAAAACTCATTTAGCACCTCAAAAAGAGTAAAGAGAATTGACCTTCAAAGTAACCAAGAGTTAAGAGTGAGAAAAAAAGTCTTCAAAAAGCGGGTAAATAATATGCCATCCTGATTAGCAATTGTACATTATGATAAAGAAGGAACAACAAAAGCTGAATAAAATATAATACCAAATCTCAGCAAACTGAAAGGTTAAAAATTAAAACCTAAACTTCCAAAACTCAACAATATAAATCACCAAAACAGGGGAATCAAATATCCATAATGATCATAAACAATATAAAAATCCCTCGATCATAATACATATAAACAGTAGTACCTAGTTTCAAAGAAATTGAATTTGAGAGAAACCAACATTTTGACCAAAAAATCTGGCCCAAAACTAACAAACATTATGTTAGTCATTTTGTCAAATACTGTCAAACAACCATGAAAAAATAATTTTGAAAAACCACTAAACATACTTACATATGATAAAATTGATGGAAATACATTGATAATATTTTCAGGTGCTCCCACTGATATTTAATCCCAGCCACCACCTGCAAAGTAGAAAAATAGTTACAACATAATGAGAAAAAAATGAAAACTTCAAATCTGCAAAAAAGAACCAACCTCATTTGAGCTCCAACTGTATATACATATTGCAAGGTCATCTATACCTGTCTCAAGATCATACAAAAGAATATTATTAGTAACTAAGTTTGTAATTGAAAAAAACCCAAATTGAAATTTTAAAAAACTCAAAAATCAACTATCTTTATAACTAAAAGAAACCCAAATCAAAATTTCAAAAAACCCCAAACCCATAACTCTTCAGATCTGCGGTTGTGTGAGATAACCTTATTGTGCGTGTGTATGTGTGTAAGAAGGTGGAAGAGAGAGAGTGAGAAGAGGTCTATTTTCATCTATGCATGTGTGTGCGCGTTCGTGTGTCGTAGTGTGAAATAGAGAGGTTGAGTCGAAGGTGGACGTAGAAGGGTAGATGAATGACTATGATGGAGAACTGAGATGGAGAGAGTGAGTGAGGCTGCAGATTAGTGAGCTGGAGAATGAGATGGGGACCGGTAGGGTTAACATGGATGAGTTTGGTAGAGAAAGTCTAGATTTCAAATTAAAGGGGTTTATGAGGTGTATTTGATAAGCACCCAAAATTGTACAATTTATACCCCCAACAGACGTACTTTAGTTGCTAATTCTCGACAGTATGGGTCTTATGCGCTTAATTGTTCAATATGCAGGCTTAATTGCAGTTAAGGTGTCAAAAGCTATATTTTCAAGGCAACTTACAGCAATATGTAGCTAAATACCCAATTCCCTGACCGTACCCGAGCCTAAGCCTAGCCTAATCCTACCCAAACCATGTGTGTGTTTAGTTGCCCCTTTTTATTATTTTTTAGATTTTTAGTTTGAATCATTTTTATTTTTAGGATTTATTTAGAATTTCTAGGATTTATTTTCCAATTTTTATATTTCTTTTTATTTAGTATTTTGATTTTGATTTTATTAGTTTTTAGTTTTAGTTTTAGTTTTATTTTATTTTATTAGGATTAGATTGTTTTTAGGATTTCATTCATTAGTTTTATTTGATTTTACATTTATTTAGAATTTTAGTTTTAGTTTTATTAGGCTTTATTTTTATTTTTATTTTTTATTTTTATTTTTATTTCTTTCTAGTTTCATTTTTAATTGAGTCTTTGTTTTATGTTAGAATAGAATTTTTTTTTAGATTTTTAGTTTATTTAATTAATTTTATTTTAGTTAGTTAGTATAATTTATTTAGGGTCACAAATTAAACATACACATATACCCAATACATAAACACACACCATAAGTCACACCTACTTTCCCTACACCCTCACTACACCCAATACCTCCCCCCTTCATCTTCTTCCCTACACCTCTTTCTCTCTCCTCTCACAAACACCCACAACCCCCATTAACACCTCACACTATCTCTCTCTCTCTCTCTTACCCAAACAAACCCATACCCGATTCTCTTCTTCCTTACCATCCTTATAGTCCAAAATCGAACTCACCCCCGGCGCCGACCACAACAAATAGAAACTCGATTTGGTGACCCATTTCCGTCGGAGCAATCCCAACCCCATTACCCCCATCCAGTCCGACCTCCTCCGTTGCCCCACTGCCGTCGTTCCCTCAAAACGAATCCCAGGCAACACCCCTCTCGTCCCACCCTTACCCTTTCCGGCGGCCAACCCCGGCGACCCTCTAACCTTATCCTTCCGCCGCCAACCCGTGTCCCGACTCGCACCTGCTCAGCTGGCGACCTGCCCCTCATTCCTCTCACCCCTGCGACTCCACCTCCGGCAGAACCCAACACCCAATCCACCCCCATTTCTCACCATTCATCCTCGACCAACCCACCTTCGAACTTCAACCTGAATCCGACAACCTCCTGAATCCAAACCATGCCAAATCCATCGAGACCCTCGGTGCAAACCTCCGAACTTGCAACCCAATTCCCATCTCATGACTTCTCCACCTGTTAACATCCAAAAACACAAAAACCAAATAAACAAAGACCAAATTACCCCATGTGCCAATAACACCCTTTAAATCCACTTAAACCTTTAACTCCCATTTTACCGAAATACCCTCAACAACCACTTTTATCCCAATACCCCAAAATACCCATAAACAAATCAGATTTTTTTTATTCCCTCTACCACTTGACCTCACACCTCATGTGCACACTCATAATTTCCATGCTCACTCAAGCCCATTTACCAATTTGCCCCTTAGCCCCATGTGTGCCATGCATCTACCATATATTGAAGATAGAAGACTCCATGAGGAAAAGAGCTTTAGATAGGAAAATTCAAGAGAGAGAATTGTAGAGAAAAATACCATTTGTAAATAGTTCTATTTTATTCTTTTTATTTTTTAGATATTTGTGAGATTAAATATTGAAAGAGAGTTAATTGAGTGGATATTTAATTTCAAATCATTTAGATGCTCAATTAAGTGGTGTATGCTTCAATTTGGAAGAGTAGAGTTCAACTTTCTCAAAGAGATTTGGTTTGCTTTTTCTATTCTCTTCTCTTTTATTTTAGTAGCCTTGATTATTAATTTGTCAAATTTCATATCATGTTAGGCTAAAACCCCTTTCAAGGGGTGGGGTAAAACCCATATTTGATGTTATATTATTTTAATTAGTTTAATTACTTGAAAAATTCCTTTGAATGTTAATTTTGATCCCTCACCCTTAGATTTACGCCTCGAGAGAGGGTAAATGATTTTCGAGAGAAAATTAAAATTCTAATTATAATACACATTTTAGATTCGAACTAGAGATAGGGGTTTCCTAAGTGGGGTATTATAACTTGAATTTCAACTCTAAATTTATTTTCTAAGATTTACATAAATTTTAATGGATCGATCCTAGCGGGTGATTAATTAAAAGGAGTGTAGATCTATTTTTCTAGAGTTGTGGGGTGTTAAACTTAATATTCTAAAATGTTATTATTAATATTACATTTGCAACGAGAGTTGATTTGTAGTTTTGATATTAGTTTGGGAGAATTCAATTAATTAAATTAAATAATTAGAATAACTAAAATTTGTGGTGTAATCCCACTCCTTGATTGTTCTCACAATTATTTACCTCACTTTATCTCTTATTTTAGTGTTAGACTTTATTTTTCATTTTAGTCACTTTCTAATTAGTTATTTTCATATCACATTTTAGTTTAGTTTAGTTTGAAATCTCACCTCACCCTATTGTTTTCATATTGAAAAAGCTAAAAAAAATTAGAAAAGTTGAAAAGAACAAAAAGAAAATAAAAAATGAATTGCAATTTTGCTCCATTTTCTTTACAACCTTGAAAGTGGATTGATACCCTTATTTACCGCTACACTTGAGATTGTTATATTTGTAGGTATTTGAGGTTTTGACTAACTTGCCTTTCAACAACGACATACGCAAAAGTCACGTTATCAAATGGCGCTGTTGCCATTCTTAGGAGCGTGAAGCACTCGGAACGGATTCAATTTTGTAGTTCATTTATTTTGTATATTTTTGCATTTTATTAGAAGGATTTTATTAGGACTTTATTATCTTGGCTTGTATTGCGGTGCATATAGATACCATTTATTTTCCATTTAAATTTGTAATAATTGAAGACAAGCGTGATAGGGAAACTGGACAAGGTAGAGAGAGGGCGTCCAAAGGCGAGGATTTAGAAGCCTCTCTACCTTGGGTCGGTAGGACTCCCGGGGACGACTGAGATTGGCGTATTCTCCCCCCGATCGACTCAAATTTTTCGGCACCCCACGGCCTAAAAACCGTGGGAGGTACATTTCTTACACCCTCGCGCCTCTTCTGTTAGCGAGTCAATTATTGTGTGTGCTTGTGTGCTCTTATTTGACTTTATTCTTGAATTTATTTTCGAATGGTGTGATGAATTAATTGACTAAGACCTACACCCGGTCACTCACGAGAAGGGATTTCATCACTCGACTCACTCGTTTACCATTGTATGCTACCCTAGCCATAATTAAATTTAAAATCAATCAACTAGGTAGCCCAGTAGGAGAAAATTTTGCAAAGGCAATCACCCAGATTTCCGTGATTTTTTTTTATCGTCCACAGATTTAATTAAAATTTAACTACCCCTTTCACTAAATTCAAAGATAAAAATTGGCTATGTGCTAGTTAGGAAAATTTCTAGACTTGTGTGTGGGTCCAATTTAATTTTTCGGTAGTCGGGTTTTATTGAGTTCGTTCACAATTCAGCGAGTCCATATTTTTTCCCCACCTTTTCTTCCAAAAACTCCAAAAATATTTTATTTCTTTCATTTTAGAAAAATCCAAAAATATTTTCTTTCTTTCCTTTTAAAAAAATCCAAAAATATTTTCTTCCTTTATTTTTCACAAAACTCGAAAAATATTTTCTTCTATTATTTTTTAGAAAAATTCAAAAATATTTTCTTTACTTTTGAAATTTTTTACTAAATCCAAAAAATATTTCTCTCCTTATGGCCGAAGAACGTCCCTTACGGGACTACTTTGGTCATTCTTCATTGACACATGACACGTGTAAGAGTGATACCGAGCCGTCTCTCTTTGATATTATTAGTGGTTTCACCTCTCTCTCGAGTACCATTGGTACTATTGACCCATCTATGCACGCACCTCCTATTCCATCACCCACGGTGTCAAGTGTCGACATGTCTCGTCCTTTGTTGTGCACCCACTGTTATTATGCCGATCACATGTCCCATGAGTGCCCATACTCTTCATATCCATACAAACCCACCACGTAACATGTGTATCCATATGACATTGTTCCAGAACCCACCTCAGCCTACTATCCCGATACACCTAATCCCGAGTTGTGTGAGTACCCAAGTTATTCGTGGAGGCCTGATCACCCTTCCACGCAATATAAATCCCAACCCGATGTTGTGGATCCTCACCCGTTCCAACAGTTATCATGGCAACTTTGTGCACCCATTCACGATCAGTCCCCTCACTACGCACCCACTGAATTTCAACCATTTGTCCATCACGAAAGCGGTCCTTTCTTGTATGATGTACTTGGCCCCACTCCACACACTTCATTTGCGTATTCTCCATACACTCACGATAGTAGCGCGTTGTGTCCACCTCAACCATCACCACCACCCATCATTCCACCAACACCTTCATCCACATGCGCTCTCGAAACCCTCTTGTAAAATTTCATACTTGAACAAGAGCAAGCCACTGAAATTCAAGCTCTCCAAAGGCTTGAACAAAGGTTAAATGAATTAGAGTGTGTGAGAGAGTCGTACATTCCTATGGGTCCACCCATCATTGCAACCGAGTGTGATGATGATGTGTCCCCTTGTGACACGGATTTTGAGTGTGACCAATCCTATCCTCCTGAGAATCTTGAAGTTAAGACCATTCCATGGTTCGGGTCCCAAGTCGACAATTGTGTTAACTTACCTTTGATTAGTGAGCCTGATCAAATCCCACCATGTCCACCGGAACCCACACTTGTGGTTCCCACTCACTTTCCTGTCATATCCAAAACTATGCACGAGTCTATACCTATTGACCCTACCACCTGTGTTCTCAAGGAACCACTTCATTATAGGTTAGCTCCGGCTACGAGTGCTCACCATTTTCCTGAGATAGAATCCGTGATAGTTCCTAAATATCCGGATATGGATGATGTCCCACCATGCATGGCTCCTTTTGAGCCCAATATTTCTAGATATTCCTCTATCTCCAATCTTGGTGCCTTGTCTTACCCACCCACCCCATTTACCGATGTTAGTCTTATGGAGAAGTTGACAACTCCATCTTTAGAAACCACACTCCCTTGTGAGTATTCATTTACTCGTCCCAATGAGTGTGTGTCTCCCACGCTTGAGTTGGATCATCTTCCTCCACCATTTATCCCACCTGACCCACCTATTGTCCTTTCTACCCCACCACCTGGTTTGGATCTTGATTTTACACATTTTAAGTTTCCATCTACATCTTTAGATCCTCACCTGAAACCATCCCCCACCTATGAGAGTATTTGTGGTGCTACTCTCCACTTCCGTGACGCCGAGCTTGTTACTCCATGCACACCACTTCCTTATGGTGTTGATTTTTCTTCTCGACAGCTCCCTGGCGTGTCACGGCGCGACCATTATCATCGCCCATTCATAGAACGGTCGTGTAATTTTTATGAGGCCCATCCCATTACACTTTTTAAACCTTTTTGACTCCCTCACCAACTAGAGCACCATTCTTATAGGGCCCTAGTTGCCCTCACCTTCCGGCTCAACAAGGCCCGTGATCGATGCTTAATCACCCATGCCTTTTTCACCCTTACCCTAATACCCAACCGCCCATAGTCCACCGATGCTTTGCATCGTGTGATGCACTTTTCTATACAAGTGCATTGACCCGTTTTAGCCTCTATCCAACAAGACTGACGCTTCAGTCTTGTTTGGGGGTGATTCTCATCACCCAATTTTTCTGCCACCCCGAGCTCTCATAGATCTTATCCTTAGGGTGAGAATGGTTCGGTCTGGCTGAAGACATTAAACTTAGCGCTACCGGGAGGCAACCCGCGTTTCTTATACTAGTCTCATCCTGTTTGGGGGTGGTGTTTCACTGCACCCTATGTTTTACCATGTTATGGACTTGTACACTTTTTTTTCTCTTATCATTTATTCAGGTTTACTCTTGGTTCCATCTTTCCACTTCATTAGCGGTTGATTCTGGTAAACTCTTTCCTACCTTATGCTCTCAATTTTAAAAATCATTTTATCTAACATCGAGGACGATGTTCCTTTTTGTTGGGGGTGGGGAATTTTATCAAAATCATACCTCTTTTGAAAAAAATTGAATTTTAAACCTGATTTTTAAAATTTTGTGCAGTTTATTTCATCTCATTCATTGATGTGAATTTTCAATCATCCATCTTTCAAAGTCTAGGAATCAAGCTAGAGAATATTTTTCTAAATAGCTTATGTAATACATAACAAGGCATTTTGCACCATGAATTTCTAGACTCAACAAAAATTTGTGCACTTATCACGTCAATATGGTTTAGAGTTGAGGAGTACTACAATTGTAAAGAGAACCTTAAGGATCACTAGTAGAGACTTTAGCTTGTGAGATTTGTGCCTTTCACCCTTTCAGAGTGTCTTACGCAATCTCCGAGTCACAAGTTGATTCAACTTCGTTTGGGTCCGCACTTAATTGTTGTATGATCTCATTATTCTTCATTTTGGCTTAATCACTGAGAATGACATCGCTTTCAAGTTGTAAGAAACGCGTGTCTTGAAATTTGTCCCGAATACTAAATTTTCATCCATACACCTTTCACTTTTCCATATATCATTCCCATTACATTCCTATATTCTTCTATATCCCATTTATTCCCCCCATCATCCATACACATTCTCCACACCATCACATAGCATCTCTATATCATATTTCATTTTCAAATAAAAGAGTGTTGATTCCAAATGTTAAATATCTTCAGTGTTGGTTTGAAAAGAGAGAGAGAAAAAAATAAAAAATATATAAAAAAAATAATAGCAAAAAGAAAAGAAAAATCGAAAAAAGAGAGAGAAGAAAAGAAGAAAAAGAGAGTTGTAGTTAATTTTTATGTAATAAAGACATTTGTGCCTAAAGTGTATACACTCTTCTTTCGCATCCATATTTTACCCATCGCATATCCATCACTCATCATTCATCCATCCCTCACCATCCTACCTTATATCATATCCCACATATTCCATTTCATTTCCCCCTCACCCATAAACATCATTATTTCCCCTAGGTGTTCGGGCAAATGATAGTAAACGTGGTGAATAACTCAACGTTCTCACTATAGTGATTAACATTCTTTCATGAGATCAATTTTCTTTCTTATTGTTCGTTCTTTCTTATGTGTGTGTGAGACGTTTGAACTTGCTTACATTTACTCACCTCCTCACACACAGGAGCGATACACTTAGCCAAATCTCGAGAGTTCGTTTCAGAGAGTTATATTCGTGAGATTTTGAAGTTGAAGCGTTGATTCCGACAAGGCAATCTAAGAATTACTCTTGTGATACTCGACCCGTTTTGATTGATTCACACTACACACGTTGAGTTCTAGGAAGGATGTGCCTTGAGTATTTACTTAACTTAAACTTTTTACGCTTCTAGCTTGTATTTTTGAAAATCATTTATCTCTTATGATGGATTGTGCGATTATTCTACGTCTAATAAGAGATTGACTACCTTTTAATAAATTTTTGCAAATAAGAATTTTGTGGGTATATTCCCTGTAAACCCTCACGAGACACAACTCGTCCTGTAGGGCAACCTATAGGTTTAAAGGCTTGTTGCACATGCTAAGTGCAATCGCAAGTGCCCGCGAAAGTGGTACACTTTTGGTTTCTTATCTTTCTCTTTCTCTCAATCTTATTACTCGGGGACTAGCGACGCTCTGTTTGGGGGTGGTGTGATAAGCACCCAAAACAGTACAATTTATACCCCAAATAGACGTACTTTAGTTGCTAATTCTCGACAGTATGGGTCTTATGCGCTTAATTGTTCAATATGCAGGCTTAATTGCAGTTGCGGTGTCAAAAGGTATATTTCAAGGCAACTTGCAGCAATATGGAGCGAAATACCCAATTCCCTGACCGTCCCCGAGCCTAAGCCTAGCCTAATCCTACCCAAACCATGTGTGTGTTTTGTTGTCCCTTTTTATTATTTTTTAGATTTTTAGTTTGAATCATTTTTATTTTAAGGATTTATTTTTGATTTATTTATAATTTCTAAGATTTATTTTCCAATTTTTATATTTCTTTTTATTTAGTATTTTGATTTTGATTTTATTAGTTTTTCGTTTTCGTTTTATTTTATTTTATTAGGATTAGATTGTTTTTAGGATTTCATTCATTAGTTTTATATGATTTTACATTTATTTAGAATTTTAGTTTTAGTTTTATTAGTCTTTATTTTTATTTTTATTTTTATTTCTTTCTAGTTTCATTTTTAATTGAGTCTTTGTTTTATTTTAGAATAAAATTTTATTTTTTTTAAATTTTTAGTTTATTTTATTAATTTTATTTTAGTTAGTATAATTTATTTATGGTCACAAATTAAACATACACATATATCCAATACATAAACACACACCCTAAGCCACACCTACTTTCCCTACACCCTCACTACACCCAATGCCTCCCCCCTTCATCTTCTTCCCTACACCTATTTCTCTCTCCTCTCACCAACACCCACAAACCCCATTAACACCTCACACTCTCTCTCTCTCTCTCTTACCCAAACAAACCCATACCCGATTCTCTTCTCCCCTACCATCCGTATAGTCCAAAACCGAACTCACCCTCGGCGCCGACCACAACAAATAGAAACCCTATTTGGTGACCCATTTCCGCCGGAGCAATCCCGACCCCATTACCCCCATCCAGTCCGACCTCCTCCGTCGCCCCACTGCCGGCGTTCCCTCAGAACGAAGCCCAGGCAGCACCCCTCTCGTCCCAACCTTACCCCTTTCTGGCGGCCAACCCCGGCAACCCTCCGACCTTATCCTTCCGCCGCCAACCCGTGTCCTGACTCACACTTGCCCAACTGGCGACCTGCCCCTCATTCCTCTCACCCCTGCGACTCCACCTCCGGCAGAACCCAACACTCGATTCACCCCCATTTCTCACTATTCAGCCCCAACCAACCCACCTTCGAACTTCAACCCGAATCCGACAACCTCCTGAATCCAAACCATGCCAAATCCATTGAGACCCTTGGTGCAAACCTCCGAACTTGCAACCCAATTCCCATCTCACAACTTCTCCACTTGTTAACATCCAAAAACACAAAAACCAAATAAATAAAGACCAAATTAACCCATGTGCCAATAAAACCCTTTAAACCCACTTAAACCTTTAACCCCCATTTTACGGAAATACCCTCAACAACCACTTTTATCCCAAAATCCCAAAATACTCGTAAACAAATCGGATTTTTTTTATTCCCTTTACCACATGACCTCACACCTCATGTGCACACTCACAATTTCCATGCTCACTCAAGCCCATTTACTAATTTTCCCCTTAGCCCCATGTGTGCCATGCATCTACTATATATTGAAGATAGAAGACCCCATGAGGAAAAGAGCTTTAGATAGGAAAATTCTAGAGAGAGAATTGTAGAGAAAAATACCATTTGTAAATAGTTTTATTTTATTCTTTTTATTTTTTAGATATTTGTGAGATTAAATATTGTAAGAGAGTTAATTGAGTGGATATTTAATTTCAAATCCTTTGGATGCTCAATTACGTGGTGTATGTTTCAATTTGGAAGACTAGAGTTCAACTTTCTCAAAGAGATTTGGTTTGCTAGTTCTATTCTCTTCTCTTTTATTTTAGTAGCCTTGATTATTAATTTGTCAAATTTCATATCATGTTAGGCTAAAACCCCTTTCAAGGGGTGGGGTAAAACCCATATTTGATGTTATTTTGTTTTAATTAGTTTAATTACTTGAAAAATTCCTTTGAATGTTAATTTTGATTCCTCACCCTTAGATTTACGCCTCGAGAGAGGGTAAATGATTTTCGAGAGAAAATCGAAATTCTAATTATAATACCCATTTTAGATTCGAACTAGAGATAGGGGTTTCCTAAGTGGGGTATTATAACTTGAATTTCAACTCTAAATTTATTTTCTAAGATTTACATAAATTTTAATGGATCGATCCTAGTGGGTGATTAATTAAAAGGAGTGTAGATCTATTTTTCTAGAGTTGTGGGGTGTTAAACTTAATATTCTAAAATGTTATTATTAAAATTACATTTGCAACGAGAGTTGATTGGTAGTTTTGATATTAATTTGGAAGAATTCAATTAATTAAATTAATTAGAATAACTAAAATTTGTGGTATAATCCCACTCCTTGATTGTTCTCACAATTATTTACCTCACTTTATCTCTTATTTTAGTGTTAGACTTTATTTTTCATTTTAGTCGCTTTCTAGTTAGTTATTTTCATATCACATTTTAGTTTAGTTTAATTTAAAATCTCACCTCACCCTATTGTTTTAATATTGAAAAAGCTAAAAAAATTAGAAAAGTGGAAAAGCACAAAAAGAAAATAAAAAATGAATTGCAATTTTGCTCCATTTGCTTTACAACCTTGAAAGTGGATTGATACCCTTATTTACCGCTACACTTGAGATTGTTATATTTGTAGGTATTTGAGGTTTTGACTAACTTGGCTTTCTACAACGACATACACAAAAGTCACGCTATCAGTATTAATCTTGTAGACTTCAGGAATTTCTGTGGAACTCAATTTTTTAAGGGGTAAAATAGGGAACGCAATAATAATCCATCTTGTGATGTCATAGTTGAATCTTATGACATACATAAGTTTTGTAACTTATTTTATATATATATATATATATATATTTTTTTAATTTGAGAATCTTTAAGTGATTATACTTACTTTTTCATATGATTCTAATTTTCACACATTTTTATTTCATAACTTTTGCTATTGTGTTTCATGTATAGAATAATACATTTGGTTATGCTAGTGATTATACATTAATTACTAGTTTTGATCACGTTGCTTTGTATAATTCTTTGTTGTTATTTCTAAGATATACAATTTTGATCGGTAAAAGTGGGGAAAAATCAATTTTGAAATTGTTGTGTTAATTGTTTGATGTTTTTTTTAAATAATTCCGATGAGTCTAAGAGTTTGTGGTAAAAAGAATGTGTATGGATTAATCTCATCATCATTCGTAAATATATGATACTTTGATCTTTGTAGTTATCTACCCAAATCTATTCGTATAAATGCATTCCATCCCCGTGCACATGGTACCCCTATTTTGGTACTGTTCAGTTTGGTTTTATGTGCTTTTGAATGTATTTATGAATGCTTCTTATAATAGTACGTGCATAATTTATAATGATTTTGATATGTTTTTAGTGTTATATCTTAATTATTTTGTTCATATTTTTCGTGAAAAAAGTGGCAGATATTTCTAAACTAAGGGGGAGATTGATAATACATTAACTGGGGATAATTATTGATGATGCAGGAAATAGCACCACCAGATAAGGTGTTGACAAGTTCAAGCAAGTGATAATAATAGCAGCACGAGAGAATACATGATGTATAGTAGGAGAAGGTGGTGAGGAGAAGAGGATGAACACTTGAATAAAAGTGGTTAAGCCAATCTGGCCTACGTCCACTGTGAGTGTGAGTGAGTAATATCACTGAATGAAGGCACTAATGGCCCTGGATACAATCTCTCAAGCTTTCTCTCTCTATAATATAAAATACCAGAGTTTCAGTTAGGGTTGCAAAATATCGACCCTCTACAATGTTGAGGATGAGCTCTATATATAGTGCTTGGGGGGTATAATGTACCCCCCAAGCATGCAATGAGCATGTACATGAAGATACAACCCATGTAAGGATGACACCTGGATGATCTTAACTAAATAATGATGACCTCAATATTCCTTCACGTGGAGGGAATGATTCAGTTATAACAGATTTGTCCACGTATCCCAAGCCATTCATGTGCACGTAAGTGCTCGACTGTCTTTGCTTAGTGCCAACCTCGACCTTGATGGGTACAAGGTTGGTGATGTCCGACCCTTTCCATGTTCGAGATTAACTTATATTTAAAATACTTGGAACATCGGCCAGGGCCGATGTTGTCATAATGCTTGATGCTGAGCCTGCGAGGCTTTGCTGACCTCAGGTGATAACTTGTAACGGCGGATGAGGCCGATGTTGATGCTGATGGATGGTTGAACCCGTGTCCTTATTGACTTCGGCTGATGTCCAGCCAAGGTTGATGTAGATATTTAAGCGATGTCGGTTGAGGTCGACCTTCTGAGTGACGACCTTGATCATGGATAACATAGGCTTTTATCACCTCAGCTGTAAGACTGGCCGTGGTTAGTTGCTCTGAGTCAGAGTGTACACTTTGGGCATATTAATGACCCCCTAGCCCTTAGTTACCTATGTGAGTAGGTGATTGAGGGATATTGCATGGCCTAGGCTAAGTTCTCTTATGTGCTAACATTCTTTTGACACATGTCATTTGTTGAAGTAGGTGGCGTGCCTGACAAGGTGTGATGATGTTGATTTACCTTTTGGGCTCCTAAGCCAATAATAGGCCTTAGGATGCACGCTAACACATTTTTGGGTTTAAACCTTTTCTTCTCCTTTATTTCTTCACTTTCCCACCTGTGTTCTCTCTGCAATTTCTCTCTTTAAGAGTTTTACTACTGCGTTTTGGGCTTTCCTCATTTCCAATCTGCTTCTCCTTCATTTCACACTTAGACAGGTATCGTCTCCACCCTATTTTGTCATTTTCAGCCTTTAATTTTCGTTTCTGCATTTTTCGGTGAAGATTTAGGTTTTTCGGTTAGGGTTTTCCGGTGGTACTTTGCATTTTTCGGTGAGCCTATTCTTAAGTGTTCTTGGTTTAAAGGTTTTCAAAATCCAGGTTTGATCTTCGATTTAGATTGAGTTGAGTTGTTTGGTTGTGGTTTAGAGTCCAAAGTGTAGGGTCGTCTACATTATGCTCAGACCCCTGTATAAGTTCATAGAAGAGTTCCATCACTACACCAAATCTGCACTATTGTCATGGTCATTGACCTTGACAAATTGGACTTGTCAAGGTTAATGACCGTGACAATTCGGGGTGAGACAAATTTTTTTATCACGGACGTGTCACGGTCATTGACCTTGACAAGTCCATTAGAATTGTCACGGTCGTGTCACGGTCAGAGACAGTGACAAGTTAGTCACAGTTAACAACCGTGACCAACCCGTGACAATATTTTAAAAAATTGTCACGGTCAATGACCGTGACAATTCTGGGTAGAATTGAAAAAAATTCTGCTGGGCAGTATGGCCACTGCCACTGCCCAGCAGTATATTTGTACCTATTATAACAACGTTGGTTGTACCTATTCAAACATCATATATCCAAATATACCCAAGATAGTGCAAATATATATTCATGACGATATAATCCAAATATTCAAAATATAAACAATATACATGACAACATAATCCAAATATAATTAAAATGTACAAACTTAAAATTAATGTTACTACATGTCTTGGGTAAATGTGAAGAGGTGAGTTGGCCACACGATATACGAATTGACACACCCACTAATATACACCGTGCCGCATTGTTCGCGCAACCACAATAGGGAGTTCTCCTTCCCGGGTATCACATGCGTGACGAGCACTTTGGACTCGATCCCTTGAAGCACACGTCCATGAATTATTTCACCCTCGACGATATTCGGGTCCCTCAACCCCCGCCCTATCCGCTAGCCATCAAATACATCCAATATGAACACGCTCGGCCAACCAAGTGTCGACAATGGTCTGGGGAAGGGAGCCAAATAAGGAAGTGGATCATCGAAATACGCACGTGACGGTGAAGAAGCAGCGAGGTCCACATCCTCGTCCTCCTGCGCCTCGTTCTCCCCCCACCTCCTCCTCCCCCTTCTCCTCCTCCACCGCCTTCTCCTTCCCCTTTCGGTCTCCGCCCAACGTACGCTTCATGAATGCGTACATATCTTCGACCGTCGCCTCCAAACGGGAAAGCTTCGCGTCGTGTGAATCCACCGTTCGAGCCCACCCGGTGTCGCTCGTCTCCAATCCGATGATCCTAGATTTGGCCACCCACGAGCTCACCCCCTTGTCCTCCCCTTGCGATCAGAGCCAAGCACTTGGCTGAGTGCGTCTGTGGACAAAGACGCCTTGTCGGCATCAGACTGCGACTCATGCACTTCCTTAAGCTTTGCCTGAAATGACAAAAAGCACATGATTAATAAAATAAGTAAACTAAAAAATTATAATGTAATTAACAAAAATTAAACTGTCGGATTACTTACAATCGTCGCCGTGATGCTCGGGGACACCTCCTTGTCCTTCCCCTTCTTCGTTTGAAGAGCCACATAAGTATCGAGCCTATGTGGCTTACCCCACCCCCTGAAATAAAATAAAGTAAAATTAGTATCGGCCCCTCAAAGTAAAATAATGAAGAATAATATATTTCTGTAGTTATACAAAAATTAATGCTCCACCTGGGCGTAAGAGGTCCGGCCGGAGTAGTGCACGTCCGTATTTTTTGCCCGGTTTTCCCTCCCCGATTGGCGAGATGCCAATTGTCGATCCTCGATCTCATTGTCAATGAACTTTTGCCATTGTGCCAATGAGATCGGCTCCTTGGGCGGGACGAATTCACGCCATTTTATAATGGACTCTCGTATTTTCCCAAAGTACCATGTCCGCATATTTTTCTTCCACGTCTTGTGTTGCTCCCTCAACTGTTCCAAGACGGAATCGCATAGCTTTGGATCCAAGTTGAATTGTTCTTGTCCAACAAATTCAATGTTTGTTGCGAATAAATATAAATATAAAATGAAATCGAAATCGAAATTGAAATTGAAATTGAAATTGAAATTGAAATTGAAATTGAAATTGAAATTGAAATTGAATTATAAATATATTACCTGTAGTGCCGCCCAAACAGCTAATTTGAGCTCATATGGCACCTCCTTCCAACTCATAAACCCCGGGCCGATGACCGTCTTTAGCAGCTCGAGGGATCTCGCTAATAGCTCCGATTTGTTCTCGATGGTAATTCCAAAATTTTCATATTTGGGGAGCCTAGGGGCGGAGGATCCCTCGTCGCCTCCGCTACCACCGAGCCCATACGACATCATCATAAACAACATCATCATCTTCGCCTTAATATCTGAAGGAGACATTTGCTGTAAATTTTTTTTATTAGTACAGATAAAAAAAAATGTTAATAGTACACATACACACCCCTACCCCACCCCCACCACACACATGCACACGTCATGCCACTTTTAAAACTAACCAACCCAACATTTCATCAATTAAACTAACAATTAAAGTATACAATTATTAATTTAGTAATTTACAACCCTACTTTTATATGAAATTTGCACTAATTATTAATTTACTTTCATCTAAAACTATACAATTAAAATTACAATTAAAGCTATACAATTTCTTAATTAAAGCTATACAATTGTTAAAATTGCCCCCCACCACACCCCTTGCCCCCCTCCCCCCGCCACGCACACATGCACACCCCCACCCCCCACCCCCACCACACCCCTTTATCTACTTCTTTAATCCTTTATCTTTATATTATTCATTGAGATTGTTTTATATTTCAAAAGTCTCTTATCCTCATTATATTTTATCACAATATGCATATCTTATAAGAGAGTCGGGTTTGGCATGAATAATTTGTAATGAAGTCTAGAACGAATCTTACTAAATCAATTGGGGTATTTTCATATTTTTATTACTTTATTACTTTATTATTTATCAATAAAATTATGACATGAGATAATTATAATTGGAGAATAAATTTCATTATCATAAAGGGATAAATCCAACCAAGTACAGAGATTCTACAAATTAAAGTGAGAATTAAATTTAAGACTTTCTAACAACACGCATGTGTATAGAGTCTACATAGTTGGGCACGAAAGTAACTAATGATATTCCTAAAAACATACAATTGGTAACATTTTTTGAATTTACTAAACTTTATATAATATTATTAAATTCTGTTAAAAAATTATCTAGGGTTTTACCTAATTGAATTAAATTCATGAATAAAATTATTATCACACACGCACCACCCCCACCACACCCCTTCCCCCCCTCCCCTCCCCCCGCCACGCACACACGCACACACCTACGCACACACCCCCACACCCACCCCACCCCCACCCACCCCTTTCCCCCCTCCCCCCGCCACGCACACACCTACGCGCGCACACACACACCCCACCCCCACCACACCCCTTTATCTACTTCTTTAATCCTTTATCTTTATATTTATTCTTTGAGATTCTTCTATATTTCAAAAGTCTCTTATCCTCATTATATTTTATCACAATATGCATATCTTATAAGAGAGTCAGGTTTGGCATGAATAATTTGTAATGAAGTCTAGAACGAATCTTACTAAATCAATTGGGGTATTTTCATATTTTTATTACTTTATTAATTTATTGTTTACCAATAAAATTATGACATGAGATAATCATAATCGGAGCATAAATTTCATTATCATAAATGGATAAATCCAAACAAGTACAGAGATTCTACAAATTAAAGTGAGAATTAAATTTAAGACTTTCCAACAACATGCATGTGTATGAATTCTACATAGCTGGGCACGAAAGTAACTAATGATATTCCTAAAAACATACAATTGGCAACATTTTGTGAATTTACTAAACTTTATATAATATTATCAAATTCTGTTAAAAAATTATCTAGGGTTTTACCTAATTGAATTAATTTCATGAATAAAATTATTATCAAATTTAAATATTTATATAATTAAATTTAACATATGAATTCTAGAACTTTTCTAACATTTACACAATTCTAACTACCACTAACCTTGCATTCATACTAAGGTTTATATAGTTTTAACAAATTATAACAAAATATTATCATATTTTTAGTTAGAAAATTCCACCCCCACCCCACCCCACCCACCCCCTCCCCCCACCCCACCCCACCCCACCCCCACTACCCCCTTCCACCTTCCCCCCTCCCCCACCACACACCACCACACACATATATACACACACATATACACATACCCCCCTCCCCCCCCCCCCCCCCCCACCACACCTGCACCACCCCACTCCCATAGCCCCTTCCCCCCTCTCCCACCACACACCACCACACACATATATACACACACATACACACATACATATACACACATATATACACACACACATACACATACACACACATATAGAAATGAAAGAGAAGGAGAGGAAAAAAAAATATACCTTAGAGAGAGAGAGAGAGGGGAAAAACAAAAAAGGTGGGAAAAAAAGAAGGCTAGGGCTTTTTTTACTGCAGAAGTTGTCACGGTCGTGTCAAGGTCATTGACCGTGATAATTATTTAAAGAATTGTCCGTGACAAATTAACTTGTCGCGGTCATTGACCGTGATAATTCTTTGTCACGGTCGTGTCAAGGTTAATGACCGTGACACAAAACGCGTGTTTTTTATCACGATCAATGACCTTGACAAGGGTGGCCGGCTGAAAGTTGACAATTTTGTTATTTTGGTGTAGTGCATTCACTTAGGGAGAATACCTTTGAAAAAATTAGGCTGATAGAGCTAGCCCAAGCAAAAAATCATAGGGCCGAGGCCTTCCCCCTTAGACCTATCTTTCCTCCACCTCGGAAGGTAATTTACCTTGAGTCAGCCGAGCCTGCTGAGCCCACAGAGGTCCCAGTAGAACCAACACCCATGTCTGAGTATGAGTCATCTACCTCAGACCCTATGACTGTAGACTCTTTCCAAGAGGCTATGGACTTCTCTTCTCTATTAGGCAAGATCAGGTCCCTGATCAGGCCGAGGTCCCAAGTTGTGCCTCGTCTCATAATGGTGCCATACCTCACGGTCTTCTTTCGATGTTTAAATCGTGGGTTCGAGCGTGCCCATTCCCCCCATTATTGATGCCATCCCCCTGTCGGCCGTCATCGAGGCTGAGTTCGCTCAGAGGTTTCCTAGTTGTGTCCCAGTGCCTGCCCAGGCCGACGTTACTAGGGATGAAGATGATGGTCATGAGAGTGATGTTGAAACCTCTGAGGTATCCGAGAGAGAGAGCTCGGTTAGTGAGTATAACCTCTTAGCTTTTAGGCACCTCTACTCCATAGGCCCTTCCATTAAGCTTAGGAGACCACTGAGGGGTGAGAGGGCCTTTGATGGTCGAGATGGAAAGATCTACGTCTATGAGCAGATGTTCAAGTTGGGTTTTCGTCACCATTTCCATCCTTCTATCAGAGCCATATTATCCCATATAAATTTGGTCCCTTCAAAACTATCCTTTAACGCTTGGAGGGTGATGATAGGAGCTATCATCCTTTGGAAGGAAATCGACCACTCAGACCTTCCTGTTAGGGTCTTCACAGGCTGTTACGTCCCTTCCTTTGTCAAAAACCATCCTAGCTACTACCACTTCTTAGCTAGGCAATCAGATAAAAAGATGTTGTTGGTTACCCAGAATTCAAATCACAACTGGAAACCTCGATATTTCTTTACGTCAGGGGCATGGGAATTTGGTCCATGTGCTTCCTCTTCAACGTCTGATTCGAGGACACCTCTGAAATGGGGGAAGTTGTCTCTTCCTGTCAAAGCCGATCCTGAACTTAGCCAGGATAATTTCCAAAAGGTTAAGGGCCTTCAAGATCAGGGAGAACAGAGTCGTCTTGTCAAATATAAACATCTAATGACCCCCTACTACCTTTCTCAGACAGTCCCGGGGGTAGTCCTTTGGTCGAGATTCGTAAGTATTATTTCTTATTTTTTACCTCTTATTTTTCATACCTCTGATTTACTAACTCAGATGGTGCTTTTTGCGGAACGTCCTGATGATATTTCTGACGACCTCTGGGAGATGTCTGCCCCAAGCCTAGTGAAACTAATGAAAAAGGCCGACTGTACTGCAGCCCCTCCTCCTTACAAAGAAAAGGAAAACCATAATAGACTCGAAGCAGCAGAGGCTGAGTAAAAATCAGAAGGGAGATCATGCCATTATGATCTCCTCAGATGATGCACTTGTAGCTCATCTTTCTCAACTGAAAATAAGTGATAGTTTGATCGGCCATCGTCTGAAGGCTATTGATGCCATCAACTCTGTGATGACCAATGAAGATAAGCGCTTCCTGTGTTCTTTGGACATCCCTTTACTGGCTGAGTTTACCCTTCATCGATCATTCCGGGTAATGATTTCTGGTATTTTTCTCTTACAAGTGTAACCTCGGCTATCTTTCATTAATGTCCTTATACATCTAACATTCGACTGCAGGGTATGTTGTCCATGCATCATTTTGTGGACTGGACTCTGAAGAAGATGCCCTTGATCGAGAAAAGGTTAATAAGCCCTTAAAGTCCAAGCCTCTTTGAGCACAGAGGTTGATTGTCTGAAGAAGGAGCTGAAAGAGGTCAACAAGCTGAAGGTGGAGGTCCAATAAAGAGACAGGGACATGGACAATCTGAAGAGAGACCATGAGGCGGCTCTGAAAGCCAAGGATGATGCTCTGCAGGCTAAGGTGGCTGCTGCTATTAAGGCTTCCTTGGGGGATGCCTCAGAGAAGATTATTGCAGCTTACAAGGTCTCTGATGAGTTCATCAGCTTTGTCTTTGAGTACCTTGAGAGAGGTATCAAATCCACTGGTAAATGGGTAGCCTCCAAGGAACAAGAGTCAGGGAGTTTGAGTGCCTCAGACTTTGTTGGTCTAGGCTTTGGCGTCCCCCATTTTGCTGGCCTTGCAAGAGGTTGAGGTGGACAGTTATGCTCCCTCATAGACTGATCCCTTGGGTGCCGCTGAGACTGAAGATGTTAATCCCGAGGATGAGGGAGCCGAGGTGACTAACGCCGGCCAAGAAAACACCACTCTGCGTGTAGATACATAGGCCTTTGTGAATCTTAAGTTGTAATTTTTATTTCTTCTCGTTTGTATCTAACTTTTGTGAACTCTAATAGTACGTTAGTACACTTTGAATTGTATTTGCAATTGTCTGCTTAATGTAATACCATCTTCTTCTAATTATATTGCTTTTTTCAATGAATGTCTTCTCTTGCATGTTGTTTTAATACGATGTTTACCTCACAATTTTCACCAAATAATGATGTTTGTCCTCATAATATTGCCACCAAATTAATGATGTTTAAGGTTTGAGGTCATTATAAAATGATGTTGACCTCATAAATTTGTCACCAAATTAATGATATTAAAGGTTAGAGGTCACCATAATAAGATGGTCACCCTCATAATTTCACCAACTTAATGATGTTACAGGTCTGAGGTCATCCAATTGTGATGTTTACCCTCATAAATTTCACCAAATTAACGGTGTTAAAGGTCTAAGGTCATCAAATTATGATGTTTACCCTCATAAATTTCATCAAATTAATGGTATTTAAGGTCTGAGGTTACCATATAATGATGTTTACCCTCATAAATTGTCACCAAATTAATGATGTTTAAGGTCTAAGATCACCATAAAATGACGTTTAATCCTCATAATTGCCATCAAATTAATGATGTTTAAGTCCGAGGTCACCATATAAAGATGTTTACCCTCAGATTTCACCAAACTAATGGTGCTTAAGGTATGAGGTCACCATAATATGACATTTTACCCCATAATTTATCACCAAACTAATGATGTTTAAGGTCTGAGGTCATCAATTTATGATGTTTACCCTCAGATTTTACCAAATTAATGATGTTTAAGGTCTGAGGTCACCATATAATGATGTTTTACCTCATTATTTCACCAATTTAATAGTGTTACAGGTCTAAGGTCATCAAGTTATCATGTTTACCTCATACCAAATTAATGATGTTTAAGGTCTGAGCTCACCATATAATGATGTTTCTCATAATTTATCACCAAACTAATGATGTTTAAGGTCCGAGGTCATCAATTTATGATGTTTACCCTCAGATTTCAAAACTAATGGTATTTAAGGTCTGAGGTCACCAAAATATGATGTTTTACCCCATAATTTATCACCAAACTAATAATGTTTAAGGTCTGAGGTCATCAATTTATGATGTTTACCCTCAGATTTCACCAAATTAATGATGTTTGAGGTCTGAAGTCACCATAAAATGATGTTTAACCTTGATAATTGCCACCAAATAATGATGTTTAAGCATAATGAAATAGTATTGACACATGAACTGCTCTTTTCATTAATATCCTCTTCATAAAATGATACATGTATTATAAAGAAATAACTGCAACATCATATGTAATATTTCTTCAAGTGGTCAGCATTCCAAGGGTTGGAAAAAGGTTCCTCTTCGAGATTTTCTAGCCGGTAAGTAATAGGCACAACCTCATCGACCACTCTGTAAGGGCCATGCCAATTTGGGTGGAGCTTATTTGCCTTTTGTAACGTCTTCTTCAGCACTAGGTCTCCCACAGCTATAGGTCTTGATTTCACCCTTTGATTATAGAATTTTGCTATTCTCTACTGGTAGGCTGCCTGTCTGATCTCAGCATCTTCTCTTCTCTCTTCAATTAGATCTAAGTCAAGTCTTCTTTCTTTCCCATTCCTATGAGGGTCATAGGTCTGAAATCTATGCATGGGGAGTCCTACTTCCGTAGGGATGACAACTTCTGAACTATGTGCTAGCATGAAAGGAGTCTCTCCTGTTGGCCCATAACACGGAGCATACCTCTTCTGTCCATCTCCATTTTTCCTCCTCCAACCTCTTCTTTATCCCATTAAGGATTGTTCGGTTCGTGACTCAGTCTTCCCATTTTCTTAGGATTGGCTAGGAGAGGAGAAGAACTGCTTGATCCCCACTCTTTCCCTGTATTTTTTTAAGGAAGCATTCTTGAACTGGGTTCTGTTGTCTGAGATGAGGGTATTTGGAAGGCCATATCTGCATATGATGTTCTTTCAGATGAACTGGAAGGTCTTATTCTCCATAATCATGATCATTGGCTCAACCTCTACCCACTTGAAAAAATAATCAATTACCACTACCAGGAATCGATAGTTGTTTACAGCTCTTGGCAAAGGTCCTACTAAGTCAATCCCTCTAACTACAAATGGCCAAGGTGAGCTAATTGATGTCATAAGATGATGAAGTTGGTGAGGTATGGTGGAGAATCTCTGACACTTGTCGCATCTCTTCACATAAGCAGCTACATCTTTGGCCAAGGTCAGCCACCAGAATCCTTGAGTAATTATCCTCTTAGCTAGAGGCCTCCCTCCTATGTGACTAGAACAAGAACCCTCATGTACATATTTCAAGACCTAAGGAACCTCTGAAGGGTGCACGCATCTAAGGAGAGGGAGTAGGAACCCCTTCTTATACAAGACGTCTCTTATAATTGAGAACTTGGCGGCCCTGGACTTCAGCTTTCTCCTTTCTAATTTTGATTCTAGAAGCTCTCCTTATCTGATGTATCTGATGAGGGGGTCCATCCATGAGGTTCCCATATTCAGATTGAGGCAAATTCTAGTAACCTCTTTTTTTATGGTTGGTTGGGGCAGGATTTCAACTGGTACCGTTCTTCTTATCTCTGTCCTCATTGCTGAGGTCAACCTAGCGAGTGCATTGGCTCGACTGTTGTCTTGCTGCGGTATCCTTTTTATCTTCACCTCTTCGAAGCCTTCTATCATTGTTCTTACCCTCTTCGGGTATTTGGCCATCCTTTCATCCTTGGCCTCATACACCCTAAGAACTTGGTTGACAACTAACCTCGGGTCGTTATAGAGTAGGAGTGAGCCAACTCTAAGTGCTTTTGCCAAGGAGACCCCTGCTATCAATGCTTCATACTCTGACTCATTATTTTAAGCCTTGAAGTTGAACCTCAGCGCATATTCAACGTCGGTACCATCCGGAGCTGACAGTATCAGCCCTGCTCCGCTTCCATTTTCATAAGAACTTCCATATATAAAGAGGTTCCAAACATCTTCATTTGAGGAGAACTTCCCCTATGACAGGATCCCTTCTTGAAGAGGTACCTGTCTTCCTCATTCTCAGCTACACTTTTTTCGGACTTGCTTGACCTGACTTTGTCCAAATCACGAAAGACGTTACTGTCTGCTTTTCCTGTAATCTCTTGACTATTCTCGATCTTAACCTCTTCCCAGGTGAATTCTGCTACAATTCATTAAGAGCCTTCCCTTTGATGGAAACCCTTGGTTGATAAACAATGTCATATTCTCCCCACTCGATAGCCTAAGTCATCAGCCTGCCTGACTTCTCAGGCTTGTGGAGGACCTGTCTTAGTGGGAAATCAGTGAGGACAACCATAGAATGGGCTTGAAAGTATGGTTTTATCTTCCTAGAAGCGTGTATTAGGGCATAGGCCAACTTTTCCATTTGAGGATAATTCTGTTCAGACCCTTTAAGGGCCTTACTATTGAAGTACATCGGCCTCTGAACTCCATCGTCTTATCTTACTATGGCCGCACTAATGGCTGATTCTAAAATGGCTAGATACACACATAACTTCTCCCCCAAGATGGGCCGAGATATGAGTAGAGGGGATCCAAGGTAGGACTTCAGCTCTTTAAAATATTTATCTAATTCATCATCCCACTTAAAGGCCTTTCTAAGCACTTTGAAAAAAGGAAGACACTCATCTGTAGCTCTTGAGACAAACCTGATAAGTGCTGCAACTATTCCAGTTAGCCTCTGAACGTCTTTGATAGTTTTAGGTGTCTTAATTTCAAGTAGATCCCTGATCTTCTCGGGATTGGCCTCTATTCCCCTTTGATTAATGATGAATCCAAGAAAATTTCCTGATCCTACTCCGAAGACACACTTGGCAGGGTTGAGCTTCATCCTGTATAAGTCCATGGTGTCAAAAGTCCTCTCCAGGCTGGCCACGTGAGTGTCGGCCTTTAAGCTCTTTGTCAACATATTATCCATATATACCTCCATGGTCCTGCCAATCTGACTCTCGAACATCTTATTTATAAGACGTTGACAAGTGGCCCCTGCATTCTTTAAGCCAAAGGGCATGACCTTGTAGCAATAGGTCCCCTTGTCGATTATGAACGCTATCTTCTTTGAGTCTTCTGGCTCCATAAAAATCTGGTTATAACCGAAATAGGCATCCATAAAGCTCATGAGCTCATGCCCTACTGCGGCATCCACCATCTGATCAATTTTTTGGACAAGACTTATTCAAATTAGTGAAATCTATGCACATCCTCCATTTTCCGTTAGCTTTTAGCATGATGACGGCGTTAGATAACCACTCAGGGTATATGACTTCTCTGATGAACTTGGCCTCTTCAAGTTTTTTGACCTCTTCCCTGATGACATCATACTTTTCCCTTGAGTAAACTCTTCTTCTTTGCTTGATGGGTTTAACATCTTCTACAACATTGAGTTTGTGGCACATAACTTCGGGATCAGTACTCAGTGTGTACGCATGGCTCCAGGTAAGACACTCTACATCTTCCTCAGTAGCTTCACCAGCTCTTCCTTGATCTCAGGTCTTTGGGTTTTACCAATTTGGATAGTTTTTTCTGGCTCGTCCTTATTGAGGATGATGGATTCTACCTCTTCTGCGGATTCTCCCTTCTTGATCTTTGTTTCATCCCTAGGATTAAGTGTGTTGATGTTGTATATGGTTGTTGCCCTCTTATGAGACTCTCTCTCTTCCGTAGAGTTAAAGTAGCATTCACGTGCCGATGTTTGGTCACCCTGCACTTCCTCTACCCCATAAGGGGTCAGGAGTTTTAGCATCTGGTGGACCGTCGATGGCATGGCCAAATTCCTTGAGGGCTACTCGTCTTATGATGAGGTTGTAGGCCGAGAAGACGTTTTCATCCATACAAAAAAAATTGATTTTCCAGGTCAACCTCTTAGGCCACTCGTCTCCCATTCGTACATCCATCTCATACATACCCAATGGATGGACCTTTTTCCCGTTGAAGACAATCAACGTATGATGATAGGGTACAAGCCTAGCTCTGCTGAGGCCTAGACTCTTAAAACAGGTCCAGAACATTACATATGCTGAACTTCCCCCATCGATGAGGATTCTCTGCACCTCACATCCATGCACCCTTGTTGTAATTACCAAAGGGTCATCGTGTGGAGCTAGGATACATTTGAAGTCAAGTCGGGAGAATCCAACTATAAGATTATCCATATCTACTGTCTTTCTCTTCTGCTTAGCCTCTGAAGATGATAGATTCACAACCTCTACTTTGGTAACTAACTTAGCCTTTACCACATGAGATTTGTGGTCGGCTACCTCCGAGCCTCCCCCTGCTAGTTCTCCATAAATGGTGTTTACAGCAAAGGAGATCATCCCAACCCTCTTTATATGGGCATTATCATCTTTTGGTGGGAGGTCAGGGTCATTTTCATCATCATCATCTGATTCCTCAGCTCTTCTTGTTGGGGCATCTTCTCGACAACTGTCGTTTCTCTTCTTTTTAGGGTCATATCTTCCCCCCTTAGAAGCTTTACCATCAACATACTTCCTGATCTTTTCGAACTTCAACATCTTCTCAATCTCGTCCTTCAAGGCGAAGCACTTGTTAGTCAGATGACCGTGGTCTTGGTGGAACTCGCACCACAAATTCTTATTACTCTTATGTGGAGGAGCCTTCCACTGCTCTGGCCATCTCAGGGACCGATCATTTTTTATTTCATTGAGGATCTGTTCGTAGCTCACAGTTAGAGGAGTATAGTGTGCAAACTTAATATCTGTAGACCTCTTTTTTCCATCTTTCTTCCTTTGGAATTTCTCGCTGCTACTTTCGTTCTCATCCTCATACTTTGTAGCCATAGCCTTTTCAGGGTTCATGACCCTTCCTGCAGTTACTAACAGCTCTGCCATTGACTTAGGAGGGTCTTTAGCAAGCTTCCACAACAACTTCCCCTTCTGGAGTCCTCCAATGAGGGCTGTCATAACTATATTCTCTTCGTAATCTTCAACCTCTAATTTTTCTATGTTGAATCTAGCAATGTAGTCTCTTAGGATCTCGTTCTTGCCTTGCTTGATGTACAACAGATGAGTGGTCTTCTTCTGATGTCTTACCCCAAAATAAAAGTTATGAATAAACCGTTCAACCAAGACCTTAAAGTTCTCAATAGAGTTCTTCGGAAGAGAGGTAAACCAAATATAATTCAATTCCAGTTAAAGTCCTAGAGAAGGCTCGAAACCTCATCTCATTTGGGATCGAATAAATGTCTACTGCAGACTGGTACATCTCAATATGATGCACATGGTTGGTACTACCATCATAATTGGGATACACCGTAGGTGGTTTGAACTTGGCAGGGGTTGGGAAGTTCACTATCCTAGCCATAAATGGGGAGCCCTCTGAGAACCCTCTTTGTAGTGGGTCTCAGCTTTTGATAAGGTTCCCTATCTTCTCTTCAAGACGTTGAATGGAGTCATTCCAAGGCTTTGCAACATCGACCTGGCCGAGGTTGTCCCCAGCCACCTCCAAGGGGTAAACTGAGGGTTCCACAAGCTATTTACCTCCTCTTGCTCCTTTTCTCGGCCATGTTGGGGTCGGCCCTGATGAGGCCGATGTTCCCCATCATTCCTTTGTGATCCTGGTACACTTCTAGACCTGGATAATCTCTACCTTAGGTCATTAACTGAGCCGATCCTTTCAAAGGCCGACCCTCTGCTCAAGCGATCAAAAGTTGATCCTCTTTGTTAGGCACCCCATCTCTTCTGCCCCCACAATCTCTATTCTGCTGGATAGGACATACAGTGTTATTTGAAACCTCATACGGCTCCCAGTAATCTTCTGGAGCATCCTCTTCCTCCATATCTTCATACCTATCCTTAGGGTAAGGGTTTCCTTACCTCCCCAGTCGTAAACGCCTAGGGTCAGTAACGTCCCTCCTCCGTTGAGGAGTAGGTTGGTCTTTTCGCGGTGCCTGGGGTGGTCCCTTGGCTTCAAGATGGGGTTGAGCGGCCGCCGGAGTAATCATCTTCAGTGAGACCGCACGAGGCCTCATTATATTTTGACTTAGCTGTGCAAATTTCTCCTTCATTGCTTATTGCATTATAGCCAAGGACCTCAAGTCTGCTTCCACCTCAACCAGTTCAGACTGGGGTGGTGCCTGGATAGAATTAGGTCCTCCAACACCAGATGGTGGAGGAGGTGGTAACTCTGGTGCCATATGTTAAACTAAAGAGATTGCGAAGAAGATGAACTTAATACCTTAAAGGACCTCTTTCAATGGTGAAACAGATCCACGCAAGGGGTGAGGCTTGGTTCACCACCCAAGTCTTCGGTGAGGTAAAACGAAAAAAAAAAGGAATAGATAACTTCTAGTTCCCACAAACGGTGCCAAAATGATAATGCAGGAAATAACACCACCAGATAAGGTGTCGACAAGCTCATGCAAGTGATAATAATGGCAGCATAGGAGAATACATGTATGTATAGTAGGAGAAGGTGGAGAGGAGAAGAGGATGAACACTTGAATATAAGTGGTTCAACCAATTTGTCCTACGTCCACTGTGAGTGTGTGTGAGTAATATCACTGAATGAAGGTACTAATGCCCCTGGATACAATCTCTCAAGATTTCTCTATCTACTGTATAAAATGACAGAGTTTCAGCTAGGGTTGCAAAATATCGATCCTCTACAATGTTGAGGATGACCTCTATATATAGTGCTTGGGGGGTGTAATGTACCCCCCAAGCATGCAATGAGAATGTGCATGAAGATCCAACCAGTGTAAGTATGACACCTGGCTGATCTTAACTAAATAATGATGACCTCAATATTCCCTCACATGGAGGGAATGATTTAGTTATAATAGATTTGTCCACGTATCCCAAGCCATTCATGTGCACATAAATGCTCGGTTGTCTTTGCTTGGCGCCAACCTCGGCCTGGATGGGTACGAGGTTGGTGATGTTCGACCCGTTCCATGTTCGACATCAACTTATATTAAAAATACTTGGAACGTCGGCCAGGGCCGATGTTGTCATAATGCTTTATGCTGTGCCTGCGAGGCTTTGCTGACCTCTGGTGATAACTTGTAACGTCGACTGAGGCCGATGTTGATGCTGATGGATGGTTGAACCCGTGTCCTTACTGACCTCGACTGATGCCCAGCCGAGGTTGATGTAGATGTTAAAGCGATGTCAGCTGAGGCCGACCTTCTGAGTGACGACCCTGATCATGGATGGCATAGGCTTTTGTCACATCGGCTGTGAGACTGACCGAGGTTAGTTGCTCTGAGTAAGAGGGTGCACTTTGGGCATATCAATTATGTTTTTGAGTAAAGGGGGAGGTTGATGGATGTTCCTATATATGATTTGATTTAGAGGGATCTTTAAATTCATATATCATAATTTCATATTATTTAGTTTGTTTGTTTTGTTTATATATATGCAAGTATCATAATGCTTTTTCAAGAACGAGATTCATCGTTGATCATTTGTGTCGATTTATTGGGTCTTTTATACATTGAGACAATCTAATCTCATTATATGGCTAATGTGGAGTGATTATTTCTTGTCATAATAAAGATTTTTGGAGTTTTGTCACATAATATCCAAAGGGGGAGATTGAAAGTGTAATCATCGATATATAGTTTGGTTAGCTTAATTCCATGTCAAAGCATTTTGAGTCTTGTAAAATACCGAGCCAAAAGGTTAGTTGCACATTGGCAGAGATATTCCTTTTCATAAGAACTAATCAATAATGAAACATTTAATAACACGTGTCTCCTCTAGTTCTAAGTATTCCATTGCAGATCAGTCGAAATGTATCAATTGTTATGGATTGACTCTTTTGTTTATTGATGGCTATGCACACAATCAAATATATTTTTTTCTTGTTAATCTTTTAAAAATGGAACATGTGAATATCTTTGAGAAGAAAAATATGTATTTTTCAAAAAGGAAAATGTCTTCTTTATTTAAAAGCATAATTTCTAAGAAAATCTTTTATCATTCGGGTCGTTTGCACGATGGCTTTTCATATCCATGTGCACTATTGCATAGATTTTAGGCCGGAGAATTTTTTGTATAAATTGTGCATGAGAATGTGTTTTGTCTCCATTCATAAAACTATTACTTTCTATCCACAAGCTTTTCTCTGCCTATTTGCATGCGAATAGATGGATGTGACCTTGCGTACGACTGCACGTTATTAGCATGGTTACTTCCCTATTAAAAATCAAGTTGATGGTCCCATTTTATACCCGTGAGCACAATGCGCCATATATATATATATATATTGTGCTCACGGGTATATATATATATATATATATATATATATATTTCCCTCTAAAAACATAATAATACTCTTCCTCATTTTAAATTCTACATCCTCAAAGGATTTTTTCGAGATCAAGAGCATTTCTTTGCTTCTCTTTTTTGCAAATATCATGTGTCCCATTTCAAATTGATAAAAGCTTATATTTACATATAGGTTTAAAATTGTGAGGGATTTTTTTTTAATTCTACATAGTGATCCATATCTGAATCATGTAAATTTTACAAGGTATACACTCCAAGATCTAAAAGGAAGTGTTTGAGTTATTGAAGAGTCAAGCTTGATTCGATCTGAGGATGGAGAATGTTACTTCATATTTGTTTATGGTGCTTTGAATGGATCACTTATTGGAACAGATCACGCATAGGTAACTTCTTTTTAGTGGATAAGATATAGGTAGTTTATTGTGTTATGTGAAATTAGTTATAAATTTAATGATAATCTAGGATACCCCTAGGTTTTTTCACACCTACGTGGGGATTTCCTCACAAAATTGTGTTGTACGATTATTATTGATATTTTTACCTTGATTATGGGTTTTTTATCACGTAGTTAACCTTGATTTAACTTTAAACCTTAAAAATGACATAAATTTATATTTCAAGTTAGTAATAGTTTTAAAATTGGGATAAAATCCATTGAAATATATTCATCCATCTAGGCTTTGATCTATATTACACACATACATTATCAAAGATATTCTAGTGGCCCAACTAATTCTCTTCATTTGAGGTTTTTAATTTTTAGTGCATTTATTCTCTTCTCGTCATTTTCCACCTCTGTTATGCCATTTCCATCCAATCCCCATGTCTTACCACTAAAATTATGAGTATGATTATCTGCCAGAAGTTTCTTCTATAAATATTCTTTATACCATCATGTTGCCTATCGATGTACATAAGTTTGGTCTTTTCTTAACGAAAAATTAAAGGAGATTGCATCTCACAGACATATTTTTTAAAAAGACCATTATCAACCAAAATCCCTCATCATCAATCTCTCCTAAAGTGGTCTCATCCCAAGAGATCACTATGGATGACTAGCCAGTACAGTTACATCAGTAGGGAAGGAAAAAGTACTCTCACTACCAGAGTTAGCCTCAAATAACACTAGAATGCCTCCTTAGGAATCCCCATTATACTAGGACCTTAGTCTCAGACGTCTGTCCAGTCTCATCTCAATTCACTAAAATATTATAAGGCCACAATAGTCTCAGATATCCGAGATCTTCTACCTCAGACATGTCGTGAATGTGTGGGAAGCATGACAAGGCCATCATTATCATATCACCTAAAACCATTATCGAAGTTCAACACCCCACATGAGGGAATATTCACCATTATATTATTTGCATAACTATCACTCTCTCATTAGCTCTTCCCTCAACCGGTGTGGAGTACATGCTTGGGGGTGCTATTGTGAACCCCAAGGCCTCTATGAGGATCACATGCCTTCTTCGTTAAGGATCGACTCATGAAAACCCTACTGTTACTCTACAAAATTTTATCTAGAGATAAAAGGCTTGAGTGTGTATCATCAATGGCCATTACTGACCTATTATAGTGGAAATGTACCTTGTATTGAATAGTAGATGTAGAGCAATGGTCGAACAACTTATATTTTGTGTCATCTTGAATCTATTTGTCATATTTTTGCAATATTGCTCTTAGCTGCTACTTCTATCATTGTTATGTAAGCTCGAAACTAGGTTGAATCCTTAGGATGATCTTCAACATCTTCATTTCGGCAACATCTGTGGGAAAAGACTAAATTTTCTTTATTATTTCTGCTTAAAATATCTTTTTATCATCTCTGATGGTGATCCAGGTCCACCACTATTAGAGCTGAATCACCATTGAAGGATCTTGAGTTAGAACGCTCATAAGCTTCTTTTATTCATCATGATTATGAGTTTTTACCATCCTCTTTGTTTTTTAATTGTTAAATGTAATTGGGTGGATATGGCTTTTGATCCACCATTAAATGCTCGAGTTGGTTCCATCTGGCCATTACAACAGTCTGAAATGGCCAATGTGGTAGGAGAAATTAGGTCACTTGTGTCCAGCCAACAACATATGCAAAACTAGTTCTTGGCCTTCAACTAAGGCATTATGATCCAAACCCAGAAGATCCTACCATCAATCTCATCACTCCGGTCTTCATAGAGGCCACACAACAAGTAGTCTCCCCTAGCTGTGAAGCACCCTATATCTTTGACTCACTTGAGTCTGCATTATATAGGAGCATATCTAGTTTTGAATTAGTGACAAAATTGTGTCTATCCCTAGATGAACCAAAAAGCCTCAGAACTTTCATAGCATCATTGATATTCCTCTAACAAGTTCTTGAAGGTATATCACATACACCACACACTAGGACTGCATACATATAATGTCTTATTCATGTGATGACCGCGTGTGAGTTAAATCCCCATAATATAATTTTTAAATAAATTTTGTGATTTAATTAATATTTTCTAAGAATTTTAAATAATTTTTGGAAATTAAATTGGAACTTAATAAAGTTTAAGAGTTGACTTTTAAATATTTTTTACACCTTAAAACTATCTTGGGTAGAAACCAAAAGGGGCAGAAACATTTGTGGGTGAAACTAGGATTTTTTAGAAATAAAAAACACGCGTCTGTAAGTTAATATTGAGCCTACACGTGTTGCACACACAATGGTTTGATTTGTGTTTCTTATCACTCACATACCTGTGACTTATTCTGGACCTTTAGATCGTCTTAATCTACGGTCTGCATGTGTTTGAGATCAATCCAAGTGCATTAATTTTAGCCAATCAGAGTTGGTTTTTGCACCGCTTCTTGTGAACCCTTGGATTTACATCGTTTCAACTTCTTTTAATCTCAGCCCTTGATTTATGCCATCGTTCCAGATCTTTCTATCACCAGTGTAAATAGATGCATTGGTTGAGGCAATTAGACACTTTTGTGATTTCCTCATTTGAGAGAAAAAAGAGAGAATATAGAAGAAGAAAGAGATATATTAGAGAGAGAAATAGAAACCCTAATTCAAACTTCGCCAAACCCTAAACCATAATTACTTTTTTAAGAGTTTAAACCTGAGTGTTCAGATCATGTTTTGAGAAGTTATCCTCTCTTGTTCTTTATCATCTTTCCAACTTAGTCACGTTGGTAGAGTTTTCAGTTTCTCTATATAGAAACTTGAGATCTCGTCTCTGTGATAAAAATAAAATAGATAATTTACTATTTTGATTTCTTATTTCGAGAAATTTTACTTGTTGGTTATTTTAAAATTAATTTTATGTTTTCAAACCCTAAACCAACAATTTTCATTTTACTCAAACCTCAGACTTGGATCTAGTTTTGAGATCTTGATTCGGGATTGCACTTTCAATCTTTAATATTTTTCAAAACCAGAAAGTGTTAGGATCTTGGATATTTCACAACAAGAATCTTTCTTGATCTGCGATTATTTTGAAAGGTCTAAAAGTCTGATTTAGTTTTGACTAAACTAATTTTGGACTATCTTGCATATTTAGTGTTTCTGTAATTTGTTAAATCATTCTGTCTGTATTAGGTGTGAGTGTGTTGCATGCATATGTTAGAGAGAACATCACCACTAAGCTTTCACTCTACCACACTTAAACTGTTGGTTGTATGATCTTGAACTTGTTTGAGTCGATGTAAAGCTGGAATAGAGTAAAGTTACGACGCTGGAGAGAACATCAACGACAACAACCTTCAAAGAAGTCAGATCTAATCTAAAGGAGATGATAATGATTCTGAACTTAGTTTAGGTGTGTTTGTGTGGTTTTATTGTTAAATATCTTGTAATTTATTACTCTGATTTTAGTGGATTTTTCATTTTGTGATGTAAAGGTCACCGTGGATGTTTCTCTAATTGGGTGGGGTTTTACCACGTTAAAAATTTACTTGTGCTCTTCCTAATTTTCTCATAACCTTCTTGTAAGCTGTGCTGATTTAATAGTTTAAGTTTTGTTTTTCAAAACTAGTTCATTTTAGATATGAAATAACTCGTTCAAACGCTTTCAAACTATTTTAATATTTTTTTTAAAACACATATTGTGTTAAGTTTTGTTTTGAATTAAGAGTTTCTCCAACAAATAGTTCGGAGCCATTTTAACAGTTTAATCATATATTAAGCATCTTAAGTGACATTTTTTTCAAGCTCCTACTAAATAAGTCCAGCACAACCTCATGTAAAGAGATATCATCGACCCATGCTGCCTCCACCTCAACAAGGAGGTTCAAGGATGTCCAGATGACTTAACATTTGAAGAGGAGGAATGTTAGGATAGGTATGAGACATTGGATACCTGCTATCATCCAGTAGCTACCCTAGATCAAAATTATCAAGGGAAGAGTGTTCTGTATACCCTATAAAGCTGTAAAAAAGGTAGTGCATTTGACAGGCTATGTAGGGGATCGAATTTTAAGCTTCTAAAACCAATAGGGGTGGTATCCGAGACATTATCCTCAACTGCATTGGTGGCATGTGCATCACTAATCGCCATGAAAAATCTTAACCGATATGACACCAAAAATGAGGGGATCATAAAGAAGTTAATAGTGGACATAGGAACCCTAATAAAGAGTTAGCCTATGAGACCTCTTCTAAAGTGGAAGGAGCATGTGACAACCCGAACCTAGATAAGAAACCTTGGAATAACTCAATCCAATGAGAATATCGGTTATATCATTAAGATTCAAGACCTTAGTCACCGAGGGTACATAGAGGGCTCATCTTTTAAGACACAGTCAGTTATCCAACTCTAGGCAAGTTCATGCCTTTGACTGTGAGTATTATGTATGATGGGAGTACAAACCCAATCCACCACATTGAGATATATCAACCATCTACCAATATTTATTCCATCCCGGACTAGATGAGGTGTCGATATTTCTCTAATACTCTCACTAATGCAGTGCATGTGTGGTACATTGACCGATTTAGAGTGTCTATAGGTAACTTCAAGCAATTAGAAAAAAGTATTTTCAAAACTTTTGTCTCAACATGAAGTTAGCAAAGTGTGTGATCCATTTATTAAATGTTCGGCAAGGTAAAAATGAACCTCTGAGGGACTTTATTTTTTGCTTCAAGAAGAATAGATAGAGGTTAATGATTACAATGAGAGCATTACTATAACAACTCTTATCAACGGGATTTAGATAGGAAAACTCTATTGGAATCTTTTTAATGATCCTTTAAAGTCCATGACATAACTTATGAGTAGGCAAAGAGGAAACCAAAAGGATGTCATTGATAGAAAGTCGGGAAAAGGCCGAGATATGTAGTAAGATAAAGAAGGAAACACGAAGTCTCACGATGATAAATTTATTGAGTACACTCCATTGACAGTTTGTCCAGATCTAATTATGAACGAGATAAAGGATGACAAAGAACTTAAGTGGACATAAAGGTTGAGATCTCCCCCTCACAAGAGAGACAACAATAAATGGTGTGAGTTCCATCAGGATTATGACAATACGACAGATCAATTCTTTGCTCTCAAAGATGGGATTGAGAAGTTATTAAAATAGGGAAACTATGGAAGTATATTGATAAAAAGGGGATTCGAGACATCAATAGAAAGAGATACTCCTAGCCGAAGGACAATGAGCCTAAAAATAAGGATGTGCAAGAAATTAAAAATAATACACAGTCAGATGGTGGTGATAAGGATGACCTCGACCTTACTGCTAAGACTAGTGCAGTTAAAGGTAACCTTCATAAAATTTCTTTTAATGTAAAGATGATATGAGGATGAATGGAATGTAGAGGAAAAAATTCGACCAAGAGGAAGTCTCATGTGATTGCGACTAAGGCAGGGCCTAAGAGAGTAGAAATATATATGGGCGAGGCTGAGATTAAACTAAGAAAGTTAATATAGGCAGTTACGTAGTAGGATTTTCCAGACAACATTTTAAAGGCATTTTAGCCCACATAATGATCATTCTCATCGTTAGCATATGAGTACGGATCTATAACATGTCTCGTATTCTCGTTGATGGGTGAGTTTTGCTAACGTCATGTTTTGGGACTTTTTCAAAGGGCTAAAGATAAAAAAGAAAAGACTCGTCCCGTATCATCACCCGTTGATTGGGATCAGTGGAGAGAAAGTCCACCCCTTGATTCTTTGAGATGGATGTTTTTATGGGAACCTGGATGAGGATCTTGGACTAGAAAATCATTTTTTTATGATTGATGATAATCTCCTCCCTACATAGAACATTATTCTTAGGAGGGTATCATTGAAGGAGTTCAAAGTCGTGCCTTCCATCGTACATAAAATGATTAAATTCTTGACTCCTTATAGAATAAGGGAAGTAAATGGTGATAATGTGGAAGCAGGCGAGTGATACTTCACCTTAATGAATGGGAAGGAATCCCGCAAGATAAAGATAACCTCATATAATATTAACACTCTTGATCCAATAGAAAAGAATAAACTCAAGAAGGGAGAGCCTATGTAAGAAGTCAAACCCATCGTCCCTAATGAGGATGAGCTAGAAAAAACCATCTAAATTGGCTTATACCTAAATCTAGAGATAAATAAGGAGCTGATTGAACTGCTAAGGAGGAGGCAGAGTGTCTTTAAATGGAGAGACAAAGACACGCCGTGGATTGATCCCGATGTTATTTGCCACCATCTTAACTTGGATGATATAGGGAACCCGATGATATAGAGGAGACGTGCTTCCACCAGGGATATGTACAATGACAAACAAGATAAAGTGAAGAAGTTATAGACTGTGAACCCATAATTGCTAACCAATAATGTCATAGTTCCCAAACATAATAGAAAATAGAGGATGTGTGTAGACTTCACTGACCTCAACAAAGCTTGCCTAATGGATAGTTTTTTTTTTATAAAGAATCGACCAAATGGTGGATGCTACAATCGACCATAAACTAATGAGTTTTATGGATGCTTATTCTAGGTATAGTCATATATCCATATACAAAGGGGATGTTGAGAAAACATCATTCATTATAGATAAAAGAATATCATATTACAATGTGATGTCGTTAGGCTTGAAAAATGGAGGGGCTACCTACCAGAGGTTAGTCAACAAAATATTCAAAGGCCATATCAGGAAGACAAGGGAGGTCTACGTAGATGATATGATAACAAAACTTTTGAAGGTCAAGAGTCAAATGTCTAACTTGGATAGAACGTTTAGTACCATGGATTAATACAGAATGAAGTTAAATTTTGCAAAGTGTGCATTCGGTATTGAAGCCGTAAAGTTTTTAGGATTCATTGTCAATCATAGGAGCCTTGAAGAAAATCTTGCCAAAATTAAGGCACTAATTAACATGAAGATACCTAAATTGATCAAAGGTATTTAGATACTAATGACCCGATTTGCCGCACTGAACGGGTTTGTGTTGAGGGCAACACATAAATGTTTTCCATTTTCCAAGATCGTGAGGAAAGTGTTCATTTAGGATAAGGAGTGTGAGAATGAATTTAAATATTTGAAGGCCTATCTTAGCTCACGAATTCTCCTCGCTTAGTCTATCCAAGGGGAGAAATTATATTTGTATTTGGATGTCTTAGAGGAGTCCATCAGTACAACAATAGTCAGAGATGACAATGGGGTTCAAAAACCTATCTAGTTTAGTAGAAAGGCACTGCAAGGGGTCGAGATGATATATCCTAAGATGGAGAAGATTACATATTCCTTTATCCATGCATCAAGAAAAATAAATCCCTGCTTTTAATCTCATACGATGGTAGTGCTCACCAACACGCCTCTTCGACAAGTCATTCCTGAACCTAATAGATAGGGTATGTTAACGAATTAATTAGTAAAGCTAGGTTAGTTTGACATCATCTATTAGTCGACACTACACCAAATAATGCACATGGTCAGGACCTAAATCCCCGACCATTGGTGGTGGGTCGTGGATTTGGTCTGTGATCAAATCGGGAGGGACCATCATCAGTGGTCACGACCCAAATCCCTGACCACCAACACTGGTCACAGACATGGTCACGACCCATATCCGCGACCCACTATTTTTGTGTGCACAAAACATGGTCACAACCCAAAGGTGTAACCACCTTTTATTTTAAAGATAAAATTGTCACGACTCTGGCACGTGACTTTTTATTTTTAAAATAAAAGGTGGTCACGACTTTGGGTCATGACTATATTTAATAATAAAAAAATCATTTCTTCCTCAAACCGAGAGTCTAATCGGTCAGTTGCTGCGAGTTCCCCTTGGGTTACATTAGTCCTTTGGGTCACTACGCGGTCGGTTCCTACTGATTACATTTGTCCCGTAAAAGTCCTAACAGTTTGCAAATTTTGATTGTGCTCTCAAAACAAGGATCCCGTGACTACGCGGTCAGTTCTTAGAGGTTACATTGGTCCCGTGCGAGGTGTTCATGCCTTTTACACGTCCATTTTGTGTCTGTTTTACATTCTCAGCCTTAGACGACATGTTTTTAAGTCTAAGTCTAATAGTTTATAAATTCTGATCATGCCCTCAAACAGGGGGTTCCGTGACTAGGTTGTCATAAGCTGACTCTTTTGTGGCTGTTTTATGTTCTCACCCTTTGATGGCATGTTTTTAAGCCTACGTTAAATAATTTGTAAATTTTGGTCGTGCTCTCAAACCGGGGGTCCCGTGACTACGTGATTGGTTCCTGCGAGTTACATTGGTCCCATATGAGGTGTTCGTACCTGTTAGGGGGCCGTTTTGTGGCCGTTTTATGTTCTCACCCTTTGACGGCATGTTTTTAAGCCTAAGTCTAATAGTTTGCAAATTTTGGTCGTGCTCTCAAACTGGGGGTCTCTTGACTACGCAGTCGGTTCTTGCGAATTACATTGGTCCCTCACGAGGTGTCTGTACCCGTTACGGGGCCATTTTGTGGCTATTTTATGTTCTCACCCTTTAACGGCATATTTTTAACCCTAAGTCTAATGTTTTGCAAATTTTGATCGTGCACTCAAACCAGGGACCCCGTGACTATGCGATCAGTTCTTACGGGTTACATTAGTCTCGTGTGAGGAATTCGTGTCTCTTACGGGGCCATTTTGTGACTATTTTACGTTCTCACAGTTTGATGACATGTTTTTAAGCCTAAGTCTAACAGTTTACAAATTTTGGTCGTGCTCTCAAATCGAGGATCCCATGACTATGCGATCGGTTCCTGCAGGCTACATTGGTCCCGTGCAAGGTGTTCGTGCCTCTTACGGGGACGTTTTGTGGTCTCACCCTTTTATGACATGTTTGTATGCCTAACACTTTGCAAATTTTGGTCGGGCTCTCAAATCGGAGATCGTGTGACTATGCGATTAATTCCTAAGGGTTACATTGGTTTCGTGCGAGGTGTCCGTACCTCTTACGGGACCGTTTTGTGGCTGTTTTATGTTCACACCAATTGATAGCTTATTTTTAAGCCTAAGTCTAACAATTTGCAAATTTTGGTCGTGCTCTCAAATCGTGGGTCCCGTAACTACACGGTCGATTCCTGTGGGTTACATTGGCTCCATGAGAGGTGTTCACGCCTCTTACGGGGTAGTTTTGTGGCTATTTTACATTCTGACCCTTTAACCGCATGTTTTTAAGCCTAAGTCTAATTATTTGCAAATATTGTTCGTGCTCTCAAATCGGGAGTCTCGTGGCTATGCAAACGGTTTATGTGGACTACATTGGTCCCGTGCGAGGTGTTCGTGCCTCTGACAGGGCCATTTTGTTGCTGTTTTATATTCTCACCTTTTGATGGCATGCTTTTAAACCTAAGTCTAGCGGTTTACAAATTTTGGTCGTGCTCTCAAACCAGGGATCTCGTGACTACACGATCAGTTCCTGTGAGTTACATTAATCCCGTGTGAGGTGCTTGTGCCTCTTACGAGGCCATTTTGAGGCTGTTTTATGCTCTCACCCTTTAACAACAAGTTTTTAAGCCTAAGTCTAACAGTTTGCAAATTTTGGTCATTCTCTCAAACTGAGGGTCCCGTGACTACGCAGTTGGTTCTTACGAGTTACATTGGTCCCGTGTGAAGTGTTCGGGCCTCTTACAGACCGTTTTATGGATGTTTTACGTTTTCACCATTTGATGGCATGTTTTTAAGCCTAAATATTAGAGTTTGCAAATTTTGGTCCTGCTCTCAAATCGGGGGTCCCGTGATTAAGCGGTTGGTTCCCGCGGGTTACATTGGTCCCGTGCGAGGTGTTCGAGCCACTTTAGGGGCGATTTTCTGGTTGTTTTACATTCTCACTCTTTGATGGCATATTTTTAAGTCTAAGTCTAACATTTTACAAATTTTGGTCGTGCTCTCAAACTGGGGATCTCGTGACTACGAGGTCGATTCCTATGAGTTACATTGGTCCCTTGCAAGGTATTCATGCCTCTTACATGGACGTTTTGTGGCTTTTTATGTTCTCACCCTTTGACGACATATTTTTAAGTGTAAGTCGACACAGTTTGCAAATTTTGGTCGTGCTCTTAAACTAGGGGTCTTGTGACTACGTGGTAGGTTCATGCGGGTGACATTGGTCCTGTACGAGGTGTTTGTGCCTCTTACAGGGCCATTTTGTGGCTGTTTTATATTCTCACCCTTTGACGGAATGTTTTTCAGCCTAAGTCTATCAGTTTTCAAATTTTGGTTGTGCTCTCAAATTGGGGGTTCCGTGACTATGCGCTCGATTCTTGCAGGTTACATTTGTCCCCTGAGAGGTGTTCGTGACTTTTACGGGGCCATTTTGTGGTTTTTTATATTCTTAACCTTTTACGACATGTTTTTATGCCTAAAATCAACACTTTGGAAATTTTTGTCGTGATTTCTAACCAGGGATCGTGTGACTAAGCGATCGGTTCCTACGGGTTACATTTGTATTGTGCGAGGTGTTCGTACTTCTTATGGGGCCATTTATTGACTGTTTTATTTTCTCACCCTTTGACAACCTATTTTAAGCCTAAGTCTAATAGTTTGCAAATTTTAGTAGTGCTCTTAAACTGAGGGTTCCGTGACTACGCGGTCGGTTCCTCGGGTTACATTGGCTCCATACGAGGTGTTCGTTCCTCTTACGGGGAAGTTTTATGGTTATTTTATATTCTCACCCTCTGACGGCATATTTTTAAGCCAAAGTCTGACTGTTTACAAATTCTGGTCATGCTCTCGAATCGGAGGTCACGTGACTAGGCAACCGGTACCTGAGGGTTACAATGGTCCCTACGAGGTCTTAGTGCCTTTTACGGGGACGTTTTGTGGTTGTTTTACACTCTCACCCTTTGACGGTGTGTTTTTAAGCCTAATTCTAAAAGTTTGCGAATTTTGATTGTGCGCTCAAATTGGGGATTTCGTGACTACGCAACTAGTTTCTCCGGGTTACATTCGTCCCATGCGAGGTGTTCATACCACTTATTGGGCCGTTTTGTGGCTGTTTTATATTCCCACCCTTTGACGGCATATTTTTAAGCTTAAGTCTAACAGTTTGTAAATTTTGGTCAGGCTCTCAAACAGTGGGTCCCATAACTATGTCGTCGTTTCCCGTGGGTTACATTGGCCCTGTGAGGGGTGTTCGTGCCTCTTACGGAGCCTTTTTGTTTATGTTTTACATTCTCACCCTTTGACATAATATTTTTATGACTAAGTTTAACAGTTTGCAAATTTTGGTCATGATCTCAAATCGGAGATTTGGTGACTAGACAATCAGTTCCTATGGGTTACATTCGTCCCATGCAATGTGTTCGTACCACTTATGGGTCCGTTTTGTGTCTGTTTTACATTCTCACCCTTTGACGGCATATTTTTAAGCTTAAGTCCAACATTTTAAAATTTTTTGTCGTGCTCTTAAACAGTGGGTCCCATAAGTACGCGGTCAATTCCTGCGGGTTACATTGGCCCCGTGAGGGGTGTTCGTGCCTCTTACGGAGCCGTTTGTTTTATGTTTTACATTCTCACCCTTTGAGGGCATGTTTTCATACCTAAGTTTAACAGTTTGCAAATTTTGGTCGTGATCTCTAATCGGGGGTCCCGTGACTACGCGGTCGGTTCTTACGGGTTACATTGGTCATGTGCGAGGTGTTCGTGACTCTTACGGGGCCGTTTTGTGACTGTTTTAAGTTCTCACCCTTTGATGTCTTATTTTTAAGACAGTCTAACATTTTGCAAATTTTGATCGTTCTCTCAAATCGGGGATCCCGTGACTATGCGGTTGGTTCCTGTGGGTTATATTGGTCCCGTGCGAGGTGTTTGTTGCTCTTACAGGGTCGTTTTATGGCTGTTTTACATTCTCACCTTTGACGGCATATTTTTAAGCCTAAGTTTAACAGTTCGCAAATTTTGGTTATGCTCTCAAACCATGGGTCCCGTGACTACGCGATCAATTCCTGCACGTTACATTGGTCTCGTGCGAGGTGTTCGTGCCTCTAACGGGGCTGTTTTGTGGCTGTTTTACGTTCTCACCATTTGACGACATGTTTTTAAGCCTAAATCTAACTTTTTGCAAATTTTGTTCGTGCTCTCAAACCGGGGGTCCCGTGACTACGCGGTCGGTTCCTACGGGCTACATTAGTCCCGACCGAGATGTTCATGCCTCTTACTGGGCCATTTTGTGGATCTTTTATGTTCTCACCCTATGTGGCATGTTTTTAAGCCTAATTCTAACTGTTTACAAATTTTGGTCGTGCTCTTAAATCGGGGGTCTCGTGACTACGTGGTCAGTTCATGTGAGTTACATTGGTCTCGTGCGAGGTGTTCGTGCCTCTTACGGGGTCGTTTTGTGGTTGTTTTACATTATCACCCTTTGATGGTATGTTTTTAAACCTAACAATCTATCCAACAATAAGCCAACAACCAACAACCAATAATTATTACGTGATCCTTCTAACATACTATCCAACAACCAAAATATTTTAAATAATTATCCAATAGCCAAACCCATAATTATCCCATACTCCTTCTATCATCTAAAAGATTTAAAAGATAATGCATATCAATTATATAATTTAACCATTTTATGAAGACTGCATTAATGAAACTTATCAACAAATGTATATCAACTAAACATTCATACATAAAAGTGAAGTGCTAATACAGTGTCAATATCATAATAGGACATAAATAAGAATGACAAGGATAAAATAATATTTTAATACCCAGTCTTCCTCTAAATCAACTAAAAGATCCTTCAAATAAGGGTTGTCATCAAGAGCTGACTGGAACTCTTTCGGAGACTTTAGTGCATCCACTTGAGTAGTCATATCCTTTGGTGTATGCACAATAATTGACTGCATGCCATCGTTTATGCACTTCGAGTAGAATACATTCTTTATGTTTTGAAATGGACAAATAAAAGGCTCGTCGACTATGTGATCTTTACTCTTCAGCTTTGATAAATTTACCATAATAAGTTTGGATTCAGGATCATCTTAACAAGCATTCGTAGTATCCTCCAACTTTACCCAATCACAATAGAATGCGGTTTCTGTAAAATCCAAGTAATCAAGTTCTATGATTTATTGGATTATTCCAAAATAGGCTAGCACCGTATTCTTTGGATTTTTATCACTTTTGCTAGAGATATAGGTGGTCAAGGCAAAAATTGATATTCCACTATTTTGCATCAAAAGCTTTTCCTCATATGGATATGAAATGAAAACCGTTGGTGGGGAATTTCTTAAACTCTTTCGCACGAAAACTAAGGCCTTTCGCTAGGCGTGCAAGCCTAGAAGGGACATCACCTCTTTTTATAAGATGAAATTATTAATGAATTTATATTAGATCATGTTTTTATCACACACAAATAAATAACTGCACGCACAAGATGTGAAATTTACCTCTTTTGATACCCACGACCTAAAATCAGTTGTCGTGCAATTTCTCCTTTAATTTTGGGCAATTTCGTTCTCGTACTTCCTACGGTTAAATTGTAGATTTTAGTTCATGAAATATAAAATACATATAATCAAAGAATAATAATTAAGTTGATACTCTCTCTCTCTCTCTCTCTCCCTCTCTCTCTCTCCAATCTTCGATTTCATCTTGCGATTCGAAGACATAACGAGTTGCGTGCTCGTATTGTATATTTGTGAGTTTCACCTCTTTCGAGTTCCTAAAAAGTAATTCATCCTCAAACTCGTCAGGTTCTTCGATCAGTCCTCCTCCACGAGGAATGAACCTCCTCACCTCTTGTTTTGTCATATATTCACTACCGTATAATGATGATTCCACATTTACATATTCTTCAACAATTGATCCTCTAATACACCATATATTCTTTACGTAATCTTTGAAGGTTTTCATCAAGCATTCAAAAGGATACATCCAATGATACCTAACGGGACCACATAATAAAGCTTCATCGCATAAATGCACAAGCAAGTGGTTGCTAATATCGAAGAACGACGGAGGAAAGTATTTCTCTAATACACAAACTGCCTCAGCTAAAGTTGATTTTGCAGCTTTAATGTGCCTTTTGTCTGCCACTTTTGCACAAAGTAGGGTAAAACACAAAATGATTTGCCTAATTTTTTGATGGAGATCTTTTTGTTTAGAGAAGTAATGACGAAATAATAGAGGGATTAATGGATGGTTACATGCCAGTCGTGAGACTTTCATTGTTTTAAGTTATTTGCTTAGTAGCTTACTACCCAACCTGAATTACCAGAATAACCCGTTGGATTCTTCAGGTTAAACAATGTGTCTAAGAGAATTTTCTTCTCATTAGTAGTCAAAGTGAAAGCAGGCGGAGGGGTAGAAATTCTTCCTATTGTAAGATCATTTTTTAACCAGAGTTTCTTCTTTATCTTCATATCCTGTAGATCTCGACGGTCTCGCTCTCCATCTTTGGAATAAGATCCATCTAGACATGTTCCTATCATATGTTTTACAACATTCTTCTCTATGTGCATCACATCAATTACACGACTTACACGATGATCTTTACAATACGACAAATAAAAAAATATTAATCGCCTGGACCACGATTTTGCTTTACTAGGGTCGTTAGGATCCCCCCTTGCTTTATGATTCAGGTTTACAAACATTGGGTGTTTGCCTATGTACCTACTCCTTGTAGTCAAAGTCATCGCCTTCTCATTGATATATTGACCAGAAAAGCCGAGCTCGTGGCTCCTGCGCTCGTGACCAATAGGATAAAAGTTAGACTTGTCATTCCTGAAAGGGTGACTGGTCGACATAAAACTACGATGACCCGTGTAACTCATCTTACTAATATATTATAGCCAACTGGCTTTAGTTTCCTACCCATATATGGGATATCCATAATAATCATGAATATTACAACCGAATAAGGTCCCGTAAAAAGGTGGGACATGAATCGCCCACATCATCATTGCTTTAAATGTGAACTCTTCACCCTTGTGAGCGTCGAATGTTGTCACCCCTTTATCCCACAACTCTCTCAGTTTTTTGATTAATGGGGCTAAGAATATATTAATATCATCGCTTGGAACCTTCGGTCCAGGTATCAACAAAGATAATAATGTGAACTCCTTTCTCATGCACAGTGCCAGAGGAAGACTTAAAGGCACCATGAGAACTCACTAATAACTCTGACTAGTACTTAAATTACCTAAAGGTTTAAACCCATCGATTGAGATTGCGAGATGAACATTACAAGATTCCTTTATAAATTCATGGTGTTGTGCATTTGAAATTTTCTAGATGAGTGAATCAACCGGAAGACACATCAGATTCCCACCCACCTCGCATCGAGCATGCCATGTCATGGCCTCCGCTATCCATGGTACAGTAAAAACTCATTTTAATTGTGGACCAAGTGGAAAATAATTTAAAAACTTTTGTGGGACTTGCGAGCACTTTTGATATTTTGCAGGTTTGTCCTTTACCTTCTCACAAACGACATATCTAGGCTTACATCATACTGGACATTCATCATTCTCTCTGTTCTCGTTACAATACAATATGCAATCATACTTGCATGCATGAGTAGATTTTTATTTCAATCCCAAACCCTTCAAGCTCTTCCTTATAGTAGGATAATTGTTTGGTAACGTGTTCTCTTTTGGAAGAATTTCTTTAACCCACTTTAGAATTCCGATTACGCAGTTCCCAAACAAACCAAAATGACTCTTCAAATTATTCAAACTAATCATTATATATAATACCGAGTCATCTTCATCGCAATATTTATACAACGGTCTAGCTACATTGTCTTTCAACCGTATATTTTCTCGGTCTCCTAGTAGTTCAGTATCAATTTGTTCATTATGTGCATTATTTGTCTCCATATTTTGGTGGTTTTGGTCGTGGTGGACTCCGTAAGCATCATCAATTAGGTCGGTCAATGGATGATTTGTTGGGGAATCGTTTACCACTTCAACTCGTTGGTGTTCTGTTATGCGGTCGGTTACCGATGATTTTTCAGGAACATAAGGTACATGTTTTTCACCATGGTATGTCCATTGGTTATAATCTTGAAAAATTCCCCAGTTCACTAAATATAACTCAACATCTTCTAAAGATTTATATTTTCTGTTCATACAATGAGTGCACGGACACATAATCTTCTCACTTTTAAGGTTCTTAAAAGTGTAGCTAATAAATTCTTGAATGCCTTTAACATAACTATTAGCTATTCGGTCAGTCTCCCCCATCCACTCTTTGTATTGTGGAAAATCCATTTAATAATCTTCAAATTCTAGTCCTGTGTTGACATGATAAAATAAATATCATGTTGCATAAATATCATTTCGCATAGTAAAGCACTAATATAGTGTCAAAGTAAAGCACTAATATAGTGTAAACAATAAACTAATCAAATAAACTACACGATAATATATTGTAAATCAATGTAAAGCTCTAATATAGTTCCAACAACACACTAATCAATCAAACTATGCAATAACATAAATATAAGAACACGCCAATCAACGACACTACACAACCACTTAAACTCAAATTAAATAAATTTGTCCAGTAATATTATTATAACAAAAGAAAAATATTACTACATCTTCATCAAACGATAAACTGGCCAAGTGATAAAAGAGTTTAAATAATTTTTCAACCCATTCCCTTCTCCACTGTCGACGTGCACTGGAGTATCTTCGAAACCGCCATATATTTTATCCACCATGTTCTGACACTCACCCTCCTGCAAGGGCCGACTATGTAATAAAGTTCCTACTTGAGTGGAGATGAGCGTGCACACCCCAATAACATTTTTACCATATAGGTCCTTCATATAGTATTTCTCACCATAGTCATTATGGGTTATTGAAGATGATCCAAGACATGTGACATGCTGAGGCTCTGAGAAGGGGAATGTTGAAGGAGGAACCGACATCTATGAAGGGAATTGAGGAGGAGGAAAATTTTGAGGAGGTGAAGGGAAATCGAGATGTATTGGGGGATGAAAGGGCATACGACCGGTTAAAGGGGACATAATTTGTGAAAGTTTCTCATTCACGCCTACCATTTTATTTCTAAGTCCCATTACATCCCCTTCGGTCCTAGAATGACGTTCATCATTGGATGAGGAACACTTATTAATAGAAGAAATCTCATCCACGAGAGGTGCGGTGTGTTTGAATCTTATTTTTGATGTATGCAACCCTAAACCACTCGTCCTCCCTCTATGGTACTTCCCCAAGGTTGTCTAACGGACTTGAAGTTGACTGTCTACTCATAGACTCTATTGATTCTAGAGTCTTAGCTAAGCGAGGAGGGAATTTATTATCTTTGTCTTGTATTGCATGCACATATAAGTTGACTTGATTCGTTATCTTTCCTTCAAAGGGGAAGCCTTTTGTCTTGATCGACCACTCGTTCTTCAATTCTTCATAAGATTTCGAGTCAAGACGGTGGACATTAGTTTTTTAGCCCTACTCTGCTAGTTTTTCTCCCATTGCAGCATTTTTGAATCACGTGCCTCATTTTCTAGAAAATCATTCAATTGACCGACTTGTATCTCAGCGTTCGAAGGGAGTTTGTGTAACTCCCTGACCTAGGTTTAAATGTTATTAAAGATCTAACCCGATCCGGTCCGCGCGTTAATTTTAAAGTGCAATTAAACACCCTAATTTATATCTCTAATCCAGTTTTTATTATTATTTAACATTACACTTACTAGCCTGCGAGTTCAATTTACAATCACTACGTGATATGAACCAAGGGAAATGCCCCAAGGCCAAGTAAACAGAGCTATGTAAGTAAATACTTACCTGTATAATGCCCTCAAAATACGAAATTGTATGCAACCTATCGTCACAAAATGAGGGAGTGAGCTGAATACTCACTGGGAACTATACAAATGCAGTATAGAAATGAACGATAGAAAAGAATACTCACATGCTCCACTACATGCATGTGAAAGTACGTATGTATATACATATATACCTTTAAAAATAAATATTCCAATGTATTAAACCGTTTTATTATAAAAACGTCATTTAACCCGCCTATTCTCCTTATCTTTGCAAAAAATAATTTTCTATCATTATGCTAAAAAACTAGCATTCCTTCCCATTAACGCACACAGTTAAATAATAAGAAATTGTTAGGAAAAATATTTTATTTACTTTCAAGCGTTTATTACTCAACGTTTATTAACTCACGCCATAGTTACTTGGCCATATTATAGGACTTCTATTCAATGCATGCACACACCGTATTTAGAAAAATACTCATTTTTCTTTGAAAGTCTCATATAACACACGTTTATGTTTATTATGATGTAAGCCTCATTAGGTAGCTTAAACATCATTATGTCATCTTGTTTAACCATTCCATGATACCACATGAACATTAAACTTTTAATGTGTTATTCTTGCATTAATAAATCAATGAATCAATACCATTCATTTATGCCTCTATCATGAATATTCAATTCATCACATAGCATTTTATTTAGGGATTCTACCCACACACACGGGGTTTCACGGAATTTCACCGGCGGACACCGAGCTCCAAGTAAACTACAGTTGGTTTGGGGTCTTTCACCACTAGGGACATCATAGACCTGCTTAATTATTTAACCCAACATCATCTAATATCATTAACTTGTCAATGTGTTCGACATTTTCATATTGTCCACGTTAATTTGCCTTTTTCGGGCCGGAACCAAAGCCTTAGACTTAACCGTCCATTTTCCATTATTCATTTAGGAAAAACAATTATATTCCATTAAAGTCCCTTTTTTCATGCATGTTGATTTTACAACAAAAATTATTTCCATTTCAGGACTCATTTCATTCTTTAAACATACGTGTCAAAACACTCTTTGACATTTTTGTTAGCTAAAAATGTTACACTTTAAGTAAATTGCCAATTTACCCAATTTACATCAAAATACGTAACTTCACTCCTAATTCATGTGTTATTTACAAGAAAAAAAATACCATTTTTAAGCTTCAAACTTAACACATAAGCATTTTAGTCACTATGACATTTTTTCAACTTCTAACTTTGTCGAAAATCACATTTTTGCACACTACTCCCTTTAATATAAAAAATCATACTTTTCACACATTAAAGTCTACTCACTTTATTTATGAGTTTTAACACTAAGAATCGATTTTAGTCAACATTTACACATTTGACACTTTTTATTTCAAACTTAGTGTTACATACTTTAATTATGACTTTTTGCATAAAGACCCATAATTAGTCATTTTATTCACACTTAATCTTCTACACTTTCATTATTTACTTTTTCACCCAAAGTTTGCAAGAAGAATACACTTTCACTTATTTATACTTTTAACCCCAAAATTTAGTTTAAGAAACTAAATAGTACACTTTGTAAATGAAACTCGTTTTGCTCATTTAATAGTAATTAATCAACATTAAAATCACTATATTAATCTCATAAAAAGCCATATACATACCAAGTGTTCTTCACATCTAAGAAATCATTTATTCACCTTAAAACATGAGTTTCAAACATGTTATTTCATAAAATATTTGTGAATAGTGTGCTAAAAATTATCCATTTTTAAAACCCATTCAATCCTTCATTTTAAGTGCCCATTTTAATAGAAAATAGTAAGAATGATACTAATAAGTCTACTAGTAAATTTAAAACCTTAATCAACATATTTCAAGCTCTAAATGTGTAAAAAAATCAAGCTAAACGTAGGTTTACTTCAAGACCCATTTCAAAGATAGAAAATCTCATTTTTTTTTCTAAATTATATCCTAAAATCATGTAGTATTCGATCTTTAATCATGGATGTATATTTCAACATACCTAATATCAACAAGATGCAAAACACTCATACTAATATCATCATTAACTTAACTTAGTAAGAGGTATGTATTTCCCACCTCAAAATGTCCTCAAATAATGGTAGAGAAGGTTGGTGACTCCCCCACCTCCAAAGGTGGCCCTAAAGGGAGTCACAATAGACCATTTTTCAATCTCTTAAATGAATCTTCTAGTTAAATTAAATGCTTATTTCTTATTCCATGATAAACTCTTTTAAAAAATTCCCAACAAGGTTTCCTTTGAGTTCCAAGAACTCCTCCCAAAACCTCCTATGAGTCGTCCCAACTTTGAGAGGTGTTTTAATGGAGTTTGGGGACATCCAAGGTGGTGTTTTAATGGTGGGAAATGGGTGGAAAAGAAGGACCACTAATTTAGATAGATGAATAACTCTTGCAAGAGCTAGAAGACGGAGATATAAGCTGAAAATGTTTGAGAGTTTTAGCTCCAAGTATGTCCCTCCCATTTCTCTTATAATGCAATTATGGAAGCTTTCCACCATTAACCAACAAACCCAAGGTTTTGAATGCCAAAATAGGTGTAATCTGGTCCTCCAATGTCTGTATAGTAAGTCTTGAAAGAGACTACACTTACACCAAACATGTGAAGCCAAAAATCCATTTGAAAAATCCCCAAAACACGCACAAATGCTTAATTTGCGTCACTTTTGGTACCGGACCCCAATTTTATTATTGAAACTTTTAACTTTAGAATCATATTCCTTGCATTTTTTTATCTAAAAAAATCATATTTGCAATAGTCGTTTGGACTCTCGGATTGTCCTATACAAGGAGCGCAAGAATTGGGACCTCTGCGCAAAACATTTTTTTTTTGAGTTTTTCTTTGCATGGTAATATTCCTTATATTTTTATGAGTCTAAATATATGGTCGGAATATTTTTTTGACTTATCAATTGTCTTAAACAATTTGCACAAAATTGGACTTTTTGCAGTGTCGCTCGCCGTCAGACAATTTGCACTCACGATCGCGTAGCGCTTGTTGCTTGTCCGAATCACGTGAATAAACTCAAAATAAGACTCATGTGAACCATGAAATATAAATCTTTCTGGTTTAATCCATATTGCGATACTTTGGTTTTCGTACCGTTTAAATGTTGTGTCGTATTAACCTTGTCCGTTTCACATCTGTTCCTTGATATTTTTTCTCAAACTTAACGGACATCCTAGATAATACTATTAGAGATTAAATACACATTCATGCAACACCTGCATCGTTGAATTTTTCTCGTTTAAACCATTTACGTAATACGCCACCTTACGTATTACTTTACGTGTTACACTTGAATTATTTATTTCTAAAATTTTCTTTTGGACAAAACACCTCAAATAATGTTAAATACCTAATTTCTAGGGTAGGGTTTTACATTACGCCCTCCTTAATAAATTTCATCCTCCAAATTTATGATCATCAAGCTCCCAAATCATTCATCCAACAATTAATTCTGATCCTAGATGTCTTTAACATTATAGTCTAAAGGGTTTTACATTACGCCCTCCTTAATAAATTTCATCCTCGAAATTTATGATCATCAAGCTCCCAAATCATTCATCCAACAATTAATTCAGATCCTAGATGTCTTTAACATTATAGTTTAACCCAAAGATCTCATACCATTAATTTGATACAACCACGGTGGATTGAAAGGTATTATTGCTAACTTCCAAGCATGCCTAACATATTCATCTAAACAATATCTCAATGTAACTGATAGTGAGCAAGTAACATGCTAACACCCCAAAAAACTCTTTATCATGAATTACTCCGCACATCAGGATTTACAAGCCTACGTTTCGTCAAACGATTTGGATCTTACCTAGCCTAGGAACTACGTCCTCAACATCAATAACCATTCACATCAATGATTTCGAGACAACCATTTCAATCCCAATGGTTCATCCGACCAATACCTCCTACGAAACTACGCATTAAGCTAGATACATCCGAGGTATGACAACTCAAATACACATGATAGGCTACATTCTCAATCTGCAAATTCCATACGGAGTGTAACACTAGCATTTAATGTTTCATTAAGTTCTAATATTCATAACTTAGAGTCGTGACCTCAAATCTACGATATACATCGTAACCAGCTATACCAGTTAACTAGTGAGTGTGTTAACCTAAAATTATCAAGTACGCATGCAAACTACATGCAAAAAACCGCGAGACCATGCCTAAACACCAACCAGTGTAAAACAAATGTGATTTTAAAGAAAGTCGTACTCATGTATCGTGATGCATCTTCCTCAACCCGACCTATCCCGCATCACTACTGAGCTTATACAATGCTACACCTGAATACAGACCCATAACTAACACAAAAATATCCCATCACCGGGATCAAATAAGACATAATAAGATTAAATGGATCAAGCAACTGTCACGCCAGGATAAAATAATTGAATTCGACAAATGAATCATGCCACGCGAAGTAAGAACTAGAACGTACACTTGAAGTCTAAAATTTTGCCGACCTACACATGCGCTAAAGTCTTAGCCATGGCACACGCCCTAGATTGAATTATTAATCCCGACTATCCATTTTCGAAGGCAACGACTTGGGAACCGATTCATTTGGGAAGCTAGAGTGCTAGACTCCCCTTTTTAAGACAGAGGTTACTTTTTTTTATCCTTCATATCAAAGCGAAGTTACATTTCGCACTTAATGTTAGTCATTTACCTACATATTCAATTCTCCACAATCTCCATATGCAATTGCTAACTTTTAAACCTTGAGATTTTTCTCATCTAGTGAACCACAACACTCATATAATTTTACCCTACGGACCATCACTACAATCCATAGCAACATCCTATGTGATCCCAAATCATAACTATCGAACTAGTTACAATGACACCTCGATTTTTTTTCAAGCATTATCCATGTCTAGTGTAACAACCCTCGATTTTTGAGACTGAGAAATTAAATTTTGGGAAAATAAAATTTAATTAAATTGGAGAATTTCAAAATTTGGGAATTGAGGCCCAAAAATGGAGAATATTTCAAAGTATTCCGGATGATGATTTTGAGGGTACCACCGATCCCGGAAGGGTAGAGATAGTCAAAATGACTGTCATTGGATTTTATTTCGGCTCCGGAATGTTTTTAAGTTATTTTGACTCGAATTGGAGTAAACGAGTCATTTAAAGTGTGTATTAACATTTAAAATTGGGTTTATTGTTTTAAGGGATTTAAGGCTTACGGATCAAGCCTTTCTCATTTTGAGAATGAGAGAAAAAACCCTAGAGAGAAAAGAAGAAGAGAAAGAAGAAGAAAAGAGGAGAGAGAGGAAGAAAGCTTGGAGATTCCGGCCCAAAACCGTGACATCGAGGACGATCCAACCTCTACAAATTTGAGGCAAGTGTTTAATCTTGCTAAATAGCTATTTGTGTATTTTATTTCATAATTTGTGGGGTAAAGAAATGGATTTTTGGGTATAAACATCAAAACCTAGATTTTTAGGTTTAATCTTGAAATCAATGTTTAAATATGGATTTAATGGATTAGAAGTGGTTGGGATCAACTTTGGGTTGATTAATGGGCTTAAAATTATTATTTGATGAAAGTTTGGGGATTAGAATGAAAGTTTTAGGGTATTAATTTCGTGGGTTTGCTGAGAAGGGGAAATCGGCCAGCATATCTGGTATGGCCGGTCGACCGCGGTCTGGGGACCGGTCGATCGCGCCTTAAGGGAAAAGCCTACTACATTTCTTCGTAGGCAAATTTTTGACTCGCGGTCGACCGGGGGTCTGGGACCGGTCGACCGGTCCCCTGTTTTTAGCCCAAAACTTAGATTTCTTCTCCCCCTTTTCTTTTGGAGTTTATTCTTAGGGGCTTCCTTAATGGGCTGCTTTATGGGTTTCCTAAGATGACTTCTAGCCCTTTTTGGTTGGGTTTGTTGATTTGGGGTTCTCTCTTATAAAGTAAGAGATATCTTTTGGTGACTTATAGGGTGTCTCTCACTTAGTATCTGATAGTGGGAACTTCTTGGAATAATTGGATAAGAAATATCCATGTATGTTGTGAAATTTCTAGGCCGACATTTATGTCAAATCCTAGTGAGGATAGGATATTGTTAAGATACAATTCGGGGTCAAATGGAAGGAAATGGTTACGTACTCTTTAAGAATGTGGGGTCTCATATCCTTATAAATGTTTAGACTAAGGAACAATTGATAACTCTATAGGAGTAAGGGTTCTCGAGATTTATTTGAACCATAGGTGACATTGGGAACACTTGGGATCGTATTATCGACTAGAATTAGCGGTAGTATAAATTCTAGTTAGGATAGTTTACACGTAATTGTGGGGAAATAATCATTGAGATTCCAATACTTGAAACAAGGATTGGAATAATTTGAGGTTTTAGACTATTAAGTCATGTGTATACCTATGGTTAAATAGTACTAAAGGTAATTAGGTACTTTTGGATTTGGATAAAACGTGTAGTGATGGATTCCTACACAAACTCTTGGGTGATAACCCTAATTTTGAATATGTATATGTATAGATATAGATATATACATATGGTTTTGGGAGTCTATTCATCATAGGAAAAAAATGATTGAATATGTTTCGAGTGAGGGATTGTATTCACATATCGAGGTAAATTTAATGGAAATTGTGGTGACGGCTTGTATATTGAGGATTATGTATACTTATAGCCGAGTTTATATATCTTATACATATGAACGAGAATTAGTTTGTATATATAATGATATAGCGATGTGTGAATATATGTACATATATCTATGTATGAAAATGAATATATGGATATATTTATGTTGTGGACATACATGGTATGGATATTTAAACCGTATATGATGGTTTACTATATTGTATCATATGATGGGATCAAATGGATGTATGTATATTGCGCATGTGAGCGATATATGTACTTATGTGGTTAAGCATACCCCGCTCATGCTATCATTGGGAAGTTTCCGCGCATAGGGTGAGCATCCTGGCATATAGAGCAGGGTGTGGATATTCCCCAGGTCATAGTCGTCCCTTGTGTTATTATACGATAGATATATATTTTGGGGTGAGACGTGGTGGGTATGTTTCGTCTCATTGTCGATTGGAACTATGACCGCTTCCCGGGATGTCGTGTGTGTGAGTTATCACGAGGTGGGTGTTGTTGATCCCCACCAGGTGGTCCCCAGTTGTTACGTGAGCCGGACTCTGGGAAGATGATAGCATTGATGCAGTTTTATCGGCGCTATATATAGCCGGGTATTATAGGTGCATGGCCATTGTACATCATATATGGTATGTACACTTGGTCATGGGTATGGATGATGGTATGTATATATATATGGTGAGAATAAAATACCTATATATATATTTATATATCCTAGGTGAAAGGATATGGACTTTTATGGGGTAGATCTTGGATGATTATGGTATACCAGATTTATTGGGGGTTGATGTATCGTATTTGAGGAATACTTCGGTTACATCATACCAAGGATATTATTGGAGATTTTTAGTTGTTTTCATATTGTAGTTTAAAGCTTTAGTAGTAAGGGTAGTATTAAATTGTTTGTTAAGAATTATGGATCTCTAGGATCGACATTGCCTAGGAGTAGTGTAACGAGGTGGTTCCTTGTTTGGATTTCGCTTTGCGAGACACCTCACGCACGAAACGCAGTGCCATGTCGAGATTTGAGAGAAGTAATCACATATATGGCATATCGGATCTCTGGTCTTGACCTTGTCAGGAGTAGTGTAACGGGGCGGTTCCTTGTTTGGATTTCGCTTTGCGAGACTCCCCACGCACGAAACCTAGTACAATTTTGAGATTAGAGAGAAGTTTTGCCAGTATTCCATGTGCATGATATTTAGAAATTAATTCTTATATTTTAGCCTATATATATATATATATATATATATATATATATATATATATATATATATATATATATATATATATATAAGGGTAATGCATTAAGAATTATGTTAAATTAAATTATAGATTGGAATCTATTAAGCCTATTATGGCATAACTGTTGGTAATCATAATCTAGTAGGATTAGAAAAGGGTGGATCCTTGGATTATGATGGGGAAGTAGCTCTCGTGGGTATAGGCTAGGCCTATGATAAGTTAGGTTGTCCTAATAATATGGGGATAATTTAACTAAAACTTGAGGATGCGAATATGTGCGCGCCTTTAGATGAGAGGTGAGTTGGGGTACCACGAGAGTGCGGTCTCACTTTAATTAGGAAATAAAGTGCACCGGTATTTATTATGCACGGTTAACACACTTGCTAAATATTTTTCACATTCGGGGCTCTGACCCGTTTACTTTTCTCGCCTGCTTGTATACATATATTACCACAGGTATCCTACCGCATGGATGCCGGATGACTTTCTATCCAGAGTCTTGGGAGCCGTGACAGGTGCGGACTGTTGCGGGATGTTTCATGTAGCCGCTTCCTACTTCTTTAAAATTCTAGGTAGGATTCATGTTGTATATCGGGTTTGCACCAAAGGGATATTTATATACATGTTTATATTTATTCCATTTCAGTTATTGTATTGGCTGTGACCCGACAGCTTATTCGGGTCTACTTTTGTTGTACATTCGGTTGTATTTATTTATTTCATTTTATTTCCAGCATTTCCTTTATCTTAGTTCTTTCATGCATCTTTCTTTTCTTATTGGTGGTGTCATAGTGTCAGTTGGTTGTTTGTTGCACATTTTATTTGATTTTTAACATCTCGCTTATATGATATCGGGTAGTTAGTCCTATATTATATAGTACCGACAGTCGATGTTGAGACTGGACCATCTGAAACTCCTGATTTTAATATAGTATAGGGCTGGCCACCCGTTATTATTTTAGGCGGGTTGTGACACCTAGTACCCAATGATTCTCCTTACTAGAGTCATACTAGGTCATACGAGTTGCACACATAGGTGCTAAAATCAAGCCTAATACTCCATTCCAGGTGCTATCTTTAAAAGCATGATGAACATCATCGTGTCCTAAGTCTCCCAAATGTAAAACCTAACACGTATCAACCTATTTTTGATATTATCCACAAGGATCATAACGTAACATATGCTTATCAACAAGACATGTCGCTAACTCCTAAGTATTGCCACAAAACGACACGACTAAATTGTACTACAAACATCAACAACCTATACATCCACACAATAAATTTCCCAACGCTTCTTGGAAATTACACCAATTCAATCATCTCAAACGATCAAGCACATTATAGGGTATGAGTGATCATGACAAAATGCCACCAAGTATTACAACTGATCATGGCTATTAATGTTTTTTCGAGGGCTAAACACTAACCCAATTATTACGTGTTACAACAACTGCAACTCTATATCCTTGACATCTTAAGAAATCCCCAAAGTTCTAAGAGAGACATCATTGTTATCATAATACACGAAGCGCAATCTAAAGTTCACCATTACTAGGGAGTGTCTATCACTTGTACTAATAAGTGATTAGCTAATCCTTAGCACATATCTCCAAGGCATTATCAGTACAGATTCACATACATGTCCACAACTATAACTAGAGATCAAACTCATCATGGCGTATAACTTAACCTTATTGAACACTCATCCATGATAACTAACTTGTCTCACCATAGCCATCACTCTCATTTTCTAGATCACAAGCTACCACCACTATAAAACTTTTGGTATAATATGGGACATCGGGTACTACCTATAAAACTTTTAGGTCAATACCCTTGACGACACAAGAGATCCTATTCCTCGATACCAAATCATTTTCTAAAACCATAATTCAATACCATCATTTCTAACACTAAGTCCCGATGACTATATAGATTCTTTCTTAAATTACCCTGAATCAATATGATCATCTAAACTCACATCATAATTAAGTCACTTAGGCATTCTAATTTCCATAGAAATATTCATTCACAAGTCACGTTACTTAGTTACCTATCTCATAGATGAAACCATAAGCATACCAACTAAGATGCAACCAAAATCATTAAGACTTTCTAATAATAAAACTTCCACATGATGTACCTCGCACAAGACTACAGTGTCACTACTTAGTGGCTCACACTAACACCCGTGAATTACTAACGTATCAACATCAAAATGCTGCGAAACATGAATGGCTACTAACCTAGTCATTTTCCCGCCTCATAAAGAGTTGCACATTGTGTTATCATCCTTTACATTATGATCATGATATGAACCAAAACCGTCACAAATCCATCGTGATCGACCCAAACTGACATCAACATCGAAAGACCCACTACCGACCTCATCACGTAACACCCGAAAGGAACATTGAACGTAAATATCTAATACCAAGTTGTAATGTCCAGACCTGGGTTGAAAGATTATTAAAGGACTAACATGATCCGGTCTGCGCGTTAATTGTGAAGTGCAATGAAACACCCTAATTTATGTTTCTAATCCAGTTTTTATTATTATTTAACATTACTCGTATTAGCATGCGAGTTCAATTTACAATCACAACGTGATATGAACCAAGGGGAAGTTCCCAAAGGGCAAGTAAAAAGTGCTACTAACGTAAATACAAGTAATAATGCGCTAAAATACAAAATTCTATGCAACCTGCTGTGACAAAAGGAGGGAATGAGCTGAATGCTCAGTGAGAACTATACAAATGCAGTATGGAAACGAACCACGTAAAATAATACTCACACGCTACACTATATTCATGTGAAAGTACATATGTATCTACATATGTACCTTTGAAAATACATATCCCAATGTATTAAACCATTTTATTCCAAAAACGTCATTTAACCCGTTTATTCTCCTTATCTTTACAAAAACATCATTTTCTATCGTTATTCTCAAAAACTAGCATTCCTTCCCATTAACGCACACGGTTAAACAATTAGCAATTGTTGGGAAAAATATTTTATTTACTTTCAGGCGTTTATTACTCAAGGTTTATTAACTCACGCCAGAGTTACTTAACCATATTATAGGACTTCTATTTAAGGCATGCACACACCGTGTTTAGAAAAATACTTATTTTCTTTTCAAAGCCTCATATAACACACGTTTGTGTTTATTATGATTCAAGCCTCATTAGGCAACTTAAACATCATTAATTCATCTTGTTTAACCATCCCATGATACCACATGAACATTAAACTTTTAATGCGTTATTCTTGAATTAATAAATAAATGAATCAATACCATTCATTTATGTGTCTGTCATGAATATTCAATTCATCACTTAGCATTTTCTTTAGGGATTCTGTCAACATAAACACCCGTCACAACACACGCACACCCACGGTTTCACGAAATTTCACCGCCCGACACTGAGCACCAAGTAAATTACAGTTGGTTTGGGGTCTTTCACCACTAGGGACAGCATAGCCCTGCTTAATTATTTAACCCGACATCATCCAATATCATTAACTTGTCAATGTGTTCGACATTTTCATATTGTCCACATTAATTTGTCTTTTTCGGGCCGAAAAGCCTTGGACTTAACCGTCCATTTTTCATTATTCATTTAGGAAAGATCATTATATTCCATTAAAGTACCTTTTTTCACACATGTTGATTTTACACCAAAAATTATTTCCATTTAAGGACTCATTTCATTCTTTCAACATACGTGTCAAAACACTCTTTAACATTTTTTTTCCTGAAAATGTTACACTATAAATAAATTGCCAATTTATCCAATTTACATCAAAATATGTAACTTCACTCCTAATTCATGTGTTATTTACAAGAAAAAATACCATTTTTAAGCTTCAAACTTAACATGTAGGCATTTTAGTCACCATGACACTTTTTCAACTTCTAACTTTGTCGAAAATCACATTTTTGCACACTACTCCCTTTAATATATAAAATCATACTTTTCACATATTAAAGTCTACACACTTTATTTATGATTTTTATGACTAAAAACTCATTTTAGTCAACATTTACACAATTGACACTTTGCATTTCAAACTTAGCGTTACACACTTTAATTATGACTTTTTGCATAAAGACCCATGCTTAGTCATTTTATTCACACTTAGTCTTTTACATTTTTACCCAAAGTTTGCAAGAAGACTACACTTTCACATATTTACACTTTTAACCCTAAATCTTAGTTTAACAAACTAAATAGTATACGTTGTAAATGAAACTCCAATTGCTCATTTAATAATTATTAATCAACATTAAATTCACTATATTAATATCATAAAAAGCCATATACATACCAAGTGTTATTCACATCAAAGAAATCATTTATTCACCTTAAAACATGTTATTTCATAAAATATGTATGAATAGTGGGCTGAATATTATCCATTTTTAAAACCCATTTAATCCTTCATTTTAAATTCCCATTTTCATAGAAAATTGTAAGAATGATACTAATAAGTCTTTAGTATATTTAAAAACTTAATCAACATATTTTAATCTCTAAATATGTAGAAAAATCAAGCTAAACATAGGTTTACTACAAGACCCATTTCAAAGACAGAAAATCCCATTTTCTTTTAAACTATATCTTAAAATCATGTAGTATTCAATCTTTAATCATGGATGGTTATTTCTACACACCTAATATCATCAAGATGAAAAATACCCATACTAATATCAACATTAACTTAAGCTATCAAGAGATTAGTAATTCCCACCTCAAAATGTCCTCAAATAATGGCACAGAAGGTAAGTGACTCCCCCACCTCCAAAAGTGGACCTAAAGGGAGTCGCAATAGCCCACTTTTTAAGCTCCTAAATGAATCTTCAAGATCCATGAAATACTTAGTTCTTCTTCCATGAGAAACTCCTTTAAAAAAATTCCAACAAGGCTTCATTTGAGATACAAGAACTCCTCCCAAAACCTCTTATGAGTTGTCCCAACTTTGAGAGTTATTTTTATGGAGCTTGGCGACTTCCAAGGTGGTGTTTTATAGGTGGAAAAGGGTTGTAAAATAAGTACCATAAGTTTGGAAGGAAGAACAACTCTTGTAAGAGCTAGAAGTTGGATATTTAACCTGAAAATGTTTGAGAGTTTTGGCTCCAAGTATGTCCCTCCCGTTTCTCTTATAATGCAATTATGGAAGCTTTCCACCATTGACCAACAAACTCAAGGTTTTGAGTGCCCAAATTGGTGTAATTTATTTCTCCAAGGTCTGCATACTAAGTCTTGAAAGAAACTACACATACACAAAACATGTGGCCCTAAAAACCCATTTGAAAAATGATCAAAAACACCCACAAATGCTTATTTGCATCACTTTTGGTAGTTGCCGCAATTTTTTTTGAAACTTTTAACTTAAGAATCATATTCCTTGCATTTGTTTAACTAAAAAAATCATATTCTAATAGTCGTTTAGCCTTTCGGATTGTCCTATACAAGTCACGCAAGAATCGGGACCTCTGCACAAAACATATTTTTTTCGATTTTTTTTCACATGGTAATATTCCTGATATTTTTATGAGTCTAAATATGTGGTCGGAATATTTTTTTGACTTACCAATTATGTTAAAAAATTCGCGCAAAACTGGACATTTGTAATGTCGCGCATCGTCAGAAAATTTGTACTCAGGCTTGCGTAGCGCTTGTTGCTTGTCTGAATTGTGTGAAACTTAACTAAAGTACTTAAAGTAATTATATTAACTCAAAATAAAACTCTTGTGAAGCATTGAACGTAAAACTTTCACGTTTAATCCATATTGCGATACTTTGCTTTTCCAACCATTTAAATGTCGCGTCGTATTAACCTTGTTCGTGTCACATCCATTCCTTGATATATTTTCCTCAAACTTAACGGACATACTAGTTAATACTATTAGAGATTAAATATACATTCATGCAACACCTGCATCATTAGATTTTTCTTGTTTAAACTATTTATGTAATACGCCACCTTACAAATTACTTTACATGTTACACTTTGAAATATTTATTCCTCGAATTTTCCTTTGGACAAAACACTTCAAATAACATTAAATACCTAAATACTAGGGCGGGATATTACACTTTGTCTTTGAGTGCCAAAATGTCGGAGCTTGATTCTCCCTTAGGGAAATGCTTCTGCCTAAAATTTCTTCGATATGTTCAGAGTTCTTCAACAACCTTAGAAAGAACCTTATTTTTTTAGTTTGCAGAAAATGAAAAATGTTTGTTGAGTTGCTCATAGATGTCATCTTTAATAAATTTATCTACGAGGTTCTAATTATCATCTCTTTCCACTCCCGCATTCATTTTTTTCAAGTTCAAACACTGGGCTTTAAACTGTAGAACTTGATTCTTATCCTCTGTGGGGTTATTCCCAATAGAGAGAACCCAACGGGCTTCTTATCAACTGAATTGACAGTTTCAGGAGCAATGGGCGTGTATGTTGGATTAATGGGAGTACCTTGCCTACTGCAACTCGTAATAGTGGAGTGAATTGTTGGTGGAGTTGTGTATTGCTCACCAATTGGTGACGAGAATTCTCCTCGGGGTGGTGCCATCTCGTCGGTTAGAGCATTGTCCATTACCACACGACATTATGTACAAAAATAATAAAAGTTCAATCTGTATCTATAATAGATGCATAATTTCAAAGTTCAATGTGAAATTATAACTAGCAAAATATTTTTTTTACCATATATTATAATCTACCTTTTCATGGTAAGACTTTAATAAAAGTACAATGTGGCTGCTTTATTTCCATGCTAAGATTTCAAAATGACAACACTCAGTATACACACACAGTACGTACAAATATTATGTTAATAATTATTCCCAAAAAATAATAGCATATCAAACCATACACACATAAAATTCTAATAAACCAAATAACATATCAAACCATACACAGTATACACACATAGAGAAATACACACATATGCAATATATACAATGTGTGTGTATACTTACTTTTGTATTTATTTTAATTTTTACCCAAATAATTATATATACCTACTCTCTCTCTCTCTCTCTCACACACACAGAGTATACATACATACATACACAATACACACACACATATATAATATACACACATATATACATAATACACACATATACATGTATACACACACATATATACATACACGTATACACACATATATAAAGAAATACACATATACACAAAGAAATACACATGCAGAAATACACAAATACACAGATATTTTTATAAAAAAAATTAGGGTTTGGAAATGTTACCTTTGAGATTGAGATTGAGATTGATATTGGAGTTAGGGTTTAAGTTTGGAAATCGACGAAATCGTCGAAATCACTGGAGAGAAGGAAGGTTGAAGGGTTTGGAAATTTTTGAGGGAAATATGAAAACTGGTTTGGGGATTTTATTATAAAGACACTGGTCACGGTCCTGAGCCGGGAACACAAGCCGCAACCCCCTTAAAATTTTACACGTCAGCCTGGAAGTAAGCGCATCATCACGGCCCGAAGCCGTGACCAGGGAAGTGTGTATCTTGTTTGGTGGTCATGGACTTAGATAGTGACCCGTTTGGGGGGAACTTTGGCACAAATTTGGCACCATAATGGTCACACATGTGTCATAGCTATGGTCCGTTACCCATAGTGGTCATAACTTTGGTCGTGACCAACTTCAAGATGATCCATGACCACATTGGATCATGGAAATTTTTTGTGTGGTCACGACTTTAGGCCGTTACCCCTAGGCCGTGATTATTCGAAGGATTTGGTGTAGTGCGAGAATTTTAATCAAAAGACAATCATTGGAAAACTTCATAGCCAATTTCACGTGGGAGTCGACGAATGACATAAGAAAAAAGTGACGATTGAAATCCCACATGTCTTCCAAAATGGAAAGGAAAAAGAAAAATGAGGGAATATAGGCCAACACCATAATTGGTACATAGAAGCGAGATTTATTTCTAAAAACTAGTTCCTTGGATGAAGGACCTTTCCAACAAGTTCATCAGTCTGGAACTTATTCATTGATGGCTCGTCCTGTGCAAATGTAAATGGGGAAGGATTAATATTATCAGAGCTAAACGGAATCGATATAGAATATGACCTAAGATTTAACTTTTTAACTTCAAATAAAAGTCTAAGTACGAATCCATGTTGGAAGGAATCGTGCTTGTAAAAGCATTCAATGTTGGCCAAACACTAGTCCACGATGATTCCCAGTTCGTTATAAACCCAATCTTAGGGTTTTATGAAGAAAAATATGAGAAAATGGCTATGTACCTAGCCAGGGTCAAAAGGACATTAAAAAGATTTATGGAAGTTGAGATAATAAGGATCCCCATAAATGAAAATAGGATGGCAGATGCATTTATGAGGGTTGCATCGGCTACTAGAATAGTGATCCTCCATCCAGTTCCAAAAGAGAACCTCTTGAAGGCGATTATAGAGAGTGAAGAGGGTGATATTGAATTTTATATGAATTTAAATTTGGGACCATCTTTGATGGACCCCTTCATAGAATTTTTAAGATATGGAGAGCTTCGAGAAGATAAAGCCGAGTGTAGAAAGGTACGATATCGAGCAACTAAATTTACTATTATTAGTGATTTATTATATAAAATGGGTTTCCTTCTTCCTCTATTAAAGAGTTTGCAACCGACTGAGGTCAATTATGTGCTTAGATACATATATAAATGCTCTTGTGCAAGTCACATTGGGGGATGATCTTTGGGTAAGAGGATTGTTACTTAGGGTTCTTATTGGTAGAACCTTGCCAAGGACGTGGCCGAGTGTGTGCAAGTGTGACATGTGCCAATGCTTTGCTAACATACCCCAATCAACCCATCAACCTTTATATTCATTATCGTCCACTTGGCCTTTTGAAATGTGGGGGATTGACTTGGTTGGTTCCCTACCTAGAGCGAAGGGGAGCTTAGATTTTTTATCATCGCAATAGATTATTTTTCCAAGTGCCTAGAAGACTATGCTATGATTACCATCCCAGAAGAGAAGTGTTTAAGATTTAATTAGAGGAATATTATCTAATAGAATGGACTCCCCAACACCTTAATATCCAACAATGGAAAACAGTTCAAGAATAAGTCCCTAGCGACCTACTATCGAAGGGTTGACATCAAATAGTCATTTTTTTGCATCCGGCCAACCACAAGCAAATAAACAAATCGAAGCAACTAGTTGGAAGATACTATATGGAATAAAGAAGAAGCTCGAGGATGCTAAACAAAAATGGATTGGTGAACTACACAGTGTTCTCTAGGCTTACAGAATGATAAAAAGAACTCCGAGCGGAGAGACTCCATTTATTTTAGCGTACGGGTCAAAAGTTGTTATTTCAATAGAGATAAGGTTGTCTAGCCACATGGTTCAAACTTACGACCCCAAAGAAAATATGGAGGAAATGTGACTATACTTGGATCTTATTAAAGAAAAAAGAGAAAATGTGACCATAAGCCAGGACCTTATTAGCAAAGAGCCGCTAAGTTCTATAAAAACAAATTCAAGTCTCGACCTATCATAGTTAGGAACTTCGTCCTAAAAAAGGTCATCCAGAATACCAACAAACATCATCCTAACTAGAACGGGCCCAATATAGTTATATAAGAAGTCATTCCAGGATCATATTGGCTCTAAAACCATTCTCGAACCCTTGGAATGTAGACCATTTGAAAAAATATTACCATTATATATATCATATGTTGTAGCAGAAAAGAAGTTTCTATTTTATACTCAAATTTTTGTACGCAGATAAATTGGAAAGAGAATTATAATTAAGTGTTGTCTCCTATTTTGTAATTTTCATTTGTAGAATCATGTAGTTAACAATTAAATCTCTCTCTCTCTTGGAAGTATATGAATTTATTTGGAGTCTCGACTCTAAGGAATCATTCTTTATAAACCCTGTGAGGTGGGATATATTTAACATCATTTGTATATGGCAAAATTCTTAACATCACTTTATGGTGAATAATTAAATCTCTATGTCAATGGTACGAGTATGCCTTTGGAGTCTCATTTATAATGAAAACTCCTTATAAACCTTGTGAGGTGGGAATCACTTAACATCATTTATATATGGTGAAAATTCTTAGCATCATTTCATGGTGAATAATTTGATCTCTCTCTAGGCGGTGCGAGAATGCCTTTGGAGTCTCAGCTCTAGTGCATCATTCCTTATAAACCATGTGAGGTAGGAAGAACTTAACATCATTTATATATGGTGAAAAATCTTAACATCATTTTATGGTGAATAATTAAATCTCTCTCTTGGTGGTACAATAATGCCTTTGGAGTCTCGACTTCAAGGCATCTTTATTTATAAACCCCTTGAGATGGGAAGAAATTAACATTATTTTTAAATAATGAAAATTCTAAACATCATTTTATGGCGAGGATATGACTAAACTTCATCTCTATGGTACAAGAGTGGTCTGAAGTCATCCTCAAACCACTCCCGTAAAAAACTCCGGGGATAAGTAATTTACACCTCATTATTAAGTTTCAAGGAGAAAATAGGGCCTAAGACAAATGGGAAGGACACCTCATTATAATGTCCTAAAACAGACATCACATAGCATGGTTAAAGAAACAAAGTAGATACTACACTTGGAAAAAATAAGGAAAAAATGGTTACGAAGCATTGGCATACAAATTGTATTAAAATATGATAAAAGTTGCAAAGTTAATAATGGAACAGATGTCCAGAAATGCCCAGAGAAGATTGGAAGTTTTAAGCAATAAGCATAAGCCCCTCAGTAGTAGTGGGATCAAGGAGAACTAGGTTCTTATAAGGATCATTTGTGGTCTGGCGTTGGTCATCAGCTACCTTTATTACATATTCTTCCGCCACCTGGGTCATCTCGTCTTTAGCTTCCACATGCCCGATAGCATCAGTAACCTCAAAATTGACCTCACACTGCACGTCTTGGAGAGCGGTAATGCTCTCAGGGTTGGCGAAGTTGAAGGACTTAAGATCTCGATTGGTATAGGATTATTAGCAGAGATATCAAAAAATTGACTGGCAGCATGCCAACATACAACCTTGGATCCCTTCTTCAGGTACTGGATGGCACAGCCAAAAAACTCCTCTAACTCTTTGAGGTCAGCAATAACCTCATCATCGACCTCTTTCTACAGTTTAAGCTCAAAATTAAGTTTTTCAACTTTGGTATTGCATCTTCGCCGCACAGTTTTGAAGTTTTCCTTATACTAATACCGAAGTTCCTAGGTCCTGGTGTCATAGTTAGTTTTTTGGTCCACTAGCTTTCGCCTTAGTTCAGAGAGTTGAGACTCAGCATCACCAGTTAACTTCAATTTAGGGTCGGGCTCAACCATCAATCATTGAATGTTTTAGAGGTAAGTGACATACTACAATCACAGGTAATTAAAAAGTAGGTACAATACATATGAGATGGCACTTCACTTAGAAATAATAAATATATTATCAATTTAGTTCATACATGAGTTGACCTATGAAGATCAGAGTTGAAAAATCTTGAAGGGTCATGGGAATCAAAATATCGATTGCGACAGTTGGGAACAACCGAGATTATGGCCTCCCTGACCTTCAACTGACTCCTCAAAAGAGAGTCAACATTAACACCAAGTTGTACTAGATATGCAGCGACCACTGTGTCCTCTGTTATGAGTAGGAGAGGCACAACGAGTCATCTCAGCTGAGCTTCTTTCCTTTTCTTTTATTGCTAGGTGGGAGCAGCTGAGGTTCCATCACCAACCTCTTTTCTTTTCTTCGACCCCTTGACAGCATTGAGTCCTGCAGTAGTTAATTTTTATTGAGTCTTGGTTACATGGGCATTTTTTCCTTGGAGACGAGCGAGTAGATTGTTGGTCAGTGCTAATGCCATTTCCCACACCGAAAATCTTCAAAATTTTGTAATAATTAAAGGGTAAAAATAAAGTCTACAAATTTGTGATGTATGAAAAGGTTTGCTTACGAAGTGTCTCTAAGGGGTCCACCTAATGCCAAAATACTGGAGGAGTTCGGGGGTAATTAAATCTTCGAAGACAATTAAGTCATCACCCCTGAGTTGGTCTATTTTATTTTCTCATCTTAGCACTGAGATCGGGATCAACTTTGGCTGAAATTGAGATACGGTCCTGTGAGGTGAAAATCGAGTGACCTAAAAGTAGTGGCCCAAGTAGGGTCTAGATCCTAAAATGGAGGACAAACCAGAGTCAAATAAGAAGCATCACCAGACACGATTATAAATATATCAATCTAACTGCAAAAGATCTCAGAGGAGCTTAATGAAAATTGAAAAGCGTCTTAACCAACATTTATGAGAAGTCCAACATGAATTGACTGTATCCATCTTTATAAATGTAACCCTCCCCCTAGGGAAAAGTTGTATGTAACTTCTTGCTAAAGAATTTTAAAGAAGTAATAAAAAGAGAGAAACAACCCATGGACATAAGCAGTTGTCGGACCACATAAATCCTTCTATTATGAGATGGTTTCATTATTTGATTTCAATTTCTTAGATTCATTCATTGTGATTATTTGCACTCATAATTGGCGTCGTCTATGGGAATTGATTCTTTTTCCTATGCAAAATTAAATCTAGCAAGCTAAACGATGTCTTAACCTCATAGTGCACCTGTTGTAGGCACCCAGTAAGGCAGACAATCATTACAAAGAGTTAGGTATGAGATCCACTTGGATAGGAGTCATGACGCTCGCCATTCACGATAACACCCATAGGAGCAGCCTTCTGAGAAGATCAATGAGTAGCCCAATTCAACATAGATCTCACGTCTATAGATTCCTATGAATAATGAATCAATCAATAAGAGGAGGCAACATGCCTCCAAATGAAGGAAAACATACATCTCCAATGACACCTGGGAAAATAGAACGGGAACTCTATGGAGATAAAAGAAAGTGACATGGTTAGATGCATATCCTCAAGTGAGTAAAACTTATAGACGGGTAAGGAGATCACATCTCGCGTAAGACATCTTCCCAATAAGGCTACACAGATATCCAAAGTCTTGTATGAAAGGTGATGGATCAATACCCAACGAATCATAGGGAAATGTCCATCAAGGAATTGGCTAGGAGAGCACTCATCACCTAGATGCAGTCCCTTTTCTTAAGGAAAATTGAGTAGAAAGATCACCCACAGAAATTCGCAACCCCAAGGTTCAAGATATATAATGGGAAGATCAATCCTATAGACCACATGCATTAGTATAGTCAAGCAATGATTTTATGGAATCATAATGACGCCCTCATGTGTCGTATATTCCCTTATAGCCTAGGGATGTCGGACAAACGTGATTTGAGAGGCTACCACATATGTCAGTCAAGAACTTCAAGTCACTCACAAAGGATTTCACAACTCACTTTATTACAAGCTATTATCACCCAAAGAGAATGGATTCTCTCCTCACCATGAGGAAAAAATCGCAGGATAGTTTGTAATATTATGCTAGATGTTACTGGTAAACATTTAATGAATTCGAAGATTGCTCAGAGAAAGTTTTTATAGAATCATTCAAAATATGGTTGCTCTATAACTCCATTTTTCACCACTCCCTCGCCAAGAAGGAGGCAAAAACCATCAATAATCTTATGTCACACATATAAAAGTATGCCAAGGTGGAATATGTGGTCACCCTCAACCAAGGTGATAACGATCGAACGAAGGTAACTAAAGTGAACGACAGAGAGAGTAACCCTAAGAAGTTAGCAAAAAAAAAAGAATGAATTATCGAAGAATGGAAATCAGGAAGACTCATCCAAAGATTTCATGCGATCAACATTATTTTTAAAGAGCCAATGTGCAAAATCTAGGGCAAGATCAAAGACCATCAGTTTTTCAAGTGGCTGAAGAAGATGGGTAGAAACCCAAGAAAGAGAAATAGTTTTTCAATCAGATGCACCTATCACATATTTAATGGGCATAAAATGGAGAACTTTAAGCCCCTCAAATACCATTGAGAGGAGTTAACCCATCCGGGTCATTTAAACGAGTATGTAGAAAAGAAAAGCGACAAGGTTCCCCTGGTGCTGACCAAAAACCAGATATTATTATGGAGGACGAGTTGGGGAATAAGTTATTTATTATCCATCGTGCCTCGAGTTCCAAGGCAACACATTTCAGGTGGATCTCAATAAGGTCACTACAACTATGGAGGCCTTTTAGATCGACCATGTAAAAAGCCTAACTGGCAAGTGCAGGCGACCAGAAGATGTAGATTACAACAAGTTTATAGTCTTCACAGAAGATAATTTGATCAGAATGAGGAAACCACACCATGACGCACTAGTACCCTCATAATTGTACTATTTGATAAAGGGATCTTTTCCTAAGTTATGTACTTAGAACTTTTTCACAAGCTCAAACTGAAGTTGGAGGATTTGAAGGAAGTAACCATTCCTCGGGATAGCTTTGCTGAAAAAATGACTATTCCATTGGGAAAGGTGGTCCTACCAATTAGTTTTGGGAATATCTCAAAGTTGATCGAGTTCTTGGTGGTAGAAATTTATTTTCGTTATTCTTGGGAGAGGATTGTTTCATGCCATGCAGACTGTTCCCTCCACTTACCACCAAAAACTCAAGTGCATCACAGAGTGTGGAATAGTCGAAATCAGAGGTAACTAGGTCATTGGTCAAAAGTGTTTTATTGCTCCCATCTGGCCTAAACAAGAGAAGAAAGAAAAATAGATCATTCCTAAAATGTCTTAAGACAAAGCTACAACATTTAAATATCAATTAAAGCACGAAAGACCAAGAGTGGAAGAAACGTGAGTGGATTCTACAAATAGGGTAATGGAGAAATTGGAAGTGTTAGTCTTTAAGGAAACTTAGTTGGAAAGGTTATTATTAATCAGTTCCAAAATGTCCAACCAAGAGAGGGAGGCATTTATTTTTCTGCTAAAATCTAAATCAAGATGTATTCACATGGAAATCGCATGATATGCCTAGGATAGAACTTAAGGAAGCTTTCCAAAAACTTCACTTTGATCCCATATATCTTTTGATCACATAAAAAGCCCATTGAACTTCACCAGAGAAAGATAAGGTAGTAGAAACAGATGTAGGGAAACTTTTAGAGGTAGGATCTATGATAGAAGTTTAATTCTAACAATGGCGCTCAAACAGGGTGGTTTTATAAAAAAGTAACGGTAACTGGAGATTGTGCATGGACTTTGTCGATCTTAATAATGCCTGCCCCAACGACATCTTTCCTCTACCTAAGATTGACTAGTTGGTCGATGCCACAACAGCCATGAGCAGATGAGTTTTCTGGATGCATACTGAGGGTATCATCAGATCCTTTTTTTAGCCCCAACCAAGACTAATAGTAATTCATAACCACTCTGAGATTATATTATTACAAGGTTATGCCGTTTGGCCTTAAAAAGAGAGATTCGAATACCAATGATTGGTTAAAAGGATGCTCAAGCAACAGTTGTGATACAAAATAGAGGTATACACCGACAACATGCTCGTTAAGAGAAAGATCAAAGAAGACTATCTGCAAGACTTAGCGGAGATTTTTAAGATCCTAAGGTGCTACCGAGTGAAGCTCAATGCAACCAAATGCTCTTTTGGGGTTCAGTTTGGAAAGTTCTTAGGGCACTTAGTCAGTAAGAGGGGTATTGAGTCCAACCCCAACTAAATAGTTGCGATCAATAATGTGCAGCCACTGAAGACCTTGCATGATATTCAAAAGTTAATAAGGATGTTAGCATCACTTAACCATTTTATATTAAAGTCTTTCGAACGATGCCGACCATTTTTTAAGCTATCGAAGAAGAAAAAAGGCCTCACCTAGAATGAGGAATTCTTAAAGGCCCTTGAGGGAATCAAATCCTACTTGAGAAAGCCTCCCTTGCCATCTACTCCAAATTTAAAAGGCCCTCCTTATCTTTACCCAGCAGTTCATGCAATCAGTTCAGGCTTAATGCACGAGAAGGAGGGACGCCAACCTCCTATTTAATACGTTACCAAAATGCTCCTGGATGTAGAGAAACACTACTTACCACTTAAAATTTTGCCTATTCTTTGGTCATCGTGTCGCTCAAGTTGAAGTATTACTTTGAAGCTCTCTCAATCATAATCATTAATTTCTTTCCCTCAAAATCTTCCTTCAAAAGGTCGACCTATTTGGTTGGATGTCAAAATTTTCGGTTGAACTTGGGAGATTTGATATTAACCAATAACGGTAATTAAGGAGAATTTATAGATAAGCAATTTGGTACTAAGAACGATGTGTTGGAAGATTTCATCATCGAGTTTATAAGAGAAGAGGAAACCATCGAAAAAGATGTAACCAATCAGTTAAGAAGTAGGGAGATCGATCAGGCCAAAAAGTGGGCACTTTGCATGGACAGTGCATATAACTACATGGGGGAAGGAGTAGGAACTGTGCTTATTTACTTAAAAAAAATGCTATGATCGAGTAAGGATCAAACTTGGCTTTGAAGCTTCCAATAATGAGGCTGAGTAGGAAGCCCTCATCGCTTGATTGCACAAAGCCTTACTGGTGGAAATGCATATTGTTATATACTGCAACTCAAAGGTGGTATCCAATCAAGTAACAAAATATTTCAATGCTATGGGTTAACGGATGGCGGTATACCTCCATGTCACCCATGAATTGATGGCCAAAATTGAGGAAGTCCACATTCAACAATTCCCTCGGGGGCATAACATCCATGCTGATGCGTTAGCATCCTTGGGATCAATAGTGGATTCTGATCCTAGAAGAACCATTAAAGAAGAATTCCTCACAAAACACAACATCATCAAGCCCATGTCCATCGACTAGAATCTCACCGTTTAGAAAAGTCCCTGTTATATAGACCTAATAATCACTTATTTGTAAAATGACATCCTGTCGTCCAATAAGAAAAAACCCACCAGGTCAGGGTAAAAGATGCATAATTTTATCTAGTGCCTGAAGGAAAAATATACAAAAGATCTTTCACTGGTCCCTACCTACAATGCATACATCCAAGTGATGTCAACCAAGTTTTATACGAACTTCATGATGGAATTTACGAAATCCAGGCTGGAGGGAGGTCTCTGGATTTTTGAACGATCAAAGAAGGGTAATGGTGGACATATATGCAAAAATATGTAGCCTCTTGGTTAAGAATTGGGAAAAATTCTAAAAGTTCAAACTACTTAAATCCATTGACTAGCTCGTGACTATTCACTTAGTGGGATTTAGATATCATAGGTCCACTCCTAAAAGCACCAGAGAATGAAAATATCTCTTGGTCGGTACAAACTACTTTATAAAGTGGATTGAAGAAGAATCATTGGCAAACATCAGGGACACTGACATGACTAGGTTTATCTGGAGGACCATCGGTATATGTTTTGTCAAACTAAGGGTGATCATCACAGATAATGGTACACAGTTTGAAAGTGGCCCATTCTAAGGTTTCTTAGATAGTCATAGCATCAAACATCACTTCAGCCCTATTGCCTATCCTCAGAGAAACGTGAAAGCAAAGGCTTTCAATAAAAGGACGTTCAATAGCATGAAAAAGAGATTAGAAAAGGCAAAAGGATCTTGGGAAGATAAGCTTCCTTACATCATATAGGCATATCATCCTATGCCCAAAAGGCCTACTTGGGAAATGCCTTTCACTCTGACCTATGGGATGGAAGGCATCATTCCGTTAGAATCTAGCCTTCCAATAATGAGAACCACTATTACCTAGAAGGGTTTGAATGAGGAAATTATAAGGATTGAACTCAACTAGCCGATGAACAAAAGGAACATTCTATGATAAATCTAGCATCTTAATAATAACTTCTAGCTAGGTAGTATAATAAGGTCATGATTCCAAGAAAATTTTAGGTTGGTGACTATGTCCTCATAAAATATCTCATGGTGCTAAAAAACTTCGGATGGCAAGTTGGGACCAAATTGGGAGGGGCCATTCGAAGTCATCAAAGACGATCTCCAAGGAGCCTACTATTTGGAAAAATGGAGGGTAGGGAGATACCAAGGGCATGGAATGAAGCCAATCTAAAGAAGTTTTACTTTTAATTAGCATTAGTTTAGTCATTTATAACTTAGTTTCTCTTAAATTTTTTGTTTAAAACTTATATTGCTCGCAGTCTTTTCTAATTTTTTTAATTAATTACAAGATATTCGTCTTGTTATTTAATAATTATTCTCGAGTGGTAGGTGTACACTTTTGCTAATGGTCGAACATTGATCAATATCACCTTAGTTAATTATAATTAAAATTCAAACTTTCATAGTCTTTATCATGAAAAACATGGTGAGTGGATGGAGTTAAAAGTAGGTGCATTTTTTCCAGAGTCTTCTCTAAGCCTAAGGTAGTGCGAAGACAGGACCTAAAAGGTAAGACAAAAAATAAACATATGCTTGGCATAATGGAATGGAAAAATGAAAGATGTGGAATTATACAAACACCATGTTATTACACAAAGTTATAATACACATAATATCAAAACAAAATAATGCAATTACTACTCCTGGTGAGCAATGGCCTCAGTAACAGTCGCCCTTCTACCATCATCTAGATTTGGTCAGAATTCATCGTCACTCCCATGAGATGAAAAGTAGTGCTTGGCCTGCTAAAGAGGAACATCATCAAGAGGAACATAAATCTCATCTCTCCTAAGGGGAGCATGGTGATAGGTCGGAAAATAAACTTGGTATCAGTACCGAAGTTGAGAGTCCTTTGAGATTTTCCTAAAGCATTCTACCATCTATGCTTATAAGACAATTGCTTCTGCTTTGTCCAACCTAACAGGATCATCCTTCCACCCCTTATCCATCATCCCATGCCATGCGAGGACCTTTCCTAAAGAGATAACATAACTTAATTATTTCACGGCTTAGCCCCATTTTTATCTGAACCTCCCTCATTAGGTTTTTCTTGGTTTTCGCGAGCTGTTTCCTTAAACAATCATTCTCACTTTTTAATAATAATTCATCAACATCACCAATATATCTGGACGCAACAAGTTATCTCTCTAAAGAGATCATCTCCTTCTAAATAAGAGTGACGACATTACTGATATCCTTTATATTATCCTTCAGTTTAGACACTAAGGTAAACTGATACTTATAGGCCTTTGTAATCTTTTAAAGAGACATCAGAGAAGAAATAAAATCAAGAAGAGCTTGAACACTAACTCCCTGGACAAGAATGGTACCTTGATCACCATCAAAAGAAAGGATTTCCCCAGATACATTGCTATGCTATAAGAGTAAAACAAAATAACTTAGCAACAATGGAAGAAAAAATTAAATAATAAAGAATTATTTCTAAGAACATTGAAATAATGCAAAGACTTTACAAATGGACAAAAGCAAAAAATACAAGGAGTTTTAGGACTAATTATCCCTAACTAATGCTCGAATTCCTTTTCCTTCACATTCTCCCACATTTCCTGAGCTTTTCCACAATTTATTTTCGATATGCCTTGGTTTTTATAGGGTTTTATTTAACTACCTTCTTCAGTTCGCAAAGGGGAGACCAAATTATACTCTCCAAAAATCTCAGACTTGGCTGGGACATTGGCCTTCGTCAGGGCAGCATCCTAACATTTCTTAAAGTTAAACTTTTTTTATAAAATCCAACTAGCATGTAGCGTTATCAAAGGCCTCCTCATAGACCTTATCATAACTTGCATCCTTGGCAACAGTTGACAAGTCACACTTATTCTTCATTTGGTCACGTTTGATCTTTAGTTGATCGTGTGCGACCTTTAGCTCATTCATCATTTAGCTGGTGGATTTCTTCTCAATTTCATGGGAATTTTGTGCAGCAGACAGGGGCTCCTCAGACTTGTTTAAAGACACAATCATATCATCATTGACTATGGATTAATCAAAGCATTTTTCTAGGATGCCGAAAAAGCCATCCATAAATTACAAAATGAAAGAGATTAAGTAAAAAATTTAAATTGTAATAATCCAGACAGATAGAGAGGGAAGAAAGGAAAAGAAAGTTATGCTTACCAATGATAATTCCTGAGCAACATGGGTAAAAAGATGATTGGGTGCCATCTTATTAACTTGCTCACAGTATAGTGCGAGCACTACCCCCTTCAACAGACTAAAAGACAAAGATGCATTTTTGGCTACCGACATCACCTGGTGACATTTCTCGAAGTCATGAGCATCATCTTTGTTAGAGGGAACCATAATCATTGAAGAAGAGTGGGTCTTCTCCTTCTTATTTTTCTCTCGATCTGAGGAATCCGATGCAGGTGTGGAGTAATAACGATCCCCAAACTCAGTCCGCTTGGGAACCTTAACCTTAGAGGAGATGGGAATCATATAATCCTCATCGATTAGTAGAATTATACTCTTAGAAGACATTATTTCATCCTCAGTAGTTGGAATGGACTTGACATTTAGAGATTTAAAACAGGAAAAGTAGAAGATTCCTCATTTATTGAAGGGAGGGAGACGATGGGGTTCTGTCTATTGGGTGAGAAATAACGCTTCTTGTAGAATTCTTGTACTCAAGAAAAAAGGTAGCCCTTAGATGATCATCACCTAGAAGAAGTTGCCTCCTCAACTACCAAACCTTTAGAAACTCCTTCCTGAGAAATGAAAAGGAGAGGGTTCTTTCTTTTTTGATCAAGCAAAACAGAATAAAGAAAAGAATAATTAGAGGATAAATTTTGTCAATGTGTCATGTTTGTGGTATTCATATTAAAAATTTACAATATTGGATTTATTCCATTTGGACAAAATTATTTGAGTAATAGGTTAGGGTGTGTCAGTTGGAACCTTCAAGCCTATGCAATGAAGACACGAATTGACCCGAGTAAAGCGACATTAACTTTATGCCGAGTTTCGTCTTCAATCTTGGGATCTCATTTATGACAATTGGGTTTCTTAGATTATATGCCATGATACCCCAATTATAAAATACCAAATAAATATGGTTCAGAATATATTCCAAATTGCAATTTCTTTTTGATTTAGCAATTAAAGTTCATAATTTTTAAAATTAAAATTAATTCAAACAATAGAAAACAAATATTTGAATTTTCTTTTAATCTCAATTAAACAACATTAATTTAATTCAAGTTAAAATTATGCCAAACAAACTTAAGCATGAATTTTGCCAAATTAATTATGCCAACTTGAATTAAATTAAACTAAAATTACCTAAACCAAAATTACACCACAGTTGTGATTAAACCAAATTTATCTTGATTAAACCTAAGCATTCATATAAGTGAGTTTGAAAGATAAAATAAACACAATCACACAAGAGGCACGATGTACGAGGAAACCCCATAACAGGAAAAACCTCGGACGACCTAGCCTACAAGTCCACTAGGTACGGTATGTTTACAAAAGACACGATAAGAGAAAATTTACAACAACGACTTGCCTTTCAAGCCTTAAGGCTCCCTCATTCTTCAACCTCCACCTAGTCAACAACTCTGAAGTCCAACGAAATCTTGGAATCCACCAATGGGTCCAGGCTACCATCAACCCACATATGGTGCCTTTCTCCATATGAGCACGTCGCAGCAAAAATGAACTCCTTTTTTGGTAGAGAAGGAACCCAAATTTTCTCCTTTTATGGGTAGAAAATAACCCGGTGCCAAACAATCTCCAAGCAAAGATGTATATATATATGTGTGTGTGTGTGTGTGTGGAACTTGGATTTAAAATAAGACATTGGATGAAAACTTTATGTTTTTATGGAATTAAGCCATTTAAGTTCAAGAACACAAAAGGACTTTTGGATGATGAATTTTTTCTCTCAAAAGAAAAGATATGTTCACCAAAGTCTTGTGAAAACTGTTTCTCCCGCACTAATTAAATCAGGTATGTAAAAGTGGGAGAGTGAGAAGATGGAAATAAAAAACTGCAAAAAAATGCTCCCACACATAGTCGATCGAACAACTTTTTGATGTCGTTTGAACAAAAATGTTCGAACGAGATTTGAAAAGATAAATAAGCTAAAATCTCGTTGGATAAAACTCGTTCGAACGTATGTCGTTCTAACAACATTCCAACAACAATTCAGTAAAAATGGCAAAAGTTCATTCGAATCTCATCTGAAGTTGATTCAAACGACCTGGGTATCTCGTTCGAATAAGATCCCATTTTATTCGAACGACTTTTCAGAAAATCCACAAAATTATTTTTTTAAGCCCAAAACTTTTATGTGAAGTCCTAAAATGATTTTCTGAGAAAAATGAAAAGTCATTTTAACAAAACTTTATAAAAATACACCCATAAAAATTATCCAAGTCTCTATATATATTAAATGCATTCATACGTTAAGGGACCTTGAAATCTAAATGTTGATGATGTGAAACATGGCACGAAACAGGCAAGAATAAAATCTTTATAATGCTAGGCCGATACGTCTTTAACTAAATTTAAACATCATAGGCTTGAAAAGATACAACAAACATCTATCCTATGACTCAAATAGTTTTGTCCAGAATTAAGCCAACACTACAAATGACTCGATTGGAATTTTTCCCTTACAAATTTCCCCCTTTGCCTATTCTGGGACAAAACCCAAAATAAAAATCCTAAGGTCTGTTAAAATTTTCTAAAGGACACAAACCCGCCCAAAATAAAAAAATTCCGCGCCTGACATGGCTCATAGGTGAGAAGCTTTGCCAGTTTTAATGTGATGCTAAAGATGAAATACTGCACACTTAAACGCACAATTAAACGCATAGGGAATATGCCACTATAAAGTGCGAGAAAATAAATACTCTCCCTTAATTAATTCACGTCTCCCCCTTAGTTAGATCTCCCCAAATTTCAAAGGACTAGAGACCATTTCTCCCCCTTTTTTTGAGGAATAGACAAAGGTTAAAGAATCATAAAATAACTTATTTCTCCCCAATTAAAGCAAAATCTCCCCCTAAAAGAAACAAGGGAGAAGTAAATGGAAAAACAAGTTTATCGTGCGATGGTGTAAATGGTGACAAGAACAATAACGCATATTGACAACAACAAAAATCAACTAATCCACAAAATAGCAATAGATACCAACTACGATGCAAAAAATTGGTACTAACTAAAATGTACTAAACATAATCATGCGATATCAAACAAACGTCGCAACAAGATGGATACTAATTTAAATAAGATGCATACATGGATTAGATGTTAAACTAAAGACTCAAAACAAAGAAATACCATATATATATATATATATATATATATACACACAAATATACCAATAACTCACACGCACATATACATAGGTATAAACAACACACACGACATAAAATACATTAAGCCTTCCACACTCATATGGCAAAAGTGTGTCTAAATACATGCGGTAAATGGAAGTGAAGGGGTGTAAACTAAAGAATAAAGGAATATAGACCCAATCACCTAAACATGTTCATGGAGTTATCATTTGATTGCAAAACTTTATCAAACTTAAATATAGCCTCATGTGATAATATAAAATGAACTCAATGAACAAATAACACAATGCACACAAGCCAAGAATTTTGATGATTCCACAAACCAATAGAGTCATGACAAAATTACCATAACTAGGATACATTTCCATTGTGCAAACCCATTGATATTTCCAACCAAAATTCTTCATAAATATTCTTTTTTTTTCTTTTTTTTTATGAACATACCAACTAAAAAATGAGGGCCTTGGCTATTTTTTTTAATGCCACATTTCTAGGCCAACTTTCAATGGTAAAGAAATTTTGTCTTTCGCAACCCGATTCCATTAATAAATAACTATACCGGATAAATATTTTTCTATATATATATATATATATATATATATATATAATTCGGGAAACGGATTTTGCATGCACAAATCCTCCATAGTCATAGAAACGTGTAGATGACTAAATTGATAGGAGAACATCTCACTTAGCTCAAATATACATGTGAAGTTAAATTTCGAATGAGCTCGTGCATGTGTGAATCAAGGCATATAAAAAGAGAATCCATTAAGCAAGTCAAAGTCAAACTACTCCATGCAAGCATGATAAAGAACACTTTAAGGATTGAAAATCTTAACTAAAAGTTCTAGCCACATGGAATTTAAAATGATATTGGTTTCAAACATAATTATATGCCACATAAAATGTGTAAAACTAAAATACACACACAAAAAAAAGTTTTTTGAGCTTTTCAAAAATTTTTAACTAAAACACAAAGATAACCCAAAATACAAAACAAAATATTTTTGTATTTTTCAATGAGACATAATAAATAAAAATTAAATACAAAAACTACACAAGTCATAATTCTAGCAATACATATATGATGAAGTAAGGACTAGAAATTGACACATAAACATACAACTAGCAATAATATATCATGATGCACAAAAGCTAGTGTATGTAAACAAAGCTAACACATTCAACCTTTAGATTTAGCAAGGAAGGTATCATGTGCAAGCAAATGAGAATAAAAATCCTATCTTGTAAAGATGCCAAACCGGATCTTCTAACCCAAACAAGTGAAGCGTGACGCTCTCTGGATTTCATGACCTTGGTGACTTTACCCTTGGATTTCCTAGGACCATTATAAAGATCAAAACAAAATTTCCTAAGGTGACGCTTTCGACCACAATGTGTACAAGTAAAGACCCGCGGAAAGTAGTACCTAAGGATTGACCTTTGAAAGTTTTCCTAGAGGATTCTCTCAAACACATGGTAAAAGGCTTTATTGTTGAAAGAATTTTGAGTATCAAATCCAATACCACACTTGTCAATTTTTTATTTAGATGGTTCCTAAGATTTTATCTAATTTCTCTAACCTACACTCCAAATCAAATTTGACCCGAATTGAGTCTTTTGATTTCTATTCTAAATCTAATTTTTTTTACTCAAGTAAGCACCTACTCTCTTTAAACCCAAGAAGATCTTTATTCATAGCCTCCATTAAACCTCTAAGACTATCTCTCTCACCTTAAATGTACTCAATCTTCTCACGACGAGATCTCTCACGTGTCCTAAGATCTTCTACTGAAGCACTCTCACTATTTTCATTGGCACGATCTCTCAAACTAGCTTCTAACTTCAAGTTTGCCCTTTTTAATTTTATCGATTCGACATACAACTCTCGAAAGGCTACTTGAAGTTCACTCTCCTCCTCCTCTTCTTTATTCTCACTCTCACTTTCTACTCCACTCTCTATACAATCAAACTCACGGGATTCACAAACAATGGTCTCAAAAGTGTCATTTAAAGGAATATCTTTATGGGAAGATTCTTTATCAGTGCTCACATGACTTGTCAAGAATGCGTTGAAGTTGCGCTTAATGGGGGAATCGGGTCCCTCTTTTGATTCACTATCACTAAGGATCGTATTGTATGAAATTGGTCTCTTGTCCTCCTTCTAGTTTAGTGGGACATTCGAAAGTCCTATTACCATAACCCTCATAACCAAAACACTTATTTGACTCATCCCTATTAAGGTCTTCATTACGATTTTTAGGGATTCTCTCGGCTTTTTTAGGCTTAGATTTAATACATTTCTTAAAATCATTTTTAAGATTGTCTTTATTAAACTTAAGAAAGTTTATAAACTTCCTAGCAAACATAGACATATCCTCGGAGTCGATGTCACTCTCATTTTCAGAAACTTGTTTTCCTCCTTCCGGGCTTTCAAGGTAATGCCCTTATCTTTCTCCTGCTCATCCTTGGAGAGAAACATGTCAAGTTCATAGGTTTCCAAGTCACCTACGAGATCTTCAAGTTTCTTAGAGTTTAAAGTGTTTAAAGAATTTAAAACGGTCACTTTAGCATTAAATCTCTCCGATAAAGACCTTAAAATTTTCTTTATAAAATGGTTATCGGGTATCGTTTCTCCCAAATTCAAAGATGAGTTAACAATGTTAGACAATGTTTTATAGAACTCATCAAAAGTCTCACTTTCTAGCATTCTAATGGTTTTGAATTGAGTGGTGAGATTTTGGAGATTCAAAGCTTTCACGACACTAGTTCCCTCATGGGTGAGTTGAAGAATATCCCATGCCTCTTTAGATGTTTCACACATCATAATTTGGCAAAACTCATCCAATGTGACCGCACTAAAAAGGGTATTTAAACCACGGCAATTAAAATTGTCTAACTTAAGCTCAGTCTCACTCCATCTTTCTGCGAGTTTTGGTACACGAAACTCTCCTCCTAGGAATGTTGGTGGGGACCTCCCTCTAACTACCAATTGCTAAACTCGTTCGTCTAAAGATTTAAGTGTCTATTTCATATGCGCTTTCCAATACGTGTAATTGGAACCATAAAAAATAGGGAGTTTTGAAAACGGTGAATTTTCCATTTTAAACCAAACAAAATAAGGATCTTAGCGCAGTAATTTAGCATTCTTGCTCTGATACCAATCTGAGAACGGGGTTTATTAAATTATATACTTTGATACCCCAATTTTAAAATACCAAATAAAGATGATTCACAATATATTCCAAATTAAAATTTCTTTTTGATTTAGCAATTAAAGTTAACAAATTTTAATTTCATCAAAATTAAAATTAATTTAAACAACACAAAACAAATATTTGAATTTTTCCTTAAATCTCAATCAACAACATTAATTCAATTCAAGTTAAATTATGCCAAACAAACTTAAGCATATATTTTGCCAAAATAATTATGCCAAATTAAATTAAATTAAACTAAAATTACCCAAACTAAAATTACACCACAGTTGTGATTAAAACTGTTCCCGCGCACAGTCGTTCGGATGACTTTTTGATGTCATTCAAAAGATAATGTTCGAAGGAGATTTCAGAAGATAAATAGGCCAAAATCTCTTTGGATAAAACTTGTTCGAACGATGTCATTCTACTGACATTTCAACAACAATTCAGTAAAAAAAATGGAAAAATTCCGTTCGAATCTTGTCTAAAGTTCATTCGAATGACTTGGGTATCTCGTTCGAACGAGATGAACGAGATCCCAATTCCTTCGAACGACTCTTCAGAAAATCCAAAAAATTATTTTTTAAGGCCAATACTTTTATGTAAAGTCCTGAAATGATTTTCTGAGAAAAATGAAAAGTCATTTTGACAAAACTTTATAAAAAGACACCCATAAAAAAATCCAAGTCTCTATATGTATTTAATTCATTCATACCTTAAGAGAAATGTTGATGACTTGAAACATGGCACGAAATCGACAAGAATAAAATCTTCACAATGCTAGGCTGCTATGTCTTCAACTAACTTTAAACGTCATAGGCTTGAAAAGATACCACAAACATCTATCCTATGACTCAAATAGTTTTGTCCACAATAAAGCTAACACTACAAATGACTCGATTGGAAATTTGACATTACAATTTGGTATGTCAATCCCTAGGTTTTGTGTTTTGGGTGTTAAAGTTTAATGAGGCCATTTTTTGTAAAATTATTTTGAAGAAAAATATTTTTGGGTTTCAAAGTCATTATATCGAAACTTAATTTTCGTTCTAATGAGTTTCATTATTTCTCTTTCGAACGAGTGTTGTTTATCGTTCTAACAAGTTTGGGATTTTAGATCTAACGTGCTTCAAATGACCATCAAATAAATTAGATCTTCTTTGGCATAAAGTTTTCGTTTGATGTTCGCTAGATCCTCGTTTGAATGAGTTTGCTTCATTCGAAATATATGGCCTAACTCATTCGAACAAGTTGCCTCTTTCTTTTGTGTCGTCTCCTTTTCACATTTTTCTATATAAACAAGGGTTGGTACAATTTATTTTTAATCAAAGTTTATGAAAAAAGATGAGAGAGAAAAAGAAAAGCCTTTTTAACTGCGTTTACACCCTAATTTACGTGACCCAAGTTTTGACGTAATATAACAGTTTGAGATCTCATGCTTTGAGCACCAAGATTAGTTCACTCTTCATACATTTGAGCATCATTTTGCACGATAGATTCCATGTAACTTCATGATGGATACTAGATAGATGTTGGTGGAAATCAAGACGCAGGAGGCCTGCGTTGTGAAGCCATTGGTGGATTCCTGCAATTGTTGCGAAGAAGGTTCAAGTAGTGAAGACTACAATATAATTAAAGGGAGTCGAGTCAATGAGCAAGAGTGTATGTTATTATTGTTTAATCATAGTGGACTTTTCATATGCTAGGCCATCAGAGATTTTTACCATTGCGATTTTTCATCGTACATCATGGTGTTGTGTGATTATTTATTTTATTCTTGCATGATCACCTCGATGTATGATTAGGAATGATAAAATTGGTCTATTGTTTACACAATAATTGCCTAGTTTGTACTTAAATTAAAATTACTGTAATTGCTCATTTAGTTAAATTAGTTGGTTTAAAATTTTGATTTTGGTAGTCCTATTTACAAGCACTTGCATTCTCAAAATGATTTTTTTTTAATATGCATAAGAACATAACATACATGGACCAAATAAAATATCAACTAGATGTGAAAATCCCAAACATATTTTTGGAAATCCAAAACAAAATATTCTAAAAGACAAAGTTCTTTCAATCAATTCAAGAAGACAAACAAATCACATATGAGTTATCAATATTGGTAGGTATGAAATATAAACTCACATATGACACAAAAGTACGTAGCCTAGCATAAGATATACAAAATTAAATGCTAATTAGGTTGTTATAAAAAACACACTGCAACCTCTAGCATTTGGATGTGGAGGGAACCAATTGTGTGAATTTTATTTTCATCTGAAATATCCTTCCTAAACCATACATGACTCACACGAAGATCCTTAGGTTCAAATGGGGCATTAGCCATAATTTTATTTTCTTTATCTCTCTTTCGTTTACCCACTTGATCAAAAATGTTTTGACTCTTTTTAGCCCAAATTTGTCTTTTAACTGGTTTAAGTACAATTTTTCTAGAATCACAAACTTTTTAACCCTTGTTGTTCCCCACATAATTCTTACTGTGGCCATTTCGATCAAGATGCGCACCGCTTGCGCTTCCTCTATTCTGCCTCCCGAAGGGGGATTGAAAGGTCTCAAGCCCTTTCTTAGGAATGTTTTGGCCGTCGTCGGTATGGGGTAAATGTAAAGAGATGGAGTCGCCAGCCTATTTTGCACAAAATAGGAAAAAGAATGTGTTTCCACCTCGAGAGAGCGGCATCGAAGAAAAAATGATGCATATGAAACCAATAGTTCGAAGGGTTCGGGGGCTAAGTTACAGAATGGGAAGGTGTTAGGTACCCATCCCGCCCTTTCAGTCTCTCATGGTCTTGTGTTATTGTTTTCCTTTATTTCTCCATGAAGTGTGTGTGCACGTGTATATATAATGGATATCGAAATCGTTCAACTCATACCATGGAAAAGATATCCATAGGAATGTTCCCAGAGTAATATATAGAAAATATGATTGATGCAGTTATCGCGATATTGATCGTTATGTTGAAATGATAATATGTGTTGGATGAAATGTTAAGAAGAATTACAAACATAATATGTATACTAATGCAAGAATATGGAAATGGGGGAATTAGAAAAATTGGAAGATTTAGAAAAAGTTAAAAATTGAGAAGTTGGAAAATTGGACTCGAGTCTCAGGTTTTAATTCGAAATGCATACGTAGAATATAAAGGCATCAAAGTCCATGTAGTTTTCATGAGGCATGGGGGTGGGGTTTATCCCATAGATTCGAACGGGACTTTTTTATAGGTGTGTGTAGAAAAATGTGTTTTAGTTTTGAAAAGTTGTGATGGATAATCCCGTTCGGAATTTATGGGTGTAACCCTCTTTTTGTTTATTTTGGGGTTCTTTTATAGAAAATAAAGTATGTGTAATATACTAATAAAAATCTAAGATGTTAAAACTAAAGTAAGAACTAGATTAAATCTAATGTATTTAATGCAATAACAAGAAATTAAAGAGGGAGGGAAGGATTTGGACCTTCTTTGAAGATTGATCTTTAATCTTGGATGAACTCCTCTGAATGTGAGATGAAGTTTGGATCAGATAGAATGATATTTGCCAAATTGGGTATGAATAAGAGGGGAATGTAAGCAGGAAGAAACTTCGCTAATTTTGAGGGAATGTTGCTGAGATCACTGATGATGATGGATATGACGTGTGCTCTGGAAGTGATGTTATGCCCTCTATTTATAGGGTAAGGGGTAGTGCCGATCGACATAATCCCAGCCCTGCCAATTGATAGGTGACCCTAGACACACTACCGATAGGGAGGAAAATGGACCTGCTAATTGACAGTATCATAAAAATTTTCCTAGAAAAATAGTCATAGAATGTAATCCGTTGATCCAAATCATGCACGGGGCATACCCTTAGAAAGATAATTCACACACCTTCAAGAGTCCTTTAGATTGCTCCTGGGTTCTGGAGTTGACTTTGGGTCAAATGTGGCCTGAAAGCACACGTCATTCCTTTGGACGGGAGATCGTCGGACGAAAATGGATCATTCTTTCGCATGGTAAGTTAGAATAGTGCATGGGGTAGATTGTTGGAAAGTTTAAGAGATGTACTTCAAAATTACAAAGAGCTTCACTCGATTCAGAAAGATGGCTTTGGTCAATTGGGGCCCAAAAGTGCCAAATGACCTCTCAGAGAAAAATAGATCGATCATCCATTTCGTAAGTCAGAATCGTACATGGGGAGGACCATTGGAAAGGGTATTCAGTTCCCTTCGTAGATTAATTCAGTCTCATTCAAGCTAAATAGTTGACCTTGGTCAAATGGGGATCGAGAGCGCCCAATTTCAAGGGAAACGGATCATTCCTTTAAATAGTTATGCTTATTTGTGCATTGGGTAGACCATTAGAAAGGAGTTTTAGTGCCCTTTGAAGATTCAAAGAGCTTTCGCTCTGATGATGAAGTTTATTGGGGTCAAATTGGTGCCCAAGAGCTCTCGGTGGCCTCCAAATTGATTTTTAGTAGTAAAATGGTTCGTTCATCTGAATCATTATGCCGATTCATGCACCGGGTGGACTGTTGGAAAGGGGATTCAGAGCCCTTTGAAGATTCAATGAGCTTTCACTCTGACAATATAGTTAACTAGAGTCAAATGGGTCCTCTGAATGCCTAATGACCTCTAGATCGGTACTCGAAGTATAACCTAGTGTTTGTAGTGGAATAAGGCGATTCTAGGGACCTAAGGAGAGACTTAGGGGTGTGCTAGAATGTGGTGTCTACATATCCCCTCAACAAGTGAGCTTGGAACAAGTGAAATCCATCGAATAGACACCACATGAATGTTTAGAAGGTTGATATTACGGACATAAGGGACAAAGATGATCGATTCAGAGGGTCGAGGCTAATTTTGAGCACCTAAAGGGAATGATAGGGATGGCCAATTCTATAGGCCAAGGTTAATTTTGACCTAAAAGAGCCGATGACCGAAGGCCAGGGTCAATTTTAACCTAAAAGAGGTGATGATCGAGGGCCGAGGTTAATTCTGACCTAAAAAAAGGTGATGACCGAGGCCGAGGTCAATTTTGATGTAAAAGAGGTGATGATCGAGGGTCGAGGTCAATTTTGACCTAAAAGACGTGACGACTGAGGGTCGAGGTCAATTCTGACCTAGAAGAGGTGACGACCCAAGGCGGAGGTTAATTCTGACCTAAAATAGGTGATGACCGGGGGCTAAGGTCAATTATGATCTAAAAGAGGTGATGACCGAGGGTCGAGGTCACTTATGATCTAAAATAGGTGACGATCGAAGGCCGAGATCAATTCTGACCTAAAAGAGGTGACGAGTGAGGCCAAGGTCAATTCTGACCTAAAAGAGGTGATGACTCGAGGCCGAGGTCAATTTTGACCTAAAAGAGGTGACAATTCGGGGTTGAGATCAATTATGACCTAAAATAGGTGAGGATCGAGGGCCGAGGTTAATTCTGACCAAACGGAGGTGATCAATACTGAGGGTCAAAGCCAATTTTTATGGCCTAAGTAAAGACTCTATTAGGGATATTTATCTTGCGATTCCCCTAAAATTTTAGGGGAGCATTTATTTTTGAGTTTTAGGTCCTGCTGGGGGAGAGAAAATAATTCGAGGGTTGGATGCTTCTTAGCTGGGGAATTTTCAATTTTTGGCGGTGTCCTTGGAGACATTGTTGTTGTGCAATTGATTTCAAGAATTCCACTGGGAGGTAAGAGTTTCGTTGGGGAAATGAGTGTGGTAAAAATGCTTTTGTTGGTGAAAAAGGTTCTAAAATTCACTTGGTAATTTTAGGATTTTTTCAAGATTTTTGGGATTTTCAAGCATTTTGGGGGAATTTTTGTACGACATTTCAGGAATGGTGCTAAACGGTAGTGGCACAGTCTTTTGGCGTACCTCGAGTAGGTGGAGGGACAGTGCCGATCGGTGGGTGGCAGGGAGATGCCTATCGGCATGCCCCTTAGCTTCCTATAAAAAGGGGGCGAGTTTTCCTCATTTTTCATAGTTTTCTAACCTGCCGTCTTCTATAATTACTTTATGCCAAGCATTTTAGTGTTACAAAATCAAGAGATAGCTGATTTCTCAAGCAGCATAACACATATGGCGTGACTCAATGTTGACGATAGGGCGAACATGGAATGAAGGGCTAGGGTGCCCCTTGAACCGGGCAACAAAAATTCTTTTGACTCACTCGAGCCTATTGTGGATGAGCGGAACCTCTTGCGTGAGCCATCATGTCATTGTTCTTCTAGGGTGGTGAACCCTAGTGGCTATGTAAGTATTGACGATTTTTGGTATTTTTTTCTTCTTCCTTGGTGACATTCCTTTTTTCTTGGAATTTTAACAAGGGTTTTTTTCCTTTTTGTATTTGACAATCTGATGTTTCTATGTCAACTATGCATGCTCGAGGGACGATGGGGCTTAGAGACGTTTAGGAGAACCTCCCGTCAATGGTGCATTGGGTGGTGTCATCAGTAGATTTTAGGAAACTGGCATCTGCATTGGATGAGATACCTCGTTCTACGTCTTTTCTTTGTGCTCTGGAGGAGAGGTGGTGGGACACCACCGACACCATGCATTTTGGATTTGGGTATATGATGGTGACTCCGCTAGACATGTAGGAACTGCTGAGGATGGACTGCGATGAAGTATAGATAGAAGTGGACAAGACCTTATAAGTTACGCTAAAGGCGGCGACGACGGCGTTGGGTGATGTGGAGAGGGTAGTCTTTGGGGAATCTCTTCGTTTGTCTCTTCTGAGGGAGTTATTGTTGAGTCGGAGGATTGATGAGGAGGACGGGTTATAGATATAGATGATGTCCCAATTATTTATTCTGCTTATGTTGGGTTTTTTTCAAGTGGCAACGAGTGAGGACGTCGTCCACTTGTGGCTTTTGCAATTTTTAAGGGTGTTTTCGAACGTCCCTCTTTATGACTGCGGGAGCCTGACCTTGGAAACCCTTTATTATTCTCTTGATATGTCCAGCCCGTTCTACCGATAAACTTTTACTGGAGCCATATATCTTCTCGAGGCATTCTTTATTTTGTGCATTTTCCATTATGCATTCGCATTTTTCTTTAAGCGTCTTATTCTTGGTTTCTTGATTGCTGACCTTTTATCCTTTGCAGATGTGGTTCTACGGGGTGATTGGGTTTAACACCCAATTAATAGCTTTGAAGTATGAGCCTGTTGGGGACTTCTTTCGAATGTATCGGTAGTGGAGGACCAATCGGCAGTCGAAGAAGTCTCTCTCTCTAGAGACGGTGCGTCAGGTCTTGAATGGCTTGACAAACGAGTGGGTAAATCCTTCTTTCTCTTCTGAGACCATTTTTTCTTTATGATATTTTCTTAATATTAATCTTTCTCTATTAAGGAATTTGCAGGTGACCTTCTATCTATAGGGGATGACCATCCAGCAGACAGGGTGACGGGAGGGAACGTGCAGCTGCGATGGTTGATGGGTACGTTTGATACCTTGGAGAGAGGGTTGCGGGGCAAATAAGGTGACATCCAATTATGTTTCTTTCCCTTTCGGGATTTTCTTGAAGGGTCTTCACTGATTGTGGGAGCTTGGTGTTGACCATATTGCATGCTTGATGTAACGGCATTGTACTTGAAAAGAGACTCAAAAATGCAAAAAGATATTCACATTTCGCTTGGTTATCTTGATTTAGTGGCTTACTCTACATGCATTTTAGTTTGCTGAGGAGTTTTTATTTTGAGAAAGAGTAGGAAAAGTGTGTTTTTTGGAAATTTGTTAAGTATGTTTGAGTAGAAGATGGACCTGGTGGCTTGACTAAAAAAGATCTTCCCTTTTGAAGGGATTTATTTTGAGAAGAAGTCGTAAAAATGAACTTTTTGAAAATTTTTGAGTAGTGGAAGGCCTTGGCGGCTCAATTGGCATGTGGATTAGGAGATAGAAAGTTGGGTTGTAAAGTGGTGATTACTGTCTTTATTGGATTGTGTTGAATCTGGTGTGTTAAAGAAACTGTATTGATACTGGCTATGCTGGAGCCATCATTCTGGGCTTGGTTTCAAAAATGTTATTCGTGACTGGGGAGCTACTGGTGGACAAAAAACTTACAACCATTTCTTCTTGGATGCCGTATCGTCGCAATCCTATGGCGATGATATTAGCAGAGACTTTGAACGGTCTGGATGTCTGACGGTAAGGTCGTTCTAACTTCCTGAGGGGTAGCCCTGTAATGTTGTTCGTGTGGCTGTCGAAGAGGTTTCGTATGGCATTCCCACCGGAGTATCCTTTGCCAATTGTGCCAAACTTCTTTTCACGCTACTTTAACAGTATAGGCTTGGATATTGAGAGCTGGGAAAATTCATTTGTGAAGCATAGGGCTCAAGGCTTGAGTTGGTCAGTGCCTTAGTGGGGGAACTGCTGCTCATTCTGGAACTGGGGGAATACTAGTATGTTAGGTTGGTTGGCCTTAGGCAGACCTCTTTCTACTCTTCTTGGACGCTCTTGCGCCAATTTGGCTAGGAACAGATTGTGACACCGAGGACACTGGATTTTTTTCCCATGGAGGATTTGATAGAGAATATGCGCATGCGACTTAGCTCTCTGTGGGAAAATCGCCGACCGTTGACCTGTCCATCACAATCTGTTGGAAGAGTCTGGCATATTTTGGGGGAGTACATGAAGTGGTTGTGGAGAAAATTAGTTGCCAAATTCTGGCTGTGGAGACTGGTCAAAGGTGGTTCGCCATATCTGACACCATTGAGGGAGGTGTTGTGGTTTTCCTTAGGCTGGTCCATGCTTTTCAATCTATAGAGAGTTTGTGGCACTCTATTCGGGTAGGGGAAGTTGGGGACCCCGGGATGTGGGTGATGATGGGGTTGGTTCCTCTGGCAGTCGTAGGTAGGACTCTTTTTATTTGTAAAGCTTTTATAATGGGTTTTTGGTTCTGTGTTTGGCAATAATTTGGAAATATTATTTTAGGTGTAGTGGGGCTTGTTTTTATTTGGTTTTTTCGAAAAGTGGGGATAGGTTGGCAAGGGAAGTTGTTTGACTCCCTATGTAATTTGTACTGAAACTTCCCAGAATTGAAATAAAAAAGTTTTTGATCATCCAGTTGTCCCTCTTGATGAGTTTTGCATTTGAATTATCTATACCAGTCGCTAAGGCATACATAATCCTTTTGCTCATGTGTATGTTGAAATGAATAGTCATTCTCAGGGATAAGAAAAGAATAGAATTTTATAAAAAAGAAGGGGTCGTGCTCATGTGAAGCATATGAGCTACCTACGTATCTTTGAGGTTTTTAAAAAGTTTCATTTTCAAAAGCAAAAGGTTTTTCAAGAGGATCATGTACCACGTAGTTCTGAGTAGATGGAAATGGAGATTTTTGTTTAAGAATAAAAGGGAGATGAGAAGATTCGTAGCACGTCGAGATTTTAAACTAGCGATAAAATTCCTTGAGACGGTCCAGATTGACTGGATGGGCCATCTCTTCGTCATCAAGGTCAATGAGCATGGCGGCACTATCTAACAGGATCTTCTTTAGGATGTAGGGGCTTCTTCAATTGGGTTAAAATTTCCCTCTGGGGTCCCAGATGGGCTCTATAATTTCTTTAAGGGCTAAGTCCCCTTCTTGGACACCACGGTCCTTGACTCTATTTTTGAATAATCGTGCTATCCGATAATGGTACCCTTGTATATGATATAGAGCCTTCAGTTTCCTCTCGTCTAATAGTGATAGCTCGTTGAGACAGCTTTGATGCTAGTCTTCCTTGCTTTCAAGCATTATGCACGGTGAAGGGATTTCCAGTTCCATGGGTATAAATGCTTCAATGACGTAAACTAGAGAGTAAGGGGTAGCCAGAGTAGATGTTTGAACTGAAGTGAGGTAGCCCCAGAGGGCATACGGGATCCAGTTGGCCCAATCTCGATAGCTTTCGATCATCTTATTAATGATGGCTTTGAGTTTCTTATTATCAGCTTCAACTACACCGTTGGTTTGGGGTTAGTAGATTGAAGATTTGTGTCTCTGAATCTTATACTCGTCGACCACTTCTATGACTTTTGATTCGATATGAAACCCATTATCAGACACCAGCTCATGCAGGACCCCATATCGATAGATAATATTTTTCTTGATGAGATTGGCCACCTACTTGACATTCAGAATTGTATATGACTCGTCTTCAACCCATTTAGTGAAGTAGTCAATGGCAACTAGGATGAACTCTTGCTTGTTGGACGCTTTAGGTGTAACCTTCCCTATGATGTTGATTCCCCATTGTGAAGAACGGCCAGGGAGAAGTCATTATATACAATTCCCGTGGAGGGCAAGTGTTAGAGGTTGGAAAGTTTTTGGCATTTGAGACATCTCTGAACATAGGCAGTGCAAACTTGCACCATAGTAGTCCAATAGTAACCCTGCCGAATGATTTTCTTAGCAACCATATGTCCATTCATTTGGAGTCCGCACTCCCCGCTGTGGATTTTCTGCATCACCTCTTCTATATTAGCCCCTGTAATGCAGTGTAAATAGGTTCCATAGAAGTTTTATTTGAACAGTGCTTTATCGTAGACAATGTACTGGGCAACCATTTTGCAAAGGGTTTCTCGATCTTTCTTGTCAGAACCTTGGGGATACCTACCATGCTTGAGGAGCTGCTAAATATCATAGTACCAGCAGTAGACCATATCAGGATCATATTCTATGATGAGCTCAATGTGGTAGCAGTGGGTTGGTTTATCTTGATTTTGGACTATGAAGGGGCCATTGTTATTCCTTCAGTCATTTCAACCGTGGAAGCTAAGGTAGCAAAGGCATCGACTAGGTTGTTCTTTGCTCAGCCAAGTAGTGGAAGGTGATTTCTTGAAATTAGGAGGCTAGCTCTTCTAGGTGGGCATGAAAGGGTAAAAGTTTCTCTTCCTTGACTTTCCATCTCCAGAGTACTTGACCGATGATGAGGGTTGAATATCCATAAACATCTATGTATCAAATTCCTTTTTTTAGGAAAACTTTGAGACTTACTGTGCACACCTCGTATTCAGTCATGTTATTGGTGCAGGGAAAATCCATCTTGATGGCAATAGGAGTGTGAGAGTCATCAGGGGTGATTAGGAGGATCCCAATGCCATACAATTTCTTATTGGCAGTGCCATCGAAGAACATTTGCCATCAAAGATCTTCTTGGGAGGTACAAACGATATTCTCATCCAGGAACTCAGAAATCCAGGCATTGACTTCTCCCATAGGGTAGTCATCAAGGTAATCAGAGAAGGCTCTTGTCCGGCCCCGACTTAATTAACTTCAAACAATCCTTTAATTTAGAGATAAATTCCCTTAATGGATACTTTATTTTAATTCTCTCTGAAAATAGCACCGTATTTTTTTTCAAAAGCATGTTTGGATAAAAACATAGCTACCTTAACATGTAATTTACAAGTACTAAACAACTTTACATACAAAAGTTCTTTTGTTTAACATTTACCCAAAAAATCTTGATGATATTCAACCCTTATTAGATATCCGTCACTCCCCCATTTTATGGTCCTAACTTGGCAGTGAACTCCAAACGATAGGCATACCTAAAACATAACATTGTAGGAGTGTAAGCAATGCAAGCTTAGTGAATGACCTTATACCACACATATAACCAATTTGAATAATCATTTTTATTTTCTAATGTTACGACCCAACAGGAATTATGTAACTCTCGCAAGCCTGTACCCTCCAGTCCAATTAACTCCCAATTAATGGGGATACCACATCCCATAATTAGGCCCTAGTACAATAAACCTTTAAGTTGGATCAACGGGGCCATCGCATCTCGTAGGACCCACAACATTCCTTAATACTAGATAGAGGTCCCACCTCAGTCCATAACATTAGATAACATCATTTAACATTTTAATCCACAGTTTCTAACATTAGCTAGAGGTCCCACCTCAGTCCATAACATTAAATAACATCATTTAACATTTTTAATTATACGCATATGTTTCATAATACCACACCACTCCATAAGCATCACCACACATGTATTTAACTACACAATTCCATATGAAAATATAAGCATCTATATTTCATAGGACAGGTCACTCACCTTGAATTTGGTATTAAGATTAATACCAAAACTATTTTTTTGGTATGGTAGTGTTAGCCTCTTCCCCACCTAACAATTCAACATCATTAGTATTTGAATACACCAAATCACATTAAATGCAGTAACACAACACATCAATTGGTCAATCTGACATAACTAAAAAGTTATTAAATATAATACTTCACATTTATATAACACCTTATTCATTAGAGTTCTGACACAATTTACGAAATTAAATTACGAATTCTCTAGATGAAGTTATGCCCGTTTTATTACAACTTTTTCCAAATCATTTTTGGAGAAAAATAACAACAAAACTTCAACTTCAACACAACCCCCAAGCCAAAACAAAAGTTATTTTATTCTCCCCTTCAATTATATCATACTCATATATGTTCTCTAACATTTCCAATTGGAATTTCTTGATTTCAACAAGCATTTAATGATTCATGCCATTTTTAACACATCTAGGTCTGAGTAGACCATCAAAGCATAACTTAAAATTTTTCAAGCATATATAATGTCCCCCTCGGTTATAAATCATGGAAACATATATTAAACATATTTAATAATATAAAATTAAAGTTGCATAATTTTTATAGTTCATTTACTAAGTCAAGCAAAACATCAAACACCAGGTGTGCGCACTTACACTTTTGGGGTAGATTTTATACCTGAACTTCAAACTATCACCCACGATTCATTTCTTGGTATTTTAACATAATTTTAGGGTATGATATACACATATGAGTATATTTTAATCTCCAATTGGAATTTCTCAATTCCAGTAAGTACACAAAAAGATATAGAAGTTGGAATACACAAGGTTTCTAAACAAAGCGATTTTGAGGGTTTACACGTTTAACTTTGCCTGAACTTGCATCTATCCATACATAACCACAAAGTCTTGAAAGTTCAACAATTAATTGATGATTTATACCATTTTAATCAGTAATAACAGAAAAATATGACAAGATTTAGCGATAGAATTACCTTAAGGACTTTTTCGTAATTTCCTACGATTTTTTCTCCAATTTCTCCTCGCTTTTCCCTTCCTAAGCTCCCCGGTTTTCTCTCCTCGGGAAAAACTTCTCATGGATGATTCTGGAAGACGGAGGAGGTCATATTAAAAGGTTTAAAGTCGGCATAAGGTCACTTCCTCTTGATCCAATGAAAATATGAGATGTGGTGCCATATAAGATAAAATACCATTTAAAGCTAAATTACCACTTTACCCCATGTTTGTAAAAAGATAATATCTTCACACTCGAATGTACGTTTAATGAATCATTTATTGTTTTATAAACTTAACTCATGTATCTACAACTTTGATATTTTGTGATTTCCCCAAATCATAACACTAGTACGCCTAATTTAGGCTCAAACAGAAGAGTAGCAATTTATCAAAAATCTCAAACTTTTCATATTTGACCTAACATCGCCAATTTCGCACCAACCCCCTAGTTTACTTTTATAAAAATAATGATGCATTAGAAACATATTTTCATGATGCATTTTAACACATAACTAATCATATGATCTAAACATGTTATCCTCGATCATAATCTCAATTAGCATCTAATGTAAACAACACATATATCACATGAGTATGCATCCCCTAAATATGGTAATTAACATATTTAACACCCATCACCAAACTTATAACTTATAACTCATAACTTATACTTAATCATGTAATTAACATACATAATCATGTTTTAGGGCCTTACAGCTCTTCCTTTCATGGCTTTCTGCGTGACATACATAATATTGAATTCGGCTAAAAGAATCAACCAATGGGCCATTTGACTGGACAAGGAAGGCTTCTCAAGTAGGAACTTAATAGGATCCATTCGGGATACAAGTTTGATAGAAAAGGCAAGAATATAATTTGTAATTTTGGGGTGATCCAGACAAGGGCGACACATGCTTTTTTCAAAGTAGTGTAATTAACTTTGTACCTGGCTAACCTGTGACTGGCTTAGTAATTGGCTCTCTCGTTAAGGGATTCTTTAAGTTATTGGGCCAGCAAAGCCCCAACTGCGGTATCTATCACGGTTAGGTATATGAGTAGGGGAAGACCAGGTTGTAGTGGCATGAGTACCAAAGGTCGGGTTATGTATTGCTTGATTCGATCAAAGGTTTCTTGACAATCTTCTTTACAAACTTTGGTGGAATCCTTTCAGAGGAGTTTGAAGATGGGTTCACAAATAGAAGTCAACTGGCTAATGAACCGGATGATATACTGTAATTTTCCTAGGAATCCTCAGACTTCCTTCTTCGTTTGGGGTAGTGGAATTTCAAGTATGGCTTTTATCTTTGGCAATATCTTCTTTTATCCCTTTATCAATAACCATGAATCCCAAGAGCTTCCCTTTGGTGATGACGAAGATACATTTTTGTGGGTTAAGTCGCATTTGATATAATCGCAGTCACTCGAAGAACTTCCGGAGAGCGGGACATGACCCTCTCTATTCTTAGACTTGAAAATCATATCATCTATGTAGACCTTGACTTCTTTATGTATCAAATCATGTAAGATGGTTGTGGCAGCCCTCTGGTAGGTAGCCCCGGCATTTTTTAGACCAAATGGGATAAAAAAAGGGTTCCCCAAGGGATGATGAGTGTGATTTTATCTTGACGATTTGGGTGCATATTGATTTGGTTATATCCAAAAAGCCCATCAATGAATAACTTAAGAGTGTGACTAGTTGTGTTGTCCACGATCATGTCGATATTGGGTAGCGAATAATCATCCTTTAGAGAAGTCTTGTTCAAGTCTCAGTAGTCAACGAACATGCGAACTTTCCCTCTTGATTTTGGAACGAGTACGATATTGGCTAGCCATACAGGATATTCGATCACACGAATGAAACCCACGTTCAACTGTTTGACCACTTCTTCCTTAACTTTGAGTGACCATTTAGTACGGAGCTTTCGCAGTTTTTGTTTGACTGGTTTGCAGTTTGGGAGAGTTAGAATCTCGTGCTGGGCTATCTCGAGATTAATGCCAGGCATATTGTCATAGGACCATGCGAAGACATCCACAAATTCCTTAAGTAATTATTCGAGTTGTGCATGATCGTTAAGGGTGGACCATATCCTAATCTCACGCAATTGGATACTTGAACCGAGATTAATAAAAATAGTTTCATCTTCATTAACTTGAACGTGGTTATGTTATTTATTATTAACCTTATTAAGACTAGTTAAGAATTATTCATTTGCAAAATCATCATCATCAAGAGTTTTATTATAATTAAGACAATTAATATAAGGCACAACGAAATACTCAAAATCTTCGTTTATTTCATTAATAGGAAAAATAGCATTGAGAACCTCATCAAAGGAGGTTTCGATTACATCAGAGTAAGGATGAACAACAAGAGAAGAGGAAATAGGATAAACATCTAGGCTGGATTGAATTTCAGTAGGTGACATGGCATAGCATGCCGGTTGAGGAGAGGAGCATCAGTGGTTTTGATCAGACGGGATGGATACGATAATGTAATGATTGAGTGGATCATGTAGATTTTTAGCCCCAATGTCTACAAATTGAATGAATCTTCGGAGTCACTTCCTTCAAAATCTCCATTATCGACTATGATCTCTTCAATGAGTGGTTTCACATGGTGCTGGGAACTTTCGACCCATGAGTAGCTATCTTGGAAAAAGATCTCCATTCCTAGTTTCATCTTCTTGTTCACATAATCATACGATGGTTCAGGAAATCCGTAGAAAGGTAAATCTTCACCATCTCTAATGAATATTTGGTTTAAACAATCCCTTGAGACAGTCCTGACATTTTCTATCCTTCACTTCAATCGAGGCTGGCGAATCATTCTGAGTTCTTCTACTGACGACTGATAGCCCAGGCCACAAGGAGGAAAAGCTTTCTTTAACATAATAGCTTCAAGTAGCCCTTGTTGTCTTAATTTTAGCCCCAGTCCGGGCATGAAGTGCATATTTTTGAATATCTGGATCGCATTTATATTTCCATGAGGGTTATACTCTGGACAAATCTTATCTTTGAAATCGTCCCCTACTAGGAGTAAAAGTGGTTTAACTTGGACATCTGACATAAGCATATCATTCACCCAATCATGTATCTCAAGTATTGTATTACTGGTGCCTGCATTCTCGGCATTGTCATCGTTGCCCAAGATGGTGATGACCTACCCATTAGCGAAGAATTTCAGTTACTGATAAAGGGAAGAAGACACACCCTTAATCCTATGAACACACGATCGTTTGAGCAATAAATTAAAACAATTTAGGATGTCGATGACTTGGAATTTAATAACCGAATTTATAGGGCTAACCCCTAATGCAAGATTTATGGATCCCATCACTTCTCTACGGGTATTATCGTAGGCACGTATAGTGGCAGAGGTTAAAGCGAGGTCGATCACTTTTAGTCCTAAACAATTAATGGTCCTTAACGAGCAGACATTAAGATTTGATCCATATCGATAAAAGTGAGAAGGACAAACTTTCCTTTGACTTTGACAGAGATGTTGAGAGAATAATTATGATTTTGTCCCAATCATGGGGATTTTTTTCAGCATTTTAGTAGAGGTCAGGGATCCTACCAAATTCACTGCTTCTTATAGCGTGGTGGAAGGAAGGACTGTGGGTCTTGTGAGTAGCTTGATCAAGGCATTTATGTGCAGGTGGAAAGACATAAAGAATCCTCATAAGGTGATGTTAGCTTGGGTTTTCTTTAATTGATCGAGGATCTTTCTCTTCTCAAGGGTCATTTTTGGCAAAGGAAGATTCTCAATACCTTTTCCTTTATTGATCGGTGATTGTGGCAGGCTTGGGACTTGGTAATGCCTCCCTAACCTGGTCATGTGGTTCACAGAAGAGGGAAAAACATAAATCATGTCTCCTCATCAATCTTGGGTTGTTCAGCCACCTTATTTATTTCTCCTAGTACCTCCTTGAATGATAGCATCCCACATATGATGACTATTGGTATAGTCTTTTCTGGACCTTGCTCTTTATCTGAATCATCGAATTCATCCCCCCATCTAGTGGCAACGGTATCATATTTCCATGAAAGGTCAATACACTCCACAACCTCAATGGGTTCTTCGTATAAGTCATCCCATTCAGTGAGGAGATGTAGAAGTGAAGGGGCCAGGTGCCCTTATAGTTTCAAAGAGTTAAGTAGCTCAGAAATGCTGCAAATATCATCAGTTTGTTGAAATAAGTATGTTGTGATCTGAACCACATCATATAAGCTGATTTTATCGGTTGGTATCACCCAATTATCTGACTCTCGAGCCTATTTTCGAGCTTCTAAGAATAATGCACTGAATATCTAGCAGTTAATGGTCATCTAGGTTTTCAATTTCAATCCCAACTCTAGGAGTTCAAAACTTTTGATAATTCCATATTTGTCCCTCCAGAATGTGTATGAATAATGATACATGCTCTGGTAAGGAGTGATAGGTCCTGATTAGCAAAACTGGTGGGGTATAGCAGAAAATATGGGCACACTTGGAGAGGCCGAGGAGAGTATATAGGTATGATGGGTGATTTTATTGGTATGATCTGGGTAGATGAGTAAAATTCTGGGTCTTCTTCTAGGAAGATGGCATTTGTAAGATTTGGTAGTGGATTTTGGGTAGTGTTTGGTTTAGGATTGGCTGGTGGGGTGATGATACCCCGGTCAATCAGGCCTTGGATCATATTTCGGAGGTGGAAACACTGGTCGATGGTGTGGATGGTAGTTTGATGAAAGTCATAATGGGCATCTTATTTGAAATTTTTAAGAAGTGTGTTTGGTAATGGACGAGGGTCCAATGGTTTGATGACATTTCGACTTAAAGGGGATTGGTAAACTTTGGAGATGGGAGCGTGAAGCTCGATGTATTCCTTTCAGACTGGGTTAGGGAGACTTTCTGGTGTCCATGAAGTGGCAGATTGAGAGATGTTGTTGGTGGTTGAAACTGAGGTATTAGCCGGCTTCTCATACTTTCTGGCAGTGAACTATCCAGACACTTTCTTCGGTTCAACTTCTATCTTGGTAAGACCTTCTTTGATCTCCAATCCTTCTTCTCGGAGGGCTCAAAAATGAGGATAAGACTATCCTCCCATCATCGCTCGGACATAGGGTAAAAAATTATTTTTTACAATGCTGACCTGCTCCTCTTCGGAAGGTTGGTTGGTTATGGTGGCTACTTTCTCTCTCCACCTTACTATGAAGTTACTGATTGATTCACCAGGGTTCTATTTGGGCATCTCTAAATCACGACGGGTAACCACTAACTCTTCGTTGTACTTGTATTGTGACATGAATTCGCGGGCAACATCCTCCTAACTGTGGATTCTAGACTCCTCAATAGATAAAAACCATCAGAGAGCGATGTCTTTCAAATTTTATTGAATATTTGGGACATTATTTCCTTGGAGGCCCCTAGGAGAATCATGTTTTGGTGATGACTGTGGAGATTAACAATTGGAGGTCCACTACCTCTAAACTTCTCGATGTTAGGCGTCTTGAACTTTTTCGACAACCTTGCTTTAGGATATAGAGACATGGTGTAGTCCATGTAGTTTCCAAAGATTCTGACTTGGTCAAACTTCTTGGTCAACATCTTAAGGTCCTCCTTGACCTTGTTCAATTCTTCCTCCTTCGGATCAATCGTCATGGGTAAGTTAGCCCATAGCTCGGCAAGATTCGACATAAGAATATGGCATGGTATCTACCCATTAATGGGAGGAGCACGTAGAGTGTGTTGATATTTCTCGAGAACCCAAATAGACTCAGGTGTGGGAGAATCCATATCGCAAGGTAAGAGGATCTTAGGCTCTTCAAAAATAGGGACCCGATTTCATTGCATCTCATGAACCTCAATTTGAAGTTATCAATCTTGGCAGTGAGTTGAGCTAGAAGCGTCATCAAATCTAGCTATACAATAGGTCCCTAATATGTGTTCTCTATAGAAGATGGATGAAGGTGAATTTCGATCTTGGAGGTAAAGAGGTAACTGATGGAACCTCAGGGCGGTTCAATAAAAGACCGAAGCTAATTGGGAGCCAGGCCAAGGGTATGTGATCGACCTAAGGAGGATACAAATTTATTTTTGAAAAAGAGGAAGGGAAACTGTTATTTGTGAAAAGGAAGAAAATGTTTTTGACATTTTTTGAAAAATTGGGGAACAAAATGTTTTGGGGTAAAAGGGAGGAAAAATAATTTTGGTACGAGGAAGGGAAAAATGTTTTTGATATTTTTGATAAAAAAGGGATAAATTTTTTTGACACTTTTTGGTAAAGAAAGAGGAAAGACGAGAGATGGATCTCATCATGATTATTATTATATTTATTATGTTCTCACTTGTATTAGGTCTACCTAAATGCAAAAAGAAATTTTGGATGGGACCCGATCCTGACAAAATTGGATTTGAAAAATATGTAAAAACAAGGTTAGACTTGTTACCCGGCTCATAGGCAAGGTCCCGTTTTAAAAAAATTCACAAAAATTTGGGCGGCATGCCGACCCGTCATTTCGGCAGAGTTTCGGGTAGAAATTGGAAAACTAAATATAAGTGCCCTAGGTTTGACACCTATATGAGGGTATGCAGTTGTTAGGTTAGTTGAAACGGTTCCCCCTTTGGCATGACTTCCACGATATACGTCTTGCATTTTAGGGACATTGGTACTTGTGGACAAGCCGTTTGATATACCTGGGTGTATGTGAATTGTCTCACTATATACCTCATGGGGACAATACGTGTGAGAGTGAATTCGATATACTCTACGTACCTGAACGAGTTCCCTGAGATATACCCCCATCTTGAATTCGATCAAGAAGTACAATGCGTGAGGAACCATTCGAAATACGTAGAAGGTACTTGGCCAATGGAAGGTGAGAGTCATATTGCTTAGGCTAACTATGACCTGCCAGATTAGGACCCATCACGAAGTGACCCCCTATTGCGAGACAAAATTTGGTCAATAGAAATGCTCATTAGTGATGTAGTGTGAAAAAAGCATGATTCTTGACTATTATATTATGGAGAGAGTATCTTTATTGATCATGCTAAGCAGGAAATAATATACAGGTATAAAAAGTAAACTTATACTAAGCATGGATATGTGAGAGTGAGTGGTGTGTAGCTATGTACAAGTGAGTGTGTGGTAGTGAACCTAAGCATGGTTCAATTACAAGTGGTGTGTGATAAGTGTGAGTAAGCATGAATATACACAAGTGTGATAAGTGGATGTGTGTGTTAGTGACACCTAAATATGGATTTCTAAGTGGTGTGTGCAACATGTGGACATCAGTGATCCTAGGTGCACCTCGTGTGAAGTGTACATGTAAAGCATCTATAAGTGAGTAGTGACATAAGCACGAGTTATATATGTACAAGAAATAAGATAGTAGAAAAATGGAACATACAGATAGGTGCACACGCACACAAGAAAAATAAAACACCCATGCAAACAGAGTCTACCCCCCTTATGAAAAGTAGTCCCTAGCGGAGTCGCCATTGTGGCCATCCCGATCAAGATGCGCACCGCTTCCTCTCTTCTGCCTCCCGAAGAGGGATTGAAAGGTCTCATGCCGTTCCTTATAAGTTCTTCAACTGTCGTAGGTGTGGGGTAAATGTAAACGGATGGAGTCGCCACCTTATTTTTCACAAAATAGGCAAAAGAACATGTTGTCGCCTCGAGAGAGCGGCATCAAAGATAAACTGATGCATACGAAACCAATAGTTCGAAGAGTTCGGGAGCTAAGTTACAGAATAGGAAGGTGTTAGGCACCCATCCTTCCCTTTAAGTCTCTCATGGGATTGTATTATTGTTTTTCTTTATTTCTTCGTGAAGTGTGTGTGCATGTGTATATGATGGAGATTGTAATTGTTCAACTTATACCATGGAAAAGATTGAGTGAAGTCATCCATAGGAATGTTCCCAAAGTAATATACAGAAAATATGATTTATGCGTTTATTGTGATATTAATCGTTATGATGAAACGATAATATGTGTTGGATGAAACATTAATAAGAATTACAAACATAATGTGGATAATAATGCAAGAATATGGAAATAGAGGAATTAGAAAAATTTAAAGATTTAAAAAAGTTAAAAATTGAGTTGTTGGAAAATTGGAAAATTAGACTCGAGTCTCGAGTTTTAATTCAAAACACCTACGTAGCCTATAAAGGCATTAAAGTCCACGTAGTTCGCATACGACATGGGGTGGGGTTTATCCTATAGATTCGAACGGAATTTTATTATAGGTGTGTCTGTAGAAAAATGTGTTTTAGTTTTGAAAAAGTGTGATGGATAATCCCGTTCGGAATATATGGGTGTAACCCTTTTTTTTATAGAAAATAAAGTATATGAAATATACTAATAAAAATGTAAGATTTTAATGTGTATGAACTAAAGTAAGAACTAGATTATGAATCTAATGTATTTAATACAAAAAAAAAGGAAATTTAAAGAGAGAGGGAAGGATTTGGACCTTCTTTGAAGCTTGATCTTTGATCTTAGATGAACTCCCTTCAATGTGAGATGAAGGTTAGATGAGAGAAATGAGAATTTCGAAATTGGTAATGAAGAGAAGGGGAATGTAAGCATGAATGGATTTTCACATGAAGAAACTTCACTGATTTTGAGAGAATGTTGTTGATATCACTAATGCTGATGGATCTTAAGTGTGCTATGGAAGTGAGGTCATCCCCTCTATTTATAGGGTAAATTTTGGTGCCGATCGACATAGTCCCAGCCCTGCCAATTAGCAAGTGACCCTAGACACACCACCGATAGGCAAAGAAATGGACCTGTCAATTGGCAGTCTCGTGCAAATTTTCCCGGGAAAAATGGTCATAGAACATAATCCATTGATCTGAATCGTTCATGGGTCATCCCATTAGAAATTTAATTCAGAGACCTTTAAGAGTCCTTTGGACTGCTCTCGGGTCCGAGAGTTAACTTTGGGTCAAATGTGGCTCGAAAGCACACGTCAATCCTTTGGACGGGCGATCGTCGGACAAAAATAGATCGTTCGTCCACCCGCATAGTAAGTCAAAATTATGCATATGGTGGACCACTAGAAAGGTTAGGAGATGTACTTCGACATTGCAAAGAGCTTCGCTCAACTCGAAAAGTTGACTTTGGTCAACCGAGGCCCAAAAGTGCCTGGTGACCTCTCAGAGTAAAACGGATCATTCGTCTGTACCGTAAGTCAAAATCGTGCATGGGGTTAACCATTGGAAAGGGTATTCAGTGACCTTCATAGATTCATTAAGTCTCATTCGAGCTGAAGAGTTAACCTTGTTCAAATGGAGCCCAGGATCGCTTGGTGGCCTTCAGATTAATTTTCTGGGGAAAATGGATCGTTCGTCTAAATGGTTATGCCGAGTGGACCATTGTAAAGGGGTTTTAGTTCCCTTCAAAGATTTAAAGAGCTTTTGCTCTGACGATGAAGTTTATTAGGGTCAAATTGGGGCCCAGGTGCGCCGCCCGGTGGCCTCCAAATCAATTTTTTGAAGTAAAATGGTATTTTCGTTTGAACCATTATGGCGATTCGCACACGGGGCAGACACTTGGAAAGTGGATTCAGATCCCTTCGAAGATTCAATGAGATTTCTCTCTGAAAATAGAGCTGACCAGGGTCAAACAGGGCCCGGGAGCTCCCGATGGCCTTTAAATCGGTACTCAGAGTATGCCAAGGGTTTGTAGTGGAATGAGGTGGTGCTAGGGACCTAAGTAGAGACTTAGGGGGGTCCTAGAATGTGGTGTCTACACTTACCATTCTTACCAAGGTTCAAAGGTATGTTTGATTTGAGTGAAAATCAAAAACATCCTCAAATGACAAAGTTTGTGACAATGATCTATGTGCAAACAAACTTCATAGCTATGATTAGGGGTGAAAGCGGTACGATTTGGTCGGTAAATACTAGATACCAACATCAAAACCAAACTATGGATGGTAAAAACAAACATACCGGTTTACCACTCGGTACACCAAATTTGATACCAAAACCAAACCGGTCAATATTTTGATTTTTTCGATAAGTTTTTTTTTATTTCCGGAAAATTCAATTTCACTTCGGGTTTTTGGTAAATACCGGAATTACAAGTCGGTTTTATACATTCGGAATTTTTTTTACAAGTGTCAATATTTTAAATGCGTCTACCACGTAATGATAAAACACATAAAACACGAAATATTTGTTACATACTTGCGATAATCATTCCAAATTAATCCTTACAAATGCAAAATATAAAAAAAATCAAATAGTAAACAACCAAAAACTTTTTTTGTAGTGAACAATAGATATTTATGTACTTTGTCCACCTCACTAGCAAGTAGAAATTGCCTCACAAATAGTAAACGTTTTGTGCTCTATCCACCATTTTGAACCTTTTTTTTTCTTTTTTCACTTTTATTGAAATGGGAAGTTTGTTCTAAGGGTCTTATTTATCGGTGTGTTTAAATAAATAGCGCCGAAGATATATTCATAAGTAGCACTGACAATATAAGTAAACAAGGAAGAATCAATCGATGTGTTGTGTGTTGTGTGCTGATGAGAGAAAGACATAGATGTTACCTCTAAAGCTTGAGAGAGAAAGAGTGATGGGCAGTTGCTAAGGTTAGAAAATGAAGACTTAAGGTTTTATTTTTTTGGTTACTTTTATACTTAAAAATGAATGGTTATAAAAATTATTTTTTAAAGTTATAATATTTGGTTATTATTTTTAGTTTTTTAGTGAGTAATTGGTATGGTAAATTGGTACGGTAAGTTTGGTAAGTCAATTTTTAAATAATAAAACCAAAACCAACCTATTTTTTCGCGATAATTTCAGTTTCGCTAAGATCGGTTTTTGGTATTTTAATATATGAAACCAAAACCATTTTTTGGGGACCAAAATGGTATGGTACGGTAAAAGACCGTAATGCTTCCATCCTAGCTATAATATATGTGCAAAAAAATTATGTAAACAATTACCCAACTAGATATTGATAGTAAACATTTGACGTAAGATAAATTAGTGTGTTCATCATAAACCGTTGACATCATATGTACTAAGAAAATATTTACCATATAAACTAAAGACATTCAATCCAAATCCAAATAATACAAAAAATCATATTGGAATTAAATTTATGTGTCACTAATTAAACATATCAAGGTTGTAATTCTATAAAATAATATCCATGTTGACTATAAAAATTTGAAGGAAAATACTAACACAACACATATTTGTTGTATTCACCAGAAAATGAGACAATTGTATATTCGTGACTATATTACACATCCATTAAATCGATTCACAAATTTACCCCAACAAAAGAGAACGATGTCGCTATAGCTTTAACCAAACAAACTCCCAAACATTTGCACTATATAATGAATCAATTGGTCTAGATAAACCTCCAAATATAGTATTTTAGAATCTTTATATCAATCTTAATAGAAAAAGGTGAGATTCTAATACACTATAAAATTTTAATGACATAAAAACATAATGTACAAAAGAAAAATGTACAATCAGTTATTTTACACTAGACAACAAATATTTACTACATGCAAAACAAATGGTTTAGAAATACATATCAATCTAACAAAAATATGAATTCACATGTTTGGTGTAAATCATATATATTAATTTTTTTTCAACAATATGACATAATGATAGCATGTAAACGTTCAATACAAAACTAGAATTATAATTTTTGGAAACCCTCAATTTATAAACAAATGGTTTCAAAAAATATTGAAGATTTCAAATCTACATCAATAATATATATAAAACATTATATAAATTAAGATAATGAACAGTGGACATTAAAATTTTAACAAAACAAAATTTGATCACAACAACAAAACCCAAAATGTATGAAAAACATTCAAGTATTTATACAAAAAATAAAAGGTCGAAATACAATAGGAAATGAAAATTGAAGATGAAAATAATATGGGTTTATGGTGTCAAAAATTCCTAAACAAAATTGAGTTTTTAGATTTTTCATAACGCAAATCATTTTCTTCTGTAATTAAGTGAACAAATAATCTCTTATGGGTTCAAATGAATTATCGAACAAACCATAAGTCATTTTTTAGTATGGTGAGACAATAACGATCGGGACGAATGGGTTTTTGGATGGGTCAGAATGTGTTAGAAAGGTAAAAGAAAAGAGAATTTTGCTTGACGAGTAAATAAAAAGTGGGTTTAGTTGGTGGATTTTTGGTAAAATATAAGTCGATTACTTTCCAACTTCTAACTATGGGACTAGTTTAATGGTTAAATTAAGAGTGGCGATTAATTAGGGAAAAAAATTCACGGGGAGCCCATATGTGAAGCCCCTTTAAAAATTATATATTATGCACTATTAGGGCATAAAATAATGTTGGTTATGGTTTTAGGACACTCAACTTTATTGAGAAGGCCCTTTAGTGTGTGCTTTAGGTAAAAATAACTTTTTTCGATTTTTAGTTAAATCCAATTTTATCTTCCAAACCCTAAACATGCATCTAAGTGGTTTAATCCATTTAAATAATTAAAGCATGCGGTAAAAGAAACAATTTCAGGAAAAAAATCCTATTGGGTAAAACTTTTTTATTTCACTATCAATAGTAAATCGCAACTTATAACATAGCAAAATCTGTAATGAATCTACCACTGAAAATCCACATAGACGCGTAGCGTAACTCAGTAAAGGACTCCCACAAGAACCCTCCAAAATTGCAGTTCTCGACTTCAGCAAGTCACACCCGCAAGCATCCCCAATGACCGCAATCAGTAAATGTGTTATCAATGATGAACTAACTTCCAGCAAACGTGTTCAATATCTCAACCTTTGGAATTGAGTAATTTGATCTTGAATAAACTCCGGATGATGAAGAACTTATTGGAAATTTCGTAAACTCTTCCTCTTAAAACGACTTAGCATAAGGTTATATTTATTTATGAGTAAATAAGAGTCCAAAGAAACTAAAACAAGAAAATCGGGGCGGCAGCTCGTTCGAGCGACATACCCATGTCATTTGAACAACATATTGTGTCATTTGAATGACTGCAAAACATAATTTTCCTTTTAAATTAATTCCTCGAATTTTCTTAAATTATTTTAACTCGGAAATATTTAAAATATGTTTTCACAAATATTAAATATAATTCCCGACATGTAAAAACATTTAAATCATACATCATTTAATCAAAATTCTAAATCACACAAATGCACTTAACCATTCATATCTGAGTGATCTAGAACAAACTGAATATGAAGAATGCAATTTGACTTGATTTCCTCTTCAAAGCTTTTAATTGCAAATTCTTAAACCTTTACTGTCGTAGGCTTAAATTAATCTCAAAATAAAAACTAGCCTAGACTCAATTTGTTTGTGCGAAATTAAGCCAATTACAAATAAATTGACTCGATTAGAATTTTTTTCCTACAAATCTCCCCCTTTGGCTATTCTGGGATAAAACTAAAAAAATGCTATAAGCAGTAAAAACATGTCCTATCCCATAAACCCGAAATGAAAAAAATACAGGAGATGAACAAAACTTATAGAACCGACAAGCATATGAATTTGAATTTGTCTCTGAATGTGATGTAGTAACAAATATATGAATCTATGAATAAATATACCTACACACACGAGACATAAAAAATAACCCAAGTGAAGTATGGAGGAACATAAATATATTAATAAAACATGAATAAATAAACTCCCCCAATATCACATATCTCTCTCCCTTTTTGCTGGAATAGACAAATCGTGGGGCAGACCATATCTAGTAAGAATAAATGGATAATAACAACGTGGCTAGATAAAAACATCTCAGTATCAACAAGGGAAAAAAACCATGACAATGGATAGATAAGTATAGCAGTAAATTAGGACATAACATAAGTAATAATGGAATAAGACTGTATCATCAAAACATATACATCCATGTCATCAAAACTCATTGTGCTGATATAAAACTGGAGATCCATGAGAATATGAGTACATCGCATATGAGAATAAATAAATATATCATTAATTACAATCTCAAATGCAATACATCACAAATATAATGTCTCAACTACACTGTACTAAACATCAGTATGTGTATCATCATCATCACCAGTGAATGTAGCTTCATCATGTCGTAAATCAGAAGAACCTACTCATCTGCTCTGCTTTATCCTTCTCATCTCCTCAAACTATGTTGTCATATGGGAATCTCTAAGTGTTTTGGCCTCTGCCTCATCATTAACCTAACTATAATGGTATCAAACATCTTAGTCTGGGCAGCCACCAGTGCCTGTAAGGTGTAGAAATCCTCCTCAGTATGGAGTCTGGGTGAAGATGTTGAAGGGCAAGGATGATTCATATTAGGACTAGGACCAGTGGGACCAGTTGACTGGGAAGTGCATCTAGTTCCTGAAGAGGCACCCTCAGAGGGTGGAGCTCTCGCTCTCGCCTCAACACTTAGGTAACTCTATGAATGCGTGAATGTAACGTGATCAATGAGAGCAACATCTGAGAGAAATGGATCATCCTCTAAGATAGGAACCCCAATAGATACGTATATCTAGGTAATGCGAATCCCATAAGGAAGAGTAGGGCCAATAGGGTTGCGACCATCAATGGTAATAGATGCCATCACTTGTTCCATAATGGATGGTAAGTCGATATCCCACCCCTGGGATGCATCATACATGAAGTAAACAATGTCAAATGCTATCTGGGTATGATTTATCCTATGATAGATAGAAGATGAAACAAACGATTAAGAACTCAGAAGGCCGAGTGTAGCTGACGATGAAACATAATAGTGCCCTCCGAAGGAATCTCCCATAAATAATGGTGGAGAATAACCTTATAAGATAGACCATCGTCAGTATTCCTGGGGAACACGAAATCAGGGACGCAAGGATTTTGTACCATCTCAACTATCAGATCAGCGATGATGATGATGATGATGATGATGATGATGATGATGATGATGATGATGATGATGATGATGATGATGATAGGAACGTCATGTATGGATGTCTAAAGCCCCTCTGAAGTATCGATAGCATGATAGAAGAACTCTCACACTATATCAGGATATATGACTCCATAGTCATCAAGTAAAGAATCCTACCACCTACCTATAAGCCAATGGGGTATGTCGAACTGATTATACTCTAAAAACCTAAAAACTCTTTCCCTAACTATCGACCAGATATGAAGTTCGAGCATACAGTAGTGCTCATACTCATATGTGTAGCCCATCTCACAGCTGAGAAGGGAGGTCGATTAGTGTGAACTTGATGGGAACGAGCATATGTAGGTTGCTCATCGAGACGGCCAGCAGGGGAACCTCTACATATTAGAGGCATAGAAAATGGGACTGGAAAAGATATCATATAGTGTATGAGAAAAGATGGGTGCAACTGACTCCAAAACATAAACTACTATGAACCTATCTTCGAACATAAGTCCAACCTAACCACCGCTAACACAAACCAATAAACATGAGAAAATTAGGTATGAAATTCTAAGACAAATATAACACCCAAGAAAAACTACACAAATATGGATATCCCAAAAAAATCCAAAGAAATTATATACTAATGAAATTTTTCACCAAAAAAATTTCTTGGATAAATTTTGAGAGACACATAGGGGCACAAAAAATTCCAAAAAATTATACGGGAAGCCCCAAAATGAAATCTATTGAGTTTAATCAACATAGCTCACCTACACATTGATTTTAAAAATAAAATAACACTGTAGGTTAGATATGCATTCTAATTCAAAAAACCATCAAACAACCACTCTCAACTAATGATTTTTTATCCCAAACAGGTATAACAAAGAGTGATATAAAACAGTAGAGGAAAAATCAATTAAAACAGTGTACATTCCCTTTTTAATAAATCGTGGAATCAAAACATCATCAATCCAAACAAAAACACCAATAACAGTAAAAATAAAAAATACCTATATGCAGATAAACACGATCTTGGTGAAGATTTGGAGATGAAAATAGAGAGAAATGGCATCAAAATAGATTTCCAAACCAAGGGTAAAAATCGTGAACTCAGAGACAAAAAAAATGCTTGTCCAATCTCTAAAATATCTTAGAAATGGTGGAATCCGGTGAGAAATCAAACACTGGTAGAACACGATTGAAGGCCCTGATCAAACTAGTGCAAACAAAAGCTTCAAAAGCTTTAAAATGGAGGATTTTTGATTTTTCAGAACTGGGCGCACAACGAGAGAGACGAAGGTATAAACAAAAACTTTAAGTTGGCTAAGCGAGGTTTAAAACTAACCCTATATTCATTTGACAGGTCGCTCGAACGACAACAATGTTGTTTAAACGATAAAGGAACATCTCGTGCGATCTATATTCTCCTGACATACATATGTAGCTCGAACAAAGTAACGTTGTCATTTAAAAGACATAAAGAAAAACACAATTTCAGTTCCAAAAAAGTTCAAGTTTTGTCCAATGAATTTTTGTCTGAAAAATCCTACTAGAAAGACCATACAAAACAAAAAAAACTCAAAACAAAAACAAAAAAAATAATAAAACGATGTGAGTTTCATGCCAACATAGAATAAATGTGCTGAAACATGGATGTGGAGTGAATGGTTGTTTACTATAACAAATGGATCATACATTCAATACATCGAAACGTTTAAGAAGCTCTAATTGATAGCAGTATGTCAACAAACATTGTTTTAGCCATATGTGACAATTAAATTTGAGCTAAATGAATTAACAAACAACAAACACATAAATACGAAATTTTGATGATTTTATAAACAATAGTGTCATGATGCGATGTTTTAACACTAGGATTCGCGGTGCAAACCAGTTTAATTTTTCCATCCAAACTCCCTCAAATTTATATCTTCTTTTTCAAGTTCTATTGAGGTTTCTAATTTTCTCAACTTAGAGAAATCTTATTGGCCCTAATTTTGGCATATGATTCTTTTTATTGCCTTTATTTTTTCTTTTGGGCTCTTTTAAACGGTGGCTTTCACGACGAGTTAATTTTGTACTCTCACAACCCTTTCCCGTGAACACTCATTATTTTTTTATTTATGCATTCTAAGTCCTCATGGTAAATGGTTCTTATGTGCACACCTTCTCATAAGTCTACTTACGAATAGATGATAAAATTGAGATAAGAACACCCAAATAGATGAATGCATTTTAATATATATAGGAGCTTGGAACATTATTTATTGGGTGTATTTTAGAAATTTATTTTGGGTGTTAGTATTTTTTTGTTAAACTTTTTTTGAATTCATAGTTCTAAATATTTTGTTCTCGGACACCTTTCAGTAAAAAAATCATATCAAATCCAAAAAAAATCAGAATGACATGAAACTGGCGGCCACGCGTTCGTATCGCAATTATCTAGAACCATGGCCTGAGATATCGTTAGATAGGTCGTTCGAACGACCTCATTCGAACGAGAAGTCATTCGAACGAGTTTTCAAACGAGAATTTTTTTTTTCCTTTCTGTCTCTTCGTTAGAAGTCTCGTTCGAACGAGATTTCTAACGAAAAACAGCGGGAACAGTTTTAAGCCAGTTTTTTTCCACTTTTTCACTACTTTACCCCACTTCCTTTTTGACATAATTCTTAAGTGCGGGAACTAACTTTTTGAAGACAACTTTTTCACATTCTAAGAGTCTTTTGAGAGCAAAACTTTTAAGAAAAAGTTATATGTTTTGTGTTTGATTTTTATGGATTAAACTCATCAAAAATTACATACACACCCATTTATTTAGTTTATTCCAAGTACCTATTGATATATCATTGCTTGGAGACTTTTGGCACCTGGTTTTCTCTACACCAACAAGAAGAGAGTTTGGGTTCTTCTCTACCCCAAAAAAGGAGAAAAGTTTATTGCGGTGTTCTCACTCGAAGAAAGGCTTCGCGTGTGGGTTGACGGTGACCATAGACCCATCGATGGAGTTTGAGACTGTGGAGGAGTCCACGGTTATACACTAGGCGGAGGTTGAAGACCGAAGGAGCGCGTCAAGGCTTGGACGGACTCAAGTCAGTTTGTGTAAGTCCTCTTGTGTCGAGTCTTTGTAAAAACTACCATACTTAGTGAATTCGTGGCTAGGGTCGTCCGAGGTTTTTTCCATTTGGGTTTTCCTCGTACATCCGGCGTAGTGCGATTGATATTTATTTTATCTTACTATATCACCTAGATGCATGCTTAGGACTAAAAGATAAAATTAGTTCAAAATCAAAATCTATTTAATTTGGTGCAAATTTAATGTTTGGGTATGTTCAATTTAATTCAAGTGTAAAATTACTTTATCTTGATAGCATGCAAGTTTAACTTGAATTGGATTAATGTGTGTTTAAGTCGAAATGAAAATTGTGTGTGTAGTTTAATTTCACTTTTCGTTTAGTTTTAATTTTTTCATAAGTTGGTTTGTTCTCTTTAAGAAAAGAAAATTTTAAATAACTTTTGAAAAATTAAAATTTGAACCATTTCATTATATTTGAATTTAAAAATTGGGGGCTTCCGCACTTTCAATAAGTAAAACTATACATGGACTCAATTGGAAATTTGGTCCTTACACAATAATGAACTAAGTTCCGGCAAACATATTCAAGATCACAAGCTTTGAAATTGAGTAATTTGATCTTGAATAAACTCTGGATGATGAAGAACTTAATTGGAATTTCGTAAACGGTTCTTCTTAAAATGACTTAGCAGAAGGTTGTATTTATTGCTGAGTAAGCAAGAGTCTAAAGAAACTAAAACACGAAAATCGGGGCGGCAGCTCGTTCGAGCGACATACCCATGGCATTTGAACAACATGTGCATGTCATTTGAACGACTGCAAAACATGATTTTCCTTTTAAATTAAATCCTAGATTTTAAAAAAAAATTATTTTAACTCGAAAATATTTAAAATATGTTTTTGTAAATATTTAATTTAATCCCCAACAAATAAATCAGCCATTATTTAATCAAAATTCTAAATCACACAAATTCACTTAAGCATTCATACCTGAGTGATCTAGAACAAACTGAATATGAAGAATGAAATTTGACTTGATTTCTTCTTCAAAGTTTTTAATTGCAAATTCTTCAACTTGTACTATCGTAGGCTTCAATTAATTCCAAAATAAAAACTAGCCTAGACTCAAATTGTTTTGTCCGGAATTAAGCCAATTACAAACAAATTGACTCGATTAGAAATTTGTTCCTACATTTATATTTGTAGATATAGTCCCTAATTTTATGAAGTTCATTTCATTTTTCCAAACATACCAATTTTACCATTAAATAAAAATAACCCTTGTTATGATTTTAGGACAATCAAATTTTTTTAAAAAAATGATCTTTATAATGGTTTTTAGACAATCACCTTTTCTTTTATAAAAAATTGTTCTTATCCTTAAGAAAATAAATTATTTAAGTTCAAACTTCTATTACGATTTTAGGACAATCAACTTTTCTTTTATAAAAATGGTACCTATTTCTTTTGTTCTTAATAAAAACTATACTTTTTTTAAAATTGCTTTTTTATTAGGGGCATATACCAAATAGTCCCTCGAACTTTTTTTAATACACGTTTAGTCCAAGACTTTTTATTTTGCACAAAAAAGTCTTAACCATGCCAAAAAGGTTTTATCATGCCGCTAGCACGGACCTTTAAAGGTAAGAGAATAAGGGATTTTTTTGTTCAAAATAAAAGGCTTGGACTAAATGTGTATTAAACAATGTTTGAGGGACTTTTTGGTATTTGATCTTTTTTATAAGTTTTTAATGAATAATAAATCTAAAAGTCATTTTAACAATTAAGAAAAAAAATAAAAGCATAAAAAATAGGGAGCAAAGTGAACAACCTAATTACAAAAGAAAATGATTTTTTAAAATATATATTTACTAATTCTATATTTTTTTACTTAATCTATGGTGTAAAATAGGTAAAGAATTGATTTTACATTATATAGTCAACTAACTTTTACTTTAAAGCAAGTTCAACCCGAAGAAAAGTCGATTGTCCTAACAGGGAAGGTGATACAAAAAACAATTGAATTTTAATATGAATAAAGAAATTTTTTTATATAAAATAATTTTAGATATTAATTAAATAGTCAACTTACTTTAAAGAAAAGTTCAATCCGACATACTAAATTCTAAAATAACAAGTCTGGGCTTGGGGTTGCAATTAGTCTAGAACAATGGAGATTTCCTAATAGAACAACGGTGTCATCTAGTTCAACACTTAATTTAAGGAGGTTCCGCTTCATGAGCCTTGGGAATGAAAATGATGTATTTTCTCAATCAATGCTTTGATACCACTTGTTGGAACACGGAGGCCCCCAATTTTAAAATCTTATTACCAAAAGTATTTTCAATTTCCTTTTAAATACGCGGAAGCGAAAGATGGTTCAATTAAACAATTTCAAATTGTAATTTCTTTTCAAATTAAAATTAAACCACGTGAAATAGGATTAAAACACACACTTATGTTAATTTCACTTAAACCAATTTAACTCAAGTCCTAGAAATTTGCCTAATTCATATTTTTAATATTATCAAATTAGGCCAAACCAATTTTATCAAATTAAGTGATGACTTGAATTAAATTAACAAATACCCAAATTTAATTTGCACCAAATTAAACAAATAGTGATTTACAACAATTTTATCTTTTTACCTAAGCATGCATCTAATGTGAGATTTGTAAAAAGATAAAATGAGTAAACATTCACTCTGCTGCGATGTACGAGGAAAAACCCACAACGGGAAAAAACCTCGGACGGCCCTAACCACAAATTCACTAAGTATGGTTTTACAAATACAAGATGGTAAGACTTACAACACTCGACTTGACTCCGTCCAAGCCCCGATGCTTCTTCTTGTACACACCTCCGCCTAGCGAATAACCACGGAGCTCCACCGCGATCTCAAAATCCACCGATCGGACTTTTTCGATCACCGCCACCCAAACAAGGAGCCTTTCTCCAAGTGGGTAAGTTAACGCAAACGAAGTTCTTCTTTGTGGGATTTAGAAGCAAACTCAAAAAAATCTGGTGCCAAACACTCCAAGCAATGATATTGATATATATATATATATATATATATATTGAAACTTGGAATAAACTATATGGGTGAAAACAAGAGTGTTTAAAGAATTTTCTTGAAAAATTAAAAACTCAAGACATGAACTTTTTTCTTATTGAATTTTGCTCTCAAACTCTCTCTTGGAGATTGTTGTGTGTGAAAAAGTTAACTCAAAATAGTTGGTTCCTGCACATATTAAGTCTGTCAAAAAGTTAGTAGGGAAAACTAGTGGAAAAGGTGGAAAAACTGTCAAAAACTGACCAAATAACTGTTCCCGTCAAATCTCGTTCGAACGAAGTCTCGTTCGAACGATACTTCTAACGAAGTTCCAGTGGTAGGTCATTGGCAAACCTCGTTCGAACGACATTCTCATTCGAACGAAAAACTCATTCGAAAGACAATATCGAACGAACTTCCAGAAAGTATAAAAATTCAGTTTTAGCCCAGAAACTTTATTTTAAAGTTTTAATGAAACTTTCTAAAAATAAACAACAGTTTAAAACAAAGTACACCCATATAACTATTGTTCCAAGCTCCTATATATATATTTAACATGCATTCATACCTTAGGAGCAGTGGAACCAATATTGTTTACGTAGAAACGAGGCACTACAAACTCGGCATTTAATGAAGCTTTATACTCTTGGCCGCTACGTCTTTAACAAACTCATCATAGGCTTGAATGTATACAATATAAAACTCTCCTACGACTTAAATGTTTTTGTCTGGAATTGAGCCAAAACTACATTAAGACTCAATCGGAGAATTGTGTCCTTACAAATCTCCCCCTTTGGCTATTCCGGGACAAAAATCAACAAAAAAATCCTAAAGGGCCGTCATGCTCTACTAGACAAATAAGAATGTCCCACCCAAAATAAAAATATAATAGCTTGACTCAAACAACCCAAGGATCAATATCTTTGCAGATGATGAAAGTTGCCATTTAGAAGAATTCCTGCACACTTAAGAAAACTATCAAATGCATAGGAAATATCAAACTATTAAATGAAATTAAGTAATTACTCCCCCTAAATTAATTCTTCCCTTTATCAACTATGATATACCTAAGAAGGTCGCGACTCCCCTTAAGTTTAAATCTCCCAAACAAGATACGAATACAATAGGATTAGATACCATTTCTCCCCCTATCATTCTCCCCCTTTTTGTTCAGGAATAGATAAAGGATAAAACTAATTTAAACATGATGCATAAGGTGATAAGAGCATGATAGAATATAGGCAACAAAAGCATAACTACTCCAACAAATAATAAACAATACCAACTAAGATGCAAGAAAATGATACCAATATGATACATAAAGTATTAAGCACGTGATATCAACAAAGAATGCACAAAGATGGATACCAATCATGAAGTAGAAGCATAAATGGACTAGAAAGCAAGATAAAGACAAATAAAATCATATGTATACATACTCTAAGTATATCAATGATGCACGCGCATATATATATATATATATATATATATAAACAAACAAATGACACAAAATACAATAAGTTTTTCACACTCGTATGGCGAAAATGTGTCATATGGAAACAGAAGTGTTGGGGTGTGAACTAGTAACGATTAAATTTAGACCCAAACACTTAAAATATGTTCAAGAAGTTCTCAATTGATTGCAAACTTCATCACATTTGAATAAAACCTCATGTGACAATATAAATTGATCTCAATGAACAAACATACACAATGCATACAAGACTAGCATGTTGATGATTCTACAAACTAATAGAGTCATGATATTGAAAGCTCAACTAGGATAAACGGACATTGTGAAAACCGTTGATATACCATCCAATCTCCCTCAATAAGAATATATATTTTTGAATGAATATATCAATTAAACATAGGTCTTGGCAATTATTTTTCTTTTTAATGGAATATTTTTATTTTTAGGCCTTTGGACCACGTATTTCTTTTAGGTCCATAACAAACGGTGGCTTACTATTCCCAAAGGATAATAAATCCTTTCGGATCCCTTCCCCGTGCACATTTATATATAATATTTTTATTTCTCACAAATCTCACGTGCAACGGATTTTGACGTGCACTAGTCCTCCTAGGTCACAAATATGTTGATGACAAGATTAGTAGGAGAACACCTCACAAAGCTCAAATATAACATGTAACGATTAAATTTCAAAAGAGCTCGTGCATGTGTGAATAGAGACATATAAAAATAGATTCCATTTAAGTAACACAAAATCCAACTACTCTATGTACGCATGGTAAAGAACATAATAAGGATTGACAATCTAAACCAAAAGTTCTTGCCACATGGGAGCGAAAAAGATGGGATTCTAACACAAGTATATGCCACATAGAGTGTGTCAAACTAAAATACACATTAAAAAAAATCTTTTTTAGTTTTTGAAATTTTTTAACTAAAAATAAAAATATGTACTCAAAAGACAAACAAAAATTATTTGAATTTTTCATTAAGCCTAAATGACTAAGAGATAAAACCCAAATGATAAACAAAAATCTTTTTGTATTATTTCTTTAAATGCAAATTAAAATGCAAAAATGTAATACAAAAGATAAACAAGTCATAATTTTTAGTATGAGATATGAAATAAAACAGTGATTAGAAAATGACTAAACATGCATACACCTAGCAATGATATATAACATGAAGCACAAAAGGCTAGAGTATGCAAACAAAACTAACACATTCAACCTTTACATTTAGCAAGGGAGGTTTCATGTGAAAGAAAATGAGAATCAACAAATCTAATATCTAGCGCGTCTAAAAATGATTTCCTAACCCATATAGATGTATATTTAAAAGGATGGGATTTGGGGACTAATGAAATGCTAGACATAGGCTTCCTAGGACTTCTTTTGAGATCAAAGCAAAATAACCTAAGGTGACCTTTCCTACCACAATGCAAGCATGTGAAAACACGAGGAATGATACCTAAGGCGTGACCTTTTCTAAAGTCCTTCGATAAAGTTGACCCTCTAAAACAAACAATGGTTTTAGCTTTGGCAACGAAAATATTTGAACTAGATGAGCTAGAACCATTAGAACAACTACTCGAGTCTTGTAAATCATTTTTCATTTTTAAAATTTTGGACTCAAGTAATAAATTAGACTCCTTAATTTTACGAGACTCCTTTTTTAAATTTTCTATAACTCTTAGAAGGTTATCACGCTCCCCTTCAATATGAGCAAACTTGTCTCTAAGATTCTTTTCTCGACAATCACCCTCTTTCTTGGACTTTTCTAAAATATTAAAATTATAATTTATGTCCATGAACTTTTCACAAAAAAAATATCTTTTTGAGAAAGCGAGGTTTGCAAAAATTTAACTTTAGCTTTAAAACAAGAATTTTCATTTTCAAGGAATTTAATTCTTTTTGCAAATCTCAAATTTAATTCTCTTAATTTTTCATTACACTTATTAAGCCCATTAAATTCCTCTCGAATAGCAAAAACTTCATTATCATTAGAAAATGATAAATTATCATTAAGATGTCCCATCGAGAGATACAAAAAAATGAGAGTGAGAAAAAAATGAACCGCCTAAAATGTACAAGGAGCACAAGAATTTTAAAAGCTGAAAAACGGAACTTTGACGCGATAAATTAACGCTCCGGCTCTGATAACACTTTGAAAATGATGTATTTTCTCAATCAATGCTCTGATACCACTTGTTGGAATACGAAGACCCCCAATTTTAAAATCTTATTACGAAAAGTATTTTCAATTTCCTTTTAAATATGCGGAAGCGAAAGATGGTTCAAGTAAACAATTTCAAGTTGTAATTTCTTTTCAAATTAAAATTAAACCATGTGAAATAGGATTAAAACACACACTTATGTTAATTTCAATTAAAAAAATTTAACTCAAGTCCTAGAAATTTACCTAAGTCATATTTTCAATATTATCAAATTAGGCCAAACCAATTTTATCAAATCAAGTGATGACTTGAATTAAATTAACATATAACCAAGTTTAATTTGCACCAAATTAAACAAGTAGTGATTTACACCAATTTTAACTTTTTACCTAAGCATGCATCTAATGTGAGATTTGCAAAAAGATAAAATAAGTAAACATCCACTGCGCCGCGATATACGAGGAAAAACCCACAATGGTAAAAAACTCGGACAACCCTAGCCACAAATTCACTAAGTACGGTTTTACAAATACAAGACAGTAAGACTTACAACACTCGACTTGACTCCGTCCAAGCCCCGACGCTTCTTTTTGTACACACCTCCGCCTAGTGAATAACCACGGAGCTCCACCGCAGTCTCAGAATTCACCGACCGGACTTTTTCGATCATTGCCACCCAAACAAGAAGCCTTTCTCCAAGTGGATAAGTCAACACAAACTAAAAAAAAAGGTGCCAAACACTCCAAGTAATGATATATATATTGAAACTTGGAATAAACTATATGGGTGAAAACAAGAGTGTTTAAAGAATTTTCTTGAAAAATTAAAAACTCAAGACATGAACTTTTTCCTTATTGAATTTTGCTCTCAAACTCTCTCTTGGAGATTGTTGTGTGTGAAAAAGTTAACTCAAAATAGTTGGTTCCAGCACATATTAAGTCTGTCAAAAAGTTAGTGGGGAAAACTAGTGGAAAAAGTGGAAAATTATCAAAAACTGCCCAAATAACTATTCCCGCCAAATCTCGTTCGAACGAGATTTTCGTTCGAACGAAGTCTCATTGGAACGATACTTCTAACGAAGTTCCAGTGACAGGTCGTTGGCAAACGTCGTTCGAATGACATTCTCGTTCGAACGAAAAACTCGTTCGAACGACAATATCGAATGAACTTCCAGAAAGTATAAAAATTCAGTTTTAGCCCAGAAACTTTATTTTAAAGTTTTAATGAAACTTTCTGAAAATAAACAACAGTTTAAAACAAAGTACACCCATATAACTATTGTTCCAAGCTCCTATATATATATATATATATATATATATATATATATTTAACATGCATTCATACCTTAGGAGCAGTGGAACCAATGTTGCTGACGTAGAAACGAGACACTACAAACTCGGCATTTGATGAAGCTTTATACTCTTGGCCGCTACGTCTTCAACAAACTCGGCATAGGCTTGAATGTATACAATATAAAACTCTCCCATGACTTAAACGTTTTTGTCCGGAATTAAGCCAAAACTACATTAAGACTTAATCGAAGAATTGTGTCCTTACAGGGTACGATGTCAAGCTCTATGGTTGTACTATCCTCGTTTACTCACAAAACCAATACTATATTTAAGAAACTGAATTTAGAAAAAAGTTATCTATGTGTAATTATTTTGTAGAGTCCTAATAAATGAATACAACCATTGGTGCTCCTTCGTCAAAATGCAACATTAAATTTTCACTTTTTTCTTTTATTAGTTGTTTTTCAAGTTTATATGAAAAATATAATAAGGCAACAAAGAGCAGTTCAATGGCGTTACATCTAAAACATCAAAAATCAAATAGAAAATAAAAAAATTATGTTGCAAAATTAATTTTGCACTCTTACGAGAATAGTGGTGGCGAAAGTTTTTATGACATAAGATTCGTTGATATTCTTAGTCCAATATTTGATAGAAAACGAATTTATTAGTTTTTAACAAGATTCTAAAAAACGTGAGGCGTGATCGAGGCGTGGAGACCAAGTCTTAATTCTAAGAACCCTAGGCGAGCCTTAGACGTAAAAAGACGTGAAAAGTCGTTTAGGCCTTCTAAATATATTTTAATATTTTTTAACCATAACAAGGCTATTAAAATACTAAAATTGTACATATCATAAAAATATGTCTAAATATTTGCAAATTAAAATACTATTTGATTATTTTGGATGAGATAATGGTCCGATTTGTAAAAAAATTCTTTAAAATGCGATATCGTTTCACTAAAGCATGTTGTTTTTAGAAAAAAGTGTGCCTTAAGGGTTTTACCAAGAATAAGGCGTAAAAAGTTTAAGGTAGGGGTTTCTCCCAAGCCTCAAGCCTAGGCGGGTTTTTTAGAACAGTGTTTTGTAAAAATATAAAGAAAAAACTCATTTTAAGCAAAAAAAAAATGGGTTAGATTTAAGCGCATATACCAAATATTCCCTCAATTTTTTTTTAATACACGTTTAGTCCAAGAGTTTTTATTTTACACAAAAAAGTCCTTCATCATGCCAAAAGACTTTACCATGTCGCTGGCGCGGACATTTAAAGATAAGAGAATAAAAGATTTTTTGGTACAAAATAAAAGACTTGAACTAAATGTATATTAAAAAATGTTTTAAGGACTTTTTAGTATTTGATCCTAGATTTAAAAAGAATAATAAATGATAAATTGATTTTTTACAATAAAAACTTTGATTAAGGTCAAATAAAATTGGGACTATTTTATGTATAAAAAGATTGATTGATCTTTGGTGGAGTAGACGATGAGTATAAGAAAATGAATGAGATACTAAATCATTATATTTTAAGACGGTAAAAGAACGTTTTTATAGAGAATAATTTTATAACAAACTTGTTGTGTATTCTATAGATATAATAAAAATGTTAACAAGTCCTTATTCTACATTGTTCCTTCAAAAAATAAACAAGGACACTTAAAATAAAAATTATTTTATTAGAAGAAAAGTTGATTGTCCTAGCAATGAGGGTGATACAAAAAAGTGTTGAATTTTAATATGATAAAAAACATTATTGATATTAAATAATTTTTTAGCTTAATTCTATGATAAAATTAGGGAGCCGCTATCAGCGCTCCAAAAATTCTGGCTCCACTCCATTTTGATTTTCAATTTTAGAAAATGACAAATAAACCCTTATCTCATTATTTATCATTTATTCCTTCTCTCTCTTTAAATAAGTGATTTTCCTTTATACCAAAAATAAGTTTACTCATTTTTATTTTTAAATAATAGTTTTAATAAAAAATTCTTTAGATAACTTTTATTTTTAAATAATAGTTTTACTAAAAAAATCTTTAAGATAACTTTTAGTTTTAATAATAAATAATACTAACATTTTGTATTGTACTTATGTACTTGTGTCGTAAAAAAAGATTTCGTATTGTAAAAAAAAGAAATATTTTTTTTACGAAATACAAATATGCTTAAGTAAAAGCGATAAAACATGATTTTTTTTTCCAAACACAAACAATAATTTTTTTACCAAATACAAACACAATTAAAATGCGACACAATACGAAATCTTTTTTTAATCAATATGATCAAGTAAAAGCGATACAATTAACAGAATGAGAGTGTATTGCAAATTTTTTAAAAAAAAGGGGGTACATTGCAAAACAGGTCACAAAAGCGAAGGAAAAACTCAAAATAACACATCGTAAAAATAAAGTGAATTAAACTCACTTTAGTGCTTACTTTTTTTTTTTACCAAATATGAACACGATCCAGTTAAAATGCGACACAACACGAAATCTTATTTTTTATCTAACAAAAATACAACTCAAATAAAAGTGATACGACACGAAATTTTGTTTTTTTTTATCATTAACGAACACAAAATATTTTTTTAACCTAACACGAACACAATCTAAGTCAAAGAGACACGAAATGACACGTAATATTATTTTAATTTATTTACAAAAATGGAAACACGACCGAATAAAAATGCAATACGACACGAAATATTTTTTTAGAAAACACAAATATGGCCAAGTAAAAGCGATACAATAAGATTTTTTTTTCCAAACACAAATAATATTTTTTTTTTACCAAATACAAACATAGTTAAAATGCGATACAATACGAAATCTTTTTTTTATCAATATGGTCAAGTAAAAGCAACATAACATATTTTGTATTTGTGCTCGGTAAAATAAATTGTGTTTCCATTTGGTAAAAAAATTATTTGTGTTTGAAAAAAAAAAATCATGTTGTGTCACTTTTAGTTCGCCATATTTGTGTTTCGTAAAAAAAAAGATTCCGTATTGTGTCGCATTTTAATTTGATCGCGTTCATGTTAGATAAAAAAAAAAAAAAAAAATCGTGTCATGTCGCGTTCTTGAATCAAGTCATATCGTGATATATTTGCATGTGTTCTTGTTGAGTTAACAAAAAATATTTTTCTTTTAGTTGCGTTTTAAAACAGAAACATGATCAAATTAAAATCCCACACAATACAACCAAATTAAAATCTCACACAATACGATCAAATCTTTTTTTATTCGGTCGTGTTTCAGTTTTTGTAAATAAATTAAAATAATATTTCGTGTCATGTCGTATTTCTGCTTTTTTTATTTTTTGAGATTCTTTTTTACTTTTGTAGCTTTTTTATTTGTTGGGATCATTTGTTCATATTTTTTTTTTACTTTTACTGCTTTTTTATACTTCGTGGAAATATTTAATTTTATAAATTATTTTTGAAATATTTTTATTCAAATGTTGATATTTATGCAGATTTTTAGTAATATTTGTAAAAAAAATAATGGTTGAATTAGAGAGGAGATGAAGGTTTGAATTTTACTTGAAGAGCATTAGAGATATAAGGGTAGATTTGTAACTATACAAATTTTTGGAGTGTGAGAATAAAAGGGTGGAGTGTTAATAGCTCCACCCATAAAATTATTGTGTATTCTATAAATAGAATTAAAACATTGACGAGTTCTTTTTCGACATTCACCTTTAAAAAGTTTTTTATGACTTTAAAACGTTATTAATTCTCGATTTTAGACTTAAATATAATTTTAATTAAAAATTAGACATTGTCCAAAAACGTTAGAAAATTTGTCAAATTTAACTGTCAAATGTAAATTAAAATTAAAATTAATTTAAAAATACAAAAAATGAAAAATATATATATAGTATTTCTATATTTTTTACTTTTTCTACGGTGTAAAATGAGTAAAGAATCGTCAATCCGACATACTAAATTCTAAAATAACAAGTCTGGGCTTGGGGTTGCGATTCGTTCTAGAACGTAAACAACCGTTTTTACATTGAAGAGTCGACTAAAGTTGAATGAAAAACCGGATCTGTGTAGCATGGTCAAACTAGTACCGCGGATGACGAGTCATTTGATTAGTCCAGCTCAGATATAACCTTCATTATTTTTCCCACAGCTCAGATATAACTACACCAATGAAGTATTCATGGGTGTAGAGTTTAGAAAAATAATAAGCAAGCAGTCGTTATCACATTATATAGTCAACCAACTTAGAAAGAAAAGCCCGATCCGTGATACTAAAATCTAAAATAACATGTATGGGGCTGTGATTGCGGCATATTATATCGTTGGAGAATGGTCAAATCAGTACCGCGGATGAACAGTCCTTTTTGGTCGATCTGATTAATGCGCAGATTGAACCTTCCTTTTTTGTTATTTTTCCCACAGCTTCAGTCCACTGCTGTGTGTATAAAAGGAGGTTCTCTTCTCTGTGTAGAGGAAGAAACATATACATATACTCAATCATTCAAAGTTAGCAAGAAAGAAACACAAATTAAGAGAGAGAGAATGGCAAAAACAATGAAATTGGGTTCTCAAGGTTTGGAGGTATCAACCCAGGGACTTGGGTGTATGGGTATGTCCGCATTTTATGGGACTCGCAAACCGGATGAGGACATGATTGCCCTTATCCACCACGCTGTCAACTCCGGAGTTACCTTTCTTGATACCTCCGATGTGTATGGCCCACACACTAACGAGATCCTCATTGGAAAGGCTTTGAAAAAAGAAGGGATTAGACAAAAAGTTCAGTTGGCTACTAAATTTGGTTGTAAGTTTGGGGATGGTGGGCTGGAGATATGCGGTGACCCCGCCTATGTAAGAGAAGCCTGCGAGGCCAGCTTAAAGAGACTTGACGTCGATTGCATTGATCTGTATTACCAGCATCGCATCGACACTCGTCTACCCATTGAACTCACGGTAATTTCATTTTATTTTATCTTTCCATGTTTTCTCAATTTGGGCTTGCTCTCCTCTGCTTTTCTTATATAAATACTGGTTTCCGAATTATGAAAAATTAAGGCAAGGGAAACATGAGTCACAAGTAACTAATGCGCCCATGTTTTGTTTTTTTCAATAGTACCACCCAACAAACACTTGAAATATTTATCATCCATTCATATTTTTCTTAAACCCCTCTTTTTTATTTATTCAAGTTTGTGTCTAATTCGGTGTAATGATGCCTTTTGTCAAGATGGGAGAACTCAAGAAATTAGTTGAAGAAGGTAAAATAAAATACATCGGTCTTTCCGAAGCCTCGGCTTCAACCATCAGAAGAGCGCATGCAGTTCATCCTATAACAGCAGTCCAGTTGGAATGGTCTCTGTGGACAAGAGATGTTGAAGAGGACATAATTCCTACTTGTAGGTTAGTCATTTCTCTTCATGACCAATATTGTCTTCTTTTTTTCAAGTAATGTGTGCTCTTTTTTTTTCAAAATCTAAATTGTTTCCTATCATTGTTATTATATAGGGAACTTGGGATAGGCGTTGTCGCGTATAGTCCTCTAGCACGAGGATTCCTTTCGGATGGCCCAAAGTTGGTGGAGAGTCTTTCGAATGATGATTGGCGAAAGGTTTGTTTTTTGGTTTTGTAATGAATACTAATATTAACATCTCGTGAGCTTGATTGCTGAAATTTGTATCTCTTCTTGTGTATTACTATTGCAGTCTTTACCACGTTTTCAATCTGAGAATTTGGATCACAATAAACACGTTTATGAAAGGGTTAATGAATTAGCAGCAAAGAAGGGTTGTACCGCGTCTCAACTAGCATTAGCTTGGGTACAACACCAAGGTGCGTGTCCTATTCCGGGAACCACAAGGATTAAAAACCTCGAACAAAATATTGGAGCTTCGAGTGTAAAATTGACACCAGAGGACATGGCTGAACTAGAATCTCTCGCGGCTGCTGGTTCGGTCAAGGGTGACAGATGTGATCCCAGTCAACCTACATGGCAGAATTCTGACACTCCCCGCTTGTCTTCGTGGAAAGCTTAAGTTTAATAAAACCCTTCCGTGCCTAAAATAGCCTTCACTTATGCGGCGTTGTTATTTGCAAATTTTGTGTTGTGGTTTTTTATTTATGCCTTAATAGTGGAATAAACGCACACGTCACCTTACCCCCTACTTTGATTATTGTGATTTTTTTTGTAATTTATGATTTTGGAGGATTTGGTTTCCTATTTTGAACCACACCCATTGGTTATATCTTCTACATGTTAAAATTCGAGGAATGGAGTTGTGCTTATATGTTACTTTTTTTTAGTAAAATCTTAAGTTAGTACTACATTTTTAGTTCCAGATATATTTCTACGCCTAGCTTTGTGCGAAATATAAACGCGAAGCTATTTTATTCAAGAATTAATTTTCATGGAAAAAAGAAAGGTAAGATCAAAAACTCATATTTTTTCACTCTTTGTTCAACTTCTCATTCAAATAAACTATTGCCCACACATTTTTCATGTTTGCAATCTAACGCACCATTAGTGTATTTGGTTTAATGAAAGATAATTGTGCCTCTAACTTAATATGTGTATTTGGTTTGGTGCAAAGGCCAATGAATTTTAATGTGGCATGGTCTCTACTAGAAGAGCATGTATGAGAGATACTATAAATAAAGTGTCTTATGACCTAAGGAGGAAAATATAGGTTGTTTATAAAAATTCACGATCAATTATTGTTAGGATTACGTATACATTAACAATCTTTATGTACAATTTCAAAATTGACATCATATTTAATTCATGACTAGAGAAATTCTCAATCACGTGATATATATATATATATATATATATATATATATATATATAGAGAGAGAGAGAGAGAGAGAGAGAGAGAGATTACAACGATCTTTATATTAACCTTTGTATTCTTACCAATCACTTTATCTCATACCACAATATTTGTTATTAATTTTGAAAAAATAACACGGATAAAAATCACTTAAAAAATCTAACTCAGCCTACTGGAATTTTTCTTACAAAACGAACTTTTCCACGTGATACTTTCAAATTTAGTTATTTTTTATGTTCAATAAACGATCATTTGTGGAAATAGTTTTCATGTATATATAATTCCACAAACTCTTAGGATACCTACCAAAAGTTTCATTTTTATTTATCTTGGCTTCATATTAAGTCATATATCAAGGTGCTGGTGGTCAAACGTGATAAAACCTTTAATGTCATTTAGAAATATAAACAAACATTCAAACTGAACGATGATTTTGAATGATGTCTTTAAATGAGCTTTCATGATGAGGTGTAGTATTATTTGTAATGTTGACTACATTTATGCTTTAATATTCTCATTTTTGTATTGACTTAGTGAAATGAGGATGAAACATTGAGTGTGGGGATCCCCCTCCAGAAGAGGAGGATCCTAAACATTACTTGCTGCCAAATTCTTGGCAAGCTTGTGAATGGAAATGGGTGAGGCTTATCATGTACATAATAGTCATTATGTCGCTCAAACCATAAAGGCCCAATTTTTGGCAATCCGAGCAATCCCAACACGCTGCCCCGGTCAAGTTTAGTGTCACGTGGATAAATAAAGATGCTTATCACGTGGATAAATATAGATGCTTCTCACACGGATATTGGCAGGCTTAATTGGTTACCTGCAACCTCGAATGAGAAAAATAGGATTCACCAAACGAGCCAATAAAAATCTAGGAGAGTTCTTTGTACAACTCAACTACTTTACATTACTATAAATACAACCCTTACCCTAGGGTAAAAAAAAGGATGTAATTTTGAACCTTCTGAGAAATTAATAAGAACTGAGAAGCCTCTCTGTGGACTTAGGTCGTTGCTGAACCACGTAAATTATTATGTTGTGAGCATTTGTTATATTTTCTTATTCCCTGTTTTCTAGAATTACTTTATTGTGATTTCTTGTATTCACAATTGACGACGTCTATGGGAATTGATCTTCTTTTCCAAGAAAGCAACCCAAACAAAAGAAGAACCACAAATGTCTCACCACTCAAATAGTTCACCCCAAGGTGGAGATGTGCGAGATGACCTAGCTCCACTCAGGATCAGGTCTGAAGTTCGCCAAGATGGGAATCTAAGATTTTTCCCGGAGGAGTAGCTCTTCGAGAAAAGTAATGAGCAAACAATATTAACATAAATCTCACGGCCGGTCGATATAGATGAAACATGACTCCAACAGAAAGAGGAGGCAACTCACCTCTAAATGGAGGAGAATGCACGCTTTTAATGATAATTGGACAGTACGGAGAAAAAACTCCGTGATCGAACTCCTAGCCATCAAGTGAGCAAAACTTACAGCTGAGAAATGAGTACAAAACACGACCAAGGCCGTTCGGAGCATGGAAGTCACCTAGTGAGGAAAAACCGGGATGGAGAGCACCACAAGAATGACATTTGGAGTTTGGTCCGAAAAGAGATGGACTAACACCCAGCACAACAAGGATCTAAATCTATAAAAGAATTAGCGAGAAGGTCTCTTATCACACATATAAAGTCCCATTTCTCAAGGGTCATTGAGGATAAAGAACCCCCCAAGAAATTTACATCCTCGAGTTTCAAGATTAATGATGGCAAGAAAAACCCCATAGATAATGTTCAACAGTATAGGCAAGCAATGACTCCGTGGAATCAAAACGACACTCTTATGTATCACATATTCCCCTTTAGGCTAAGATATGTCGCTTAGAAGTGGTTTGAAAAGTTGTCCCATATGTTAGTTAAGAGATTCAAGTCCCTCGTTGAGGTCTTCACAACTCATTTTATAACCAGCAGATCACAACCAAAGAGGATTGACTCTCTACTCACGATGAGGAAAAAGCCACAAGAGACCCTATAGGAGTACGCTAAGTTCTATTAGGAAACATTTAATGAAGTGCAAGATTGCTTGGAGCAGGTAGTCGTACAATATTTTAAAATCATTTTGCCCCTACCTCTATGCTGCATCAGTCCCTTACTGAAAAATAAGCAGACACTATTGACGACATCATGCCGCGTATTAAAAAGTATGACAAGTGGAGGACGTGGTCAACACTAGCCAAGAAGAGACTGGTCGCGCTAAGGCGAACAAAGGTAACAATAAGGATAACATCCCTAAAAAGGGGACAAGAAAAAAATAGAGCCAAGAATAGGGGCACAGTAGATTCTTCCAAAGATTTTCAATCCATAAACACAGTTTTTAAGGAACCAATTTACAAGATCCTTGAGAAGATCAAGGACCAACAACTACTTAAGTGGCCGAAGAAGATGGGAGAAGATCCAACCAAGAGGAACAACACACTTCAGTGTGCCTTCTACAAGGAGAAAGGACATAAGACAGAAAATTCCAAAGCCCTAAAGTCTCATCTGGAGGAGTTGGCCCAGGTAGGGCATCTGAATGAGTACATTGATAAAAAAACCTTATCAAGTCGTCACCAACGGTGACCAAAAACTAGATATTGTATTGGACAATGAAGCAAGACATGATTTTGCCGTTATACACGGGGTGTTCGACCTTAAGTAGATTCAGAGAAATGCTGTTCAGATGGAAACCATGAAGGTCACGATAGTAATAGAGGCATTTCAGATTGATCCCTCTAAAAGCTAGGCTGGAAGCGCAGGTGAGTGAAAGATGTGGATTACAACAAATATATGGTGTTTATAGAGGATGATTTGGTCGGGGTAAGAACCCCACACCACGATGCACTAGTAATCACTCTCGAAATTAAAAATTAGGATATGGACAAGTTACTAGTGAATCAAGGAAGTTCTTTAAAGGAAATGTACCTAGAGCTTTTTCACAAGCTCAAATTGAAGATGTCAAATTTAAAGAAATGACTTCCCCACTAGTCAGATTCGCAGGAAAGATGACCATGTCGTTGAGGAAGGTAGTCATACCAGTTAAGGCAGGGAACATTTCAAAACTCATTGAGTTTAAGGTGATTGACATTAACTCACCTTACCACGCCATCGTTGGTAGAGGGTGTCTACACACCATGAAGTCAGTCCCCTCAACCTAACACCAGAAACTCAGATGTGTCATGGATCGGGACATAATGGAGATCAAAAGTGACCAAGATATTTCTCAAAAGTGCTTCATCACTGCCATCAGGCAAACATATGAGAAGGAAAAAGAAAAGAAGGCTATTACCGAGACATCCCTAGACGGAGCCAGTCCCTCTAAATAGTAACTAAATGTGGCCGACCAGGGGTGGAAGAGATGAGAATCCACCCCGCGGATAGTTTTGTGGAGAAGATAAAGGAAGTAGTTTTTAAAATTAGCCAAACATAGAGTGAGTTTATAATTAGCACCACTTTGTCCGACTAGGAAAGAAAAGAGTTTATCACCTTTCTAAGATAAAGCCTAAATATTTTGGCATGGGAGTTATATGACATGCTAGGAATTAATCTCGTAGTCAGCAACCATCGTCTTCACGTGGATCTAATATTTTAGCCAATCATTTAAAAATCTTGCTGCACTGCCCCACAGAAGGAAATAAAGTTGGAAAATGAGGTAGGGAAACTTTTGGAGGCGATTTCCATCAGAGAAGTTTAATTCTCAAAATGTCTCTCAAATCCAATAGTAGTCCGCAAGATCAATGACAGCTGGAGAGTCTGTGTAAACTTCAGCGATCTCAATAGGGCTTGCCCCAAGGATAGTTTCCCTCTGCCAAAGACAGACCAGCTAGTTGACACCATAATAACCCACGAGCGAATGAGTTTTTTAGATGCTTACTTGCGGTACCTCCAAATTCTCGTGTTCAGCCCTAACCAAGGCAAAACTTCATTCATCACGCTGCTGAGCGTGTACTTTTATAAGGTTATGCCTTTTGGCCTTAAAAATACTGGCGCCACATATCAGAGATTGGTAAACAAGATGTTTAATCAACAAATAGGTGTGAACATGGAAGTTTACATTGACAATATGCTCATCAAAAGAAAGTGAAAAGATGATCACCTCTTTGAAATCCCTAGGCATTATCGAATGAAGCTCAACACGAGCAAGTGCTCATTCAGGGTCTAGTCGGGAAAGTTTTTCGACTATCTAGTCACCGATAGGGGAATAGAAGCAAACTTCGACTAGATAGTGGAGATCAGTAATGCTCAGCCATCGAAGATGCTGCGATAGATTAATAAGTTAACCGAAATGCTCGTAGTTTTAAATCATTTTATCTCCAAGTCATCCAAGAGTTACAAACCATTATTTCAACTTCTTAAGAAGGAAAAATCCCTCACCTAGAACGATGAATGTTCAAAGGCAATTGAAGAAATCAAGTCTTACATGAGAAAACTCCCACTGTTAGCAATTTCAGATCCAAGGGACATGTTTACTACGTTTAGTAAGAAATTAACTCACACGATTAGTTTGGCCCTGGTCTACGAGAAAGAGGGAAAATAGTTCCCCATTTACAACGTCAACAAGACGCTCTTGGACATCGAGTAACGCTACTTACGATTGGAGAAATTAGCTTACGCACTGATGATCGCGTCCCAAAAATTAAAGCATTACATTGAGGCCCATTCCATCACAGTCGTCACATATTTTCCTCTTAAAGATATTCTTCGCAAAGCCGACCTATCTGGATGTATTTATAAGTGGTCTGTAAAGCTCGGGAAATTTAATTTATGGTACTAACCAAGAACAACAATTAAGGGGAAGGTGTTGGCTGACTTCAGAGCAGAATTTATGGGTGAAGGGACCCCTACCAATTAACAAGTGGTTTGACAAGTTGAAAGATCAGGAGTTGGATCAATCCAATAAGTGGATACTGTACATGGATGGTGCCTCTAATACTAAAAGAGTAGGAGTAGGAGTTGTTCTTATAATGCCACAGAATTCCATAATCAAGCAAGGGATCAAGCTAGGCTTTGAATCCTCCAATAATTAAGCCGAGTACAGAGCACTTATAGATGGATTGTGTAAGGCTCACTTGCTGGGGGAAAACCACCTTGAAGTGTTTTATGTTTCAATTTCGTATCAAACCAAGTCAGTGGAGACTTCAAAACTAAGGATGAAAGGATAAAAACATATCTACAGGTAGGTCATGAGTTGATATCAATGTTTGAGGAAGTACACATTCAATAGTTCCTCTGAGGGCACAACATCTTTTGGATGCTTTAGCAGCCCTAAGTTACGCAGTAGATTATAGTATTAAGAAAACGATTGAAATAGAGTTCCTCACCAAATATAACACTATAAAAGTGGTGGCCTCTGAGCAAGTTCTTTCCATTGAAAAAGGTCCAAGAGGGATGACTCTAGTCATCACTTACCTACAGAAAGACAGGTTGTCGATCGATAAAAGCAAGCTCATTAAATCAGAGTAAAAGATGCTCTCTTTTACCTTGGACTTGGGGAAAAACTTTATAGAAGATCCTTCACAAGACCCTATCTAAAAGACATCGACTAATTTCTCTATGAGCTACATAATGGAATTTATGGGGGCCACATAGGAGGAATATCTCTGGCCTTACAAGCAATTAAAAAAGGCTACTGGTGTCCATATATGAAAAAAGACAAAATTCGAAAGTCTGAAAAATGCTAAAAATTCTCCCTTATGATTCAATAACCGGCCAACGACCTGATGATATTATCTAATCAATTATCGTTCGCATAGTGGGGGTTGGACATTGTAAGGAAACTCCCTGCTGAAATGGGAAATATCAAGTACTTGTTGGTTGGCATGGATTATTTCACAAAGTGGATTGAGGCTGAACCTCTGGCGAACATCAGAGATGCTAATATGATTAGGTTCATTTGGAGGAACATCATAACTCGCTTTGGAGTACCCAGGACAATGGCACACATTTTGAGAGTGGGCCTTTCCATAGTTTTTGTGATGACCATAGGATCAAACATCATTACAGTTATGTGGACTAAAAGCAAAGAAATGACCAAGTAAAAGCCTCCAATAAAATGATGCTCGATGATTTGAAAAAGAGGCTAGAAAGAGACAAAGGTGCCTGGGTGGACGAGCTTCCTCATGTTCTTTGAACGTATCGCACTATGTCGATAAGACCAACTTGGGAAATGCCCTTCGCTCTAACTTATGGAATGGAAGTTGTGATTCCTCTAAAAGATAGATTGCCAACCATGAAAATAAATATTATTGAACAAGGACTCAACGACGAATACCTTAGCTCTGAATTTGACCTAGCAGAAGAATGGAGGGAACATGCCATGATCAAGCTGACCTCCTACCAGCAACAATTGGAAAAATAGTACAATAAAGGGTTCAATCAAAGAAAATTATAGGTTAAGAATTATGTCCTTAGGAAAGTCCTCGGCAGTGGAAAAAAGCCTCAGACGACAAGTTAGGACCCAATTGGAAAGGACAATTCAAAGTGATCAGAGATGATCTACAAGGAGCCTATCACTTGGAAACAATGGATGGTAGAGAGATACCCAGGTCCTGGAATGCATCCAACCTAAGAAATTTTACTTTTGATTTTATGTCCAACATGTTTAGTTTTTGTAAATTTTCATTTCAAGACTTATGATGCCCGCAGTTTGATTTAAAGGAATTAATAAAGATTTAAGTTATTCGCTTAATTAATTTTCTTTTAGATACTTTACATTGTTCTAAAGTCACATACCCACGTTTTTATTAGCGATCAGATGTCGATCAAATTTACCTTAGTTTAATTACATTTACAAATATGTTAATTATGATTAAACCTAAGGTCTTAAGGTATTTGTCACTAAGAACACAAAAGACCTCATGAGTTTCTCAGGCAAACAAAAAGCCCTAAAGGGGATCCCTAGGCACGGAATGAACCAGGCTTGGTCAGATAAAATCCTGAATGGGTGGATTGCCATAAAACCAGGTGCATTTTTGCCATAGTCTGCTCTAGGCCTAAGGTAATGTGATAACACAAACTAAAAGGTAAGACAAGACAAATATAACATATGCTTGGCATAAAGGAGTGAAAAAATGCATAAGATTAGTATTAAATAAACTTGACTACAACATTCATTTTGTAAGTTACAAAAATAAATCAATTACGGTAAAGTTCAAACACAAAAAAGAGTGAACATGCTATGATCGGAGAGCAAGGAAAATCTCTCTTCTTCGACTATCATTTGGGTTTGGTCATAACTCGTCATCACTATCATGGGATTCCAAATAGCCTTTAGCGAGATGAAGAGGAACAACATCCAAAGGGGGCTACTTCTATTCACTGCCAAAAGGATGATGCATGTATGCCAGGCAGTGAACTTGGTACATATACCAAACTTGAGAATCCTAGGGAACTTTTAAAATCCCTAAGGCATTCAGCTAACCATATCTATAGGCCACACTTTTATCCTCCTCTAGTCTGACGGGAACATCCATTGAACCTTCATTATAACCTCATGACTACACTACTTTGGGACCCTCCTGAACAAGTACTACAACTTGTTCAAGCCATGACTAAGTCCCATGACCATGACTTGAGATCTTCGTCTACTCTCCTCGGCATCAACAAGCTCTTTCTTATTATCTTCATTCTTAGACTAAAGGAGGTCACCCACATCTCCTATGTCTTTTGCCCCAGCAAGCTGAGCCTTTAAGTTATTTGTTTCCTCTTTCATCAAAGATCACATGTCCCCCCAAGTCTTTTACATCATCCTTCAGCTTGGACACTAAGGTTGATTGACTCTTATTAGCAGCAATTATATTTTTTAAAGCCTTATGGATGGATAAAAAGGCTCGATAAGCCTAAGCACTAGCATCCCGACCAAGAAGGACATCCAAATTTTAAGTAAAGGGAGGGATATCCTCGACAACAGACTACAGAAAGTAAACACAAATAAGAAAAACGTTTAGCAAAATATCTGGATAACATTGCAATAAAGGGAAATATTTTTTCATTAATAATTTCATAATGGGCAAAGCCCTTACACGCAGAAATAGGGGAAAATTTATAAGAAAAATAGTCTTATACTAAGTACTCTTGTTCTTCACCTGCTCCTCATATTTTGGGGCTTTGCCCTTGGACACCACATCCCCACTTTGGTCAGCTGGGGCACAGGTGGTAGCTTCCTCCTCAACTCTTGGTGAAGAGCTAAGCTTATGCTGACCATAGAGTTCGAAGTCTACTAGGACATTTATCCTCACCAAAGCTGCATCCCAGCCTTTTTAAAGCATTATTTTTGGATGTACGCCAGTTATTTCTTGGAGTCCTCAAAGGCTTCAACATAGATTTTTCAGTAGCTCTCCTCTTTAGCTGAGGGAAAGATCCTAGCCTCGTTTATTAACCAAGCCTGCTAGGCCTTCAGTTGATTAATTTTAACCTTCATCTAATCATTCTCGATCTTCAGTATTCCCATGTCATCATTGGTGGACTTCTTCTCTTCCTAATAGGCCTTCTTGGCATTATCTAAGGCCTCCTTTGATTTTTAAAAAGATTCTTCGATATCATCTTTGGATTTGAACTGGTTCAGGTGACCCTCAAAATTTTGAACAAAATCTACCATAAATTGTAAGAAAATAAACAAGGAATACTACAACATATTAGATGGATGGTCGCGGCCAAAGTCCTTGACCAGGACAGTGGGTCGCGAACAAGGGTCATGACCATTTGGGGAGTGACCATTTTTGCGGGTCATGACCCAAATCCCTGATCAAATGAAGGGTCACCGACCTAGGGGGTCATGGTAAATGGTCGCGAACTATAGCCGTAACCCATATACAGAACTGGTCACGGCCAAAGGCTGTGACCCATCCTTTAATATATGGTTTTGGTCACGGATCTAGTAATGACCCAAGTTCATGACCCATCATTTGAAATATGAAAATGGTCACGGATCGGGCCATAACTTAAGGCCGTGACCCAAACTTTGACATCACCAAAATAGTCATGACCCTTAGCTGTGACCCTTTTTATGTGTGAGAAAAAAATATAGATGGTCATGGACTTTGGTCGTGACCATTTATAACTATAATAAATAAATTGGGCAGACTTTCCTCTATTTCTTGGACATTATAAAAGCTAAGTTGTGACCAGATCCCGTGCAAGGTATTGGTCCTGTGCAAAGTGTTGGTGCCGCTCATGGGGCCATTAGGGGATGTTTTGGGGGTTTTCCCTCTAATGCCATTTTTTAATCCCAAGTGTAGATGTTATCAAATTATCTTCGTGGTCTCAAACCATGGTTCCCATGACCACGCGGTCAGTTCCTGCGAGTTACATTGGTACCGTGCGAGGTGTTAGTGCTACTCATGGGGCCATTTGGGGAGTGTTTCGGGATTTTTCCCTCTAACGCTATTTTTTCAAGCTAAGTGTAGATATTCTCAAATTATTGCCATGCTCTCAAACTGTGAGTCCCGTGACCACACGATCAGTTCCTACGAGTTATATTGATCCAGTGTGAGGTGTTGGTGCCACTCAGGCGTCCATTTGAGGTTTCGCCCCCTAACACCATTTTTTCAGGACTAAGTGTATATATTCTCAAATTATTAACGTGCTCTAAAACCGTATGTCCTTTGACCATGTGGTCTGTTCGTACGAGTTACATTAGTCCCGTGCGAGGTGTTGGTGCCGCTCATAGGGCCGTTTGGAGGGTATTTCGGGGTTTCGGCCTCTAACGCTAATTTTTCAAGCCTAATTATAAAAATTCTCAAATTATCATTGTGTTCTCAAACTATAGGTCCCGTGACCACGCGATCAGTTCCTACGAGTTACATTGGCTCCGTATGAGGTGTTATGCCACTCACGGGGTCATTTGGGGGGTGTTTTGGGGCTTCGTCCTGTAATGCCATTTTTTCAAGCTTAAGTGTAGATATTCTCAAATTATCGACGTGCTCTCAAATCGGGGGTCCTGTGACCACGCGGTCAATTCCTATGAGTTACGTTGGACCCATTCCATGTATTAGTGTCACTCACGGGGCCGTTTAGTGATTGTTTTGAGTTTTTCGCCATCTAACGCTATTCTTTCAAGCCTAAGTGTGGATATTCTCAAATTATCACCATTCTCTCAAACTAGGCATCCTGTGACCACACGGTCAGTTCCTACAAGTTACACTGGTCCAGTGCGAGATATTTGTGCCGCTCACGGGCCATTTGGGATGTGTTTTGGGATTTTGCGATCTAACACCATTCATTTAAGTCTAAGTGTAGATATTCTCAAATTATCATCGTGCTCTCAAACTGAGGGTCTCGTAACCACGCAGTCAGTTCCTATGAGTTACATTGGTCCCGTGTGAGGTGTTGGTGCTGCTCATGGGGCCGTTTGGGGGGTGTTTCGGGGTTTTGCCCTCTAATGCCATTTTTTCAAGACTAAGTGTAAATATTCTAAAATTATAGACGTTATCTCAAACTGTGGGTCCCGTGACCACGCGGTTAGTTACTACTAATTACATTGGTGCCTTGCGAGGTGTTGGTGCCGGTCACTAGGCCGTTTGTAGGTTATTTTGGGGTTTCGCCCTCTAACGCCATATTTTCAAGACTAAGTGTAGATATTCTTAAATTATCATCATGGTCTTAAACCGTGGGTCTCATGACCTCGCGGTCAGTTCCTATGAGTTACATTGGTCTCGTGCGAGGTGTTGGTGCTATTGATGGGGCCGTTTGGGGTGTGTTTCGAGATTTAGCCCTCTAACGCCATTTTTTCATGCCTAAGTGTAGATATTCTCAAATTATCGTTGTGCTCTCAAACTGTGGATCCCGTGACCATGCAGTCAGTTCCTACGAGTTATATTGGTCTCGTGCGAGGTATTGGTACCGTTCACTGGGCCGTTTTCACCCTCTAATGCCATGTTTTCAAGCCTAAATGTAAACATTCTCAAATTATCGTCGTGCTCTCAAACCGTGGATCCCGTGACCACAATGTCAGTTTTTACGTGTTACATTGGTCCCGTGGTAGGTGTTGGTGCTGCTCACGAGTCCGTTTGGGAGATGTTTTGGGGTTTCTTCCTCTAACACCATGTTTCAAGCCTAAGTGTAGACGTTCTCAAATTATCATCGTATTTTCAAGTCAATGTCACTTTTATGAGTTTTGGAAGCATATTTAATAAATTCTTGAGAGCCATTTAAATGATTTTTTGAAATTTGGTTACTCTCTCCCATCCACTCTTTCTATTGTGGGAAATTCATGTAATAATCTTCAAATTTCACTCCTGTGGTAATAGGTTAAAAAATATTATTACAACTAAAACAAAAATAATAGTCTAACAACTGAAACAAAACCAATATTCTTAAACTGGCCAAGCAATAAAAGAATATGCTTATAATTGAAACAAAAACAATATTCTTACAACTGAAGTAATAAAAAATATTATTAAAGCTAAAACAAAACTAAAAAAGTACCACTTAAGTAGTTTAATTTAAGATTAAACTGTCTAAATGGCTCTGAACAGTTTGTTGAAGAAAACTCTTTTCTTAAAACAAATTTTCTAACACAAGATGTGTAAAACAGTATGAACGAGTTATTTAAGGTATAGGTTAACCAGTTTTGAAAACCAAAACTTATAAAGAAATTAAATCAACAAAGCCTCAAGAAAGGGATGAGAGGAAGAATAAGTATACAAGTACAATTTTTAACGTGGTAAAACCCCACCCAATTGGGGAAACAAATCACAAATATGTAAAGATTTCCAAAATCAGTTTAATCGAAACTATCAGACTTTGGATCTTTCAATTTACCCACAGATCAAGAGGGAATCTTACTATATACACGAGCCAAGATCCTAAACACTTTCTTATTTTGAAAATATACAGACTATTTCACAAAATGAGAAATATGTGAAAGTGTAAATCCCCAATCAAGATCTTAAACTAGATGTAAGTCTCAATGTTCAAAGAAACTAAAATCAAAAACTATTTTGTTGGTTTTAGAGTTTGAAAACATAAAAGTTGAAAACATCCAACAAAACTATGATTTCTCGAAACAAGAAATCAAATTTAAGAAAGATAGACGTGAAATGTATCACAAAATTTCAATCTTAGTTTTCTATGAAAGGAAATGAGATCAAACTGGTGTGATTAAGTTCAAAAAGATATTAAGGATAGAAGAGGAATGATCTTCACAACTCTCGAACTAACACACTCTCAAAAATGATTTTCTGGTGAGATTTGGCCGGAGTTTAGGTTAGGGTTTTCTTTTTCTCTCTCTTCTCTCTCTCTCTCTCTCTCTCTCTCTCTCTCTCTCTCTCCTCTCTCTTAATTTTCTCTCAGAAGTGAGGTGAACAAAAGATTTTAATCGCAACACATAAGGTATCTATTTATACTAAGCCATGGAAGCCTCTGTAAATTCGAAGCAAATGAATGGTCATGATTGAGTCTTAAGAGATTGAGGTAAATCTGATGGCTATTAATGCACCACTATTTAACGATCTCTTATTGGTTGATTCAGGTAACACAAGGATTGCTTCAGGTCACATGCAAAACATTGATGGAAATGATCTAAGGGTTCAAAATCAAACACAGATATGTGAGGGCCAGACAACACAAATCCATCCGTTGTGAGTTTAACACGTGTAAGGCTGAGATGACGTATAAAACCCATTTTTTTTTATCTTACATAAATACAATTTGCACCCACACAATTATCAAGCGCATTTTGTTTCTACCCAATCAAGTTTTTAGCTGCTTAAAGTATTTACAAAACAACCCACAACATTTGTAAAAGCCAATTTTAAATTTCTAAAAATTATTTTTAAAAATCTTAGAAATTATTTAAAATATCCCAAAAATTATGAAAAATTATTTTAATGGGATTTAACTCACGCACACCTATATTATGAAGAATGAAATCTCATATGCAACATATAAATGATCCCAGGTGTGCTGTTGGTGTTTATACCTTTGAATATTATAGGAAATAGAATGTAGAGTCTGAAGGCTTGTTGGTTGAAAAGGATATGACTCAATTTTGTCACTATTTCCAAGCTAGATGAGCACCTATATAATATAAACTCAAGTGAGTAAAAGATATAGGGTGCTTTAATCTCTGCATTTTTAAATATGAGACAAAATCTCCTTTGAGTCATCAAGGACTCGTAGGGATTTAAAAGAATAAGAAAACCTATTCCTATATAAAAATCAACCCAATATCCTAGAAAAAGAAAATTACATAACTCAACTAATTATAGACCAACACCCTATCAAAATTCTATTGTAAATGAAGGTACCGATTCTTGAAAATTAGATAACTAAGATCAAGCTTTTTAGTTGAGAATACAAAAAGAATGTCCAATAGGACTCAAATTTCTCCCCCATTTTGGCTCGAATGGACCAAGAGAAAGGAAACTAGTATGCAACAACAAATTATTATTCTGCCATAACCATACCAATAGATTTGCGCAAAGATTCAAATCGAAGATAATCTAATGGTTTAGTAAATAGGTCAGCTAATTGGAATTCAGTAGGTAGGTAGTTAATTTCTAATTCCTTAGATTCAACTAACTCGCATATAAAATGATATCTGATTTTGATATGTTTGGTACAATAGTGCTGAACAGGATATTTAGAAATATTAATTGAGCTTTTATTATTACAATAAAGATGTAACTTAATTTTAGTTATACCATAATCTTTCAGCACTTGTTTTAGCCAAAGTAATTGATCACAACAACTTCATATGGTAATATATTCGGATTCGGCAGTGGACAAGGAAATCCTGTTTTGTTTCTTACAACTCCATCCTACCAAATTGTTACCAATGTAGTAACATGCTCCTGAAGTACTCTTACTATAATTGGAACAACCGGCCCAATCAACATCAGTGTAACCCACTATAGTACTAGAAGTGCCTTTAGTGTACCAAAGTCCTAAGTTTAGAGTGCCTTTAATGTATTTGATAATTCTTTTAACGCATAATAGATGACTCTCTTTACAATTTTTTTGATATAGAGCACACACGCAGACATAGTACATGGTATCGGGACGGGAGGTAGTAAGGTAGAGTAAGCTTGCTATCGTACTACGGTATAAGGTAGAATCAATGGATTTACCATTCTCGTCTTTTGAAAGCTTGATAGAAGTACTCATAGGAGTCATAGCTTCTTTAGATATTTCTAGGCCAAACTTCTTACCAATCTCTAAATCGTATCTGGATTGCGATACAAATAATTAATATGAATCTTTCTTAACTTGGATCCCTAAGAAGAATCGTAACTCCCCCATAAGTGACATTTGAAATTCTTTGTGCATAATGTCCTAGAAGGACTCAACGTCTAAAGGGGAGGTGGATCTAAAAATGATATCGTCAACATAAACTTGGGCTATAGTAATATTGTTGTTAAAATGTTTAACAAATAATGTTTGGTCATTCCCTCCTCTCTTAAAACTGTTGTCTAAAAGAAAGGTGGATAGACATTCATACCAAGCTCTAGGAGCTTGTTTTAACCCACAACGCGCTTTTTTAAGACGATAGACATAATTTGGATGGTGAGGGTCAATGAACCCTTTGGGTTTCTCTATGTAGGTCTCCTTAGTTAATATGCCATTAAGAAAAAGAGATTTAACATCCATTTGATATAGTGTGAAGGGCAAATGACAAGCTATTGCAAAAAGTAAGGGAACAGATTCGAGTCGAGTGACAGGTGCAAAAAGTAAGGGAACAGATTCGAAGTCTATTCCTTCAATTTGAGAGTAGCCCTGGGCAACTAATCTAGCTTTATTTCGAATGATCATCCTAGATTCAACAGTTTTATTTTTAAAAATCCAACGTGTGTCAATAACCCTTTTATTTTCAGGCTAGGGTACAAGATACCATATATCATGAATGACAAATTGAAGAAGTTCCTCATGCATAGAACTTATCCACAAAGTGTTATTCAAGGCTTCATTTACAGTCTTTGGCTCAATAAGAGACACAAAGCATGCAAAATGAGCAATGTTACGAAGTTGAGATCTTGTACGAACGGGCTCAGTAGTATTACCAACCACACTGTCTAAAGGATGATCTTTGGAAACCCAGTTAGGTACTTCATGGGTCTCAGTTGGTAAGGACTCAACTATCTTTAGAGAGTCATAATTTAAAATATTTTTGAACTCATCCACAATAGTTGGTTATTAGATCTTAATTTCTACATTAGTGTCACTTACAACCACATTAATGGATTCCATTATGGTTTTGGTACGAAGATTGTAGACACGGTAGGCTCTACTATTTGTATAATATCCTAAGAAAATGGCTATATCTCCTCTGGTTTCGAATATAGATAGATGTTCTTTGTTGAATACAATAGGACCCCCAATTTTTAGATATTACAAAAAGTAATTTCAATTTCCTTTTAAAGATGCGAAATAAAAATGGCTCAACTAAACCATTAGATAAACCAAATTTTAATTTCTTTCAAATTAAAATTAAGCTAAATAAAAAGTGACATTAAATTAAACAAAAATTATTTTTAACTTAAACAACTTATTTCAATCCAAGTCCTAGAAATTTGCCCAACAAAATAATTAATCCATTGATGCAAATTTAGGCCAGACTAAATTTTATCAAATTAAAGTAATGACTTGAATTAAATTAATTTTTACCCAAATTGAATTTGCACCAAATTAACTAAATCAATTTTATCTTTTTACCTAAGCATGCATCTAATGTGAATTTGTAAAAGATAAAATAAACAAATAACCACTACGCTGCTTTGTACGAGGAAAAACCCACAACGGGAAAAAACCTCGGACAGCCCTAGCCTCAAATCCACTAAGTACGGTTTTACAAGTACAAGACAAAAGAACTTACAACACTTGAATTGACTCCATCCAAGCCCCGACGCTTCTTCTTGTACACACCTCTGCCTAGCAAATAACCACGGAGGTTTACTGCGGTCTCGGAATCCACCGATAGGACTTTTAGGAACCCATCAACCACACACGGTGCCTTTCACCGTATAAGAAAGTCGCAGCAAAAATAATGAACTTCTTCTTTGTGGGATGTAGAAGTAAACCCAAACATCTCTTCTTTGAGGTGTAGAGATAAACCCGGTGCCAAACACTCCAAGAAAAGTATATCTATTAAGGAACTTGGATAAACTAACAAATGGGTGTAAACAAAAGTGTTTTTGGATTTTTTTTGAAAAAACAAACACTTAAAACTTGAACCTTCTCATTTGGAATTGAAACTCTCAAAAACCCTCTCTTGGAGATGGAGGAATATGAAAAAATTCCTTTGAAAAGGTTAGTTCTCGCACTTGATAATTCTGTCAAAAAGTAGTGGGGAAAAGATAGTGGGAACATGGAGAAAAACTGTAAAAAAATTGCCCAAAAACTGTTCCCGCCAATGTCGTTCGAACGACTTTACTAACGATGTTCCAGAAGGGAAAAAGGAAGCTCGTTAGAAGTCTCGTTCGAACTACCTGGCAATCTTGTTCGAATGAGATGCCAGTTCATTCGAACGACATAGGAATCTCGTTTGAACGACATTCCAGTTCGTTCGAATGACATGTCAGAAAAATAAAATATTCTTTTTAAGTCCAAATTTTTTTATGAAAAGTTCTAAAAAATATTTTCTCAGTAAAACAAAGTTGTTAAAATTATTTTATAAAAATTATAAATTACACCCAATAAATTTCCAAAGCTCCTATTTATATATAAAATGCATTCATACCTTAGGAGCATTGGAACCAATGTTGTTGACGTAGAAATGAGGCACACTAAACCCGGCATATGATGAAGCTTTATAATCTTGGCCACTACGTCTTCAACTAACACGTCAAAGGGTTGGATGGATACACTTATACACTATCCTATTACTCAAATATTTTTGTCCAGAATTAATCTAACACTACATTAAGACTCAATTGGAGACTTGTGTCCTTACAAATCTCCCCCTTTGGCTATTCCGGGACAAAAAGCAAACAAAAATCCTAAAAGGACGTCAAGCTCTACTAGACATAAAAATATCCCACCCAAAATAAAAATTACATAGCTAGACTCAAAACCCAAGGATCAATATCTTTGCCGATGAAGGATGCGTTACCATTTAGAGGAATTCCTACACACTTAAACAAACTATCAAACGCATAGGGAATATCAATAAGATTAAATTCATGTAAAATAAATACTCCCCCTAAATTAATTCTCCCCTTTATCAAATAAATGACCAACTTAGAAAGCTGTCTCCCCCTAAGATAAATCACCCAAACTAAGATGCGATTACAATAGGTGTAGATACCATTTCTCCCCCTATCACTCCCCCCCCCCCTTTGTTCAGGAATAGACAAAGGATAAAAACTAATTTAAACATGAAGCTTAGAGTGATAAGAGCATGAAATCATATGGGCAATAAAATCATAACTAATCCAACAAATAATAATGGAATGATACCAATGTGATACATAAGATAATAAGCATGTGATATCAACAAAATATGCACCAAGATAGATACCAATTATGAATTAGAAGCATAGGTGGACTAGAAAGCAAGGCAAAGAAAAAAATACCCTATATATGTATGCATAATGAATATCACTAACGCACACGCACATATATATAAGTATTGACACCACACATGACACAAAATATAATAAGCTTTTCACCCTCGTATGGCAAAAATGTGTCATATGGAAACGGAAGTGTAGGGATGTGAACTAGTAACAATTAAATTTAGACCCAAACACTTAAAACATGTTCACGGAGTTCTCAATTAATTGCAAAATTCATCACATTTGAATATAACCTCATGTGACAATATAAATTGAACTCAATGAACAAATATACACAATTCATACAAGCCTAGAGTTTTGATGATTCTACAAACCAATAGAGTCATGACATTGAAAGTACAACTAGGATAAACGGACATTGTGCAAACCGTTGATATACTATCCAAACTCCGTCAATTTAAGCATATAGAGTTTAATATTTTGAATTAATAAATCAATTAAACAAAATAGGCCTTGGCAAATATTTTCTTTTAATGCCATTATTCTTTTAGGCCTTCGGACCACGTATTTCTTTTAGGTCCAAGAAAATGATGGCTTACTCGCAAAGGATGATATTTCCTTTAATTGCCCTTCCCCGTTCACATTATATATATATATATATATATATATATATATATATATATATATATATATATATATATATATATCATTTTTATATCTCACACAAATCTCACGTGCAACGGATTTTAACATGCACTAGTCTTCCTAGGTTACATAACATGTAGATGATCAGATTGGTAGGAGAGCAACTCACAAAGCTCAAATATAACATGTGAAGTTAAAATTTCAAGAGAGCTCGACATGTGTTAATTGAGGCATATAAAAATAGAATCCATTATAGCAACACAAAATCCAACTACTCCATGTAAGCATGGTAAAGAATATTTTAAGGATTGACAATTTAAACCAAAAGTTCTAGCCACATGGAAGCGAAAAAGAAGGGATTCAAACACAAGCATATGCCACATAAAGTGTGTCAAACTAAAATACACAAATAAAATCTTTTTGAGTGTTTTTTGAAAAATTTTAACCAAAATTAAAAAATATGTACTCAAAAGACAAAGAAAAATCATTTGAATTTTTCATCAATAAAGGAGTGCTTTCTTTCACTCTCATGACTTTCCATAAAAGCTACAAAGTTGGTCTTAGTGGTGGAATCGTGTCCCTCTTCCTTATCACTATCACTAAGGGTTGCATTGTAGGAAATTGGTTGCTTGCCCTCTCTCCTTAATTTAGTGGGGCACTCTTTTGCCCTATGACTATACTCTTCACAACCATAACACCTATTTGTCTCATCCCTATTTAAATTTTTATTAAAGGTTTTAGGGATCTTCTCGGCTTTGTCATGCTCAGAATTTTCAAATTTCTTAAAATTATTTTTAAATTTATCTTTGTTAAATTTAAGAAATTTCCGAAACTTCCTAGCAAACATAGCCCGGTCTTCCGAGTCACTCTCACTTTCACTCTCTACTACTTGTTTTTCCTCCTTTTGGGCTTTCAAAGCAATGCCCTTATCCATTTTCTTTTCAATTTTAGAGGGAAACATGTCTAGTTCATAGGTTTGTAAATCACTTACGAGCTCTTCTAATTTCGTAGAGGCTAAAGTGGTTAAATAATTTAACACGATCATCTTAGGAATAAATCTATCGGGTAGGGACCTTAAAATTTTCTTTACAACTCGATTGTCGGGTAGTTTTTCTCCCAAATTAAAAGATGAATTAACTATATCAGAAAGTCTAGCATACAATTCATCAAAAGTTTATTTTTCATTCATTTTGATGGTTTCAAATTGAGTGGTGAGGTTTTGGAGTTTAGAAGATTTTACGACACTAGTTCCTTCATGAGTGAGTTGTAAACTATCCCTATATTCTTTAGCGGTTTCACACGTCATAATGCGATGAAATTCATTCGGTGTGATCGTACTAAACAAGGCATTTAAACCACAGGAATTAAAATTTGCAAGTTTAAATTCATTCTCACTCCATCTATCGGTGGGTTTAGGAATACGTTCATTTTTAACTAAATATGTAGGTGGGGACCATCCGTTAACGACTGATAATTAAACCCTCTCGTCGATACACGTAAGTGCCGATTTCATGCGCGCTTTCCAATACGCGTAGTTAGAACCATCGAAAATAGGAAATTTTGAAAATGGGGAAAATTCCATTTTGGTCAATAATATTTAAAAGGATCTTAAACGCAATAATTTAGCGAACCCTCTCTTATACCAATTTGAATACGACAGGACCCCCAATTTTTAGATATTACAAAAAGTAATTTCAATTTTCTTTTAAAGATGCGAAATGAAAATGGCTCAACTAAACCATTACATAAACCAAATTTTAATTTCTTTCAAATTAAAATTAAGCTAAACACAAAGTGACATTAAATTAAACAAAAATAATTTTTAACTTAAACAACTTAATTCAATTCAAGTCCTAGAAATTTGCCTAACTAAAAAACTTTAACAAAAATTATTTGGTGCAAATTTAGGCCAAACTAAAATTTATCAAATTAAAGTAATGATTTGAATTAAATTAATTTTTATCCAAATTGAATTTGCACCAAATTAACTAAACCGATTTTATCTTTTTACCTAAGCATGCATCTAATGTGAATTTTCAAAAGATAAAATAAATAAATAACCACTATGCCGCTATGTACGAGGAAAAACCCACAACGGAAAAAAACCTCGGACGACCCTAGCCTCAAATGCACTAAGTACGGTTTTACAAGTACAAGATAAAAGAACTTACAACACTCGACTTCACTCCGTCTAAGCCCTGACGCTTCTTCTTGTACACAACTCTGCCTAGCGAATAACCATAGAGGTCCAACGCGGTATTAAAATCCACGATTGGACTATTAGGAACCCATCAACCACACACGGTGCCTTTCACCATATGAGAATGCGGCAGCCAAAACAATGAACTTCTTCTTTGTGGGATGTATAAGTAAACCCAAATTTTTCTTCTTTGAGGTGTAGAGATAAACCCGGTGCCAAACACTCCAAGCAAAGTATATATATTAAAGAACTTGGATAAACTAACAAGTGGGTGTAAACAAAAGTGTTTTTGGATTTTTCTTGAAAAAACAAACACTTAAAACTTGAACATTTTCATTTGGAATTGAAACTCTAAAAAACTCTCTCTTGGAGATGGAGGAATATGAAAAATTTCCTTTGAAAAGGTTGGTTCCCGCACTTGATAATTCTGTCAAAAAGTAATGGAGAAAAGATAGTGGGAACATGGAGAAAAACTATAAAAAAAACTGCCCAAAAACTATTCCCGCTAATGTCGTTCGAACGACTTTACTAACGATGTTCCATAAGGGAAAAAGGAAGCTCGTTAGAAGTCTCCTTTGAACGACCTGGCAATCTCGTTCGAACGAGATGTCAGTTCGTTCGAACGACATAGGAATCTCGTTTGAACGACATTCCAGTTCGTTCGAATGACATGTCAAAAAAATAAAATATTCTTTTTAAGTCCAAATTTTTTTATGAAAAGTTCTAAAAAATATTTTCTGAGTAAAACAAAGTCGTTAAAATTATTTTATAAAATTTATAAATTACACCCAATAAATTTTCAAAGCTCCTATATATATATAAAATGCATTCATACCTTAGGAGCATTAGAACCAATGTTGTTGACACAGAAACGAGGCACACTAAACCCGGCATATGATGAAGCTTTATAATCTTGGCCGCTACGTCTTCAACTAACACGTCCTAGGCTTGGATGGATACACTTGTGCACTGTCCTATGACTCAAATGTTTTTATTCGGAATTGAGACAACACTACATTAAGACTCAATCGGAGACTTGTGTCCTTACATATGTCCTTACAGGCATAACAGGTGCAATTAAAGGTTCTAAAGTATTTTAGGTTAGGTTTCTTCCCATACCAAAGCTCATAGGATGTTTTTTTGGTATTTTTCCTTAAGTAAACTAGATTAATTATATGGCAGGCGGTACAAATGGATTCTACCCAAAAATATTTAGGTAGGTTCTTTGCATGAATCATCAGACGGGCTATTTCTTGAAGAGTGATATTTTTATGCTCAGCAATTCCATTTTGTTGAGGTGTCTTGGAGGAACTAAATTCATGTTTGTAACCATTATCGTCACAGTATTTGATGACACCCGAATCTATGAATTCTCCTCATCTATCACTCTAAATTCTATCTACTCGGGAATCCATTTCATTTTCTATACAAACTAAGATTTTCAAAAACATACGGAAGTTTTTTAACTTATTTTTTAAAAAGTCAACCCAGGTAAATCGAGTGAAGTCATCAACCATAACAAGGATGTGACCGTTTCCGCAAAGACTAACAGTATGAGAAGGACCCATTTGGTCCATATGGATGAGTTCTAGAGGTTTAGTGGATAAAACTTCTTTAACTTTTTTGTGGGGAGTCTTAATAATTTTTTCTTCTTGACAGGGACCACATATGATGTTTGAAATTGGTTTAATCTTAGGAAGACCTCTAACTATCTCTTAGGAGCTCAATTTGCTAAGACTGTCATAATTAATGTGACCCAACCTATTATGCCATATCTTATTGTCATCCATTCTAGAAATGTTAGAAACCTCTGTACTTGGATTGATAGTGTAACAGTTATCTGGAGTACAGAGTCATGTAATAATGCAATCACCTTTTTCATTTAAAATTTTACAATTATTCTTTGAAAAAGTGACAGTATGGTTTGAGTCACAAAACTGTGATATACTTAGTAAATTGGCTTTAAGACCTTTTACCAAGAAAACATCTTCGAGAATGGGTAATCCTTCTTCATGGAGTGTTCCTTTATCAATGATCTGGGCTGATACACCATCTCCAAACAAGACTTTTCCTCCGGAGAAGTTAGTTTTGTTTGAAAGTTTGGAATCATCCCTGGTCATATATTTGGAACATTCAGAGTTAAAATAACATCTAGTTATCGTGTGTTCAGCTTTAAAAGCACTTATCACAATGTTACATTTCAAATGGGGTAATAGATCATCTTTTTTGACCCAAATTTCTCTAGTTTTCAATTTACGCTTATTAGATAGTATTTGATAAATCTTGTAAGCTTTTGTCTTTTCTTTAAAATATTTTTTCACAGATTTATTAGTATTATAAACAGTTTGAGCAATTAGTTTAGAAAATAATCTAGTATTCCTTCTTCTTGATGGTCTTTTAGTATTAGTGCTTCTCTTTCTATTACGATAATTAGAATTCTTGTCTGGCTGTCTAGGAAGGACATAGTTATTTCGGATTCTCCTAGAATAGTTAAAGTTATGGTAGACAAGAGAGTTATAGACTGGATTACATAGATGTTTGGAATAGCAACCATGAAGGGAATGTCCATAGATATCACAATAGGAGCAGTAAAGATGGCACGTAGAACTCATAACCTTAGGAAAATTATTATTCAAAGGTTTGTCTAGGTTTTGAGCTCTAATCTTGTTCCTAGGTGCCACAGGATGAAATGACGAATCAACTTGTCGAATAGGGGGAAGATGTATTTAGCCTTATGTTCAACATTATGCTTAGAGTTACTTGATTCACAACTGTCTAACTTTTGTTGTTTTATATCAAACTCATTTTTTAAATTTTGAAAGTCTGGAAAAGTTTCAGCAGGCCTTTTGCCACTATAGACAAACTTGATAGGTTCAAAAGTTTTTATTTTCTTGGAATTATTGGGGCAAAAGCCTATTTCAGTTCTGTCATCAGAATTGGTCTTACTTTCAGCAACGCAATCTTCAAAACATTTAGAGTTATTCTCAAATTTAACAAATTTTTTGAAGATTGTTGATGTCTTTTCTTTTGTTATTCTCAATTCTAACAACGTTCACTTATATTTCTTTTCCAGAATTTCATTTGAGTCAGACAATTCTTTCAGTTTTTGTTCAAAATTTCTGGTTTCATTCTCATGAGTTATACATTGAGTAGTGTAGTCTTCAGCATTCTATGTGATCATATGACTTAGAGTTTCTATATTCTGGGTAAGATCCTTGATAATATTTTCAAGTCTAGTGCTTTTCGTGAGAGTTTTTGTGTACAGTGTGTGAATGTCAGGAAGGTTATCGTTGTCAGAGTCACTAAGTGTGCAATGTGGAGTGTCCCCTAGAGATTTATTTTTAGGACTCACACAGCCATTGACATCAACAATAGAGCGTTCCTTTTGACTCACACACACAACGTTTGAAGCATTATCAACATTCTTAAGCAATAAGGAAGATAAACTAGTAGGTATAGTATCAGTTAACATAGCATGATCAGATTCCTCATCATTAGTGTAGATTATCTTAGCAAAGAATGACACACAAGGGTCAAAAGAGTTAGATGACTCAGGTTCCTCTTTTTCAGAATCACTTGATTCATCATAAGTCTTGCATAGATGAGCCCTATTATGTTTGCGAATTTTGTCTATGTTAACTCTACCGTCACTAGCTATGTGTCCTAACTTCCCACGTCTATAACATTCAACATTTTTAAGGTCTCTCTCAGGTCTCTTGTGATTATCAGTATCCTGTTTGTGTTGTGTTATCTCATGAGGCTTATTATTAGATTTGTTTGGATAAGTAGTTTTGCCTTATCTTTTTGCTATTTTATTTCGAAAGTTCACAATTTTCTTAAATTTTTTAGACATTAAAGCAAGTTGATTATCCAGACTTTCTAAATTACAGTCCGCATCAGAGTTTAAGTCAATGTTAGGTATGCTAAATTCAGGTGTGGTGAACTTAGATGAAAAAATAAGATTGGAGGCAGACTATCTCTTTTGGGACTGCTTTAATTATTTCTTAAATTCTAATTCCATTTACACAGTTCTCAACTTACTAGTGAGGAGTTTAGGTGTGAGATTTTGATCATCCATCTCCTCAATTGCATATCTCTTATTATCAAATTTTTATGGAAGTGATCTTAGTATTTTAGAAACAATTTCCTTTCTATCATATACAACCCCATTAACATGCAATTTAGTCACAATGTCTGTCAATCTAATATAGAAGTCATCAAATGACTGAGTCTCAGTCATGATCAAGGAGTTGTACTGCTAAATTAACATTTGCATTTTAACAACTTTAACTCTAGTGTCACCCTCATTTGCAGTCACTAGGGTGTCCCATTCTTCCTTAGAGGTAGTACGAAAAGATATCCTCATATGGCATTTTTTCCTTTGTTATTGTTAAGGGAAGTCTGTTTCTCTTCTTTAATGAATTCACTTAGTAACTTTATAATCCTCAAAGTACTTTCTTTAGTGGCTGGTTTAGTAGGAAAAATGTGACTATGTTCAATAGTATCCCATACATCATCTCCCAATGTCCTTTTGATGAAAGCAACCATCCTTACATTCCAGTAAGAAAAATTCATTCCATCAAAGAGAGGGGGTCTGGACAGGTTACCTAGTCTCTCAAATTTCTCGTCCATAATTTGTTTTGAGAAAACAATTTCAAAAAATCAGGATCTAAAGAATTTTGAAAAATCAAAGCTCTAAAACCAATTGAAAAAGTACTACTTAAATCGTTTAATTCAAGATTAAACTATCCAAATGGCTTCAAACAGTTTATTGAAGAAACTCTTTTCTTAACACAAATTTCTTAACACAAGATGTGTAAAATAGTATGAACGAGTTATTTAAGGTATAGGTTTACCAATTTTGAAAACCAAAACTTATAAAGAAATTAAATCAACACGGCCTCAAAAAAGGGATGAGAGGAAGATGAAGTGTACAAGTACAATTTTTAACGTGGTAAAACCCCAACCAATTGGAAAAACATCCACGGAGGTGTTTACACCTTAAAAGTAAAAATACACTAAAATAGATTAACATTTTACAAACTATATAACAATCAAGACACACAATCAGACTTAATTAGAAGTTCAGAAATATACCAACTCCCCAAGGCTCTAATGTTGTTGACGTTCTCTCAGCTTTGTAACTCCACTCCTTTTAGCTTTACATCGACTCAAAATTCCAAAATCTTAATACCAACACTTTTCAGTGTAGTAGTGTGAAAGTGTAAGTGGTGATGTGCTCTAAATCACATGCATGCAACCCACACACACTTAATTACAGACATAATTCTTATCAAATTACAAACAGATCACAAATATGTAAAGATTTCCAAAATTAGTTTAATCAAGACTGTCAGACTTTGGATTTTTCAATTTATCAACACATCAAGAGGGAATATTGCTATATACACGATCTAAGATCCTAAACACCTTCTTATTTTGAAAATATACAGACTATTTCATAAAATGTGAAATATGTGAAAGTGTAAATCCCTAGTCAAGATCATAAACTAGACCTGAGTCTGAATGTTCAAGGAAACTGAAATCAGAAAATATTTTGTTGGTTTTAGGGTTTGAAAATATAAAAGTTGAAAACAACCAGCGAAACTATGATTTCTCGAAACAAGAAATCAAATCTAAGAAAGATAGACGTGAAATGTATCACTGAATTTCAATCTCAGTTTTCTATGAAAGAAAATGAGATCAAAGTGGTGTGATTAAGTTGGAAAAGAGATTAAGGATAGAAGAGGAATGATCTTCACAACTCTTGAACTAACACACTCTCATAAATGATTTTCTGTTGAGATTTAGTCGGATTTTAGGTTAGGGTTTTCTTTTTGTCTCCCTTCTTTCTTTCTCTCTCTCTCTCTCTCTCTCTCTCTCTCTCTCTCTCTCTCTCTTCTCTCTTAATTTTCTCTCAGAAGTGAAATGAATAAAAGATTTTAATCGCAACACATAAGGCATCTATTTATACTAAGCCATGGAAGCCTCTGGAACTTCGAAGCAAATGAATGGTCACGATTGAGTCTTAAGAGATCGAAGTAAATTTGATGGCTATTAATGCACTACTATTAAACGTTCTCTTATTGGTTGATTCAGGTAACACAAGGATTGCTTTAGTTCACATGCTGACCATCGATGAAAATTATCCAAGGGTTCATAATCAAACACAAATATGTGAGGGCAAGAAAACACAAATCCATTCGTTGTGAGTCTAACACGTGTAAGGCTGAGATGACGTATAAAACATGTGTGTTTTATCTTACAAAAATACAATTTGCACCCACAAAATTATCAAGAGCATTTTGTTTCTACCCAAGCAAGTTTTTAGCTGCTTAAAGTATTTACAAAACAGCCCACAATATTTGTAAAACCCAATTTTAAATTTCTAAAAATTGTTTTTAAAAATCTTATATATTATTTAAAATATCCCAAAAATTATGAAAAATTATTTTAATGGGATTTAACTCACACACACCCATATTATGAAGAATGAAATCTCATATGCAACACATAAATGATCCTAGGTATGTTGTTGTTGTTTATACCTTTGGAATATTAGAGGAAATAGAATGTAGAGTCTGAAGGCTTGTTGTTTGAAAAGGATATGACTCAATTTTGTCACTATTTCCAAACTGGATGAGCACCTATATAATATAGACTCATGTGAGTCAAAGATATTGGGTGCTTCAAAAACTAATATTCTTAAACTGAAACAAAACCAATGTTCTTACAATTGAAAATAAAATATTATTACAACTGAAATGAAAGAAAATATTATTAGATCTTGGCCAATAGATAAATTGGCCAAGAAATAAAAGAGTTTGCATAATTCCTCAATTCCATCCCTTCCCTGTTGTCTGCGTGCATAGATACATCTCTGCAACCATTGTATATTTCTTTTACTAGTATTTATGCCTCACTCATCTCCAAAGTTCGGTTGTTTACTGGAGTTTCGATAACCATGGAGATGAGAGTGCACACCCCAAAAACCCTCATTTTGATCAATTCTTTGAAATATTACTTTTCTCCATAGTCACTGGGAGCTGTTGATAATGATCCAAGTACCGTGATAGGCGGAGGCATGGGGAATGGGAATGTTCGATGAGGTGTCATTTGAGAGGGAAATGTTGGATAAGGCAGAATTTAGGAATGGAAACTTGAAGGGGGAGAATAGGGGAAACCTTGAGGAGGTGTGTAAGGGTAACCTTGAGGAGGAAGCATTGGGACCCCATAATTTTGAAAAACGGACACAAGTTGCCCAATTTGATTCATCAAGATTCCCAAGTTAGTTTTGATGTCATGAACATCCCCATCGATATTGAACTGTTATTCCTTATTGGACGAGGCATGATCCTTGACCAAAGGAAACTCATCCATGAGAGGTGCGGTGTGTTGAAATTTTGTTTTTCGAATATGTGAGCCAACACCTCTCATCCTTCCCCTTTTGTCCTTTCCAAAGGTCAGGGTCATGGCATCATTTTTAAGGCCAAGGTCATAATTAGGGTTTGAACGAGATTGACTATTGATGGACTCTATTTATCCTAGCATCTCAGCCAAGTGAGACTAGAATTTATAATCTTTGTCCCGTCGAGCATGAATGAATAAGTTGGACCGATTTGGTTTTTTACTCGGATCTGGACCATCCTTTGTCCTAGACGCCCATTCATTCTTCAAATGCAAGGGAAAAAATTTCCAATTAAGTCCATATGTAGTTTTGGATTAATTTCGAACGAAACCATTTGAGTCATAGGATAGAAGTTTTTTCCTATCAAGCCTATGACGTTTGAAGAAGTTGAAGACGAAGCAGTGAAGAATTAAAGTTTCATCCTTGCCGGATTTCGTGCCACATGTTTCACGGCATCAACATTTGAGGATTCCAAGTCTCCAAAGTTTTGAATGCACAATTATATATATATGAGCTTGGAAAATATTTTATGGATGTTAGTTTTATAAAGTTTTGTCTTAACGACGTTTAATTTTCTCAGAAAATCATTTTAGACGTTTTAGACTTGTTTTAGAAATGTTTGGAGCTTTAAAAGAAAAAATGAATTTTTTGAAAAGTCATTCGAATGAAATTGGAACTCGTTCAAACGAGATTCTCAGGTCGTTTGAATGACATTACTAACGAGATTGATTTCCACTTTTCTGTTTTCTCGTTAGAAGTTTGGTTCGAACGAAGTCGTTCAAACGAACTCATTCGAACGAGATATCAAATGCAAATTTTTCTTAGACTCTAAATTCTTGTTAGAAGATGTTCGAACGATGTCGTTAGAATGAGAATGGTTGTTCGAACGAGATTCCATCAGTTTTTTTTTTCCTTCCGTTTTTCCCACTACTTGTCCCCTCTACTTTTGCCAGTTTTAATCACTTTGGGGAAGCAGTTTTTCGTTGAACTTTTTCAACTTCCTAGAGAGATTTTGAGAGACTTCTTTAAAAGAAAAAGTTCATATTTTGAATGTTTTAATTTTTAAGAGAAAATCTACATTAAACACATATATACACACCCATTTTGAGTTTAAATCCAAGTTTCAAATATATATATATATATATATATATATATATATATATATATACACACACACACACACTATTTGGAGAGTTTGTTTGTCACCTGTTTTCTTCTCAATTGTTTAAAGGAGATTTTTGGGTTTCTTCACTACCCCAAATGAAAGTTTGATTTGTGTTGCGGCTTTTTCACATGGTGAAAGGCACCATGTGTGGTTGACGGTTGCCGTGCTTCCGTTGATGGACTCCAAGACTGCAATGGACGTCGTGGTTATCAACTAGACTGAAGTATTTGCAAGAAGAAGTGTCGGGGATTGAAGGGAGTCCAGTCGAGTGTAGTAAGTATTTTGTCTTGTAATTGTAAAACCACCTCTAGTGGATTTGTTAGGCAAGGGATGTCCGAGGTTTTTCCCATTTGAGTTTTTCTCATACATCGCTGTGTAGTGAGATTGTTTATTTTCTCTTGTTTAACTCACCTAGAATGCATGCTTAGGTTAAAAAGATAAAATTGGGTTTAACTTGCAATCTTACTTTAATTGGTGCTAGGTTATAATTTGGGTAAGTTTAATTTAATTCAAGTCCAAAATTTAATTTGATAAAATTTGATTTGGCCTATATTGAAAATTAGAATAAATCATTGTTAGGCTACCTTCAAGACTTGGGTTCATGTAACAACCCTTGCTTTTGAGAGCCTATTTCATATTTATTTACTATGTGTAGTAATTATATATAAAATGATGGAATGTGGAGTAAATATTAATTTAATGTAGAAAAGGTTAATATTTACTAAAATGTTGTATGATTACCTAATGAATAGGTAAAAATATCCATGTTGTGATTTATGGTGTCATAAGATTTAAAATGACATTTTGGATTAATGTGAAACTGGAACTTAAAATGAGTTATAAAATTTCCAAATGATAATTTGGAGGGTGCAGTTAGTCCCGGTAGGTGCGAGACAGTCAAAATAAGTGCCATATTATATTTTGGTATTTTGGGCACTTTTGACTAGTTATAGTTTAAATGTGTATTTGCGAGTAATTATATCGCGTATTGATCATTTAAGTTGGGCTTTTAGACTTAAGCCACGTTTTATTTCCCAACCCTATTCATATTCTTCCATTACACACAATTGAGCGCTAGAGAGAGTAGAGAGAGGAAGAGAACTTTGGAAGAAAAAGAGAAATTTGGAGATTCAAGCTTGGATTGTTGTCTACACCAAATCAAATATGAAATTTGCAAGATCAAGGCAAGTTATCTACTTGCTACTATATGATTTAAGTTGATTTATTAGCATTGATAGTGGTGGATTAGTTATGATTTATTTTAGTTAGGGCTTTTGTGGATTTATGGGTATAAAAACCTTGGAAATGGATTTGGATGATAAATATTATAAATGATGGTAGTTAGATGTATTTGTGGTGTATTAGTTCCATTAAATGATCTTGGGTTGGTTGGTTTTGAGTTTGGGAGAAGATTTGGAGTTTAGAACTCCATAGCCAAACTTGGCTTTTTTGCAGGAGCGAATCGATTCGGCCCCTGGGGCGAATCGATTAGCATAGAAGCAGTTTTCCAGGTCTGGGTACCCGAATCGATTCGGGTTAAGGCCGAATCGATTCGGCATTTGCAGAAAGTTGAGTTTGTCTTCCAAACCGATTCGGCCCTTAGGGCGAATCGATTCGGTTCCTGCAGTTTTAAATTATTTTCTTGTCTAATTTTTAACCTTTTTAGTTAGGCTTAGGACCTAGGAACCTTCTTGAATGAAGTAAACTTAGAGTCCTAGAGTAGTAGTCGAGTTTGGTCGCCACCCTAGACTAGAATTGGGTCATATGGGGTTTATTTCGGGGAGGTTTAAAGTAATGTTAAGGCATTACTTCTGTTATTGAATTTTCTAGAAGTTAGGAAGCTAAATGCCCATGCTTGGAGACTTGAGGGGCTTATCGGAATTATATGAATTTTGGGAATTATAGAATCATGATGATTATGCTGGAGACTGAGTCGAGATTTTTAATTTGAGGAATATCAACGATGATATTCAATGGGAATAGGTTCACATAAAATTAACCAAATTATGCAATGATGATAGGTTCGAATAAAATGAACCCAACTGTTTAATGATGATAGGTTCGAATAAAAAGAACCAAATACATGGATAATGGAAATGGAATTTGGAAATGAATATTGAAAATGAAAATGAGATTTAATATGGTAAATGTTAATTTACTGGTACACAACTCTCTAAATACTATCATAAGGGAAGTCCGCGCGCGAGGTGATGCCCCCTGACAAATTAACGCAGGGTGGATATAGTCCTAGGCCATATGAGCGCTATTTTATATATATATATATGTATTTTCTGCGATGGGTAGGAGATTCTGGGTGTGGTCTTGACTATCCCGCAGGCATATGGTCGCTTCCCGACGTTGCGTTATGATCCCAGGTTGTCTTATATGTGATAGGCCCTGGAAGATGATAGTTATTTAGGGGCGCGCCCAGTGGGGAAACTCGGAGGGGCGGTCTTAGAATCGTTATATGTATGCGAATATAACTTTTCTGCATCAAGTGGGACTTGATGGATATTAATGCCATAAAGATCATGGATACGTGCCATAAAGAGCATGTGATTGAGATATGTGCCATAAGAGCACTTGATAGAACTTGTATTCCTATTAAGGAATGGAAAGATAAAATGGAATGATGATTAAAGATGGAAGTTTTAAATTAATGAAGGGAAATTATATCTTCTAGATTAAACCGAATAAATGGTTTTATTCCTAATAAGGAATGTAAGAAGGAAATGGTAATTAGATTAATGAGAAAAGGTTTTAAATTAAAGTTATTTTCTTTTAATTCTATTTTGTAATTGGGTTACATTTCATAAGTAGTTAAATATCTTAAATTGTAATGTAAGTTTAACATGCTAGTTAGCATGCCATATTATTATCCTTGTCATTCATGCATAACTGTTCATACCTATCATGCTTTTTATTTCTTCTGGTGATCATATAAAACCCGGCCCTGACCGGTTCATTTTCCTTATTGTGCATATGATTGTATCCGCTCAGATGCTCCACCGCAAGGATGCCCATTTTGATATTTCTATACCTTTGCTTTTGATAAGCTGTAAGATTTTGTGGATTATTATAGGACATTGTATTAGACACTTTCATCCTTGTATTCTAGATATGATCGGGTTTTAACTCGGGCGTGTGGACCAAACTTTTATATTTGATTAATGAATGTATTATCGAGATATTAAATGATTGTAAAACTTCGTATGTAGCTGTGGACCGACAGCCTATTCGATCCTTTTGTGTACATTCGTTTTAGTTGTATTATATATACTCTTTTAGAATTCCACTTGCTTATCAGATTGGGTTGTTTAATTAAATTTACTTAACTGGTTTTAAATTTCTAAACTTTGTGGCAACCCGTTTTCTGATTTATGGGGTTCCCGTATACTCAGTTTATTTTTGTGATGCTGAGAATGATATCCATCCATGATTCCTGTTACATTTGAGTATCGGGCTGGCCACCCCTTATCTTGGATCGCGGGTTGTCACAGATGGTATCAGAGCATCAGGTTCTAGAGTCTTTAGGATCTATGCAGACTTGTCACGTTTTACCGTAGCATTCTTTGATGTAGAGCCTAATGTTAGGACTGTGTTGTTGACTATGTTTGCGATCTTCTGCAAGATAGATTGTTTTAAATAGTATTTTAACTCTATTGTCTCTTCATCTCAGATGCTGCCTAAGAGAGGTCGCCCAACGAGACATAATAGGGTTGTAGAAGAGGAGGTAGGTCCTCCACCACCGCCACGAGGGACTATTAACGCTGCGGATGTAGCAAACATAGTGGCTCAAGTAGTTAGCGCCGCCATGACCGCAGTGGTCCAGCAATTATCGCAGGGTCAACAATGGGCTCACGATGTTTAAGCTCCTACGGGACCTACTTCGTGGGAAAAGGTTAGAGAGTCCTTTATAAAGGGAAATCCCTTGGAATTCAAGGGAGGCACGGATGTTATCAAAGCCAATCAATGGAAGATAGATATGCAACGCCACCTTCAAATGATAGAATGTAGCGAGGAGAAGAAACAAGTCCTTGCCACTTTTAAGCTTGTCGGATCTGCGTTACACTGGTGGGAGATGATAACCACACCAGAGCAGAGAGACACAATGACGATCACTGAGTTTTGGGCTTTGTTCGATCGTGAGTACTTTCCTTCCGCATTTAAGAGGGGGATGAAAAGGAAGTTACAAAATTTTATGCAAGGGGAGAGATCTATAGCGGAGTACGAAGAGGAGTTCACCCGCTTAGCGAGTTTTGTACCGGATGAGGTGACTCTGGAAGATAGGAAGATCTCGAAGTTTATGGGAGGTCTAAACTGGAGAATCCGAAAAAAAATGCTGGGTAATCCAGCTTTACAAACCTTTGGTGAAGTTATGAATGCAACATTACTTCATTGCCAGGAGCATCGGTTATATATGCAGAGTAGCAAGAAAGCTACCGTAGTGGGGCAAGTAGGAAATCTTGGAGGGCAAGGGATTGGAGGAGGAGCATTTCCCTCATACCAACCCTCGGGCAGTAAGCAGAAAGAGAGGAACCCTCAACAAGGGGATTCATCTAAGAGACAACACTTGGGAGGGTTTATTACGGGTGGCAATAAAAATAGGCACGGTCAGGGTGCTTCGCGATATGTAGGTCGGGGTGGTCATGGAGGTAAAGGCCATCCGGGCCAAGGTATTACCCAGTTTAGAAATAACAAGGGTCGAGGTCAGGAGGATATGAAGGGACGGCGCTTCCAATGTGGGGAGGCGGGTCATTACAAGATGGAGTGTCCTCGGTTGATTGGGGGTCGGTTTCCTAGGGCTCCTCAGCAGCCATATGTTCAGTTTCCACCTCAGGTGCCTAATCCGGTTGTTCCTCCGCAGCAGGGACAACTACAGTATGGGCGAATTTATCAAATTCAGAAGGCTATACTTCCTCCAGCTCCGCAGGCACCGCCCGCTATTGAGGGTAAGTTCTTAATTCAGGGGTATTGGAGTTGTGTGTTATTTGATATGGGTACTACACACTCATTTGTTTCTAGGAGTCTTGCTCAGACTACAGATTTGATAAAATTTGTTGAGAGTACTTTTATTGGTGTTGAGTATTTATGGGTGATAGTTCGCTTATTTTCCTTAATTGTAAACACGTAGGAAATTACTCTTGGTAATTTATGCCTTGAGGTCGATTTACTCGTCCTTGACATGGTCGAGTATGATGTGATATTGAGTATGGATTGATTAGTAATGTATTATACTATTGTTAATTGCTTTGATAAAAGCATAGTAATTGCCACTTCGGGGCAAGATATGTTTCTAGTGGTTATGCCTCACTTAAAAAGGGGGTACTAACACATACTTATATTGTATTGCGAAGGAGTTTCCTCGGGATGCAGTTGTTCCCTTGGATTTTATTCCGGTTACTAGAGATTTTGATGATGTATCTCGGGAAATACCGGATTATGCCTTGATAAGGAGGCTATTTAAAAGGATGTAAATATGTTATGGGGTAAATAATTGTAAGACTTTACAGAAGAAAATGTTTGATTTGTTGAAATCATCAATTATTTAAGTATTAAGATATAGAAGTAGAATCTTATTAGTAGGGTTAAGAGTTAGAATCTTTTCGGTCCCGAACATGTGTCTTAGACCTTTATATCTTGATGCCCAATAACGCAAGGTAGTAGTGTAATGGGAGGGTTTCTTGTCTGGATTTCGCTTCGGAGAGACGTCCTACGCATGAAACCGAGAAAATGTCAGAAGTCGAGAAAGGTCTTGGGCACTAGGGATATACTTAGTATTATGTGTACACGACTTAGATAGGATAGGATATAGGTAGGTAGACTTTAGGATTATTTGGACATAAGGCCTTTAGGGCATGTAACATTAGTTTAGGAAGGCTGTCGGGAGTTGACCACGAATAAGTTGTGTGTTAACTCTAAGAGGGATTGGTTCCTTAGTAATGAGAAGTGGGAAATTTTGAGAGGTTTGGTAGATAAGGCCGAAGGAGGTAAGGCCTCTCGTAGTTAGAGTGTTACTGAGGTAACGTGGCTTTCGGGGAGCAAAAAGTTGACTCGCACTCCCAAGCTCATGTTTCTAAGCTCGAGAGTGGATTCAATTAACAAGTCTCTGCCAGGATGGGAGTAGTAATAATGGAGCATAGACCTATTGTTTATGTGCCTCATAACTTTAAACTTGTGGGAAGTGTTATCCTATGTTTGAATTAAAATTCATCGTGGAAGTGATTGCCATATTGAAAGGGAGATACTACTTCCTGGGCAGAAATTTAGTCTTTTGTGTGAGCAACATTTTGTTGCAAGATGTTGTAGGAGAGACAAGGGTTATTAAGACCATGTACACCAGCTGTTGACCGAGGGAATCATTCATTTTCTAATTTCACACATTAGAATCATTCATTCTCAAGTATATTTATATATATTCATATAGTCACATCATCCCTATATATATATATATATATATATATATATATATAACCTACGCCCATTGGTTAGAACCACTTCGTGCAATGCATACTATGTTATCGTGTCCCGGTGTATCACTCTCTTCATAAAGGATAATTGGTTTAGCATCTCTTACGAACCATAAATCTCATAACAAAAATATTGGAGGCGAGCATACTTACCAGCTAAATGGGCCACGCACATAACTACGCTCCCATTCAACCATCCAAACTCACGCACATAACAGATAGCACGTATCCAAGTTCATATGCTTTGGGTACAAGTCAATATCCCCACATCGGGTCGCCAAGGATAAGACCGTCCACTGCGCGAAACCTTCGCCCAATAGCAAGCAACGTAGGTATGTTGTACACATAATAAATCAACACATAGGTATACACTCAACCTATTATAATCTCTAGGTATTCACACAATTAAGTATCATGTCCTATTCGCAGTATTACTTTCTCTTAATACTCTCGACGTGTTAATAATTATGATTATGATCCCCCTCCGAATTTTCTAAGCGTAATTCATCCCACTTATGCCCAAGTCTTAAATCACACTTGTCTTAATATATCATCACTTCAAATCTCAGTGTACTTCATTAAAGTTCTTGCATTTCAAGTACCGAAGGATGTCCTAGAGGTCCACAATTCAATTCTGGAAAATATAGCAGGGCGGTCCGAACCTATTAAGGAAAACGATCCTGACCCTTTTTTTTTTATGAAAAACGGTCCGGACCTTTTATGAAAAAATGATCCGAACCTTTTTATGAAAAATGGTTTGGACCTATTAATAAGGAAAACGATCCGGACCTATTAAAAAGTGGTCCGGACCTCTCCCAGAAAAAAAAAGGCAGCCCTACCCAGATATGTTCTTTTCACCATTTCAACACCTCTAACCTCTACGGATCATTCCCAATCACCAATAAACGATTCTAAATCATCTTCCTAACATGTATGTATGATTTCCACTAATATAACATCAGTAAATCATCACCTATCATCATTATAATTAAAAATCCCCAAATTTAGATCATAAGAACCTTAGTTTCCCAATTTTCAATTAAAGAACTAAACAACCCAGATTTGTTCATCGATATAATTTTCTAATTTCGTGATTAATCCTCTACATACATGAAGGAACTAAATTACTAATCAAATTAGTCCATAATCATAAATAAAACCTCCAATTTTCACCCAATTTCATATGAAATTCGTGATCAAATTTATCTACACTAACATGAGCATGATTATTGCTAAAGGAATGCAAGTAAGAAACACTTGCCTCAAATTTTAATGTATGATCCGCTGGTGATGTTGGCATAGATGCGTTCCTCACTTTTCGATCTACACGATGGTGGTGGTGATTGTGTAAGGTGGTGTTAATTGGCCTTCCTCCTTTGGGATTTGCTCTCCCTCACCCTCTGTGGTTCTCTCTTGATTTCTGTGTAACTTAACCATAATGGAACTCCCGTAACTGATATAATAATTATCTAATTTTAGTCCATTTTAATTCCCTAAAAATCCAAATGACAAAACTACCCCTACGGGATGCCGATTAGGCCTAAAATTACTCTAGAGTCCAAATAAAATGCCCGGATAGAGTTTTGCGATTATCTAGACCCTTTCGAACTTGATGGCGCACTCGAAATTACCATACGAGTTATAAAAAAATAATTTACCTTTTTCTCCCATACAATTAGTCCCGACACGGCTCACACGTGCGTCCTGACTTAAAATACCAAACTACTAAACTGTCGTATTTCGCACTCCGAAAATTTATAAAAATTATATAATTCCATATTACATATACCCACAGTAATAATCAATGATTTCCATCAATAAGTATTAACCCTTGGCACGCTAATTCGGATTAATTAACAATTAAATTTCTCAACCTTTTTAATTTAATTAATCCAACAATAATAATTAATCTCATAATTTTTTAATATCATAAAAGTGCGGGGTATTACATGATTTCCCCCTAATAACGAAATTTCGGCCCGAAATTCGAAAAGTAAACCATACCTAGTAGGAATAAGTCTAGATATTTCTCGCGCATATCCTCCTCTCGCTCCCATGTAGACTCCTCTACGTTATGATGCTCCCACTGAACCCTCACCAGTGGAACTACCTTTAGCCTCAATTTCCTCTCGCTACGGTCTAGGATAGCCACAGGCCTCTCCTCATATGAACTGTCAGGCTGTAAATCAATCTTCTCAATCGTAATGTAGGTGTGGGCCAACTCATCCCTAAGAAACTGCCTCAATGATGAGATGTGGAACACATTATGAATATGGTGAAAGTGCTCCGGCAAATCAAGTCTGTATACCACCGGTCTAATACTCTCGATAATGGGAAATTATTCTACATATCTCGGAGCCAATTTACCCTTTTTCCTAAACCTCATCACCCATTTCATAGGAGACACCCTTTTTCCTGGCGTTTCCTAAATTACCTCTAGCCCGAGTAACTTTTTGTCCCCTACCTCTAGCCAACAAGTAGGAGAACGACAAGGTCTGCCATACAACTCCTCGAATGGGGCCATGCCGATCATAAACTGATAAGAGTTATTATAAGATAACTCCACCGGTGGAAGATACGACTCCTGACTCCCTCCAAAGTCAAGGACACACATGTGCAACATATCCTCTAGCATCTTATTAGTACGCTTAGTCTGTCCATCTGTCTGTGGGTAATAAGCCGTACACCCGTAGTTCAGTACCCGTAGCCTTGTGAAAGTTCTCCCAGAAGCGCGATACAAAAGTCTTGTCTCTATTCGACACGATGTTCAAGAGTACCCCATGCAATCTCACTATCTCGGCAATAAATATCCGGTCATATTGTTTCGTAGTGTAATCCGTACGTATTGACAAAAAATGATCTACCTTGGTCAACCAATCGACCACCACCCACATAAAATCATGACCCCGCTGTGAAGTAGGCATCCCAGTAATGAAATCCATGGAAATTCTCTCCCATTTCCAAGCAGGTATCTCCAGCGACTGAAGTAACCGTGGCGGCCTCTGATGGTCCACCTTTACTAGCTAACAGGTGGCACATTTGGACACGAACTCCGCAATGTCCTTTTTCATCTCACTCCACCAGTACTGTCGCCTCATATCCTGGTACATTTTATCCCCTCCAGGATGTATCGTAAATCTGGATCCATGAGATTGTGTCATCACTGCATGATTTAAATCCTCTCCCTACGGGACCACTAATCTCCCATTAAACTATAGTCCCCCATCTGATCTCACTGAGTACGACTCTGCGCCCTCCGATAGAAGTCGTACAATCTGATACTGACAAAACGAATCAGCGGCCTGGGCCTGGATCACTCTCGTAACAATCTCTGGAGTGACTGTCATAACAGACATAAAGGATTAAGCCACTGCCTCATGATGTACCAATTCTTTCCATTTCTCCCTCCACACTTCTACCACCTCACATACTGGCCTACGACTCAATGCATCAGAAACTACGTTGGCCTTCCCCGGGTGGTACTGTATCTCAAACTGGTAATCTTTCACTAACTCCAGCCACTTGTGTTGACGCATGTTCAACTCCCACTAAGTGAACAAGTATTGCAATGACTTGTGTTCTGTGAAGAGGTGAAATTTCTTCCCCAATAAGTAGTGTCTCCAAATCCGTAGGGCAAACACAACTGCTGCTAACTCCAAGTCGTGGGTGAGGTAATTCCTCTCGTGGGGCTTAAGCTTGCGGGAGGCATAAGCTATAGCCCGTTCCTCCTGCTGAAGTACTCTGCCAAGTCCCTGTAGAGAGGCATCAGTGTACACTAAGTACTCCACTCCTGGCCTGGGTAAATCAAGAACTGACGTTGACGTCAACTTATCCTTTTGCTCATAGAAAGCTAACTGATAACCATCGTCCCAAATGAACTTCACCCCTTTGCGCATTAAATTTATCAATGGGCCCACAATATTCGAGAAACCCCTGATGAATCACCTGTAATATCCTGCTAACCCCAAAAATCTATGCACCTCTGTCGACATCGTGGGTTGTCCCCACTCTCTCACTACTGACACTTTGCTCGGGTCCACTGATATCCCCAATTCTGACGCAACATGCCCAAGAAACAGTACCTCTCGTAACCAGAATCCACACTTTTCATACTTGGGATATAGCTGATACTCTCATAGAGTCGTAATACGTCTCAAGTGCTTGGCATGCTCCTCCGCATTCTATGAGTAAATCAGTATGTCATCTATGAAGACGATGACAAAATCATCTAAGAACTCTCTGAACCCACGATTTATCAAGTCTATGAATACTACTGGAGAATTTGTTAGCCCAAACGACATGACTCTGAACTCATAGGACCCATATCTCATCAAGAAAGCAGTCTTTGACACATCCTGCTCCCTAATCCGTAGCTGATGGTATCCCGATCTGAAATATATTTTGGAGAAGAAAGCATCTCCTCTTAACTGGTCGAATAAATCATCGATTCGGGGCAAAAAATACTTATTTCGTATATTGACTTTGTTCAACTATCGGTAGTCCACACACAACCTTAATGAACCATCCATCTTCTTCACAAATAAAATGGGAGCACCCCAAGGTGAGGTACTCCTACGGATGAAGCCCTGTCCTAATAACTGCTCAATCTGATCCCGCAACTCTCTCATCTCAGCTGGAGCCATACGGTATGGTGCATAGGCTATTGGTCGAGTGTGCGACATCAGATCTATAACGAACTCTATCTCTCAGCTAGGCAGTAGTCCCGGCATCTCCTGGAACACATCGAAAAACTCTTGAATAAAAGGAATTGAGTCAAGAGGAATCACCACCTCTTTAGATGTCTCTTCCTTTATGTAACATGAGTGGGTGGACGTTCCTCCCTCAGGACGAGGCATCGCCACTAGAAACATCTCTTGGCCCGATATCGCAAAAATAATAGTCCTACTGTAACAGACTATCATGGCTCTATAAGTAGCAAGCCAATCCATGCCTATAATGGCGTCATGCTCGTGTATATCTAAGACTAGCATGTCGGTAGGAAAAACTAAACTCCCAATCTCTATCCCTACCCCTCGGCATATATAGAAAATCAAAGACCCACTACCTAATGGTGAGTCTACACTAGTCACTGTACTCTCTACTGTGGCTAAAAACTCCGTGTCCCGTGTAAAGCTAGTGGCTATAAAATAGTGTGATGCCTTAGTATCAAATAAAACATGCCCTATAATTCCATGGATAGGGAACATACCCTCAATCACGAGTGGTGTCGGCAGTGGTGCTGCTTGATGGACATTATAAACGCGTCCATACAGTAACTGCCTCTGCTGAATTGGGGGTGCTGGCAAAGCTGGGGCCTGCGCTGATGCTGGTAGGGCGGCGAGAAAGATGGGTCTCTAGAGTTCCTGCTGGGCACCCTATTGCTGGGGAAATTTGCCCTTGTCTAGGTAATCCTGCTTCCTATAGCCAATCTTGCCACAAGAAAAGCACATGCCGCTAAAGTTACCTCCCCTCTGCCCCTATTGGAGTCAGCCCAGTTGGCCATTTTCGCCCCTCTACTGGCCGTGCTGACCCCGCTGATGACTCTGTTGGGCTTATTGGCACTGTGGCTGGCCCTAATGGCCCTGCTGATAATGATGTTGGCCCTGCTGGCCATGCTGACTAGAATGGCCCTATTGGCCCTGCCTAGAATCTCCAGATCAAAATTGCTTAGCAGGGTCCCCCTGGTGGGAACTCTGCTCACCTTGACGGACCTTCCCCTGAGTTGATGGGGCCCCACTGGCAATATTACCTCCAGTCCAGCCCTGCTGGCTGAACTCGCCTTCTCATTTTCTCCCCTGCTGATGGAAGTTATGGTCCTAACAATGCAACGGAGTGGCGTTGAGTACGCCAATAAAAGTACCCAACGATAGATTACCTAAAATGTGCTGACGAATCCTCCAGGTTAATCCATCCATAAACAACATAATCTTCTTCTCTTCAGTAGGTGCCTCATCTGGTACCATAGTAAGAAACCTCGTGAATTTCTCCTCATATTCTGCCACTATCATACCCTCCTACTTCATATTCAATGGTCTCCACCTCATCTCTGTCTACACAGCAGAGGGAAAATATTTGCAGTCAAACCGCACCCAAAAGCTCTAAAGATACATTCTATCCCTCTCCTCCAAGGTAGTAGTGGACTCCCACAACTGCAAAGCGGCCCCCACTAGCTTGTAGGAAGTCAATAACGGCCTCTGAATGTCGGTACACTTGTACATGCAAAGATGCCTCGGGATATCTTTCTTCCATTGGCTCACTATGATGATGTCAGAATCGCCCGAGAACTCTGGGGGATGTGCCCTCTGGAAAGCATCCCTGACTCTCTCCCATGCAGTGGGAAACTGGAGCGAAACTGGCACCATAGCCTGTACTTGGGGTGGGGCCTGCTGCACCACCGCTAAAGTTGCATTTACTACATGAGCAACAATGGCGGCAACATCAGCTGCCTTAATCATTCCCTAAGCCTGAGCTGCTGGCTGCTCTGGCTGGGCATTTCTGTTTCTCGGGACTCTTCTCGGAGACATCTAAAACGAGAAGGGATTTATTAGTCCACAATTATTATTAAATCTCAAATAGCTGAAGATGTAAACGTATAAATAAGAGTACAACAGTCCTAAAGATAGGGCACTATATCAAAGAACGCTAAGAGAAAAACATGTTAAGCCGTACATATACTAAAGAACACTAGAACCTGATGCTCTGATACCACCTGTGACACCCCGCCTAATTAAATATCGGGTGATCAGTCATTTATTAAATTAAAATCAAAGTGTTATGTTAGTTCATTCTTAGCATCACTGTCGAAAATAATTCACTATAAAAAAAATTACTTTTTACTACGGTGATCCAACCGTCTCAAAAAGTTCTCTAGCCGTCTCAAAAACCTTTTGTGATGCCATTTGAGATGGAAAAGGAGCGTAGTATTAGACCCCCATTTTAAAAGCTCTTTGCAACGACAGAAGCTATCTCAAAAAGTTCTTTTGAGACGGGCAATACGCCGTCTCAAAAGCTCCTTGCTTACATGACCCTTTTGAGACAGCAAAAAATTCATCTTTTAAAGTTTTTTTTAGAGACACCAACATACGTCCCCAAAGAGTTTTTTAAGATGATAACTAAACCGTCTCAAAAAGTCCCCGTTTATGGAATCTTGAGATGGCAAAGAAGTTGTCTTTAATAATTTTGGCACCAAAATTAAAATTTCATCCATTCCTTAATATACTCTATATAATTATAAACAAAACGTCTTTAAAACAATATGACATATTTTGCATCCCATTTCAACATATAGCATATAATTTTCCATTCAATTATAATTAAAGTTCATACAAAGAAAAAATACACAATTTAAACATTGTGTCCAACATAGATCTCTCTATACAATTTCACTCATCTAATTAAAAAAAATACATGAAAAATCATCGATCCTCCCTAACATAAAATGATGTACGCAAAGTAAACTCGCAATCTTCAAGCATACGACCTCCAGCAAAATGACTCAAATATCTTGCCTTGTCCACAGAGGGTTTTCACCTGCAATAAATTTATTAAGTGTCAGTTACCTTAAACAAAGAAGTAATTTTTTTAATAGTTCCTATAGATGACAATATTTAAAAACCTTATCAAATTTGTATATCTTCATATTATTTGCTATTAAAAATACTTAATATTTTTTAAAAAAATCGGCAAAATCTCCTTTATTTATTCATGAAAAGTAACTTGTTTAAACATAAAAATTAACTCAAAAACAACGACAGAAATAACCATAATTTTCTAAACAACTAATATAAATAAATATACACATTACGATTCCTTTTACCGTTGGACAACATAATGAACAAAATTTAACTTAAATATGTCTCACCCCTGCTTGTGGTTGAGAGCAAGACTAAAGAGGACATAAGCGACAAGGTCTTTGTTCGAGAGAATAGATGCAAAAGCTCCAACGATAAAAGGCTCAAGTATAAGTATAACAAGTCCTCGTGGGATAGTAAACTTCCTGCAACAAATGGGATACAAAACGTAAATAGCTATGGTTCTGAAAAAGTCAAGAAACATTAACTTGATTTAGATACTTGGAAAATACTTGTTTAAAACCTAATACAAAACCAACTCTAAAACAATATACTTAAAATAATAAAACAGCCACAAAAAGAGTAATGAAATGCCCCATAATCGATTTACGAAGTAATAAAGCAACTAAGCCTACCCACCATTCCGAGTACCAGCTAAATCAAATCAATGTGCAATACACCATGTAACATCGTATCACCATCATCACCATCATGCCAACTAGTTCTTTTCACAACATCCAAAATATAATTATAGTACCTCCACGACGACAAAATGCATTATATGGATTCCAACAAAAAATAAAACTACAACAAAATACTTCGATCAATGTCTGATTAATTACTTCTATTCAAATTGAGGATCATAGTTTCTGTTATATGCGGTAGCAAAGTTTCTATTTTAGAAATGACCAACCGCCTGACACTTATTTTGTGAATGATGGGGTTCGTCTTTTTGAAACCTTGTTGAGGTTGACCAAGTTTATCATAGAAGGATTAGTTTTTTTTTTCCTTCACTCAAAATCTTCAATTAAGATCAAACATGAGTTGGTTTGAATCAACTCACAACAACCGAGAGGAAAAGTAAGAAATAAAGACATTATTTGACAAGTCAACCCTTAAAGTGGCAACACGTCCTTTGCAGTTGATTTTATGAATACTAGGATGTATCAACACCTGTATGAGAACTCGACAACTAATCTACCAATCTTATGTTTCTTTGTGAGATTTTAGATGATAGAAATCAGGATCCCCATAATAATTCCTAATTTAATTAGCATATTACTTTTGGGAACAATCTTACCACATAGTCCACATCAAAATGTGCAAGTCAGAACACATTAGTACAAACTATATCTTCTTTCACTATAAGTGTCACATAGGTTTCTTTGCTTTGTATTTTCTAATCGCTATACAATAATTATATCAGGAAAAAATGCACACGATGTGAACATGTGAGAATAACTCCCGTCAGCCAAAGAGAGTCAAGGTCCAATAATGAGCCAACTACTGGGACAGTACCAAAGACAGATGAATGAAAATCTATTTAGCCGCTAAATTAAAATGTAAGGTTGATTCGAAAACAACTTTGAGAGTTTGAAATTTTGATTCCATCCTTAAAGATCTTAAGCTTTACATGAATTCATAGTCTAATTTTCTTTTTCTATAAGAGAGTCAAATATGGCATGAAAGCATTATGTGGAGGAGGTTTCAGATTCAAGTCACCACACCTGATGTCCCCCATTATGTTTATGGATCTTAATGAGTCATTGGAGGAAGGAAAGTGTCTAACATTGGCATAAGAATCACAATAAGTCTGTACAGACAAAACTATAAACCTTTTTTTTGTTTGAAACAGATAAATTTATTAATGACCAAAGCAAGAAAAACAACAAGATCCTACCAGCAGTCCACCAAGTACATGGCAAACATGTTATCAACACCAAGTAAATAAATAAGTAATCATAAAAAAAATGAAAGAAGGTAACGGGAATAGGTACATGTATTTTCAACAGCATAAATATGTATTTATAAGCATACTTTTTAGGCATACCTATCATACGTTCCGGGGTTACAACTTCTTTTTTTGATAATATATCAGAGGGAAATGGAATGAAATTTTGGAAAAAAAAGTCAAGAAAACAAAGTTTACAATTACTTCTTTTTAAAAATACAATATAAAAACTCTCGAAACGTATTAGAACTGCACTCATTTTAGTGTTGGCCCTATATGGGTTATATATAATCACATATAACCCAATATCTTGCATTTTACTAAACGTGGGATTTTGACTATTTCGGCCAATTTCTTACTGTTAAGAGTTAGTGAAGGAATTAAAATGACGTTTTGTTTGTTTTAAAACTTTGAATCTGTAATATATAATCACATAAAAGTTTTGTTTGTTTTAAAATTTTGAATCTGTAATTATGTAATTTTTGACAAAAATAATGACTAATTTATAGTTGAATCTGTAATTATGTAATTCTGTTATATGGTAACACAATATATGCCAATCATGTATTACTATTATAGGACGTGAGAAGTAGGATTAGTTGTTCACATAGGAAACAGATAAGAGCAGATCAAGTACATACCTTCTAATCGAAAATCTCGAAACGTATTTAACGCAATTTCCTTGCCAAACTTTCATGACTCATCAGTAACGCCAAATGTCTCGAGATCCTCAGGTTGCACCTCTTGGAGGTTGAGGTTGAGTCGACGAGGTTCGAGAGCGGTGAGGTAGGAATCTGAGATTTGAACCGGTCAGCATGTTTGAGAGCCTCGATTTTGATCTGATCGGCTCGTTTGAATGAGAAGTAGAGACCCAATGAAGAAAAACATGGGAAGACTTATTATGTACTCATTTTGAATGATTCATACAAAGACTTAGTGGGAAATCGCCAATAAATCCAATGGGAAGACTTCTTATGTACTCAAATTACTTTTTTTTAGTGTGTGTTCAGATGCATTGTGTTGAGCTATACTATCCGAACTAATAGCTGTAAAAACTTATGAAACTTATGTTGTGTTCAAGTATACTATCCAAAACTAATAACTGTCCAAACTAATAACTGTCAACACATTAGGTTCCAAACTCATAACTAATGTTGTAATAACTGTCCAAACTAATAACTTATGAAATGCATTTGTTCCAAACTTATGAAATGCATTCGTTCAATAAGCAAACTATTTCATATATCATTAGGTAAGGCAATCGATAATTCAGCAGTAGTCCATAATTCAGCAGACCAAAAAAGTCAGCAGGAGTCCAAGATCCCATTCTCTTGATATGAATTATCACCATACCTCAGAAATAGCAGCATAGCGAGTAAGACCCCATGCCGCTTGCTTCACTGCAAGTGCAGATGTGCCATTGGGAATGCTCACCATGGTACGCCTACAAGATCAAGTTGAAAAAGTGTACACAATTATGAATATGAAATTAACGTCATGAAAATATCGAAAAGAAAAGTAGGGGCAGTTTTTGAGCTAATTATACCATTTGGCAAAACAAGCGCCTTATTTCTAGTAAGCAGTAGTGCGGGAGGAAAGACCAAGATCTTGGCACCATAACTCATCATTAGAGACAGCTAGAGGAACCGGACCCTCTCATACTCATCATCCACCAATTTTTTGAAAATATTTTATAGCGCTCGGTGATTACTAATGACATTTGTGAATGTCAAAATTTTCAAATTCAATTATAGAAATATAACTAGGGGAAATCCTAACGACCTTATCAAAATTTCAAATTCTATTAATAGTTAATAGTCTTGAAGATTCCCCGGTTAGGTACCATTTTTTTCTAGTAAATCACTGACCGCTTCTTTGAGGGTTCTACCCGCTTCATTGGACTATAGCCTTACAAGAAAGTTGGATACCAAAGCTCTCGATCCGTTGTTATCTTCCTCCATTTCCCAACCCTAAAAATGCTACTCTTATAATGAATATGCCTCACTTTTGGTTTGAGGACTAAAACCAAAGTATGTGAAGCAGGGGTCGGAGAGAAGGTGATAACAACTGATAAAATGGAACATTAGGATTTGAGGAGTGGGAAATCTGGGTGTAGGGTTCCTAATTTATCTCTATTGAGATTGAAAGGAAGCGTGGTCTCCAGTAATACGATAAATGAGCCTAAGTTTTCGGCCACCTTTTCACGCCAGCTATGCAACAACTGAAAAAAAGCATCATGAGAACTAATATATCAAGATCCTGTTACTAAGACATGAGTAAGCCTTACTTCACATGATAATAATAGTAAGGAAAATGATAATCCTTTCCTCATTACTTATGTCGTAGGGGTGATTTTCACTCGATAATTCGTGAAATCATGAATGTATCACAAGTTTATCGTTGTTTAAATCATGAACTACATGGTAAAGATCCAAACTCCCTTCATAATAAACAAGTCCAACATCCAAAGCTACCCATGTATTGTAATAAAAAAGGATGCCTTCTTGTATTGTACTCATAGCTAGTATCATAAAAATTAATGAAATTGAATGAGAATTAGAGAGTGTCTCTCTTATTAAAAATGTTGTTGTTGTTTAGTTTATTTATATGTCTTACATACATCACATAGAAATAGTAGCAGTCCGAAGTTCGCTCTTTGCTTGCGTCGCATTCACATTCCATTCCGAAGTTCCTTTGCAAGACTACTGGAACTGACCTTAGTCTGCCAAGCAGATTTAGAGGAGAATTACCCATTATAAGATAAATTCCAGTAGAAAGAGCCATCAATTTCAGTGGTGAACTGATTAGTGTCTCTTTTATCCTTCAGCAATCTCTAGTAAATGGATGAACCTAGTGGTTTCGAGAAGTTGCTATACCTATTAAAAAAATGGATCTTAAATTGTCTTAAGACCTTAACGAGAAAAAGGGATCGAATAGGGAAATAATCATTCAAATAATATATAATTTAGGACTCGACTTAACTCTATAATTGCTTAAAAATGCCACTCAGACCCCTGTCCAGTTCAGATTCATTCCTAACCTAGGAAGTGATTGAATGAATATCTCTTACGTTTATAGGATAGGTAATTCGATCCACTGCATTGTATTTAAAGTGTTTACGAGCTTATTGAGCTGACTTTAATAAATTAAAAAACCTTAAATGTGTTAAAGCTTGGTATTTATATTTTACAAACCAATCCCGAACAAGACTTAATTGATTGAGACGAGAGCCAAGTTTAAGTAGCTTATATCATTTTACATTCCTAGCTTCACAAATTAAAAAGGCTTATATCATTTTAAGTAGCTTATATCATCTACCCAGAAAATGAATTATAATAAAAGAAAAAAAAAAAAAAAAAAAATATATATATATATATATATATATACGTGCTTATGTATTATATAATAGTAGTATTAGTATTATCTTAACTATTGATTAATCAAACCATTCATTCTTATAATTTTTTGCAGTTATATGAATCATTTCAACGAATGATTTTTGTCTCTATAACACCATTAAATTAGTAATATATAAATATCCCCTTCATCATAAATGGGAGGCTAATCTACTTTCCATTTTGGTTAATCTCCATCAAATCTCATTGATTAAAATGAAGGCGAGGGAAAAAAGCCAATCCTTGATGTCTACAGGTCCAGGTGGGACATACCCTAACAACCCAAAGCAAAAAAATCAAGAAATAAATATCATGCTACCTAAAATATCTACGTTATCTACACCTAAAAAATCAAGGGATATTGCCATATAATATAGATGAGGCACTACCATATCCTACAAATAACCATCAAAAGATGAACTTGGATCAAATAGAGGAACGTTGAACTTTAATCCCCAATTGACCTTTAAAATGCGTCCAGACCTTCTATGTAATATTACTATGGACAAAATTATGATCCATTTCTTCATTTTTGGAATACTCCACACAACACTGACATTTTGAGGGAATTTCGAACTAACGCCGCAAATAACCTCTTCCACTGGATTTTTTGGTGCAAAACAGTCCAAATGAAAAATGACACCTATAGATAATTATTGGGATTATCTTTTATTAAGTTAGGATTTCCTTAATTTCAGTTTCCTTGTTTATCAAGGATTAGGGTTACATTAGCATATAAATAAGGCCTTTAGCCATCTTTCGTAATTTTTCAGTTCTACATTACTTTGCTTTTTATATATGATATTTGAGAGATTTCTTTGACTTTTCCTGACAGTTATACAGTTATTCTTCCATGTTTGTGATTGTGAGTCTTCTGCTGCATTCACATCAATTTATCAAATTGGTATCAAAACAATGTTATCTCCCTGCGTGTGTTGGTGGTGGACTGGTAGTTGTGTGTGAGCATCTCGGTTGTCAATTGAAACCAAAAATCCGACCAAATTTCTGATGATGATCAGCTTTGAGGGCTTGATTCAGCCCCAAGGATTCAAAGAGGTCATTAGGCCAATGAGAGGGTCGCGACTCAGCCCTATATCACCATCTACTAGACAACTGTCTTGTTAGCCACCTCATAAAAAATGTGACATGGGTGAAAGAAAAGGTGATGAAGAAGATGATTTAGGTGAAGGTGACAACCACTGATTTTTTTTACTTCCTTAGTCCCAAGGGGTGCTATTTCAAGTGGCCACGCAGGCCCACTCGTCGTCACTGATTGTGAGCCCTAGCACTCATGGATTTGGCTTCCACTGATGTGGTCTGGTCCACATCACCATCATCCTAAACCAATTGGGGGGGGGGCTGTCTGTTTGGTTGTGCATTTAAGAGCCTGCATTATTTTTAGCCACTCACCACTTTAAGTAATCTGGATGAGGTAATGCTTCTTTGTTCATATGGTCCTTGGATTATAGGTCTGCGAGAAATAAGGGCATATGTGGGACACGGTACGGCCTTTAGTTTTAACTTTTGAGGCTATTCTCGAGTTCAACTGTGAGTTGCTGCCTACATTTGCTTTGTTTGGAGATAAAATTAAAGGGATGGGTTTCAACACAGAATCTGCTATGATGAAGCAGTGTTCTGAAAGGCGCTCCTTGGTGCCACCTAGGCGGCGCCTAGGCATGAGGCTTGGGGTAGGCTCCTAGGCATGAGGCTTGGGGTAGGCATGAGTCTTGGGGTATCTTCCACTAGATAGTTTAATTATGGTTTGATGTGAAGACTACATAAGAATGATGATAGCAATTCAGCCAATTAAAATGCGTCACCGCAGTTCCATCAAACTTAAAAAGAGGTTCGATCATGGCATTCTATTCCATAAGCATTAATTCTTCTATTTGAAGGAGTTATCCGCCCAAGGTTTAGCAGATTCTTTTGAACTATCATTTTTGGAGTTCTTCAACACTTTTTATTGGGGCTTTAACTTAACTTCATTTCTAGTAGTTGTGGGATTTATTTCTTGATCTAATTCTAATTCTGCAATGATTCATGGCATTTTTTCAAAGAATACACAGAAGAGGGGTTAATCCATATAGGGGTGGGAGATGATTACAATCCAGGGTGGAAGTTTTAAGACCATTAAAACACTCGAGGAAACACCAATCTTGTTGGTTATATAAGGCTATAATTTGATATTTAAAAAAGAAAAATGATTCCCAAACATAAGAAAAGTAAATTTGTCAAGAATAAGTTGAGCACTGAACCTAATATAGAATATACGAGGTTATGTTTAGAATCAGCAACAATGGCAACGGCTACGGGAGAAATATGGTTTGCTAGAAAAGGAAGTTAGGGTGTAAATTACTCAGAATGGGTTGAAAAAAATATTCATGCATTATAACGAACAGTTGGTGCAAAGAGTTTGAAAATGTCAATAGCGATGATGTTGGAACAAATTTCTTACCAAAAATTCAACAAACAGCAGTTATAGAAGACAAAGTGAGTGTGTAATACCAATATTTTAAAGACCAGGAGAAAAAACTTGAACAAGAAACATTTATGTAAGAAACCATAGTTATTTTACTAGATTCAGTTCAACCAGCAACACCCTTTACATCAACAAGCATTGTTAATTCACATTGCAACATTGATTTCCAATACAAATAAATACCTCAAGTTATAAACCTAAGACAAGCCTAATACAATTTACATTGCAAGACTGATTTCCAATACAAATCTTACTCAAATAGAAAGATCCAATACAAATAAATGCCTCAAGTTATAAAACTAAGCATTGTTAATTCACGTTGTAACACTGATTTCTATAAACTATGATATATCCCCCTCATCGATTCTCTCGAAAGGCAAGCTCAAGCAGATTTACAAGATCGTGTTCCAATTGACCAATACATCAACCGTGTCTATGCTTAGTTCTTAGAGAATATAACATGACTTTTTCTTTTTTCTCACACTGATAGTACACTAGAAACCTGAGATCCTTGGTGAATGTCATAATAGTACCTATTACTAGTTAAGGATATATATAATGTAAGTAGTCATACACTTTAAGGACACTAGTCTAAATTAATATATATTAAAAGCGATTGCTCCGATCATGATATGGATGCCAAATCGACGCTCAATTGAGCGCGTTAGAAGTTGAGATAGATAGATCGATGCTTAGTAATTTATACCATCTCGATCGATATATCACCGATATGGGTCGATAGTACTGTGATATTGCCGATATGGGCCAATTCTACCGCAATATCAATGATATGAGCCGATACAACTGATAAATTAATGATATGGGGTTGATTCACAACAATAATCGAAAACTGAACTCGTAACTCAAAATTGGATCAGTGGGTAACGATACCTAGTTAACTCGGTCGCGGTATGAGCCTTGAATGACATCCTGCAACCTTTGAAACATCGAGTCTAAAATTGAAAATGACCCAAACTTTAGGATTAATTTTACATTTCACTAATATAATAAAAAAATTTCTCCCAAACCCTAACTTTTCTATTTTTGGAGTTCCACAAACCCTATCTTAAAGTCCATTCCAAACTACATCACATAAATTCAACACACCAGTAGTGAAGTTGGTAGATATATTTATGTGGTCCAAACACAAATTTAACAAGGTATCAAAGTATACGCAAACTTCACTCAACACAAATAATACAATTCAAATACATAAAAGAAACTAACAATAAAAACTTAAAAAGCTAATGACAGAAAAGTAGGTAAGTAAATGAACCTATTTATGTCTATTTTTTTTTTAAAAAATATCTCATTTGATTCCATACTGATTATTGATCTTTTCAATGATGATGCATGTTTGAATTAATTGGGTCCATCACATATATCACAAAACAAAATTATAATGGAATAGTAAATCAAATTAATGGCATAAACTACTTGCAAAGGACATGAATTAATTTATTGAGACAAACATATCAATATTTCTAACTAAAATTCACACAAACATGTATGCGCATATTCTCATAAATTAATTTTAAAACTAAACTAAAACAACCAGTTGACAATCCGGGTTTTCAATTGGCTCACCCTCAACCTCCTATCACCACTACAAAAACTAATGATATTAATCAATAACCAAGAATTAAAATTACCTTTTATTCGTATCAGGTTGACGATACTATAACTTGAATGTCCGGGGCTAGATCATATACTTAAATGTCAATGAACCCTGTCAAATACCCATCAATGAAAAGCATATGATTCCCATAACTATGATATTTATATTTAACATAGAACTATATATATACATAATTGTCCATTACGAGTGAAAAATTATCACTGCCATATATTTCAGTTATGGTAACACAATAATTAAAAACACCAATGATTTTTTTTACATATGGAAATCATTCAATGAAAAAACATGAAAAAATGTACAAACTGTAGGAATTGTATCACGAAAGTGTACACAATCCATGTATCAATGATTGCAGCGATTGAAACACAAATAGAATAAGCTAAATCCCAACTATGAAACACAAATCTGAAATAATATTGTTGAAACTAATAGTCAACAAAAAAGAAATACTACTTACACGATCTTATATGCTTAGTCATCGACTTCAGCTATGGTGAGGGCTAGGGCGGCGTGTCTGACACGTTACCGAGGGCGAGGGCTTGAGCGGGGAAGAAGAGAAATGACAGGGGTGGGTGGGTTTTCTTTTCCTTTCTTTTTTTTTTGTTTTCTTAGGTTTAGGCTAATAGAAAGAAGCGGGGAATGAGGGAATCCAAATTAGTTTTAGCCGTCTCATAAAGTATACTTTTTGAGACGGCTTCTAATATGCTGTCTCTTAGGTATTTTTTTTAGACGGGTAAAATTAGTCATTTTAAAAATGAATAGTCTTTAAGACGGCTAATTTTATTTGTCTTAAAAGGTCAGTTTTAGAGATCCAATTTTTTGCCGTCTCAAAAGCCTCCGTGGTAAAAAGCAATGTTTTTTGTAGTGTTTCATTATTAATCACCTAATAATTAATTAATCTAAGTATTAAAACATTTTACCAAATTAATTATACCCAATTAATTCATTAATAAATTCCATGCTAATATATAAGCCAATTCCATTCCATAAGAATAAATATTGAACATGAATCAAATACTGAAATAAATAAAATTGGATAAAACATTCGAGTTCAAAGTCTAAAACCAAAGTATCATTTTACTCAATCCAACAGTAAGGAAATGCTCATAAAAACAAAATCCCTGAAATAGTTAATCTGGAAGCAGGAGACACATGTCCTAAATGACATATCTGAACTAGGAATATAATGAAGAGATAACAACGTCTAATATCAATAGCCTACAGCTTCCACAATAGCTGCAGCCCATCGAATGATCCACTTATCTAAGTCTGGCAGTGACCCTGTCGCCGGACGCCTGGTACAATATATATATATATATATATATCTGAACTAGGAATATAATGAAGAGATAACAACGTCTAATATCAATAGCCTACAGCTTCCACAATAGCTGCAGCCCATCGAATGATCCACTTATCTAAGTCTGGCAGTGACCCTGTCGCCGGACGCCTGGTACAATATATATATATATATATATATATATATATATATATATATAGCAAAAGAGAAGAAAAATAAAAAGAAATGGGTCAGGTCCCGATTTGTAAAAATATTTGTTTTAGCAAGTATTTAAAACTGCAAAGATGCAATTATTATGTACATATTAGTTCCAAACTCTCACTTGAGATTCTCACCGCTTCACTAATGTGCACACCTAGCGTACGTCTACCCCAACCTAGTTGTCTATAATATCACCAACTAGGTTACTGACATGAACTCCTAAATATATCTCAATGGAGTAACCCGTATCGCCTATACAATACGTTAATAATATTATTTTATGCCAATTACCCATTTTATATTCACTATTTTGATAGGAACTCTTTTATCCTCTGGAATTACTTTACTTATCCATATTTATACATTTTCTAATTTCACACATTAGAATCGTTCATTATCAAGTATATATATATATATATATATATATATATATATATATATATATATATATATATATATATATATATATATATATATATATATATATAACCTATGCCCCTTTCTTAGGACCACATGCCACAATGCATAATCTGCTATCGTGTCCCGGTGTGTCACTCGCTGCATAAAGGACAATTGGTTCAGCGTCTCTTACGAACCTTAAATATCATAACACAAATATTGGAGGCGAGCATACTCACCATCTAAAGGGGTCACGCACATACCTACGCTCCCATTCAACCGTCGCAAACTATCATACGTGACAGATAGCACGTATCCAAGTTCATATACTCTGGGTACAAGTCAATATCCCCCCATCGGGTCACCTAGGATAAGACTGTCCACTGCACAAAACCTTCTCCCAATAACAAGCAGCGTAGGTATGCTATACACATAATAAATCAATACATAGGTATACACTCAACCTATTATAATCTCTAGGTATTCTCACAATTAAGTATCATGTCCTATTCGCAGTATTACTTTCACTTAATACTCTCGACGTGTTAATAATTATGATTATGATGCCCCTCTTAATTTTCTAACGGTCATTCATCCCACTTATGCCCAAGTCTTAAACAACACTTGTCTTAATATATCGTAACTTCAAATCTCAGTGTACTTCATTAAAGTTCTTGCATTTCAATTACCGAAGGATATCCTAGAGGTCCACAATTCAATTTTGGAAAATACAGCAGGGCGGTCCGGACCTATGAATGAAAATGATTCGGACCTTTTTTTTAATGAAAAATGATTCAGACCTTTTAATGAAAAAATAATCCGGACCTTTTTTTGAAAAATGGTCCGAATCTATTAATAAGGAAAACGATCCGAACCTATTAAAAAGTGATTCGGACATCGTCCTGAAAAAGGGCAGCCCTACCCAAATACATTCTTTTCACCATTTCAACACCTCTAACCTCTACGGATCTTTCCCAATCACCAATCAACCATTCTAAATCGTCTTCCTAACATATACGCATTTCAACACCTCTAACCTCTACGGATCTTTCCACTAATATAACATATGTAAATCATCACCCATCATCATTATAATTAAAAATCCCCAAATTTAGATCATAAGAACCCTAGTTTCCCAATTTGCAATTAAAGAACCTAAGCAACCCAGATTTGTTCATCGATATAATTTTCCAATTTTGTGATTAATCCTCTACATACATGAAGGAACTAAACTACTAATCAAATTAGTCCATAATCATAAATAAAACCTCCAATTTTCACCCAATTTCATATGAAATTCATGGTCAAATTCACCTACACTAACAGGAGCATGATTATTGCTAAAGGAATGCAAGTAATAAACACTTGACTCAAATTTGAATGTCTGATCCGCTGGTGATGTTGGCATAGATGCGTTCCTCACTTTTCGATCTACACGATGGTGGTGGTGGTTGTGCAAGGTGGTGTTAATTGACCTTCCTCCTTTGGGATTTCCTCTCCCTCACCCTCTGTGATTCTCTCTTGATTTCTGCGTAACTTAACCCTAATGGAACTCCCATAACTGATATTATAATTATCTAATTTTCATCCATTTTAATTCCCCAAAAATCCAAATGACAAAACTACCCCTGCGAGGTGCCGGTTAGGCCTAAAATTGCTCCGGAGTCCAAATAAAATGCCCGGGTAGAGTTTTCTGACTATCTCGACCCTTCGGACTCGATGGCGCACTCGAAATTACCGTAAGAGTTATAAAAAAATAATTTACCTTTTTATCCCATACAATTAGTCCTGACACGGCTCACACGTGCGTCCTGACTTAAAATACCAAGCTACCAAACTGTCATATTTTGCACTACGACAATTTATAAAAATTATATAATTCCATATTGCATATACCCACAGTAATAATCAATGATTTTCATCAATAAGTATTAACACTTGGCACACTAGTTAATAATTATTTTAAATTCGAATTAATTAACAATTAAATTTCTCGACCTTTTTAATTTAATTAATCCAACAATAATAATTAATCTCATAATTAATTAATATCATAAAAATGAGGGGTATTACACCTCTCGAATAACCACATGAACAACGTCACAGGGCTCCCCTTAAGAAAATCAAAACAACCCTCCTTCCAAGCATTAAGACCATTCAAGATCTCCAGCAACACTTCCGTGGTAGGACTATAACGGTAGGACATCCATGCTGCTAGCATGACCAACTGAGGATCGATTGTTAGGTGACCCGTCACTAGTAACAGCCTACCAGTCAGGCCCAAAGCAAAAGCTCCAGCAAAGCCACATTATTAAAAGTCCCTCTGACGCACCGAGTGAATAACTGCTGGGAGAATGATATTCCTTCCATGGACCAACGGTCGAGCTGCTGAGGGAGAAATATGAAGTAACCTAGCCAAAGATACTCGGGGAGAATGGGACAGGTTGAGCATAGCCGTCGCCACACAGTGGATAATCGCCAACATTGTTGAAAACTCCTAATAAGTAGGGCATGCCTCATCTACGCCAAATCAAAATATGTAATCATCGGGGTACTAGAACTTTACCGTCATTGCCAACAGATTTCAGTTTGTAGCCCGACTGCACCATAAAGGGACCTAGCGCAAGCTGAAAGTATCATAGTCGACGTTATAAAGACACATGGCCTCTAAGCATTCGAGGAAGTTAAATAATTCTTTAGACATTGGGAGATCCATTTGAGAAAGAGAAGAAACACACAAAATAAGAGGTAAGGATGGTGGTGAAAATGCCTTCCCCAAACCCCCCTTTTTATACCCAAAAATGTAATACCCCGTACTTTTGGCTATATTTATTTTTGGGATTAATTAATTAAATGCGTATTAATTGGAAATTAATCCGGGTTAAAAATACTAATGAGATACGAATTGGTATTTGATTAAGTGGATATATGATTATATATGTATTTGGTATTATAAAATTTGTCGTGAGATTTATATACGGCAATTTGGAAATTTTGTTGAGACGCGTGGGACCGCCGCGTCACGGTATAAAATTTTGATACTAAAAGTGAATTTAAAATCTATAATCCGAATGGTCGTTTTAAGTGCGCCGACGCGTCCGGAAGGGTCGAGATAGTCAGAAAACACTAGCCGGGGGTATAGTTTGGGTCCCGGGGTATTTTTAGGCCATCCCGGCACTATAAAGGGTATTTTAGTAATTTGGTATTTTTGGGTAATTAAAAGTGACGAAAATTGAGAGTTGTAATCTGATAAGGGATTGACCCAACCAACCTTTATTAACCCAACAAGCTACGGAGGTTTATTAAATTAGGTTTTCATAGGTTCCCCAAAGCAAACCCTAGCCACCATAGCTTTTTGAAGAAGAAAGCTTGGAGAAGGAGAGAGAGAGAGGAATTCTGCAGAAATTCTACACCGAATCCACACCAAATTCAGAAATCAAACCAAGGCAAGTGACTTTATTTCCATTTAATCACTGAGAATGTCTTTTCCATGTTAGAAAATTCAGATTTATGGTTGTTCTTGATGAAATATGAAAACCCATGTAGTCTAGATGATAAAACTTGAGGAATTTGAGAAGGATTGCATGTAGAGGGATAGGTAAATGATTAATCTGATGTTAATACATGTTTTGGGTGAAAGAAAAACGGATTTTAATTGATGAATTGAAGGTTCCAAATTTTAGGGTTCATGTTCATAAATGAATTGGGGAAAAGTTTAAGTAATTGTAAATTGATTGATGATTTGGGTGAGTAAATCCATACAAACGTGATAGGATGTGGTTATACTATGTTTAGAATTGTTTAGAGACTTTAAAACAATTGTTGGGATAAATTTTAGAGGTGATTTGAGGAGTAAAAATGGTGAAAAAACGATTTTTGGGAAATTCTGGGCCGAAACTGGCCTCTCGTTAGAAGCAACCCCCAGGTCGTTCGAACGAACTCGTTCGAACGAGCTTCTAACGAGTTGACCAGTCGTTATTAACGAGTAGGGATTTTCGTTCGATATCTCGTTCGAACGAGATATCGTTAGAAGGGTCAGTTCGTTCGAACGAACTGGGATCTCGTTCGAACAGCCTCGTTCGAACGAGACTTCTAACGACCTGACAGACCAAACTCGTTCGAAGCCTCGTTCGAACGAGACTTCTAACGAGTTGACAGTTTGGTCCTTTTTGGAATGTTTTGACTTTTGGAGTCCCGGGGACTGGTTCAAGGGTAGAGTTAGTATTCCTTTGATAATATAGTGATTGATTTGGGACTTTTGGGTTATTGAGATGAGTAAATTATATATGAGAGTTATATTCTATGAATCATTTGGATTGAGACGTGAGTGTCTACTACGATGTGAGGATGAATTATAGCGCGTGTAATTATAAACCGGAATAGCACGAATTGTGATGATTATAGTTAGTACGAGAATGCGATATGTACTACGATTAAAATACGGTATTACTAAGATGTGTGATTACTTAGTATTAGTATATGGATTATGTGTATGACATACCTACCATACTTGCTATCACGGGAGGTTTGCGTTCGCTTAGGACCCTCTAATCCTTGTGTGCCTACGGGGGGGATATAGACTGGTACCTTGATGAACATAGGTCATAGAAAGACTTATTGTGACATTAATAAGTCCGCTGACCATGGGAGCGTAGGTATGTGCGTGACCCATGTGATGGTGACTGTGTTCGCCTCCACTATTTGTGATTTGTGTTATCTGAACTATTCCTGAGAGATTCGGAATATGTGATCCTTATGTACGTGATGTACCGGGATGGATAGTAGAGTATGTGTGCACTACAGCTTAGATTGCGGGGTTCTTGTATTGTATATTTATGATATGAATAATATACATTATAGTAATGGGAATCCTCATGCTAATGTTGTAAAAATATTACGGTATTGTTTCGAGTTATATAATGAGTTAACTGATAGTTATATCAATGGCATATTTAGTAACTGAGTTTATGTTAAACCTCTATTAAATTACGAGCGTTGTTATGTTAAATGAACCGAGTAAAATGGGTAGAACCTTTGGCAGTCTAGCTAGTTATGTTGTCAGTTAGCTAGTAGTATGGGTCGTTATAGATGGGTACTTGCGTTAGGAGTGCACAGTTAGACGAGAGGTGAGAATATAATGTGAGTGCACGTCCTAACATGTACTTCGCATTTAATGTTTTAAATGTTTTTAAAGCACTTGCAGGTTTTTAAAATATAACACATTCGGGCTCTGACCCGTTTGCTTTTCAAATCTTTTTCTTTGTAAAACCATTTTAGGTGCCTAGCCACAAGGACACCAAGCATAGGTACTCATTCAGGTGACGAGATGTAGCTGTTTGTGGAAGCTACAGGGATTTGCTCATAGACGCTTCTATTCTTTGGATTCCAGAGTCACTATCTATCAGTTGTAGGGCATGTTGCCCATTTCTACTTAGAGCATCTTTTACATTTCAGTTTTCAGACTTTAGCATGTATTTGTTTCAGTTATTCATTTCAGTTATGGGATTGTAGTGAGGGGTTTCCTCCAGACTTTATTTACTCTATTGTGATGGTTATTCATTTCATTTCAGCATGGTGAATGGTGTTATCTATTTCTTCATTTTATTTCTTGCATGTTAATCAGACTTGAATTAAAATTTGGCAACTTGTTTTTTTTAATACTAGGTGGTTAGATATAATAAAATGTTTTCGACAGTGATGCTATTAACTGAGCCAACTTGGCATTTTGAATTAATTTTATAAAGGAGTAGCTACCCGGTATTTAATTAGTCGGGGTGTCACAGCCCTTGCAGAAGACAAACCATCCAGAATCTCATCAACCCCTCTGCTCTACAAGTACTCCAAGTATAAGGAAAGTGCAATCAAAACCAATGGAGTGATTTGACTTGACCCTCATACTGATAGGAAGGACAAGGGGTACATTGATCATCAACCCTCCCCTCCTTTTTGTTTTTAAAAAAAACCCTCTTTCCTTTTTTTTCCAAAAAACAAATTCTTGCTTTAAAAAAAGATTAGTTCATGAGTTAATTCTTTTTTATTATCGTAATAGGGGAGTTTAATATGTGGATATACCAAATTTTTGTACGTGTTTGACTTGAGCAACTTCGATTTCGCCTACATATCCGCCATACTCGGAACTTAGTTCATAGGTTCGTACTATTCGTTGGAAAACTCATTATGGTGGAAATCGGAGATGTGAGAGGTGGAGAAACTCTTCTCAAATAACTCATCTCAAAACTCTTCTCCAAATAACTCTTAAAACTCCCTCTAAAACCATAAAGCTCTTATCTTCCAAAAGAAGCTCTCCCTCAAATGTATGAGAGCGAGGTTTATTTATAGTGAAAACCAACACAAGTGGGTCACCACATGTCAAATAACTCGTGGTCACACATGTCCTATTTTAAGTGGCGTGTGTCCCATAACATATGTTGCACCATCAACATTAGAATATCGTCTAGTTAAATAATACACAAATACGCGTGATATGCCGAACGCACAAAATAATACATCAATCTCTTAAACATATGGACTTTTGTCAATATTAATCATCTCTAATCTCATTTAATATTTTAATGAAAGGCTTATCATTAATCCCCTCCTACATTTTCCACCTTGCACATATAGTTGATATATTGATGTATGTCTAAAATATATCGACTATATGTACAAAACACCTTTAGTCAATTTTGATATGTTCGATCAACCTGTGTATTATGGCTAATAATCTCATATATCATTTCATCTTGATGATATACTTTTACCTCATATGTCACATTTTGTGATATACTGCAATCTCATATGTCATATCTCATTTACATTATATACATCAATCTCATATCTCATATTTTTAGGCTTTGATCTCATGGGTTATTCAGAAGGACCTTGTGATCATTCTTTTCATACAAATGATATACTATGAGTGTTGCACCCATTCCTATTTAAATGAACAAGCATCCACAATTTTATTGTGGTTGTTCGTAACTATGCTTTGGTAAAAAGTATTATCATGGACACATGATAACTACTTCAATATTCTCTTTCATTATTCTCAACAAAGCTATTTAGAAGTATATTATGGTTCCATAATAACTACTTCATTGTTCAGTTTCATCATTCTCAACCAAGCTTGGTGGAAGTACTATTATGGTTTACGTATAACTACTTCCTCGTTTTGTTTTATCATTCTCAACCAAACTTGGTAGAAGTATTATTATGGTTTACATAATAACTACTTCATCGTTATCTAGTAATCTTTTAGTGCATGCACATGTTTTTGACTTGTCTAGATCACGACGAGGTTTCTTATGAATGCACATATTATTGACTCGCCCATGGGGTTGTTGAAGTTATTATTCCTTCTCCTTTTTATTGGGCTAACTTCTACCTTCTCACTCTTTTGCATAAGTCATGTCCTTATGTGTGCTAGAACAAAGATTAAAACGTAAAATATGACTCCTTAACAATAAAAACCACTTGTTAAGGTTTTTCGAAAACTCACACATACGAGGTGACTTCATAATGAAAACACACTTGTTAAGATTTTTTGCAAACTCCACCATTAGATGTGGCTTAACAATGAGAACACACTTGTTAAGGGTTTTAGCAAACTCGCCCGTTATAAATGACTTAATCATGAAAACACAACTTCACCGTTAAAGGTGACTTCATAATGAGAACCACTTATTAAAATTTTCGCAAACTTCACCGTTAGAGGTGACTTAACAATGAAAACACACTTGTTAAGATTTTTTGCAAAATCCACCGTTAGAGGTGACTTAACAACGAAACACACATGTTAAGATTTTTCGCAAACTCCACCTTTAGAGGTGTTTTAACAATAAAACCACTTGTTAATATTTTTACAAACTTCACCATTAGAGGTGACTTTACAATGAAAACACACTTGTTAAGATTTTTTGAAAATTCCACCTATGAGGTGACTTAACAATGAAAATACACTTGTTAAGTTTTTCTCGTAAACTACACCTATTATGGTGACTTAACAGTGAAAATCACTTGTTAAGTTTTTTTTGTAAACTCCACCTATTACGGTGACTTAACAATGAGAACCACTTGTTAAGATTTTTTTTAAACTCCACCTCTAACGGTGACTTAACAATGAAAATCACTTGTTAAGATTTTTTGTAAACTCCGCCTATAATGGAGACTTAATAATGAAAACCACTTGTTCAAATTTTTCGTAAACTCTACCTATAACGGTGACCTAACAATGAAAATCACTTGTTAAGATTTTTCGTAAACTCCACCTATAACGGTGACTTAACAATGAAAACCACTTGTTAAGATTTTTGTAAACTCCACCGATAACGGTGACTTAACAATGAAAACCACTTATTAAGATTTTTCGTAAATTCCACCTATAACAGTGACTTAAAAATGAAAACCACTTGTTAAGATTTTTCGTAAACTCATTCTTCTGTATCACTTTTCAGGACGGGAGCCCATACCTATCGAATGACAAACTGAACGTGGTCCTTCATCTGTTTGCATCAATGACCAACTTTTTTGGACGAGTCAAGTCACAACGACCATGGTTCAACCACTACCAATTTCATAGGGTTTTTTGGAATATAATAAACTTCTGAAGAAGACTTACAACAATACTCGCAAAGTTCTTGTAATATGATGTCATATCTGAAGGATGACTACGACTTTCTCAATCTCTGAGTGACGACTATTTAATCCGTCTGAACTCTTTGTAAAAGAAGTTGAAGAAGCTTTTGTAATGGTCTACTTGGACGTTATTATACTCCGAATGTTCATCAATCTAACCTTGTCGTGGATGATGTTGAAGAAGATTTAAACTATAAGCTACATTACATCATAATATCCATTTCCCCCCTTTATTTTATCTTTATCTCAAGATAAAATAAAATAAAATAAATTATATATATCATTTACAATGCCCACCCGAAAAAAATTAAAGAAACCTAATCATTACATTTTATGGGGTATATCTCAAACTATCATATATTTGAACAATGACTTGATATTTGTGTCGCTCGATATCTTCTCATTTAGAAGCCTCTGCAAAATAATATGACTTTCTGACACAATAATATAGCATCACAAACGGTTAGTAAAACTCAGGAAATATCCAAGTGCAATTCTCATCATTCCTACTTTATTTTATTTTATTTGATGTAATAAAAATTAAATAAAGTCCGGGGATCTTTGTGTAATGAGTCATAATCACCTATACTCATAGGTGTATCGTGCACAATTTAATGTCATTTCAGCGCACACCATATTAAATCTGAAAGTGTTTATAATCTCAAGTTAATCATGAGTTGTAACATACTATACTCTTTCATACATGATTCATAATTTATGAAATAGATCGGAAATAATATGCACAAGTTTTTCTATGAAATATTGCATAGTATTCATCATACTTCATCCAAGTCATTTTTAGTTTTATATAAAAATTTATAGAGAGTTCATGCTATGAATCCTAATGAAAAACTCCAATAGTTCTATCCCAAATGGCGTGGTCCATATTAGTAACACTCATTTCTTAAGTATGTTTTCAAATGCTTTTGACACCTCAAATTTGTTCCAACACGTGTTATAACCGAGGAAACACGGCATCCCAAATATTTTATAATTGTCAAATAACCTTATGTGAGTTTATCCTGTGTCTCCTTTTGGAAAAGAAATGGAGACTGCTGGAACAAGTTGGTAAAACATGTAATTCAAAAATGAAACGTCACACACTCATCCAAGGCCATAACAAAAAAAGGCCGAGGCATCTCAAATTTTCGTAAATCTTTCAAGTATGGATCTAGGTGAATCGTCTCTCTGGTATGAATCTCAGCTGAATTTATTTTCCGATTCTAAGTGAATCTAAGGGATCTCAAATATTGGGACTTTAATGACATCTGGATCCTCACTATGTTTACATGTGGGTATCAAATGTTGAGTTCATTTTATACAAAACTTTGGTTCATTTTTTATAACTGTTGAAATTCTATTTTGCTGATGGAACTATTTATTGGGTTTGGTCGACCTTCAGATGTATCGGCGACGAATTCTAATCGAACTGTGGTCCATCAGAACACTGTTTCAGTTGAACTGCATTTTGTAAATCTGAGGTGGGTAGCTCATATGGTGAATCGGGGTAGCAATAATGGTCTCCTACCAGTTCGAGTTTCATCGGGTAACGATTCCTCAAAGCAAGTTTCATTGATTTCTGCTGAGTTGGGGTTCCTCGGAGTAAGTTCCGTCGATTTCTAATCAAGGCCTATCGTATTTTAATCTCCCACGGTGGTTATTCGTATTTCAAGTTCCCACGGTGGTTCGTCATTTTTCAATCTCTCACGGTGGTTCATCATTTTTTTAGGGTGGCCTGTCAAGGTTCATGGGATTTAAAGTTCCCACGGTGGTTGGTGGGATTTCAAGCTCCGACGGTGGTTCGTTCTCTCCCACTGAAATCTATGGTTCCTTGCTTTAAACACAGCTTATCTAATGGTGTACCCATTTGACTGTTAGGTGGATTGTTGTTTTTTTGTTGTTGGAGTTTGTCCTTCTAAGTTCTGTTGGTGATCAAATATGAGGTCCGATGAAGCTCCCAAGTTAGAATCACAACGCAATTAATAGCTGAGTTTTTTTCTAAAGAGGAAAGATGAAGCTCAAACTAATTTCATCTAGAACTTCTTTTAACCATACTATAAATTTGTATGACTAAAGAATCAACTTCTTCTTTAGTTTATTTTATAGTCTGACACGTAATTGAGTTTTCATTTGTACAACTAAGATGCAATATATATTTTGTACATTTATCTAATATTTCTACAGCTGTTTGGACAAACTCTAGTCTAACACGCAAGTAACTATCTTTTACTTTCTTTAAATGAATGAGACATTATTGTGCTATAAGTACAATTTTATATGTCTAACTAGACATATGCTTGACTACTCTCAGTCCATCACCTATGCTCTAGTGACATTTTAGGTGTACTATTATGTCATATCAATCTTTTGGCAAGCCATTAGATACAATCTAGTGACATGTTAGGTGTATTTCAACAGCAATCTACGAAAGGCCCTCATAAATGCCAACAATTTCTAAATGTGTAAAAGCTATAAAATAATATTTTGCATAAATAAAAAATATCTCTCTTAGTTATAGTTTTTATGACAAATTAATTCAGCCCATTCAATAACTATTTGACATGGGGATTAAGTTATACTTTCAGCTCCCTCGCGGATTTTTTTTACTATACTAACAAAAGAAACTACCACTCAATATATCAACAAGAAAACTTCAGCATTGCTCCTAAAATAATAATATTCTATTAAGCAAGAAAAATCGTGTTTTGTGATTAACAGTAGGTATAGTAGTTTATACCTCATAATCGAAGTAATCAATATTCATGTTGTGACATAAGATAACATATTAATATAAATATACCACATGCTTTTTTAATGTAAAACAACATCTAAGATAGTAAGATGCATAAATCAAGTTTCTTATCTGAAATGAAGTTGAATCCCTCTTATAAATGTTAAAGCAAAGAATTACTTATGTTAACCTCTTTTCTCCATCTCCGTCCACTTTTCTGATCACAAATGAGGCGTTACACAATAAAAATAATGAATACCTCCCCAGCGGAGTCTCCAAATGTAAGAGGGAAGTTTAATATGGGGAAATACCCAATTTTTGTACGTGTTTGACTTGAGCAACTTCGGTTGCGCCTACGTATCCGTCATACTCGAAATCAAAGTTAGCATAATTCGTAGGTTCGTACTATTCGTTGGAAAACTCATTATGGTGGAAATCGAAGATGTGAGAGGTGGATAAACTCTTATCAAGTAACCCATCTCAAAACTCTTCTCCAAATAACTGTTAAAACTCTCTCTAAAACCACAAAGCTCTTATCTTCCCAAATAAGCTCTCCCTCAAATGTATGAGGGCGAGGCTTATTTATAGCATAAACCAACACAAGTGGGTTGCCACATGTCAAATAACCCTTGGTGACACATGTCATATTTTAAGTGGCGTATGTCCCATAACCTAAATTGCACCCCCAGCACTAGAATATCGTCTAGTTAAATAATACACAAATGCGCATGATATGCCGAACACGCATAATAATATATCAGTCGCTTAAACACATGGACTTTTATCAGTATTAATCATCTCTAATCTCATTTAATATTTTAATGAAAGGCTTATCATTAAGCCCCTCCTATAATTACTCTCCTTTTTATAAAAATAAACATTTTTCGCATAAACATTCTTATCTCTATCTTCGCAAAATAAAATAATCTCATTAGAAAATTTAATGCATGTAGATTAAGTCACTAAATCAAGACGAATACCCCAACAGGAAATGAATAATTTTCATATATAACTCTTGCTTGTCATTGTTACATTTTTGCAGGAATAAAAAAGAAAAAGCAAAAGAAAATACAACAGGACCCTGCTCGAACCCTATCTCTCAAAACCTCCCTCAAATCCTCAGTCTTCACAACACACATGCTTCCCTCTGTGACGAGCAGCAGATCCTCCACTCCCGGAGCCAGAACCCTCATCAGAAGTAGTCGACAGTACCATACAAGAAGTGGCTAACTTCTTTACATAAGAAAACATGGAGGCCATCCGATCCTTGATATCTCGCAGCCAATTAGTCATCACTCGCACAAACTACAAAAAAAATAAAAATTAACAAAAGACCATCCAAAATGCAAGGAAAAATGAAATAAGAAATGAAAAGCAGTAAACCTTAGGCCTGCGAGCCTCATCAGTATGCCTCGTCAACCTAGATACCGACGTATGAGGGCGGTGGGGCATACTCAACGCCTCCCCTCTACTCAACTAAAAGTTGGTGAAGGAGGACTGACTTGAATAAGCGCAGCCTCCTCTACCGCTACCATCGCACCACTTCCCGTGCTGTGGGACGACCCCATCGGTGAGATAGTACCCCTACCTGAAGTATTCGAAGGTGGAGGCATATTCTCCACGTCATATATGAAGGAGGGAATCAACTAGCTGGTCATGAAATCTAGATAATCGTAACTCTATGTCATGTCCGTGTAGAGCGTGTAGGGATCGCCTATCATCGTCGTCGTCATGGCATCATTTGATATCTCACTCACCCACCTCATAAACACCAGGGGGTAACTAAGGTGGGACTTCAACCTCCTCCTCCTCCATAACATGTCTCATCACTCTCTCCCCTAGGTACCAAACATACCAAAACTCATACCCAGTAACTGTCGCATCTTCGCGTGAATACCTATAACCCCCGTGGCCCGTGAAGGAATGCCACAGGGGTAGAAGGTCACCTACATCCCAAAAAAAGAATCAATATCTACTCAAAAATAAATATGCCAAAAAAACTCAAAAAAGACAAAGGTTAACTTTACTTGTAAGATTGTTCAGATCCCTTTGCACGCTCTTCAGAGATAAGGACTGGTTTGAGGGTCGATTGAACTTCCGCCATCGGTACATTTGGCAGAAGTCCCTAAAATCACTATCCTTCAGGGATTTCAACTGCACGTTGTGCCCTACTACCTCGTAGAACCATGTTTATAAGAAAGCATACAAACCAGAAAAGGAAACAAGAGAAGGACTGCATGATAATAAAGGAAAATAACATCAAAGTTACCTTCAAAAGGTATGTGGCTCTTGTAAAAGTCTGTCGGTAGCATCGGTTGAATGCCTCCAGAGAAGTATAAAGGGGCACCAAGGTAAATCTCCCCCAACCGTATATAGGTATATCCGACATAATTCGCAAATATGGCAAAAACCTGAGATGGATGACGTAACTACTCATTACAACCATGAATCCCCCAAAAAAAGAAGAATAAATATATAGATCATCTGCCTTATTACCGCCCGTCCATCACATCAACCCTCCTCTTCAACAGCGTCTCACTCGGCATAGAAATTTAAATAGAATCCTCCGATATGATTTTACACATATTCCCCAGAGAAGACTGCATCTCCTCTTGTGTGACCCTCAGAGTACGATCCACCACGATCTGATGCCCCTCACAATCTAGCCCCGTCAGCTGCTAGACATCAATGGGAGTGACGATCATCTCCCTAAATCCCAAATGGAATGCGTGTGTCATGTCCCACCACCTCTCACCAAGAGCACACAACACCGCAGTAGAGCGTGGGGTCTCGTACAATACATCCTCCAATAGACCAAACTCGACAAACAACACCATGCAGCGTACCGCTACAGGAAGCTTCTTCTAAATGTCCTTCAATCTGATCATCCCCTGGGTTAGAATGCTCAAAGGAGCTATATCAGTCTACCATAAACCAAAGAAAAATCCTTCATTAGGACAATAATATAAAAGAGAAAATGAATTGGTAAAACCAAAGATCATAATACTCACATAGCCATTAGGGGTTTTCACCATTGTTGAACGATGGTACGCAGGATCACGCAATAAAATCCACTCATTAGCAACTGAATCAAATGAGTCATTGTTATTATCATTTCCCAACATAAGAGACACCATAGACCACCACTCCAAGCCTGTCCAATCGTCAATGAACAACCACTCGTTGTTGTTACCAATCCCAGAAGTGTATTCCATCTTAAGTCTTGAAGAAAGAAGGACTTAGGAATGAATCTTAGGGGGGGAAAGCAAGTAATTCAAGCACTTTAAGGTGTGAAAAATAAAGAGGGGCCACCCCCTTTATATAAAAGGTTAAGGGGCATGCTGATCGACAACCCCCTAACTATAGCGACCGACAGTGGCCTTTACCCTTCCCCAAGAAGCTCAGGAGTTTGTTCCTTATGCCCATAGGCACCTCCCCAGACCTGCCTATCGATAATCCTTTCTAAATTTCGTCCTAAAAATGATGGAAAAATATGAAAATTGCTCAAAAATCCCTGAAAAATACTGAACATTATTTTTCCTAAGGAAATCATCATTATAGATCATTCAGTCCCTTACCAACTCTCAAAACATCCCCCCCCCCCAGCTGTGACACCTCGACTAATTAAATACCGGGTAGCTACTCCTTTATTAAATTAAATCAAAATGCCAAGTTGGCTCAGTTAATAGCATCACTGTCGAAAACATTTTTAATGATTACTAACCACCTAGTATTTAAAAAGTAATTTGTCAAATTTTAATTTAAGTCTGATTAACATGCAGAAAAAGATTAATGAAAGAAATAATAAAACCATTCACCATAACGAAACAATAGAATAACCATCACATAATGATCATAATAAGTCCGGAGGAAAAACTCCTCACTACAATCCCACAAACTGAAATAAATAAACTGAATGCTGAATTAATACATGCCAAAGTCTGAAAAACTGAAATGTGAAATTGTCTCTAATAGAAATGGGCGACATGCCCTACAACTGAAGAAAACTGAATAATGAGTCAAGACGAATGAAGCATCTAGTAGCAAAGCCCTGTAACTTCCACAAACAGCTATAGATCGTCACCTGAATGAGAATCCTAAGCATGGTGTCCTTGTGGCTGGGCACCTAAAATGGTTGTACAAAAAAATAGATTTGAAAGAAAACGGGTCAGAGCCCGAATGTGGAGTTATTTTAAAAACTGCAAGTGCTTTAATAACATTAAAACATTAAATGCAAAGTACATGTTAGGACGTACACTCACATGAAATTCTCACCTCTCGACTAAATGTGCACTCCTAACGTATATACCCATCTAAATGACATTAACACCTAGCTAAGTGACATCATATCTAGCTAGACCGTCATAGATTCTACCTTTATTACTCGGTTCCCATTATCATTATAACATTATCAATTAAATAGGGGACTTAACTTGAATTCGGGTTCTCAAATATAAGCAATACAACTCATTATAGATTATTCCTTTATATTCCATATTTATACACACAATACCATATGAAAGTTCTCATTAATTAAGTGTATATTATTCACGTCATAAATATACAATGCAAGCACCCCGAGACTAAGCTGCGGTGCACACATACTCTGCTATCCATCCCGGTACATCACGTACATAAGGATTACGCATTCCGAATCTCTCAGGAATCGTCCAGATAACACAATCACAAACAATGGAGGCGAACACAGTCACATCACATGGGTCACGCACATACCTATGCTCCCACGATCAGCAGACTTATTAACATCCCAATAAGTCCTTCTCTGACCTATGTTCTCGAGGTACCAATCTAAATCCCCCCCGTAGGCACACAAGGATTAGAGGGTCCTAAGCGAACACAAACCTCCCGTGATAGCAAGTATGGTAGGTATGTCATACACATAAAATCATATACCAATACTAAGTAAGCACACATCTTAGTAATCACCGTAGTTTATAGGTGGTACCCTTCTCATTCTAGTACCAACTTAGAATTTCACAATTTACATAATCACGGTTTATAATTATTCACGCCATAAATTATTCTCACGTTGTAGTAGACACTCACATCCCAATCTAAAATGTCCACTTGGTTTAATCCACACTTATATATTTTACTCCTCATTAGATCCCAAATGTCCCAAATATATCATTTAATCCTCAAGGAAATGTCATCTCTACATATGAACAAGGTTACGGTACTCCCAAAATCAAAACAGGCTAAAAAGCCTAAACTGTCAGCTCGTTAGAAGTTTCGTTCGAATGAGGCTGTTCGAACGAGAGTTCGTTCGTTCGAACGAACTGAGCCTTCTAACGACATCTCGTTTGAACGAAGTCATCGAACGATATTCCCCTCGTTAGAAGTCAATGGTCAACTCGTTAGAAGCTCGTTCGAACGAGCTCGTTCGAACGACCTGGGCAGGCCTTCTAACGAGTGACCAGTTTCGAGCCCAGATTTTCCCCAAATCATTTTTCACCAATTTCTACACCTCAAAGCTCATCTAAACATCAAACCAACGATAGTTTAAGGTCTCTAATCATCCCTAAATGTACTTAGGTCACATACTAACATATTTTAAGGAATTAATTCATCCTAAACATCATTAAATCATCAAGTCTCTACATTTTTCCAAAATTTCAAGAACATGAACCCTAGAATTTCTAAATCATCAATTAACCCAATTTAAATCCGTTTTTGTTTCTTACAAGATATATCAACATCAGATTAATCATCTAAATACGATTCTACATGCAATCCTTTCATCAAAATATAGTGTTCTAATTCCAAATTCATGGGTTTTCATCAACTTCCAAGCAAATGTAAATTTTGAATTGTCTAAGCATGGAAGAAGCATTTTCTACAAAGTAATGTAAATTAAACCACTTGCCTTAAGGGGATCTCTGATTTTGATGATGGTTTGATGAAGTTCACTCTCTCTTTCTGCAGAATTCCTCCTCTCTCTCTCTCTCTCTCTCTCTCTCTCCAAGCTTTTCTCCAATGGTGGCTAGGGTTTTCTTTAGGAGCTTTTGGGCTAATTCTAATAACCTCCATAGCCTATTAGGTTATTAGTGGGTTTAGTGGTTAGTTTTCCAATTCAGATTTTTAATTCTAATTTTCGTCACTTTTAATTCCCAAAAATACAAAATTACCAAACTACCCTTCTACGATGCCGGTATGGCCTAAAAATGCCCCGGGACCCAAACTAAACCCCCGGTTAGTGTTTTCTGACTATCTCGACCCTTCCGGACGCGTTGGCTCACTCAAAACGACCATACGGTTAATAGAAATAAAATTCACTTTTATAATTAACATAATTATATTCTGACGCGGCTGTCATACGCGTCCCAATAAAATTTCCGAATTGCCGTATTTCAATCTCACGACAAATTTCATAATTCAATATTCATATATCATCATATATACCCAATATAGTCAAGTACCAACTCACATCTCGTTAGTATTTTATCCGGATTAATTTCCAAATTAATTCACATTAATTAATTAATCCCAAAAATGAATATCACAAAAATACGGGGTATTGCACCAGCTAGATTAGCCTCTTACTCTTATCATCAACATATTCCGTAGAGGAACCAATAATGTGCCCGTAACTAATCCTACTAAATTTTTCCCCAAACTAATCACAAATCAACACAATACTCGAAACCAAAATTTGATCTGCACCACAATCATTCACGCTTTCACTAGCGTAGTTATCCCCCTCAGAACTTCAATGCAAAATCCTCAAAATTTACCGCGACCCGCATAATCGGTCGCTAAAACTTTAGGTCCTCAATATTGACCTCGACCCTCATAATTGGTTGTCACAACTCAAGGCCCTCAGAATTGACCTGGGTCCTCAAAATTGGTCGCTACAACTCAAGTTCCTCAGAATTGACCTTAATCCACAGAATCGGTCGCTATAACTTTAGGTCCTCAGAATTAACCTTCACCTACAGAATTGCAACTTTAGGTCCTTAGAATTGACCTCAACTTGTAGAATTAGTCATCATAAATCAAGGTCCTCAGAATTAACTTGGGCCCGCAGAATAGGTCGTCATAACTTTAGGTCCTCGGAATTAACCTCGACTTGTAGAATTCGTAGGCTGAACTTTAGGTTCTATGAATTGACTTAGACTTGTAAAATCAGTCATCTCAACTTTAGATCCTAAGAATTAACCTCACCCCGTAGAAATGGTCATCATAACTCAAGGTCCATATATTTGACCTCGTCCCGCAGAATTAGTACTCATAACTTTAAGTCCTCCAAATTGACATTGACTTGCAGAATTGGTCGTCACAACTTTAGGGCCTCAGAATTAACCCCAGCCCACAGAATTAGTCATCGTAACTTTAGGTCCTTAGGATTGACCTCAACCCACAATCAGTCGCTAAAACATTAGGTCCTCAGAATTGACATTGGCCCGTAGAATAGGTCCCTAAAACTTTAGGTTTTCAAAATTAACTTCGATCCGCAAAATCGATCGCTAAAACTTTAGGTCTTCAAAATTGACCTCAACCCTCTAAATTCATCGTTACACCCCTTTGGTTCTCAAAATTAACCTCAACACTCCCTAGGTCCTTAGAATTCACCTCGCACTGCAAAATTGATCGTCGTAACTTTAGGTCCTTAGAATTGACCACAACCCACTGAATCGGTCACTACAGTCTTCCCCAGTGATGATGTGTGTCTATTATTCGATGGAATTCACTTGTTCCAAGATCTCCCATCAAGGGGATCTATAGACACCACATCTTAAGACCCCCCTAAGCACCTCCTTAGGTCCCTAGCACTCACCCGTTCACCGTAAACTCTAGTTTATACTTCGACCACTGCTTCATAAGCCACCGGGTACTCCTGGTCCCCATTTGAATCCGATTTATCTTGACGAATCTCAATTAATATTTGAAGGTCTATGAATCCACTTTCCAACGGTCCGTTATGGGTGCGAATTGACTTTACAGTTGGGACGAACAATTAATTTCACCCCGAAGGGTCATTGGTCACTTTTGGGACCCATTTAACCTTGGTTAACTATCCAAACCTACAAATCTCAATGAATCCTGAAGGGCACTAAATTCCCTATCCAACGGCCCACCCCATGCACGAATATATCTTATGGTTCGGACGAATGATCCGTTTTCCTTTAAAATCCTCCCATCTAGAGACAGTGGGGGCCTTCCAAGTCTCATTTGACTTCAATCAACTCTCGAAATCGGGGGTGGCTCAATGTATTCTTAAAGTTAGCTAAGTTACCTTTCCAATGGTTTGCATTTCATGATCATTTTTTCAAAAAATAGTTCCAGACTGCACCTCAGGAATCCTGCCTATCGACATGGTGTCGTTTTCCTTACCTGATAAGCAAGCACACTGCCGATAGGCATGTCAAACCCTATGTCAACCATCACCCTTTGACCCTATATCTCACCTTGCAAGGAATAAAATGATCTGCCTCTCAGAAAGTCAGAGAACATTCTACTCGATTTCGGAGCCTTTCCCTTTCCCAAAAAGCCAATTTTCTAACATTTTATTCCATCACTTTCGTACCTCACTTGGTAATCAGCCCCACCTCTTCGCACCACTTCTATACCAATTCAAGATCAACATATTAGTATCTCAAAATCATCAACAAGCACTCATAAGGAGGGATACTTATCTATCACCTTCTCTAGTTTTCCCATTTTAGTATTATTCACCTAATTTAAATTTTGTGCTTTTGTTTCCTTAAATCACATTCACTAATCTCTACTCTTTATTACTAATGTTTCACAAAAAACCCCAAAAAGAAGAAAAAAAGGGTCTATCCATAAATTCCAAAAGTGGGATTTCCATTTCACATATTCACTCTTAAAACACATTTTCTTTACATACACATAAAAGAAGTCCCACATTTGGATTGAACCCCACCCTTTTGCTATTTCGAACTACGTGGACTTTGATGCCCCTTGGGCTATGTAGGGGTCATGGGCCAGTCACGAGATTTGAGTCCTCCCTTTTCATGTTTATATGCTTCTTATATATATATATATAGTGAGTTTTATACTCCTATATACTTGTGTTTTGCACGATGTGTAAATTTACTCTTTCATAGCAATTTGTGATTCGACAAGCACTTACATCATATTTTATCATTATTTTTTAGAACACTCCTAAATATGAATGCATTTCGTCCCTTCCATGGCGCGAGTTTGATGATTCATTCTCCCATCGTTTATATTATACACACATGTACACACACGTTATGGATTCTAAAAGGAGAAGACTAGCATTAGCCCATGAGAAACCGAAAGGACAAAATGGGGGCCTAACACCTTCCTATCCCGTAACATAGTACCCAGACCTTTGAATTACTTGGTTTCGCAAGCATCAGTTTCACCTTGATATCATTCTCTTGAGGCGGTGACAATTAAAATAGGTTTGCGACTCTATCTCTCCACATTATCCCTCACTTGATGACGACCTACCCCGATATTCTGCGAGCACCGGAGGGAGTCCAAAAACTCGGGATGGCCACAAGTAAAATAAAATATTTCAAGAAAACTTGGTGTTAAACATTTTATGGAATAAAATATTTTGAAATAATATTTATCTTGTTAAAGATTTTTTATTAACAAATGTTTCAAGTCTTAAAGAAACAAAATTGCCTTTTGGTCTTGAAAAAAATATTTTACACTTATTATGAAATTTCTTGAATAAATCATATGTTAAACTCACTTTCTTGGATTTTTGGACTTAAAGTCCCTCTTTCCATGTATACAAACTTGTAGTATTTTGAGAATGAGTATAAAACCAAGTTTAGTGAAGACTTTAGCAAGTTTCAACATGAAATAAAGAAAATTGAAGTTTCAGCCCTTACAATGTGTTAATAGCTGTGGAAAATATTATGAGTGTATGTTTCCAAGACTATATGTGATAATAAGGGAAAATAGTACGTTCCTTGTAAAATAGTCATAAAAATGCCAATGATCTCTTTGATAAAGAAAATAATGAAATAAAGAGATTTTCAACTTGAGAATTATGTCACTCCAAAGTTTTAATAAGTGTTAATGAGTTAAAAACATTTAAGAAGTTAGTGTGTGTAACTTAATAATGTTTTTTGGAAATAACACTTTTGAAATGGAGGAAATGACAAGTTTGGAGACATGTGGGTAAAATGGTAATTTTACGTAAAGTGGAACATTTTTCTGAAATAAAAATATTGGTAAAGGTGTTACACAAAATGGTCCTAAATGGAAGTGCCTTTTAGGATAAAACCAATGCAAATGTATAAACGACAAGGAATTGTGATTTTTAAAGTGTAACACAAGATAGGGTAAGATCCTTAGGTTTTGGCTTCAACCGATAAAAGTGGAATAATGTATACTTTGAATAAATATTAAAACATGTTAATATATACTCGGATTAGACCAGGAATAATTAAGAAGGGCCTGTAGCCCTAGGATGAAAGACCCAAAATCATTGTCTAGAGCATATGATGTCATAGCCGATGGTGTGGAGTTAGTTAAAATATGCAAATATTTGGAGGATTTCGAGAAAAAAATAATGAAAAGTGAAACATGTCAAGATATGGTTTGTGTGGTGAATATAAGAAAAGACGACCAAACTTGAATGAAATTGATACATGTTCTCGTTGAAAGATAGTGTGGATAAGTAATGTGAGAAATTGAAGAATGTAAATGAAATAAATGATTGGTAAAGTGAATTGATTAAGTGGGTAATTAATGCACATAAAGAGTTCTAACGCATAATTAACACAAGTATATGTTAATGAAAGGTTTTCAAAGAAAAATAAGTATTTTCTAACACGGTGCTTACGTGTGTTGAAAGGTGATTTTCAAGGAAAATACTATGGTAAATTTGGTGTAATTAAATGGGAAAATTTGATAAAAAGAAGTTCCTTTTTTGGAAAAAATAGTATTTTGTTCAAAGTATTTAACCGGGTGTGTTAAATCAAGAAGTAAATATCCTGTCAGGTAAAAATGGGCTCTTTTAAAAGACTAAGGTGAATGAATCGAACAAGTAACATTTTTGGAATAAAATGGTTTCATGCATTAATGTATATATACATATGAAGTAATTGCATGTGCACGTAGGCAAACGTGTTAAAATCTTTTTTATGTCGTTTTATTCTATATTGCATTATTGTATTTTTTTCACTGGGTATTCGGTCGATTCCCTCCTCTTTGCTATGGCAGATTGTGTGCGGCTCAGTATTTTGATGGATTTACGTAGGTAAGTATTCATTTATTTTATGTTAGTAGCTCTGTATGCTTGGATTCCAGGGATGCTTTCCACGAGTCCCTCATGCAGTTTGATTTAAATTGGAATCACATCCTAAATAAGTGAAATGTTAATTAAATAAAACTGGATTAGCAACATTGTCTAGGTTGTCTCGTCGTACTTCACATCTAACGTTCGGGTCGAACTGATTTGAACACGGGTAACCCATAAATCCATACTGGGGTGTTACATGATATTTCATACATTAAATGTTTTCTGATTATAAAATTTATACCTAATTTGTTAAAATTTGTATCCTGTGGTCTATGGTTGAATTGTAATACGTACAATTAACCATTAATGTCTAGTTAAATGTTAGCATACACTAGATGTTAACTACTTATGAATTTTGAGCATGGCGTTCTAAACTTCGTATATTTTGTTCCACCTTTGAACTGTAGTACATACAATAAACTTATACTTTGTGATGAAAAGTTTCTAAATAATAAATGTTAATTGATTATGAAATTTAAACCTGGTGTGATAACTTTATCGTACTATTTTCTATGGATAACTATATTACATATTGTAAAATTTTATTTTATAGCGAAAATTGATAGATAGTAATATTAACTAATTATAAATTTGAACCTGATCTGCTAATTTTCGTATGATGTGTTCCATTGTTTAACTATAGTACATATAATAGATATTTGTTGTATGGTTAAAATATCAGGGCAATGGTATGCTATTTGCGATAGTAAATGTTATCTGATTATAATAGTTTCATCTGATCTGCTAAATTTTGCATATAGTGTGTTCAATGGTTGAATTGTAGTTTTTACAATAAATAATTGTTGTCTAGTTTAGTGTTACCATACAATAAATGTTAAGTACTTATGAATTTTGAACCTAGCACTACAAGAAAAAGGCCTTTTTATGACACTTTTTAAGTGTCATAAAACGCATTTTAAGACGCTTTATTTTTTAGTAAAAAGAGTAATAAGTTTGGGTGTCATAATTGATACCCATAAAAAGTGTCATATTAAGTAACGGTTATATATGACTTTTTTTTCAAAACTATCATATCTGGTATAAAAAAAGGTCTTAATATACTCTATAAGATGTCATATTTGACTTAAAAAGCGTCATGATAAATAGTTTTCAAAATTTTAAAAAGGTTGTAAAAAATTTCTTCACATAAGGGTTTAATATACATGGTCATAAATTAAACCTATAATAAAAAAAATTAATAACCAATAATAATAGCATAGTTGACAAATAAATCTAAACACAAATCAAATATTACAATAACATAAAAACAATCTTGAATTTTTTTGTATTTGAAGTGGAGTACACCTAAAATGCACCAAACCAAGTCATTTGTCCATATAAAAAAATAGTGGAACACAAATATAGATATACACACCATGTACATTAATTATTCACAAAAAAATAATTACCTACTACATGTATCATAACTAGATATACCCACTATATACATCATTCAAAAAAAATATCTCCAAAAAAATTTACATCCACAAATCACTCATAAATGCGTCGGTCTTCCTTTGACTTTCTCGCAGTTGCGGCAACACGTCAAAAGCTCCAAATCATGTTGAAGTTCATTGATCTCATGAGTTTGATATGATGATTTTCCTGCCAACTCCTTCATCTAAACAAGATAAATAAAATCACATTTAGTCTTTCACATCTAAATAAAAAGGAATATTAAAAAATATTTAAAAACATGTGACCTTCTTTTTTATAGACTTAGATGAATTTTTCAAGAACTCCTGCATGAACTTCAATACAAAAAAATCACACATAATTTTCCCTCATTCTTTAGGGACTTGAAAATAAAGGAGTTAGTATATTACGCATGTCAAATGTGAATAAATAAATATTAAATTTAATTTATTGAACAAATACCTTAATATTCTCCCAGTCTAGTAGTGATCTTTCTCCTTTGATTGCTAAAAACGATCACGGTCGTATTGTCCAACAATGATACACCTTTCACATCCCTCTAAGTAGATGTCCCTGCATAAGTTTAAAACAACATATATAAATCTCTAATGCAATGTAAAATACAACATATGAATTCCAGTTTTTCTTAAGTATTAAGACGTGCATAATTTATGTCAAAAAGATTTTTTATATAACACAAATTATTATTAAAAAATTTTAAAATTTGGACAGAGTTTCCTCTGTTTATAGAACTATCCGCCCTGTTTAAGAAATAAAAAAAGTCCAACAACAATATATATCGGGTGGATCAATGGTTGTCTTGTTGAATGTGCGACTTGCACCACTAATCTTTGGACTTTTTCATACCAATTTTGAAGAACCCTGTAAAATTTATCAGAGCAACTTGCAAAACATAGATAAACAAAATCTACTCTAACAAATATTACACATACAATTCTTTTAACATGAAGATAACCATCACTTGTATCCAAATCACATAGTATCCCATACACATTCTTAGTTCATGGGTCGGTCTTTTTCAATCTAGTGAGATATTATTTCTTTGATTCCTCGAGTTAGAGACTGAGTATTGACATATAATCAATGCATGGGTTGTAATTGGGTTGTTAAGGACTGTTGAAGTTCAGATGTTTTTTATTTACTTTGGTTTGTAATTGAGAACATATTTATGGATTAGGCAGTTGTATTTATAATGCTGTTTATTATTGGCCGTGAATCCTAATTGCACTTTGATGATTGTAAATCAGTATATATATGAGATTTAATTGAGTTAATGATTGAAGTAGTAATACTCAGATAAGTAATCATTCCCTAAGGTTGGGTTATTAGTCTATCAGCTCATAAAGGGTTCTTAAAATTCAAGAAGTTTGTGATTTGACCTGGTTTGACTAAAGGATTTAAAGGGTGAAATGAATCATTTTACTTAAGAACAGCTTAAGAATAGGGGGTTGAAGTTCACCAGAGAAGGTGATCGGAGTAACACCGACGACTCTGACGGGGAGAAACGAAGACAGAAAATGGAGGGGAAAGCCTAAACCACTACCCTCACCTTTTTTTTAAATAAACACTATTTATTTATAATGAAAGTGGAAAAATATTCTCCAAATCCAAAAAGTAAACAAAATAATCAAGATTTGAAAGAAAATTTGGGAATTTATACTTATTCCCACTACATAGAATTACTTGCAAACTTTAACAGAAGCTAGGCCTAATTTATCCAGCGTTAAGCAACCTTTGATAATGTTGGGGAAGGTAGAGTAGTCTTGAAAGTTGGAAGAGTAATTTGATGAAGAGGCTAATTTAGCTAAGCAATCTGCAGCTGAATTTCCTTCTCTCCAAATATGACTGATTTGGAAGTTATTTTGAGATAACTCAGATTAAATATCTTGGATAATATTGAAGATACACCATGGGGGAATGATTTTACCTTGGATCATAGAAACTAGAGCTTTTGAGTCTGATTCTATGCACACTTTAATTAGAGATTTGGATGAACAAAGTTAAATTCCATGAAGCATAGCTTGAGCTTCAGCATGGAGGTTATTTGAAGACTGAATAGGAATGGAAAAGGCTTCAATAAAATCACCCTTATGATCTCTAATCACACCTCCAATGCCACTGAATATTTGATTCACATAGAAAGAACCATCCACATTTAACTTAAAGAAACCAATTTCAGGTTTGGTCCATTTTAATGCTATAAGATTTGGGGTCTTATGAACAAAATTCAACTTAAAAGTGTTTGGTAAGAAGAGATCTGCTTTGAGGGGGACGTTTAAGAATGTTACAGAACTAGCACTGATCTTAGTAAGCTCTATAATATTAGAAATGATGGTTGACTCTTGGATCAGAGAATCCTAAAAAATAAGGTTATTTCTAGCTTTCCAAAGTTCCCATATAATGAATTTACGCAAATTGGAATAAAATAACTACAAGAAGTCTCTTTTAGGTTTTATAAGCGGCTAAGAAGTGAGCATGGATTTGCAGGAGTTGAATTTAAGCAAGCAAGATCGCATGTGACCAAAGAAGCTCCAGATATTATAAGAGGTTCGACATGAGAGGAAACAATTATTGAGAGACTTTTGAGCAGCTTTGCACATTCTGCATTGAGAAACAAGTTTTATGTCTTCTTTATGGAGTTGAACATCAACTGGAATGGCATGATTTAGGAGTTTCCATGTAAGGCTGAGATTTTGGAGGGACATTGGGGATGCCAAATCATTTTCCAACTCATAGAAGTGAGATTTACATTTCTCAAGGCCTCATGTGCTGATTTGAAAGTGAATTCACTAGATGTTGATGGGGAAAAAAATAACCTGTCTTTGTCCTTCACAATGATATTCTCTTCTTTGTCTTTGATGAATCTGATTTTTATAATGGTAGATGAATCATTATGACCTAAAATCAGTTTGGATTTGTATTTTGAATGCATAAAGGTTGACCAAAAGCTAGATTTCTTTTTTAGGCTCCAGTGCTATCTAGCATTATTGGTGTTCATTACATCATTAAAGTTCATGATGCTAAGGCCTCCTTCATCTATCAGGGAGAACATCTCCTCCCATTTGACCCATTGGAACTTGTTATCTTTTGGATTGCTCCCACTCTAAAAGAATTTAGCAAGAAATTTTTTAATTTTGTTGATAATCAGCTTAGGGGGGTTTAAAGTAGAGAGAGAGAGTGTAGAATGGGATTGATGATAGAACACTCCTGATGAGAATGAGTCTTCCACCTTGAGATAGGAACCTAGATTTCCACGCATAAATCTTGGATCTAATCTTCTCAATGAGATTACCAAGTAAGTAGACTTTCTTCTATCTTTAAATAATGGTCAACCTAGATATTTAATGGGAAGTTATTTTAATGGAAGACCAAGCATAGCTCCCATTGAGTGACTTTTAGATAAACAGTACAGTAAAATTTGGGACTCTAATTAGAGTATGAATGGATCCATTTTGAAATTATAGTAATTGAAGGTAACATAGATTTATTGTGAATATGAGCATGGAAGGAAGTGGAAGCCATAATAAGTGAGACTTCCGAATCAGTGTTGTTGAATAGTAATGGGTGGTGCTATAGGCAATTTAACTATTTTTTTTATGTTTTAAAAATAGAAGTTAAACTCACAACTTAATTATTTTGGAGGTTGTCCATGTGAGGGAGCTTCTTACGTGATAAAATTGAATGCGATGTCGATCAATAAGAAGAAGATTATTTGGGAAACAAAGAAATTGGCATATTACTCAGTGCAAATGTCATCTTAAATTACATATTAAAGCAACCTCCACATCTCAAATATAATTATACATCTATATACTTCCATCCCAAATTAGAAAATAAAATGGATAGTGAAATAATATATTAGTTGATTTGGTAGTAGTGAAAATAACATAAATGGGAGTTGTCCTATCATAAACAGTGGTGCGAGTTGTCATACACATTTGAAGGGACACTCGTAAGTGGCTGTCAGTAGCCTTCTCAATGGGAAATGCAGTAATATTTACGGTGGCATAGGTTATTTATGCAATGCAGTAGGTCATGTGGAAAAGCCAAAAAAATGGTGAATCTGGGTGGGGGAGGGAGGTAGTTTAGTGTATTCGGTAGGCAGGGGCAGGGGCAGGGGCAGGGGCAGGGGCATCCAATTGCCGAAAGTATATAATTAATTTCCAAAGGAATAAATAAATTTTACAAAATGAGAAAAGTAACTTACCCCATAATAAAAAGTGGTGTCCACCAATGTGTCAGGACTACATAGAGTCTTCTGAGTTCTCAAACACAACCTCAACGAAACCTCAAAAATCAGCAGCCATGACAGATATCTGTAGATAAGCACCGCCACCAGTTGGGTTATCCGATATACTTCCAAAGGAGAGAATGCCTGAAATCTTAAAGTAGTCGGCAAGTTTAAATGGTGCGTCTGCCGGGATGAACGACGATAAAAACACACACTACATGTGCAAAACCATATCAAATGAAAAGGCAAGGTGAAATAAAAAGACACATATGAAAAAAGGGAAAATAAAAATAATCGAATGTGTGTGGAGATGATTAAGAGTATACGTTAATTAAAATCATCGCCAAACTCGGAAATTATGAGATAATTTATAACATTATTTTTAACTCATAATTTATCTCATAATTAAAAACAGAGTAATGAAGAAATTATATCTACGAGTTGTTGTGCAGACTAATGCATTGATTCCTATATACACTTTGAGATCATGAGTTGTCTATTTTATATTTAGCAGACCTTCCAAAGATATCTATACACTTTCAGTAAGATATACCATTCAATTCCAAATGAATGCACTGGTCTGCATGTTTAGAATCAATTCATAATGAAATGAAAGTGTATATAAGACCAATATGCATTGGTCTGCATACTGAACTGATAGTGTCTATTCTATACAAACAATGTGGCATTTGTTGTTAGTTTTTAAATCGAGTACATCACAACTCATAAAAAATAGTAGATTTATTACGACCCGTGTGTGATAAATAAAAAACATAAGGATGACAATCAATTAAGCCCATGATTTATACTATATGGATAATTTCATTGACACCTTTTATACATAATAAACTACTTTACCTTGGGATCATGCAGCATCATGCTCTGTATAGGTTCACTTGACACTTTTCTAGTTGTATCGCCACAATCTTCATAAGCTTGAGCAATCTACATATATGTCAGTAAAAAGTCAGAGAGGTACAATCCCAATCAACCTTACTGCTACCTCCTGCATTCTGAACATTAAATTTTGCAATCTATTTTAACAAAGACTATTATTACAATTCATTATGTATTATTATCACAGGCAAATGGCAATATCCTTCTAATTTAATGTAACTAAAAGAGAATTTTAACAGTTACCTCAGTCATTGCATGTTCATAGTGTTGATGATCAAAAGCGGGTCCTAAAGACACATCGGACTCAATTTTTTGGTATAGAGTAATTGGCACATCGCCACCTCTTTACTTACCGTCAACTTCAACAAGATTCACAATAGATGATGCCTTTTTTTGATGGACCTCTTCAGGTTTCTCTGAGATCTAAGCATCTTTTCTTGAATCATATATGATCTCATGTGCAGCTACATATTCCTTTAAAGCCATTAGAACATTCAATTCTTACTTATCACTATTCCTGGAGCTATTCTATGGAAAATATGGAAGAGTAGAAACAAATGCCTCTATGAAAACTCAAAAATGGACACCAAGCAGATTATCAATCAAATGATTACTCTAATATAAGCTCTCAACTTCAGATATACACAATGATCAAGAAAGCAATATTATCAACTTTTTGGTCCAAATTTAATTTATGTTTATCACAAAAGCCATATAATGAAGATTATGAGCATTACATTGACCAATTAAAAAGAGGAAATAGTTGAGGGTTTCATTGGCCTCTTAAGAAGAAATTTGGCTTATTCATAGGGATTTTCCCTTTTATTCCCCTTTTCTTCGTACAAAATTTAAAAAACAGAATAAAATTTTCTTCCCCTCCCTTTTCGTTCCCACCTTCTAACATTACACCAAAAATAGGAATCTGGCACGGTTTTGAACTGTGCCAGAATCATGTGTTACAAAATGGCAATTTTTTTCTAGCATGGCTCAAAAGTGTGCCAGATTTGGCCAAACAGGAACACTTCTGGCACACTTTTAAATCGTGCCAGAATTTGATATTTCTGGCACACTTTTGGCACAGTTTTTTACTGTGCCAGATTCAGCCAAACAGGAACACTTCTGGCACACTTTTAAATCGTGCCAGAATTTGATATTTCTGGCACACTTTTGGCACAGTTCAAAACCGTGCTAAAATATGATACACTTTTTCCACGGTTTTGAACTGTGCCAAATTTTTTATTAAAAAAATAATAATTATTTGAAAGCACAAAATTCACAAATTAATAATATTACGCGTTGTTAATAAACTAATGCATATACAAACTTCAAAATATTACAAGTCTTTAACAGTTCACAGGCCCAAAAAAAATTGGGCAAAGTTTTCTCTATTTTCTGGACATTCCAAAACCTATTAATACAAAACCTGCCTAACATAAAGCCCGCACGACCACAAAATATAACAATTAACTTACAAAGGTCCGCACGAAAATAAAAGTCAACAATAAAACAACAAAAGACCGCCTGGCCATGACACAAAAAAATGGAAACATGAATAAACCCCTTGTTGTAAACCATTGAGTTCTCTATGTGTTCCACGTGAATAAATGCCAATGATAAACTGTTATCCTGCAAAAAAAATAGGATAAAAAAAAAAGATACGATATTAGTAACCCAATAATTTAAAAAAAAAAAATTACTCAAACTGAAAAATTATATATATGAGTGGAAATTATCGTCATACTCTCAAACCGGGAGACCCGTGACTACGCGGTCAGTTCCTACAAGTTACATTGGTCCCGTGCGAGGTGTTCGTGCCTCCTACGGGATCGTTTGGGGGCTGGTTTGGGTTTTCACCCTTTAACGGCTTGTTTACAAGCCTAATCTACATTATTTGAAATTATCGTAATTATCTCAAATCGGGAGACCCGGGACTACGCGGTCAGTTCCTACAAGTTACATTGGTCCTGTGCGAGGTGTTCGTGCCTCCTACGAGGTCGTTTGAGGGCTGGTTTGGGTTTTCACCCTTTAACGTCTTGTTTTTAAGTCTAAGTGTGATTTTTGCAAATTATAGTCATACTCTCAAACCGGGAGACCCGAGACTACGCGGTCAGTTCCTACAAGTTACATTGGTCCCGTGCGAGGTGTTCGTGCCTCCTATAGGGTCGTATGGGGGCAGGTTTAGGTTTTCACCCTTTAACAACTTATTTTTAAGTCTAAATGGGATTTTTGCAAATTATCGTCAAACTCTAAAACCGAGAGACCCGGGACTACGCGGTGAGTTCCTACAAGTTACATTGGTCCCGTGCGAGGTGTTCGTGCCTCCTACGGGGTCGTTTGGGGCCTGATTTGGGTTTTTACCCTTTAACGCTTTATTTTGAAGTTTAAGTGTTGTTTTTTGCAAATTATCATCATATTCTCAAACCGGGAGACCCGGGACTACGCGGTCAGTTCCTACAAGTTACATTGGTCCCGTGCGAGGTGTTCGTGCCTCCTACGAGGTCGTTTGAGGACTGGTTTCGGTTTTCACCCTTTAACGGCTTGTTTTTAAGTCTAAGTGTGATTTTTGAAATTATCATTATACTCTCAAATCGGGAGACCCGGGACTACGCGGTCAGTTCCTACAAGTTACATTGGTCCCGTGCGAGGTGTCCATGCGTCCTACGGGGTCGTTTGGGGGCTGATTTGGGTTTTCACCCTTTAACGGCTTATTTTTAAGTCTAAGTGTAATTTTTGCAAATTAACGTCATACTCTCAAACCGGGAGACCCGGGACTATGCAGTCAGTTCCTACAAGTTACATTGGTCCCGTGCGAGGTGTTCGTGCCTCTTACGGGGTCGTTTGGGGTCTGGTTTGGGTTTTCACCCTTTAACGTCTTGTTTTCAAGCCTAATCTACATTATTTGAAATTATCGTCATTATCTCAAACCGGGAGACCCGAAACTACGCGGTCAGTTCCTGCAAGTTACATTGGTCCCATGCGAGGTGTTCGTGCCTCCTAAGGGATCGTTTGAGGGCTGGTTTGGGTTTTCACCCTTTAACGGCTTATTTTTAAGTCTAAGCGTGATTTTTATAAATTATCGTCATACTCTCAAACCAGGAGACCCGGGACTACGCGGTTAGTTCCTATAAGTTACATTTGTCCCGTGCGAGGTGTTCGTGCCTCCTACGGGGTCGTATGGGGGATGCTTTGTGTTTTCACCCTTTAACGTCTTATCTTTAAGTCTAAGTGTGATTTTTGCAAATTATCGTCATACTCTCAAACCGAGAGACCCGGGACTACGCGGTCAGTTTCTACAAGTTACATTGGTCCCGTACGAGGTGTTCGTGCCTCCTACGGTGTCGTATAGGGGCTGGTTTGGGTTTTCACCCTTTAACGGCTTGCTTTTAAGTCTAAGTGTGATTTTTGCAAATTATCATCATACTCTTAAATCGGGAGACCCGGGACTACGCGGCCAGTTCCTACAAGTTATATTGGTCCCGTACGAGGTGTTCGTGCCTCCTACGAGGTCGTATGGGGGCTGGTTTGGGTTTTCACCCTTTAACGGCTTGTTTTTAAGTCTAAGTGTGATTTTTACAAATTAACGTCATACTCTCATACCGGGAGGCCCGTGACTATGCGGTTGGTTCGTACAAGTTACATTGGTCCCGTGCGAGGTGTTCGTGCCTCTTACAAGGCCGTTAGGGGGTTGGTTTGGGTTTTCACCCTCAAATGGGTTGTTTTCAAGCATAATCTACATATTTTGAAATTATCGTCATATTCTCAAACCGGGAGACCTGTGACTATGCGGTATGTTCGTACAAGTTTTATTGGTCCCGTGCAAGGTGTTAATGCCTCTTGTGGGGTCGTTTGGGGGCTAGCTTGAGTTTTCACCCTTCAACGGCTTGTTTCTAAGCCTAATCTATATATTTTTGAATTATTATCATATTCTCAAATCAAGAGGCCCGTTACTACCCGGTTAGTTCCTACGAGTTACATTGGTTCTGTACGAGGTGTTAGTGCCTCTTACGAGGCCCGTGACTACGCGGTTTGGCCTTTGAAGATTTCAATAGTAATGGTTTATCCAAGTTTGCATTACAATTATTAGCATTTTCATTTGTCTAAAAGGAAATTATTATTTTTTATTAAACATGTATATTTTTTAATATTTCAAGCTCATTTAATCAGACAACTATATAATCACAACCACAAGATGAATCAATTGAACATGAACATAAAAAAAATTTACAAACCTGTAGAACCGGCGTGTCGATTTCAACAAAGCCTATGTATCCCATCGTCTTGCGTATCTCCAATGCAATCTACATAAGGAAAACATAGGTCAACCAACAACCTTGTGGCATATGTGTTAAAACAAACCATAACCTTGCAAAAGAGAAACGAAGTTGCAAGCAGTAGCATATACCAAAGTACATTGGTGACTGATGTGGGAAACATAAAATAAACCATATAACCAAGTTACTAAAATTAAAGTCATCGATGTCACTTACAAAAGTAAGGACGACACATATATACAACCACCATTTGAGGGACTTAGAAAAAAAATCCAATAAATCAATGTATAAAATTAAAAAAAATACTTATTATCAAACACTAAAAACTCCATTTCGGTCAGTACCTCAGTTTCTATATATTATACCGTCACTTATACAAGAAGGTTTTTTTACCTCTTCAAGGCCGATTTTATTTCAGATCATAACAGTTGATTTTTATCAACCTTTTTCGGATCGTACCATTTATCTACATCTAATAGTTAATGTAGATACAAATTTTTGCTTCAATTAATGAATAAATGTTTTCTACCGAAGTGTCCTCGACCAAATATGTATCTGTCGGATTTAGGTATTCAACCCCTGGGGGCATCTCTTTCACTCTTAATCTACTACGTTCAAAAGACATAGTTCAATTCCTACTATAACAAAATCTTCAGGAACAGGACAGTTAGAAACAAGCTTACTAATGCACTCATCATTTAAATATTTAACACTATTGATACTTATTATCTTTAAATTGGGGAAACTAGTGGACACTGCTGTGCGAATGTTGGCTGCACAGTTAACATGTTTAAGCTATAGTAGCATCAATATGTCGCATACGTGTTTCCTCAAGATAAAAAGTACAGTAAATAATGCAGACCATAGTATTATTTCTAAATAGATGTTTGTATATAGCTGTTTGTATGCAAATATATATAGCAGCTAATATAAAAACTAATATTTGGGTCAATTCAATTTCAGACCATATACTTTTCAAACTAATCAATTTATATAGAAACTATAGTAGTTTGAATAGCATCTATAGCAGCTAATATGGCAAGTACTGCTATAGCACATCAGTTTGTGCAGCAGCTAATTAATGAATTTGGCAAGTACTGCTATAACACATCAATTTGTACTGCTATAGACAAAATTCAAGTTATAGTTCCAACGGAATACAATTAACGAAATTATCAATTAATGAATGTGGTCAACTAGTAACCTGAGTGAACAATCATTATGAATTAATGAATGTGATCAACTAGCAACAAAATTATCAATTAATGAATGTTATCAATCATTATCAATTAATGAATGTGATCAACTATAGCAGTTTGAATAGCATCTTATGATGTATGTGTAATACCCCGTAATTTCATTGATTTTTATTTAAGGGATTAATTAAATTAAATGAGAATTAATTGGGAATTAATCCGGGTATAAATACTAATGATATGTGAGTTGGTATTTGATTATGATGTTAAAACTTATTAATTCTGAGTATGTATGGTAATACATGAGTATTGAAAATATTTAAATTGTCACGAGGCAGAAATACGATGATTGGGAAATTTAGTTGGGACGCGCGTGTCAGTCGCGTCAGGAATGTAATTACTTGAATTAAATAGTAAATTATATTTTTATCAACTGAATGGTCATTTTGAGTGCGTCAACGTGTCCGAAAGGGTCGAAATAGTCAGAAAACACTAGCAAGGGGTTTAGTTTGGGTCCCGGGACATTTTTAGGCTATACAGGCAACCCAGTTTGGTAAAATAGGGGAATTAAAACCCGCGAATTTTAAAGGTTAATTTTATATTAGTAATGAACCCACTAAGTCCATTATTCAGCATTTATCAAGTAATGGACTACGGGAGTTAAAGGGAGAGTCCTAAGAAGTTCCAAAGGAAACCCTAGCCACCATCATCATCCTTGGGAGAATTCTGTAGAGAGAAAGAGGAGAATCAACCTTCATTCACCAACATCAAATCATAACATCTAAGTCAAGTGATTTGATATTTTTAAGTGCATTGAATATTTCTTCCATGTTTAGTGTAAGAACTATTTTGTCTTGAAAGTTTTGAGGAAAAACTAATGAAATTGTTGGAGAAACTTTAAATTTGGGATAGGATTTGCATGTAGAATGACTATGGACGAATTTAGTATTCGAAAACTTAAATATGAGGACTTAAAAAACGGATTTATGATGAGTAATAGGGTACAATAAAATTCTCGGTTCATGTTCATAGGGTTTGGGATAAAATTTGGGGGTGAATGATAATTACATGTTGTTTAGGAGGATTTGACTCCAAAAATATATTAAAAAATGACCTAAGAGGGTTTAGAGAAGTTTAAGAACATTAAAATGCTATTGGGATGATCTTAGGATGAGTTTAGAGAAGAGAAAAATTGAGAGAAACGAAGTGAATAATTTCTGGGCGCAAACTGCCATTTCGTTAGAAGACCTGCCCAGGTCGTTCGAACGAGACTTCTAACGAGATGACAGTACCCTTTCTAACGAGTTGGTAGTTCGTTCGAAGCCATTCGTTCGAATGAACTCGTTCGAACGAGATTTCTAACGAGTTGACATAATGCCTTTTTAGGCCTGGTTTTATTTCGAACCTTCAAAAGACTTGTATAATTGAGGGTAATCCTTCCCTTGTTGATTTGTGGATATAGTTATGAGATTTAAAAGAACGTTAAGGATTAAAACTTGGAGTTTTGTAGTAATCCGAATGATGTTTAGGGGTTATGATATTAATGTCTAAAGACTTCGACGTGAGGAGAGTTGATAACTTTAATGTATCTAATTCGGGGACTTGTTAACGTATAACATGAAATGACAGTATAGGAATGAGATATATACCTCTATTAATATTATGAAATACCGAAGATGTGTGAATGCTTGGTATATGTTGTTAGTTTTGTATAACATACCTACCATACTTACTATCACGGGAGGTTGTCGTTCGATCAGGGCCATCCAGTCTTTGTGTGCTTACGGGGGGGATTTAGATTGGTACCTCGAGGACATAGGTCAGAGAAGGACTTATTGAGAAGTTAATAAGTCTGCTGATCATGGGAGCGTAGGTATGTGCGTGACCCATGTGATGTGAACTATGTTCGCCTCCATTTTGTGTGATTGTTGTTATTTGAAAACGATTCCTGAGAGATTCGGAATACGTGGTCCTTATGTACGTGATGTATCGGGATTTGATAGCAGAGTATGTGTGCACCGCAGCTTAGACTCGGGGTGCTAGTATTGTATATTTATGATGAGAATAAAATACTGCTATTTGAAATGAATTGTCATGAAAATGTAAGTGTGATAAATAGTAACATTTTAGTAGAGTTAAAAATGGAAATCGCTCGTGATTAGATTACTAATATTGGGAACTAAGAAGAAAAGTAAAACTCTCTGTTTAAGTTAAGATGCTGGATAATAAATCGTGAATCGTATAGTAACGTTAGATTGTGTATTGGAGTAGTTAGATATGAGAATATCTAGAACGGGTACGGGTACGATAGGAGTGCACAATTAGTTGAGAGATGAGGAACTCAAGTGAGTGTACGCACTACCATGTACTTTATATTCACTGTTTAATTATATTAAACACTTGTTATATTTTAAACTGTTTTCACAATCGGGCTCTGACCCGTTTGCTTTCAAATCCATTTTTGTAAAAACCTTTTAGGTGTCCAGCCACAGGGACGCCAAGCTTAGGAGTTCCATTCCAGTGACGTGCTGTTGCTGCTGTGGAAGTTACAGGACTTTGATTAGAGACGCCTCCACCTATCATTTGGATTCCATTTCAGACTCATTTATTTGTAGGGCATGTCGCCCTTTCCTTTAGAGATAGTCCGATGTATTAAATTTCTATTTCCAGTGTTGAACTTATTTAATTACCATTTAGACTTGAAATTCATTGTATTCATTATTTGGATTATTCAGGGGAGTGTTACTCCAACTCTATTGTATTTCAGTATTTTACTTTGGGTCTATTATGTGATTGTGATGTCTTTGGTTAATAAAATGATTTGGTTGCATGTTAACTTTACTTAATTAAAATTGACAACTCACTTTTTAAATATTAGGTGGCTAGTAATCGTATTAAAATATTTTCGACAGTGATGCTATGAACTGAACCAACTTGACATTTTGTATTAATTTGAATAAAGGAGTAGCTACCCGGTATTTAATTAGTCGGGGTGTCACAGTATGTGATTCTTGTTTGACTGTTATATATACGTTAATTGTACCTGTGACTTCTTGGTTTGATGGAGAAATTATTGTGATACCATTATTGATCCACGTTGATAAAGGTCGTTTGAGATTCATTTTTTTTATTTTTCTTTATTTAGTCTCATTCTCAAAGTTTTACACCATATCCAAGATTATATTTTGGGGCCTTCAAATATTTACAGAAGAAACCTCTTCTTTTGTCAGGCAAGTTAGTATTTTGCCCAATATTTTATATAAATGCATTATGTAACAAAATCTATAAAATCACATTGAGACTGAGGTTGAATGGAAGCAAGGAAGTTAGAAAACCTAGTTTCAGATGAGCATGATCACTGTGAGAGCACTTGAGCTTTACTTCTCTTTTCGTTCCACTTCGTTTGGCTCTCACTCAGGTCACTAGTTGATCACATCTATGTGTATGTATGTATGTATGACTGTTTTTTTTTCATACGAGATCAAGAGCTTTTCTTTTGACTAATGAGGCAGCAGAATGCAATACGTTCAGTTGATCGAAATGGCAAAGTCCCTTCACACCTTACATGAACACCATCAAAGCTCACAATCACGTCCCCCTGAAAAAGTATGAAATTTACAAGTATGATTTGACCTTACAGAATATGCATATATATATATATATATATAACTGAATTCATATCCTATTATGCGATGACATTAGGACCTATGGAGTACTAAACTACCTTTGGAGGAAGACGATTTATCCGATCATATAGAATTTCAATTGAAATAATAAGTGACATAAGAATCTTATCTTCATGAAAAAGTATTTAAAAAAATTGGTAAGGAGTGGATAAAAACATTTACTCTATAGAATAAGTAATATAAGAATTATGGGTAAGTAGCATACTTGAGATGAAATTCAAGGATCCATAATTGAACCAATGGTGATGAGAAAAAAGGAAAGAGGAATCACATACTACGAGAGTGTTATTGACCCTAGTTCTGAACCTCTTTTCGCAACATATCAAAACAGTCACGAGCTCTGCCACATGGGTTCGGTCCTTCTGAATTGGGTTCCTACACCATAAACAGGTTGTACTTGTGTCATAAATATGAAATTATAAAAAACCATAGCACAACTACATCATTCCCAATAATTCATCTCAACTCATATATATTTACGCTTAGATGGTCAAGAGTTAGGTAGACTAGTCATCATTTCAGGAAGCATAACTAATCCCTCTTAGTACTCATTCTAATAAGAAAAATAACTAGTTATATACAAACAAAAAAGGGGGGGAGGAATTCACTAACTTATTCTATCATTAATTACTAGTGAGGTGGCATATTTAGGTTGTCTATAAGTAATGATGAAGATCATAGCACTGTGACATTCATTTACAAAAAAGTGAGTACATATTGTGCAGCAAGTCAGTTTGTTCTCAATTGGTACTCCTAAAATATCACCCTTAGCTATATCATATTGCTCCTCCCCTACCTCATAAGTTACTGAATCTAAACTATACTCATGCTACTTTCTCTGATCTTTACGTACACCATAAATGAGAGAATAATGATTTGATGAGTATGATAAGGATTAGATTACTTCCTCTGTTGTTTAGACATAGTTCCCTAGAGCTATTTAACTGGTGTTTGTTCTATTCAACCTATCAACACTAAATTCTGAAGCTATATTTCAAATGAAAGCTCCGTGAAACGTATTTGTTCTTTGTATTAATAAACATCTAAATAGTATGGCCATAGAAATAAAAACATCTCTGGACGGATATCATTTATTTAAATATTTTAGATTGTTAAAGCTAAATTCATGGCACAAATTTAAACATTTTGTGATCTTTACCTACACCACAAATGTGTGTTTTGGTTCTCTAGATGTAAAAGAAAGTGTACGTAGTAGTCAATAGCCACCAAAGGAGTAGGAAGAAATATTCTTGAAAATTTTGAAATATTTGTTATATAATCTAATCCTTCAATTTAATGGCCTCTTTGTAGCATTTTAGTTAAGAAATCAACTCAAAATAACCCCTAATGTATTTACTGAATTCAAGCTTTATATACATTAAGATGTACCAAATGCAAATAATAACATAAAGCTTTAAGTTTTGAAATTCTAGATAAAATCCATCCAAGACTTCGAATAAAAAGAAATCAAGCTAATAAATATAAGCTTCAGTTTGAAATTAAAAAAAAATATTACCGGTGTCTTCAACTTTGATGTCGTAGATTAGTAATACCCTGGTCATTTATAAATTCTTCTATGAGGATATGTACCAAAATTCAACGTGCATCAACTGTGCAAGCATACAGTCCGACAAACATGTCTGATAGTAGGCACCTAACTTCGGTTCTTTCTATTCTCACAACCAACAATAGAAAGATTATGTTTGTTAGGAAAAAAAACAATTTAGTCCAAGCTAATAGTTATAATGTCAAACAAAATAATAAAGATTTTGGGGTTGGGCTAAACAACAATTGAAGTTTTGAAAATGATCTCAAAAAATAAAACTCAAGTATAAAAAATAGAATAGCAAATATAAAATGGTTATATTACAAATGTATAAGCACAGTCCAAATCTATATCCAACTTTGTTAGAAATTTCACTCTTAAAAAAACAACATGGATAAATTATATTATAAACTTAATACCAAACCAAATTGCATTGTTAGAAAGAGCACTGCTGAATTCATCACAAACTAAAGTTTTCTAACTAGTGAATTCATTACAAACCAAAAATAACTAATTGTTAACTGTTGAATTCATTACTAGAAAAAAATATAAACACAAAATCACAAATAAACTTATCTCACCCATGAACCCAGAGCCATATCGGACAATAACCCATGAGCTTAAATTCGGCCACCCATCTACCTTACGCAGGCGACCATGACGAAAACCAGACCCATTACACCTCCACCCATTTACCTACAACTGTCGCCGGAGATCTATTCAGACTCCATATTCGGCCACAAATTTGCCCCTGCCTTCTAAAACCAACAACCAATCGTGACCCAACACCTGCCCATTTAAACCCTACCTCTAGCCAAATCCACTGGACTTCCCTACCCGGTTCCCATTTATTTACCCAAAACCATATGCCCCTACTGCCGGATTTCCCTACCCGATTTCATATACGAATTTATGTAACTGAGTGCCTGCATAAGAGAGGGGGAGATGAAGGTTACCTGAGTGCTTGCGTGAGAGAGAGAGGGAGAGATAAGGTTTGGGTTTGAGCGGGAGGATCAAAAGTGAGGGAGTCTAATTTTTTTTAGTGTATTTTATATTTTAGTAAGTGTACTCAATTTTGGCACACTTAAAAATAGTGCCAAATTTTGGCAATGTTTTAAAGTGTGCCAAATTTTCATTAAACTGTGCCAGAATTTGGCATTATTTTAAACTGTGCCAATATTTTAACATCAAGGTGTGCCAAATTGCTGTTTTTGGTGTAGTGTAAATGAGGCATAAGTTTCTAATTAATTCAAACAAATACAAAGGATGCCCAACCCACAATCCATTGCATGATTTTTCATGAGATTATTCAAGCAAAGATGCGATTCTATTCACATAATCTCTACTGTCTACCTTATTCAAACAATTAAAGATAGAACTTCATTTATGTATCATACCATCAAAATAGTCCCTAAAGAAGATTTTTGCGTCTTCGGATGCAAGTCAGTAGTTGGTATCTGCAATGCATAATGAAACCCGAGCAAATAAAAATAGTTGAAATAACACAATGAAATCTAATATATGAGACTTTTAAGAAAATTCTTTCAAAATAAAATTTTGCTAAAGTAATATAAAATCAACTTGTAAACGATTTTACAATCAAATAAGAACATAAAAAGTAAAGTGGTAAAGACAACACAAGATTTAAGTGTTTCGATTGATTCAATTCGATCTATGTCCTCAGCCGCCCTTGGTTGCATTTCAACTATATTATATGAACTAACTGTTAAAACCAAAATAAACTTTCGTATTCAATGTGGAGATGCATATACAAAGAACCTATGGAATATGAGGTACAAACAAGTTAACTGGATTTGATTGAGTTAACAAACAAGCTAAGAAATATTTGGTATAAAAATAACATTACCCAAATGAAATAAAGTAACAACCGCATCAACATAACTAACAGTTGGACATATAGTGTTATTGTGTTATTGTTATCGTGAATCTGATGTGTGAAAATATTTGAGTTATTAGAATAGGTTTATGGGTTGTCTAGACTCTAATTCTTCAACATGTTGTTTTGATCCCCGTTTAGGGATATGAAAGTAAGTTATAGGAGTGACTCCTTTTTCCATCCCCCTTACTCGACCACTATACTCTGGAGTACTAAGTGCCAAGGTTAAGACGTCTAAAGTCCCTTGAATTACTAAGCTCTCATCATGAACTTAGTTCTTCAAAGCATCCTACAATAAAGCAAATTATCAAGATTGTTGTTAAATCATATTCTTTTCAATCCTCATATGTAGTATATATCCATATTTATAAAGATTATATAAAAAAATATATTTTCTTTACTTCTGAAAGTAGCTCATAATTTTTTCACCAACTTCCTTGGTTGGATCATCTTTATATTGTCTATTTCATGATTGTAGGGCGGTTATCCACATTAGAGACCTATCATCCTCATCAAATGCATCTCCATGTCTCCTTTTCTATCCCAATTATAAAATAAAATATACATCAAATTAGCAAAGATTAGAGTAAAAGTGTTAAATTTCCTTTCCATGCACCTTCCAAATTGTCAACTATTTTTTAGAGACACAGAGAGATATAACTTCGTCAGTATGGGATATGTACAGCTAAATCTTCCACACAAAAAGACTAAACTTAACTACTAGAACTTGTATTCAGGTATTGACTCCACCAAACAGGCAATACAACTCATATCAATCAAAATCTTTAAAAACACACAAATCACTCTACCTAATCAAAACTTTCTTAATCAATTTGTCATAAAATCTTAAGTTGCTAAGTCTTTTGCATTAGTGGAAAAACAACAGTTTATCAGCGTCTTTTGTATGTATTTCTCATATAAAATCATTTGATTCAAAATGTGAACTCAATCAATCTAAACATCTCTTCATAAAAATTCAAATTTTGCAAAAGTAAATCAAAATCAATCATCTTCATGCAGAAGTAAATCAAAATCAATCATCTTCAAAGCTTTAAAACCTAAACACAATCAATCTAAACACCATGGATCGTTATAAACTCGTGAAATAGAGAGAGAAGGAGACGCGTGAAACACGTATCAACGTGAGGCATAACACTCAATATGATGTACCACAATCAATCTAAACTAAACTAATTAATCAATCTAAAAATTGATTAACTAATTAATCTAAACTAAACTTATTAATACGACGTAACACAGCGTGAGACATAAAACAATTAATCTAAACTGATTAATCAATCTAAACTAAACTGATTAATATGATGTAACACGGGGTTAGACATAACACAACCAATTTAAACTAAATTTCGAAGACATAAAACAATCAATTATATTTAAACAAGTGACGTACATAGGTGAGCAATGAAGCACCGATTCTTCAAAAATAGCCTCAAGTTCGAATCTGATTCTTCTGAGGTGCGGTTGCGGCCCCGATTCGCACATAAGAAGAATTGGTGGGGATTTTTTTTTGATTCATTTTGAATTCGGTAAGGATTCGTTTTTTAATAAAAATTAAGTTGTGTAAATGTTTTGGGCCTGTTTTCAAAACAAAATAAAACTTAATTTGAGTTATATGGCCATTGAAATGGTGTTAAAGGGTGGGGGGTATTTTTTGTTATTGTAAAACTATCTTTTTGTTATGATTCACCTAAGAAGTTGACGATGCATATATGATGTTTTGATTTGTAAATCCTTCTACTAAACAATTGGTACATGAATCATATGATGTTTTTCTTCTAGTACTTAGTTGATGCTCCTGCTAGCTTATTTTTCAATTATAATTTAATTATTGTTTATATTTAGTTGTTGATTTTATTATGGTGCATGTTTTCTAACTCTAAAAATTAATATATATTAAAGAATAATAATGTATATATTATATTATTTTATTTTTCTTGCAGCACCCGCACTCTATTTTTTCGAAAAAAATTTGAATCGCTGCACCCGCACTCAATCGCACCCCACACCTGCATCTGTGCTTCATTGTAGGTGAGGCATAACACAAGAAATCTAAACTAAATTAATTATATTTAAACAAGTGACGTATACAGTATTTTCTTAGGAATATTAAGGCAACCTAATAAATATATAAGATACCCAATATGTGTTGTTTAGTGGTGTGATACAGTTAAGCAGACTTGACATAGTCCAAAATCCTTGTAATTTAATCATAAGTTGTGATAAATCACCATTATAGAACTTATTAAAAAATATATTACGTCAATACGAAATTGGCTTTGTGGGTAATTGGATCCATTCAAAAACGATCATCCAAGATGGAAGCATTGAATGGATTCTATAACCGATCTATCAAAAACCCACTTGTTACAACATAATTTTCCAGATAAACAGTAATTGGCCAATCATAACACAATACTAGTAACAAAAAATAGCAACGTTCATTGAGAAGACACTAGAGATTAGTAATTAAATCGACAACGCTTATGGACGGATTCCAAATTTGATACGACATTATTTCGCTTTCCTCCTACGTCATGAGATGACTTTTGAACCTTTCACTTGTTAGAACCTAATCTAATAGCACTTGGCCAATTAATAAAATAAAACGGCAACGTTTCAATTAGAAGAAACACCAACTCGTTAATCAAAATGACAGTGTTGCATCCTTTTTATCGTATCCAGATGCCAAATTTAATACAACAGGTGTAAACCTATTGAAACGCTGTCACAACAGGTGCCTAATCTACGAAAACTTAATCAAATATGATTTTAAGTAATGAAATCAAACAAAAAAAACTTAACCTATTGAAAATGACAGTTTTTAAACATAATAGGTGATGCTATATGAAAAGGACGATGCAACACAACAGGTGTAAATTTATTGAAAGCTTGATACAATTTTTAAACACAATCAGTTACAACGTGAGAGGGAAAACTAAAGTACCCGCGTACGAAATGAGAACACAATCAGTGAACAAGAATTTACATGAAACAGAGTATGAAAACGAGAACACAATCAGCGTAAGAAATCAAAATCAGTCACAACGTGAAACAGAGTATGAATCGTAATAAACCACAATCATAAGAAAGAGAGTAGGAAACCCACAATCGTACCAGCAGCGTGAGAGCGTGAGGGAGAGAGCATGAGGGAGAGAGCGCGATTGAGAGGAGAGGGAGAGGATAACCGTGAGGGAGAGGAGAGCGGAGCGAGGAGGAGAACGTGAGGGAGAGGGAGTGTCCGCAGTCAGCTAAATTTGGAAGGGAGCGGGTATTGTGAAAGTGAAAAAAAAAATTAGGGGGAAAAACTCCGCTTCTAAATTTTTTTGATAAAAAAGGGTCATAATATATACACCTATATTAGAAATTCTTAAAAAAAGGTCATAATATCTATAATGAAATATGATTTTTATATTTAAAGTGTCATAAAAAATAATACTAATATGTATAAAATGACATTTTATATTAGAAATGTCACATTAATAATAGCATTCACCTTTAAATGACATTTTTGTAATGAATGTCTTTAAATTATTTTTTCGAGCGTCATAAAAATGTGTTTTTCTTGTAGTGTAGTGTGCTCAATTTCGTAATATGTCCCATCGTTGAGATGTAGTACAAATAGTGAACATTTACTTTATGATGAAAAGTGACCATATAGTAAATGTTAACTGAGTATTAATTATGAACCTTATGTGCTAGGTTGCGCGTACTATGTTCCATGTTTTAACTGTAGTACATACTAAAAACCTATATTATAAGGTTAAAATATATCCATATATTAAATATTAACTGATTATGAAAATTTAATTTGTTATGTTAAGTTTTGCACACTATGTGCTAAGGTTTAAGTGTAGTAAATATGAAATGTTAACATTTAGATGAAGTTAATTAATTGTTAAATTTAAATCTGATTTATTAAAGCCTTCATATTGTCTTAGATAGTTAAAAAAATGATTCAGAAGGTATGAAAACCGAGTCAACAAAAGTTTACTGAACATATGATTAACATCGTTCATGTTGTTCAACATTTAAAGAACTATATATGGTCTATGAAGTATTAAATATACACAATATACTCAATATCTCATGTAAAAGAGTGTACTTGTTTTATATGTAACACTAGGATTCATGTCTTATTTTTGATAGAACATATTTGCATTTCATATTTTTTACTGTTATATACGTGTTATAATGTGAATATTCATACGAATAGGTGAATATTAAAAAGTTCTGTAAAATAGCAATAAATGATGAAAAATTGGGGGAAGACATTGTAGAAGAATTGGAAGATGATAATTGTGATGAGAATATGTAAGATAGTGTTTATACACATGAATATATCCCTTCAAGTAGCATGGACACAGAGTTTGAAAGAACTCGTCGGTTAGCATCCTTATCACAAATTATTGGTGCGACATTCATTGACCCAAAATCGAAGAGAATTAAAGGAGTGGAGATTGAAGTTCAACGACTCGGAAGGGATATGTTGTATAAGGCATTGTCTGATGAGCATGAGGAAATGAAAAAGAGCAAAGACATATAATGGAAATTGAAAAAAAAATAAGAAAATCAGTGAGATCAAGGTTGAGGGTAGTGGTCTTCGAAGGAAAATCAAGGATATGGAGGATAATGAGAGAGGAAAGCATTAATATTTTAAAAGAGGATTTGGAGAGGGAACATTAAAAATATCGAGTACCTAATCAGACAACATGTTGAATCAGAAGTTTGGAGTAAAAAAAAACATATTTTAATTGTAAAATTTGATATTTCATCTGGTACAAGTGTTTGTATTTCACTCGAATTTGGAAAAATATTCCAACCAAGTGAACATGTTGTGATATCCGCTCCCTCGTCAAATACACATCATAAGCCAAGCATGTCAAATAAGGCGAATGTAGAAACCATATACGTTATCAAGGACAAAAATATCATAAAGAAAATTAATCGAAATGCTTTGTGGACAAACCATTGGTGAAGGGTGGGTTAGAAATACGTGCAACAAAATCTAGCACAAAATACTCATCCAAAAACAATGTTGAAAATAAGGAGATGCTATATGTTGAGAAGGGGGGTGGACCAAAAACCAAACCAAATATTGCAAAAATGAAATTGAAGCGGAATTTGTTAATGCGATGAGGTATTGTTTCGAAATATTTTAGTGACTCAACCCTTCAAATGCTAAAAGGGTGGAACAATGACGACATTTGCTAATTTGTATTATTGATCTGTCATATTTATTTAATTAACATCAAATAGAAACTCATATACAATATTTGTATTAAAGAATGAATATCTACGGTCTTTAATGTCTACATATGCAACAAATTCTTACTATTTGTCAAGAAAGTGCAACTATATAATATAGTAAATATTTACTGAACTGTTAGTCAAAGTTGAACTGATTGATATGCTAAATTTTGCATATTTTGATGAATGGTTGAATTGTAATATATATAATAAACAATTACTCTGTGGTTAAAAATGTCCATACATTAAATGTTAACTGAATATAATAATTGAGTCTAGTCTCCAAATTTTCACATAGTGGTATTTGGTTGAACTTTATTACATACAACAGGCATTTACTATATGGCTATAATTTTTCCTGGCTAATTTATCATTTGCTAATAGAACAGTAAATATTTACCATATAATTAAATTTTCAATTGTTTTTATATTATGAAGCACGTTAAGGAAAACAAATTAATTTTGTATTAGTCTAAAAATTATTTGCTCATTAATTGTTAGAAATACTGTACAATGCGCCCTTTATATATATATATATATATATATATATATATATATTATAAAATCATTCTTAAGAACACCCTAATATTAATCATGAACACATTAATATGATTAAAGTTTAACATACAATTGTTCTTAATAAAAGGATCTTAGATCTTCATGTTTTCACAAAATACGTCTAAAAGATGCAAAATAAGACATACCTTGATCAATTGACACTCTTGATTAATTGCTCCATCAATCTGCCTTCTTGGAAAAAATGCACTCTAATGGAATCTCGGAGTTTCTCTCCCACCTCAGAAATAGTGTGTTATGAGATGACTCTAGATGGTGTAGAGGTCTCTATTTATAAGGGGAAGAGGGCCGGAATCCTAGTCAATGTGGGACTCTTTCAAGTCTCCCACTAATGCCACTAACCATCATGTGACTAACGGATAAGGTTTACCCAAATTTTTTAATATCTTTATTTATCACATTCCTAATTAATTATCTGATATTTATCAAGACCACAATTATGGGAAATTCGGAATTTAATAAAATTGAAATTAAATAATTAATTTCATTACCTGACATTAATTTTCAACAGTCTCCCACTTGGTCTTAATAATTCGTATAATTAGATTAGGTATCATAAGGTGCACAATCATTGATAAATTTATTTTGCTGAATCAAATGATTCACGGATGCGAGTCATGGCGGTTCCATACTATTCAAGAGCATGGCTCCTTTCATATACCACAACACCAATGTTTCATTCAACTAAGCCTTTAATATTGGGTATCATAATGGCCTCATAATGTCCTTTTCAATAAAGACTATTTCTGTCAACAATAATTCATAATTTTATGCATGCTTTCTCAAAAGACAGAAATAATTGAAATCAGAAACACTTTTATTGAATTCAAGTAATGGTGTCAAACAACTAAGCCAAAATAGCAATCATAGTCTAACTAATCGAGACCCATCTCTTTGACATGTTCCATAAAGGTCTTCGGAGATGGTCCTTTCGTAAGAGGATCTACTATGTTATCACGCGTTCTGATGTGATCAATTGACACTCTTTGTTTCTGAATTTCTTCTTTAACTGATAGGTATTTCATCCAACGTGCTTAGTTACTTTAGGAATACCTAACATTTCTTCAGAAAGAAGATTGCATCAACATTATCATAATATTTCAGCGACTTGATAATAGTGTCGACAACTCCAAGTCCCGAAATGAAGTCACGCTGCCAAAATACATAAGTTGTAGCATCAAGCATGCTACAAAGTCAGCTTTCACAATAGTTAATGGATGGATTGTGTTGTACTCCTTCATTATATTGGTTGATAAACCAAAACAAATATTCTTAAGCAAGAGTGAACTTCATACCATCCGTACAAACAGTAAATCTGAGTCACAATAATTGTTCATATTTAAATGAACACATACATTATAAATGTGAGCATATAGTCCTTTAAGTATCTCATTACTTCATACACAACTTTTAAACCCATAAGATTATTTTGATTCTCTACTTTCTAAATCCGTGCTTGTATATAGAGAAAATATATAAATTTACTCCCACTGATCTTAAGGTGTATACAAACATACAACGATTAATAAAAAATAATGATATTATTTCTTAAAATACGTCATGTGGGAAACTTATGTTTATATAATGATCTCCTAAACATATACACATGATTTATAAGACTTCAAAAAGTAATTTTCACATCCACTTCATGTAACTCTCAATCATAATGAGCTACTAATGCCATAGGAATTTCATGTCCTTACATATAATTGAGAAGGTTCATTTATAACCTTTTCTTCATTAATAGTGAAATATTTTACTACAATTTAGCTTTATCTCGTTTAACTACCGTTAGTGTCGCATTTGGTCTTGATGACCCCCTTAGACCCGACTTTAGTGCATCAATTATGTAATTCAACGAGATTTCAACCTTAGTTGTAGTCCATTAGTTTCACTTCTTATGACTTTTGAAAATAAAACCATGTCATTATTTATTCCTACGCCAAATTCATGTTCATGCAGATACACCACATAATCATCGAGGATAGTAGACCTTTTAAGATCTTCTTAATACTATTCCTTATGATTATATCTACATTTCTCTCACGGTGACAATACTATCATTTAGTGGTTGATCATTTATTTGTTCTTTGTTGTTTAGACAATCTAACAACTAAAAGAACAAGGATTCAAGAAGGTTATCGATAATGGGATAAGTACCCTACCTTCCTTTTTAACCTCAAGAAGGTTATCGATAATGGGATAAGTACCCTACCTTCCTTTATAACCATATTTCATGATTTTCTACTATCACTAATTTCACCTTTCATAATGAATTTGACTTTAATGCAATAAATACGTGTCAATGACAATTATATGATCTATGTAGGTCCATTTTAAGGGAAGTTTCTCATAATCTCCCACTTGGGCCACATAGGTCATCCTTATATTAGACATCGTAATACCTTAAGAGCACAACTCGACTATCAAAATTTGTAAGAGACATTACAAAAATCTTGTCCACGAAAATTATGAAAAAGAGTCTAGATTTAATTTGGTACAAGATTTAAAGAGTTTCATAAAAAAAAACGCTACGATTATGATGCAGGATCAAACAAAACATCAAAAGATTCTTTAGAACATATCCCTCACGATCAAGTCTAGACAAACATTTTCCAAAAGAAATTGAGGGTTTATGAAAACAAATGGCGATTTGATTCCCCAAGAACAAAAGAAAAGAATCTTATTAGCATTTCTAGTTTGTTTTGTAAGAAATCCTTGCATCAAAAGTATAACTTGAAAACTCTACTGAGATGAAAAACTCATTTCAAATCATAAAAGATACATATTATCTTTATCATTATTAGTCCGAGTGTGCAACATGTAAACAAACTTAATTTGTTTAACCAAATTAAATATGAAATTTTTAGAGAAATAAAATGGGATACAATAATATGTGATAAGATAATGAGATAAATTGCTCACTTCATTAATGTTTTGATTTAACAACACACACATCGATTACATGATAAATTGAGTGCATAACCGTGAGTTTTTGTCAGTAGTAACCGTGAAATATCGATTATATGATGCTTGTAGATTACTTTATTGGGTATAATGTTATTTCATTATATTGTACACGACATTTGTGCACAACTTATTTTCACATACTATAATAATGTATGTGATCTATGATGTTCATTCAATTACTCAAAATTGATTCCCTATAAGGAATAACCTTGCTTGAAGAAATAAACTCAATATACCCCATTAATATCTTTACAATTATAAGCATCATGAGTTACTACTACCATCATCTTTACATTTAATATTCATTGCCATTCTAGTTGGGTCACTGTAGTGACTACCAAACATTTCATAATATGAATATTACAATACGTAAAGACTTACATACACAAGTCAATAAAATTTTCACTTATTTTCATTAAATATCGCATGATCAATAAGCTAAATTATTCATGTTTATGGTTTTCATAAACTTAATTGGTTATATGATAGTGAAAGAAACTATGGCATCTGTGTTTGATGACCATTATTACCTTCCCAATATATATCACCACTAACATTTCGTTCAATTATTGTAATCACAATAAATGAATAAACAATAATATGTATGCAACATCATAAAGTATCATCATCCTAGCATTCAATATCATACATGGACCCGTAGGCAACCAAAATATGCATGATATTAATGCATTAGTCCAATATTTATATCTTCTGGAATGGAGCACTTTAATGAACACCAAACCATAGATTATATAAATATAAGAGATACGCATACATGTGTAAAAATACCCGTAATACATGAATAATTATATTATTGTCTATTCCTTAATTTGAAATTCACGAAAAATTAGACATAATGTGAAAATCAAATAGACAAAGAGTTTACATGAGATATTACACAAATAACAGTAAATGGAAGACATAAATCATTTACTTTCGCTTCATCACTTATGTATGAGTTACAAATCAGAAATATTGACCCAAATCATTCACGGTCATACTAATGCACAATACGGTTATAATCACAATTATCATACTAGTGACATATGTAAATATGACTTTTTAACATTGATGTCAATTATTTAACATTTACAAAAATTCCAATGTTTATTTGATTCAAATTTCAGCATGTGTTGCGCTTCAATTTAACCTTATAATAAACATTAGGATAATCTGAAATGACTACAAGTATAGTATCTTCACATGTAATCTTAGCTTGTATTTGGCATTTGATTAAACTGAATGAATACCTACTTAGAGTCTCAAAATTTGCAAGTCATGCATTTAAATATGCATGTATGCAACGAATAAAGCTAGTATCCGCACATATGAATTGTAGCCTGTGTTTGGCATTTAATTCAACTTAATGGGAGTACTAGCCTTAGAATAAACAATAATTTTGATTTTCAACTACATGAATCGTTGGCCTGTGTTTGGCATGAGACTCATTGAAACACGAATATCATAATATTCAACAATATGAATCATTGACCTGTGTTTGGCACGAGACTCATCAAAATATGAATATTAACAATAACGCAAGTCTAATATCCTACCATATGAAATATGTTGGCATGTGTTTCGCACGAATATTCAACTAAAAAAAGGATCATTAGAGCAAGATTTTATCACATTTCTAGTTAAAACATACATGAAATATGGAAAAACTTAAATTTTTCCAAAAAAGTTAGCATCATGGAACTGTAGGAAATTACTCCAGAATCTCAAATATTCGACGGAATTAAAAAAAAATTCTGGAAGTCATAAACATTATTTATGTAAAATCAATGCCCCAAAAATATTATACTTAAAACTTAATGTATAATTAATGGTCCAAATATAGATGCATACATAATAATCAAATATTTATAATTATAGATTAAGAAACTTTTCATGTCTTCCCCATCCAACACCATATAAATATTATTGTCGAAACATCAATTCATAATTACATTAGGACCTTTGGGCTACCAATTATAGATTATGCACAATAACCTAATATATCGAAATGCTATTGTCAAACACATAATCATACATCTAATATTCAAAATTTTATATTGAACCCTTTCATCCATACAAAGTAATACATAACATGAATATTAGAACAACCATGAACATAAAGAAAAACATCCCCCGTGGTGAAAAAAAAAATACATAATATCTGGAAAAAATCGTAATTTTTGCCAAAAATAGAAAATTTGAGTTAGCACCACAGACATGTAGATAATTACTCCAGGATCTCAAAACAATTTGCGAAATTCAAAAATCAATTTTCTGGAGTGAGATATTGACGTCAACATTATTACCAAAAACGACAAAAACGCAATTTTAAGAGTCTTAACGACGTCAAAACGCAAAAGTAAGGTGGTACCCATTGTACACAATGGGTTTTGTTTATTTCGACGTTTCCAGTCGACCATGTCAGTTTCGTAAAATTCCGAGCAAGTTTTGACCTTTCATTCTCAACAGTGAGTATTGGCGACAAAAGAAAAACGTCACAGAAATCTCAGACACACTTTAAGAGCAGATTTAATGACAGAAATAAGACGTCGCAGAAGGTCTCAGGCACAAAAACAATTTAATGACATAAATAAAATGTCACAGAAAGTCTCAGGCACATATATCATTATAGACGAACATCAATAAGGAAAATCATGAGATCTTAAACTTTAGCTCTGATACCACATATAAAATCATTCTTAAGAACACCCTAATATTAATCATGAACACATTAATATGATTAAAGTTTAACATACAATTGTTCTTAATAAAAGGATCTTAGATCTTCATGTTTTCACAAAATACGTCTAAAAGATAGAAAATAAGACATACCTTGATCAATTGACACTCTTGATTAATTGCTCCATCAATCTGCCTTCTTGGAAAAAATGCACTCTAATGGAATCTCGGAGTTTCTCTCCCACCTCAGAAATAGTGTGCTATGAGATGACTCTAGATGGTGTAGAGGTCTCTATTTATAAGGGGAAGAGGGCCGGAATCCTAGTCAAGGTGGTACTCTTTCAAGTCTCCCACTAATGCCACTAACCATCATGTGACTAACGGATAAGGTTTACCCAAATCTTTTAATATCTTTATTTATCATATTCCTAATTAATTATCTGATATTTATCAAGACCACAATTATGGGAAATTCGGAATTTAATAAAATTGAAATTAAATAATTAATTTCATTACTTGACATTAATTTCCAACATATATATATATATATATATATATATATATATATATATATATATATATATATATATATATATATATATATAATTGATTGAGATAGTAAAATATATAACGCCAGTAACATATGAAACTATTATGACACATCAAAATATATAAAGCCAATACCATATCTATAATGCATGTTGTAAGCGTGTCGTGCCAGATTGAGGAGACCTTCGTTCTTCAGTATTTAGAAAATATTTGCTTGAAATTATAAATGAGCAATGTGTTAGAACAAATGTGAGTATTTTACATACATTTGACTATTTATTACCCACGTCATATGATCCATATTATATCACAAAAATATAGTTCAAGTATTAATAACAATGCAGTCATAAATTCTAATAGGTGATAGATGCGTATATTGATATCTTGAAGAAACAATGTGATGTGTACATATTATCACATCCAAATGAAAATCTCTTGATCAATCGTGTCTTTTTACTAATATGTGTTGGGCAAGTTCATATAACGGATATGCTTGTACATACATAATGTTTACATGGTTCATGATAATATGGGTGGTTTCAAATCCTGCTTCATCAAAAAACATCTTGAACGTGAACTACAAGTGAAACATTGGCATTTATTCTCCATAATATATGCTTTATCATAAGAATGAAAACAAGGGTATCACATCAGTCTTTTGGTCTTCAACATGCCTAACTGTAATTGGAAGCACTACAACCGTTGATACCAAGGGCTGAAATGGATGATTTATACTTGTCAGAGGGTAAAAAATGGCAAGGAATCCAAATTTTGTATTTTATTTCATCCTTTGTAATATGTAAAAAAGTGCATACTTACTGTCTATTATGAATCGTAGTGTGGGTGACCAAAAGTCACGTGGGTTACGTAGTGACCTGGGAGGTATGTTTTATATTTCTTTCTTTCTTTCATTGGCGTCTTCCTTTGTTCTTCCAATGGTATTACTTTATGTTTTCTTTTGCATAGATATGGGTATTCGAGGTATTTGGGCTCCACATAGATTCCTTGAGAAGCTGAGGAGGGTAGTTGGCCTCGCCAAAGGAGATGGAGGCAAGCCAACTGCCACTAGTGAGCTTATACGTATCCTTAGAGGGAGAGGGAGATACATACTCATTTGAGTGGATTAATTGAGGATACACTATGCATTCTTTTCGTGTCTTTTTTCATACTTCAGATATATCTTTTTTGAATTTTTTTTCCTTTATGTCATTATCTTTTTAGATTGTAGGTCACTTTATTCCCCTGAATTATGTCCCGAGATCATTGAGTACTGGACAGTCACTCAGTCCACTTCACATTTGTTTCTTTGTAATGATGGAGCTACAATCGTCTATTTAGGGGAGAAGTTTGTCTATCAATGGGTGAATCCCGCTAGGATGGCTCGTTTGGTGGTACCTCCCTTTGGGATGAAGGAGCCACACCTGTCTTCTCCTAATGATTTAGTGACATATACTCATGGCTTTACCGCTGTAAGTGACAATTTGATTATTCAATTCCCTACCCCGTGTTTATTATAGAGAGTTTGATGATAGTTCTATCGACGACCATAGAGGGCCAGGGTTTTAGAGAGGCACCTCCAACAACCACTTCAATTCCACCTTCTAAGGGTCCTTCCACTAAGACTACTGCAATATCCAAAATGATTTTTTTCTCCACCTTTAGTTATACAGGTACCCAACTTATCATCGTAATACACTAGGGATGATATTCCAGTATGACGCCTCTGTCCTTTCTTCTCATCCTTACTTCTCTAAGGTTGTGGGGTTGAGGTATACAACATTTGCTCTTTTTTATTTGATATTCTTCTTTATATTCTTTAGATCACATTCTGATGCATTGATATTTTTTGTTGCATATTTTTGTTTTCCTTATATGGTATTGGCGTAGTTGTGTCGATCACTGGTTTCATACCTAGATTTCATTCGTAGGACAATGACATAATCTAATTTGGGTCATTTGGTTAATAAGGATTTTTTTTTGGTGAAAAGGGAAATTCATTAACTTAAATAAAGAGTTATTACAGACATAAAAGCCAAGATGAGGCAAATAGAAACACTACAACAAGGCAAAATGCCAACAACAGGGTGCATAATCCATCGATCAAAGCTATTAGATCGAATCAGAGTCTTCAATCTGGCTCCTATTCTTCTCTTCATCGATAATTTGACGGAGTCTATCTGGAGGGTCCTCCAGTGTGTAGAAATCATCCGCATGGGAATGGGCAAACTTGGCAAGCCAGTCGGCACATAGATTAGCTTCTCTCGGTATGAAGGTCATGTTGACATTTAGCTCCGTCTTCAGATCTCTACAGTCCAAAATGATAGCAGAGTGTGGGTGATTAGTCCAGTCTCCCTCGTTGATCATATCCACCGCAACTTTACAGTCAGATTCCAGGTTGATGTTACTCCAGCCCCTGTCTTTAGCGATAAGCAAGCCATAGAAAATTCCTTCGAACTCAACTCTTAGCGGTTCAGCACAGATGATTTTCCTAAAGAACCCAGTGATCCACTCTCCTCTCCTATCCCGCACAATTCCTCCAAAGGTGCCAGCTTTGGTGTTAATATCCAGCCCACCATCAGTATCGATTTTCAGCATACCTGCACAAGGACATTTCCAATTAACCAGAGCATTAGTATTAGGTACCCTTTGCTTAATAGGTATAGTGTAAGCGCCGGAGATCTCACGTGCATATTCTGCACTAAACTTGGTAATCATAATGGCCGGGGTAGTTTTCATCTAAAAAATGCGAAGATTTCTAGCCTTCCATAGGTGCCACACGGCGGAGATGAGTAAAATATCGCAGGTATTGCCTAACGCAAGTTTTTGGAACCAAACGTCGAATCCATCAGAGTAATCCCCCATGGGGATCGCCCAATTATTCATAAGGGCCCAAGTCTCTTTAGCGATGGAACAATCCCTGAACACATGTTCCATGTCCTCTCTACTGCCACACAGATCACAACCAGCCTCACTAGTCATATTCCTAACAAATCGGTGATGATTTGTTAGAATCTTACCATGGAAAATAGTCCAGAGGAAGGTTTTTAATTTTTGGGGTATTTTCTTTCTCCATATGCTATTCCAATTGGAGTGTCCAGGAATATTCAGACCTCTTCCAACAAGCTGAGTGTAACAGGAATTAATAGAGAATTTTCCATTTGGGGTAGGGGACCAAGTCGGTTTGTCCTCCCGCACCTTGACTCTAGGAAGATCGAAATTAATGACGACCTTAGAATCCAAAGGGTTAATCCAACAGTGTATGGCATTGTGGTTCCACTGGTCATGATGGTCAAGCAACACCTCAACGTTTATATCGTCCATATCTCCCTTAACAAAATTTGGTTTGATGAGATCAACACCACACCACCAGTCCTTAAAGATATTTACTCTTTTCCCATTTCCAATATTCCACTTGATATTTATATGAAGGATCGGCTTAATCTTGAGAATTCCCCTCCAAATGTGAGACGCCTTACTCTTTTTGGTCCAGGTTCTCGGGTTTGGACTCTTTATGTATTTTTTACTCACGATATTAGCCCAAAGGGAGTTATCGTCATTGTTGAGTCTCCACCCAAGTTTGGTCAAAGAAGCCAAATTGCATGGCGCGACTTTTCTAATTCCCAGACCACCCAGCCTTTTAGGCCGGCACACGATGTCCCAGTTTACAAGATGGACCTTTTTCTTATCGACAATGTCCCCCCATAGGAAGTTCCGATTGATCTTGTCAATTTCTTTGCAAACACTGGCAGGGAAAGAAATAGTCTGCATGTTGTAACTCGGGATAACAGTGGTGGTTGCTTGGATGAGCGTCGCCCTCCCGGCCATGGAGAGGATACTGGTCTTCCAACCCGCGAGTCTTCTTTTCAGTTTGTCCAGGATGTCTGAAAACTGGCCTTTGCTCACACGTCCGTTAAGGAGCGGCGTTCCCAGATACTTCCCTAGGTCGTTATTAAGGGTCATAGAGCATATACGAGCGATATCCAGGGCATCTTTACTGGGTATGTTGGGGGAGACAAAAATTTTTGATTTGTCGAGGCTTATCGTTTGTCCAGATAATGAACAAAAGTCCTTGAGCGTATCCATGACCGAATAGCAAGCCGAGCTAGTAGCTTCAGTAAAGAGAATCAAGTCGTCAGCAAAGAAGAGATGGGAGATAATGGGTCCCCCAGGAGAAGCTTTGAGACCCCTCCAATCTTTACTATCAACCTTCCTAGAGATGGCGCAGGAGAGATACTCCATGCATAACACGAAAAGGTACGGGGATAGAGGGTCCCCCTGACGGAGCCCCCTTTTGGGCTTAAAATGAGGAAGGGGAGCACCATTCCACAATATGGAGGTACTCGTATTAGTAACACAACTCATGATAAGTTTGATCAAGTTAGCCTGAAAGTCAAAGGCAATGAGGACTTTTTCTAAGAACTCCCAGCTAATTTTATCGTAGGCCTTCTCAAGGTCGATTTTAAAAATGATCCCCCCCCCCCCCCCGCCTTCCTTTTGGTATTATGGAGGGTGTGGAGGATTTCTTGGGTGATGATGATGTTGTCTGAGGTCTGTCTGCCCGGGAGGAAACTGGCCTGGTATGGACTAATAATTTTCATGAGGATGGGGCGGATTCTATTGACAATAACCTTGTCAAGAATTTTGTAAGTAACATTACAGAGGGTAATAGGTCTAAATTGGAAAATAGTCTCCGGGTTATCCATTTTGGGGATTAGGGTAATGTGACTCTGGTTCAAGTGTTCCGGGACAATTCCTTCTAGGACACTCTTTTTAATCATGGCATCGAGATTAGGGGCAATAGTTGTCCAAAAATCTTAATAGAACATGGGTTGGAAGCCATCCGGGCCGGGGGCTTTTAGCGGTTTCATACTAAATAGGCCCCTTTTAATTTCACTAGTGCTCACCTACAAAAATTTAGTCTACGGGTGTCATCCCCACTTACTTTGGGACGAAGAGAGTAATCGAACCTAGAATCACTGTCAATGGGGGTGGGGGCAGAGAATAGACAAATGAAATAATCATTTATGTGATTTGCAATAATATTAGTATCGTCCGTCCATTCGCCATCTACACTAAGCCTATCAATTTTATTCTTTTTCTCCTAATGATGGTGGAAGTATGGAAGAATTTGGTGTTTTTTTCACCTTCCACAATCCATTGGACTCTCGACTTTTGTTTCCATAACATCTCCTCCTCACGAAGTATGACGTTATAGTCGTATCTAAGGTCAGACTCAAGACGATCTAAGCTATGAGAGAAACTATCTTGTTGAGCGGTTTGAATCCCTCTTAGGCGATTAAGGAGGCGTCGTTTATGATAGAAGATATTACCGTAGACAGTTTTATTCCATATTATGGTTTTTTGGGTAACAATACTAGTGTTCTGCTCAATGTCACGAAGCGGACTCCAATTATCTTGGACGAGCTCATTAAAGTCTGCCCTATCGAACCAAGTAGCAAGAAGTCTAAAAGGTTTAGTAGAATGCACATGAGTGTGTTTACCTTCGGTATGGATGATTAGCGGGCTGTGATCAGACGCAGATCTAGGAAGATTGTCCACCACAGCATCCGGGAAGATAATTCTCCAGTCCGCATTGGCTATGGCTCTATCGAGTCTAACCATCGAGTTCGTAAAACCTCGACGCCCATTAGTCCAGGTGAGTGTAGGACCCATGCTGCTAATCTCCAACATTTTGCAATAATTAATATTCCGAGCAAAGGAAGAACAGCTACTGCTATCATGGTTACTTATGAAACTCTTATTCTCGTTGCTGTCAAGGTGATCATTGAAATCTCCAGTGATCATACACGGGGCATTGGACTGATCAGCAAGGGTGAAAAGATTCTCCCACATCTTTCTCCTGAGAGTGGGGAGAGGACTTGCATAGACCGCAGTGAGAAGCCAGTCCTCATAATTTTTCCTAGTGACAACGAGATGTATGGCCTGCCTAGACACAGCAATGGGAGTGATCGAGACATCCGGGTCCTTCCAGAGAACCCAAATACCACCTGCCCTACCAATAGGATCAGATTTTTCCCTCTCGTTAAAGCCCAGGTCAATGAAGAAAGTACCCATATCAGCAAGAGGGATTTGGGCTTCCAAAATGATCAGCACCTCAGGTTTGTATATGTTATTGAGTTCAATCAGCGTGGGTTTAAAGAGGGGTTTACTCCCTCCCCTAACGTTCCAGACCAGCATCTTCATTGAGTAGATATTTGGTGGTATCGGTAGATTCTCCTTCTCAGGCCATGGAAGTTGGTTCTTCACCATTCGTATTATGTCTATTGTAGGTATTGTTGACGTGATCTGCGCCATTACCTTCCGGTCGTCTCGTGGGAGATGCAGTTTCAGTTGTATTTGCAACCGCACTTGGGCAAATCTCCATGCAGTCTGGACCACCACTGCTTCTTCCACCATAGTTTCTACCAAGAATTTTGCTTTCTCCATTCGCACCTCCACATGTAACATCTGGGTATCTCCTATCATTGCCAGAGGGAAGTTGTCCATATTCATGGTTGGTTTCATTCGGATTTTTAGAGGAACTGACCACTAAAGCTTTAGCGTTAATATTAGAGGTGGTATTCGTGGAAAGTAATTCTATCTTAGTCGACTTTAAAGGGGGTTTAGGTAGTTGCGTGCACCGAGGAGGTTGAGGGTTAATTATAGGATTTAACTAGTAGTGTTCGAGTGTGTGGTTTGGGCTTTTGGTTTGCAGGACTGGCGTCACCCCAGTAACAGCCTCTGCCGCCAACCCTGTCTCTTTGATGCTAGTATTGTAGGTTACGTGTCTTATATTAGAATTGTCCTCTTTAGTTACTGTAGGTGACCCTACCCTTTCATTAATGTTGACTTGTTGGATATTACCTTCTTCTCCTATTCTTTTATTACGATTGGACATAGCACTGTCTACCAACTCTCCCCATTCTCTTCCATTTTCTCTAGTGACAACCATTTTCCTATTACTTTCATTAGCCCTCGTACGTGTCATCTGACCACCCAAGCCACCGTATGACGACATGTTTTCAGCATGTCTTTTCTCATTCAAAGCATTAAACCAATTTGACGCCCTCTCAATGGGAACAAGCCCTATTGCGTGCGTGTTTCCAAAACTGCTTTGTCTAGCTGGTGGTTTGCGGTTTTTGCACTGGACCAACATCTAAGGTACGAAGTTAGATGTAGCGTCAGCATGTTTGCCCCTCCTAGGATCCGTGCTTGTTTCCGATGTAATGACCCCACTTTTATATATTGTTTGTTTTTACACTCTTGTGTTACTTATTATCTTATAAATGTTGTATTATTAGATATGTGGTATTATTGGCTATCAATATAACAAACCCCATTTTTAATTTCGAAAAATCAACTGTAAATTGGATCAAATCGAAGTCTTATGACATATCTTAAGGCAAATAATAAGTTTTGGGGTAGAAAATATAATTTTATGAAACTTTAAGGACTAAAATAAAAATATAAAATGGGCCATTTTGTAAATAAAATATTTTCAAGGACCTCTAAGAAATATTCAAAATATATAGTGTGAAATTACCAAAATACCCTTCATGTGTGAAATAACCCTTATACCCTTATCACCTTTCCACCACGTGCTGGTCACTTCCACCTTCCACATGTCATCTGTAGAGACAGAGCTAAAACACTTGTCATCATTTGGTGATATTAACACTGCAAGACCACTCCGGATCGCGACACCTCGGTGTTGAATCACCAATCCAAAAAGCTTAGTCATTTGACACGTGTCAACACCGTAATACATTTGGAAACCTATAAATAGGGCCTTAGGGTTCATTTGAAACTCACACCAATTCCTTGAGAATTATAGTAAGAAAGAGTGATAGAAAGCTTGGGAAATATCTTAAGAAGGAGTTCTATAATTTCGAAGAAAGAATTCATTTCGTTGGTATGATTTTATTTAAATGTTATAATGTATTTTTATATTTTAATTTTGTGTTTTATAACTTTACTTAGTAGTTATGCTAGTAAAATACACTAAGGACTTCACTAATCAAAACTTAAAGTTTAGAAGAAATCCAAGTTGATTTTATTTTCATGTAAACTTGTTTGAAATTGTATATACGCTTTTAAAAATGATTTTTTTTAAAAGTAATTGCTCGTTATTATGGAATCCCATTTAAGTAATTCCAAAGTCAGGCCCGGTAAAATTCTGTCTAGACGAGATGGTATTTAAGTGGTGCCCCTGTGACCCTCCATCTCTACTGGGAATGAATCCGGAAATGTTCTGTCTAGAGGAGATGGTATTTAAGCGGTGCCCCTGTGACCCTCCATCTCTACTGGGAACCGACTGATTAGGAAGAACTATGAATAGAATCCTTTAATTACGATCAATAAGTTTTAAAAGTTAAGAAAATGGTTTTTTAGTAATCCTTTGAAACAAGTTACTATTAAAATACAGTATGTAGACTGGACCTTGTTTAGAACATATACTTAAACCTTTATCGTATTTGTTAGATTAACGTGCGATCGAAGACTCGTTATCTATAATTTTGACCTCTATTTTAGGTGAGTACTCCATGCAATTTCTTGCGCATTTTGATTATATTATATTATGCAAAATATGTATATTTTGTGAAATTCTTTTATCCTCAAAATGCATCTGATACTGATGATTCCGTCGTTTGTTATATGTTTATATCTCTCCATATAAACATCTTATTTGAATTCTGAAATTATTGATTCGGCTTATGGAAACTCTCTTACTATGTTAGCCTTGACTACCGGGTGGAAATATTTGGGTGGTACCTTCCCAGCTGGTTTATCGCTGGTGTGCCCTAAACAAGGCGTTGTTCCAGAAATCATGATTATCTGTCTGTGATGTTACTGGGTGGAAACATTTGGTAACACTATCTGTCTGGGTATTAGAGTGTACATGGCCACTAAAACTGAATAATTGACACATGCTCAATTGTTTTATCTGTTCTGTTCTGAACTGTTTATTCTGAATATATATATTGTCATTTACTTTATATATATTACTTGAAATTCCTATCTCTATGTATATACCTTCTGTTCTAAATTGAATAGGTATCTATTTTCTGAAAACCTTGGAATATTTGGAGATTGAATCTCATTCGGCTTTTAGCTGACGTTTTATAAATAACCATTTTTCAAGAAATAATTAAGTTCGTGGATGGAACGAAAAAGGATTATGTTGAAGATTTAGCTTTTAAGGCTCTTTTTGTTACCTTAAGTAGAAGTTTGTTTAATTAGATAAAGCATGTTTAGCTCTTTGTGTCAAGTTGTAACTCGTTGATATTTTAATACAAATGAAGTTCCCTTTAGAAAGCTCTGATGATGTAATTCCTTCACTATCAGTAATTTACGATTCATAACCATGTGATTATACTTCCGCTACATATATTTTAAAAACAAAAATTTTAAGGCCAAAATATTGGATGCCTTGGTGGCATGTCAAAACACCCGTTCCCTACTATTTTCGGGTCGGGGTCGTGACAGAGGTGGTATCAGAGCATAGGTTATGAACTCGTAGACTACTGAGCATAGGTTTCGAATTTTATAGATTTTATGTTTCCATCCTTAGGAGATAGTATTAAAAATCTAATTTATGTGATAACCCTCCCTATGTGTTAAATTATTTATAGTTGGTCTTTTAGTTTTCAATATTGATATAGTATAGTAAATCTTACGTTTGGCCATGACTGTAGAAAATGACCAAGAGAAGATCATCAATGGGAACTAGTGATTTGAGTATAGAAGGACTGGAAGGTGCATACAAGGCAATTGAAAGTCTGGCAAAGATTGTGGAGCAGCAGGTGAACAATGGAGTACCAAAGAATCTTGAACTAAGTAGATGTACTATTGAACAGTTCAAGAAGTTGAATCCTCCATCTTTTAAAGGTACTCCTAACCCCACCGAGGCAGAAAGTTGGGTGATGCATGATATGGCGAAAATATTGCGTATTTCACCCGTTAACCTACGCGTTATTAGCCCCCTCGGGTATCTTAATCCCTATATTTATGCTCGTTAACCAGACAACCCTCGGATTTCTATGTTAACATGTTTTTCAGGGGTTAATTGAGCTTTTGTAGGTGTTTGGATGCTTAGTGTGAACTTCGGATGCGTTTCGCTCGATTTCCGTACATTATCGCACGTGCAAGGGCATTTTAGTCTTTTGAAAGCTTGGGCACCTGGCCCGACATCTACACGGAAGTTGTAGCTCTCCTCGCTAGCTTCGCGTGGCCGCGAACGGTGCACGATTCCGATACACAACGACAAAGTTACGGCGATTTGAGCGACGTTGGATTGTATGCCAATGCAGGGGAAATTGCAGGCTGCCCCTGCTTGATCGATCGATCGAGCCTGGGGGTCGATCGATCGAGCATTATTATTTTTGCCACGTTTTCCATTGTCGATCGATCGACCACAGGGGTCGATCGATTGATCCCCTGTTTTTCCCCTGCAGATATTTTCTTTTATTTCTTTCTTCTTTTCTTTTATTACAACTTACTATATAAGTTGGTTTTGGTTGTAATAAGATAGATATACTTAGACTCACATATTCTGAATTAGATAGTTTAGTTAGGGTTTGGTTTTGGAGGGTTCTTCTTCTTCCTCTCTTGGATTGACACACTAATTGGTTGTAAGATTGAACTATTCACTTCCTCTCCATTAATATAGTTTGTTGTTCTTCTTCTTCTTCTCTTGCCTTGTAATTTAGTTTCAATGCTTTCTAACTAGTTTACTTGCTTTAATTCTTGCTTTCTTAGTTTAATTAGCATAATTTAGTGTAACTCACCATGCACCCTTAGATAAATAGGGTCGGGATTTCATTTCCGCCATTTTCGGGCCCCGAGCTCCGAAAACTAGGTTTAGTGCAAAATCGCGTTTAATTGAAACCGCGTGTATTAAAGTTGGATTGTTATGCGTTTAACTTTATTTGTCACACAACTTTAGTGTTTATAGCGACAATCCGAATTTAATCCACGTGCGACCATTTTCCATTAAATGTTTAATCTCACAACTTTGGGTTAAATTCCTTCTTGTGTGATGTTTATGCTTAATTGTAAATGCTCGATTAGATTGCTTTCGAGCCTTAACTCTAGTTAGTAGTTGTTTCGATCCATTTGGTAGAATGCGATCCCGATCCTCGCTTTCCTTTAATCTAGCATTAACTTATTCTTTTCTTTTGTCACCATAACCACCTATCATCTTTTACACTTTTATTCCTGAAGTAATTAAACAATTAACATCTAAAATTCAATTACTCCCGGTGGATTCTCGATACCCGACTTACCGCTCTACTTTCTTGTCAAGTGTAGCTGTAGTTTAGGTTTTCTTTTGCATGTCGAGCGGGAGCCGAAATCAACGATAGTGTCCCTACACGAAAACTCGGTTTCCCTCGCATCAAAATTGGCGCCGTTGCCGGGGAGTGTGTTTTAGATTGTAGTTGTTTTACTATTTCATAGTATTTTTTCCTTTTGTATTTGTATTCTTTGTTTTAACCCTTTTTGCAGGATTTGCATACTTTGAGTGCTAAGAAACTTTGATTCGCGGTTGCTCGCTTTATTTCTTGGATTCTCCATCTACAAATAATTCGGTAATCATGTCCTACTATTATAGTTATAGCGGTCATTCTAATGATTCTTACTTTGGGGATAGTTTTCAAGTTTTCCATTTTCAAGATTTTCTTGAAAATGAAAGACTTGAAAACATTTATCGGAATGAAAATTGTTATTGGGAGCTTGAGTTGGATTCATTATTCGAATCCAATGACGATTCTTATTTCATTACTTTTGAAGACGAGTTTCAACCAAATGAGGAGTCCGAGGCTCTTGAGCCGAGGAAGCCTACTTTGGAAGAGACTTTTCTTCTTTACTCCCAAGGTTTGGAAAGCTTAGATGATGCTGAAATGAGACTTGGTTCACTTTGCGATGAGATGAATTCTTATGTGCAAAACAATGAGGAGGTGGAAACTTGTGTTTCACCTCAATTTTTCAAAGAATTTCTCATCGAGTGTGAATCTCTCTCCCTCGAAATTAAATCTCCTTCCGACGATGAGTCGATTGAGATTGAATTTGTTTCATCACCATATTCGTTTTCCGTGATCGACCCATTAGAATCACCAGTTGATTCCTATGAGTCGGTAGAAACTTTTAAAATTTCTACACTTTTTGCCGATGAGGACTCTTTACCGGACTTGTTTTCGATGGATGTTATCCCGACGTGTGCACCGTCTCCCATTCCATTTGAAAAACCTTTGGGAGATGAGTCGACTTTTCTTGGACCTCAAGTGTACTTTTCCCCCTTGTTATCCAAATCCCCCATCGTCCGCATAGAATTTCAAATTGGTGATGGTTCATTTCTTTCACCGCCCACATGCCTTCCGTTGTTCAAACGGAATTCCTATTTTCCGGGAGGCATGCATGCTCGGGAGGGTCCACCGTTGATCCTCCAAAGTCAAATCGTGTTCTGGATGGACCCTCAAAAATTTCAACTTTTGGTATATAGTTAATTGCACATCCAAAGTGTAGGTTGTATATACTAACTTCTTTATTTTTGTTTTTCTTAATTTTAGCCTAGTGTAATTAGTTAATCTCTTTTTCTTTCTTTTTGTATGCTTGGTTCTAACTCTTTTGTAGGTTCAACGGACTTGAATTTGCGGAGATATGCGCCCCGGCACACATTTGTTAAGAAAACAATCAAAAATTCACAAAAACATTTTTTTTCTTTGTTTTTAACACGCGCATCCTCACGCATTTGCATTTGTTTTTATTTTTCTTTTATTTTATTTTTTCATTTGTTGTCGTGAATATGCGTGTGCGTTGCTTATTGTACATATTTTTATTTTTTTTTATTTTCTTTAGCTTAGGCCTTTTAGATATGTATAATTATGCCTATGTGTATTTATTTTTATTTTATTTTTATTTTTATTTTTATTTTTCTATTTTTATTTCATATTTTTATGTATATACATATATATATATATATAGTTATTTTACATTTAGACCCCCCTATTTTCCCAAAATTGCATTCCCCCCCCCCCCATTTTAAAATTGGATGCAGTAGGCCTGGCCCTGCTCGATCGATCGATCGAGCCTGGCTTCGATCGATCGATCGACCAGGTTAAGCTGAGGTCTGCCTATTTTTCCCCCATTTCTCTTATTCTATTCTCTCCTCTCTCAAAACCGATTTAGCCCTAGTTATTCCCCACACCACTTTCTTCCATTTTTCTTCCAATTGCTACACATCCAAGGTATAATCTTAACTAGTTTTACATGAATTTGTAGCTTTTGTTTGAATTGTGTCACAAATTGCATATTAAAACCCTAGTTTGACACATTGTTTGAATGTTGGTATTATCCCCTGATTTCGTTTGTTCCAACTGTTTTTCTCATGTTTCTTGATTTAATTGCACTCATGAACATGTTTAGATTGCTGCATTGTTGTTTGTTCATGAGTGGGGTGGTTTTTGTTGGTTCAAACATGGTATTTTCGACCTTGACGCACATTGCGCACGCCAAGTGTTCGTCAAAATGCCTAAAACAGATTTCAATCCTTATTTTGACGCACACTTGGGTGATTTCCATGCCTTGTCGCATTCCGACATTTTTCATCGCAATGTTGCATATTTTCACCTCGGTTTTGCGCACTTGCACCACCATTTCAACTTTTACACTACTAACCATAAACTGTGCTTACACTTGCTTTGTTTTGTGTAAATTCTTGTTTTGTAGGTTGAAATGGCACCAAAAAAATATTCTTCTACTAGGTGTGTGCCCGCCGGGGGCGTCGATGGGTTCCGCACAGAGCAAGAGCGGGATTGGTTCCGTGCACATTTCTACACTTCCGAGCGACCGCTTGGTAATCATTTTGCATGGGTCCTTGAGCACATACTGAGAGAGGCTCGGGTTCTATTGCGCCGTCAGGGGTGGGAGCCCTTTCTTTCTACTAACGGGCGCGTCAACGAGGAGTTGGTACGGATTTTCTACGCGACGTTAGTAGAGGTGAAGAGCAGCGATGGGCCGACTACATATGAGGCCATGGTTCGTGGGGTGAGGATTCCATTTAGTATTTCAGACTTGGCATATTTTATGGATGTTCCTCTCCCTGCGGATCCAGTCAGTTTTCTCGATGGGTCTATCTTCGGCCGTGGGACATTGATAGAGGCCCTTGCACCGGGCGAGCCGTGGAAGAGGGGTGCTTTCCGCTCGGCTGCGATGGAAGACTTGCCTAGACTACTACACTACATCAATGTTCATTCCTTCATGGTGACGAACAACCGGTCTGAGGTTCGTCACAAGCATGCCGCACTGATCTACACTATGCTGAATGGATTGGGCAGTATCAGCTTGTCCGCTATTTTTCTAGACATGATGTGCGCGACTGCGAAGGAGGTCGCCTGGAGATTTTCCCTTCCTTTTCCTGCCCTTATCACGAAGATATGTATTTCACACGGTTGCCCGGAGATGGACGCAGACCGTAAGCATGTGCCACTCGGGTTTCTCTCTAAAGACAACATCGCAAAAATGCTGAAGCGCGAGTGGGGGCAACCGGATGGGAAGAGACAGAGGGCAGAGATGCCTGACTTGCCTGACGACGAGGAGGATGAGATCAGAGAGATGGAGACGGGTGAGGGTTCTCACGCGCCACACACAGAGGATGATGCCCGCTTTGCGGCATACCAGGCCGTGCAGGACCAGCGCTGGGAGGAGACCCAGCTCAGGTGGGCGACTTGGGAGTCCCGCCTGGATCAGCAGCAGGCTCAGCAGGAGCAGTTTCAGGCCGAGCAGCGGCACGAGTGGGCTTTGCAGAGGCAGGCTAGGGCACAGAGCAGACAGGATTACCGGATGATGCAGCGGATGTTGAGAGATCTTTATCTGCAGCGCAGTGATTCCGACTCACCAGTGCCTCCTCATTTTCAGGACCCCTCCGATCCTAGTGGTTCTGGCCACTAGGCTGTTGCTATGCTGGGTTTCTTTTGTATTTTGGGGATCGGATAGTATATTGTACTTTTTATTTTTATTTGTATTTGTATTTATTTTATTTCAGAAGTTGTAATGTATTAAGTAATTTTGTATTGAACTTATGAAATGAGAAATGAAAATGTAGTTTGTGGTTGTTTATTGGATTTTGATGTGTGTGACCTTCCATTTTATAAAATCAAAAAGTTCACCATCAATTTATCTAGTATTTGCACTTCAGCCCCTCTATATTATTGTGACTTGTGACATAGATTCTCTTAACTTAATACATCGGTACATATTCTTCATATGCTTTGTACTAACTTGTTTTGCAGCTTCATTTGGACTTGTACTTTTGGAGATCGCTCCACGTGTGGGTAATATCATTCTTTTCCTAGCTTTGTGTTGTGTTCTTTAATGGACGCATTGGGGACAATGCAACATTTAAGTTAGGGGGTGTAGGATATTTTATCCATTTTGCTGTTTAGTCCTTGGATTTGATTACAATTTAGTTACAAAGCATGTTTTTGTTAAAAATTTGAAAATTTTCAAAAATATTTTCTTTTTTTTTATCCTTTATTGGGCATTTTGCCCTGTTTCCGATGATAAATTTTAATAATTGCCCGATCAAATAGACAATTCAACTATGCATGTTCTCGATTTTAGAAGTTATTAGATTTTAGTCCCTAAATCATTGATATTATGAATAACTTCATGAATTAAACTTTATCCGTGAACATATGCACCATTCTTGTTATATTGAATTGGCTTAAGATTTTTATAACTCGGTATGCTTTTGCTGCATTGTATATACTTACACCGAGTGAGATTAGAGACTTATCTTCATTTGTGAGTGTATACACTATTCTTTCTTCTTTGAAAACGTTAAATTCGTCGGTAATCTCTTTATTCTTTCATTGACCGTTCATTAATGGAGTTCATCATTGAAATGTGTTACTTGAGCATGATTTTCATATGTTGTTTTGACTCGAGAATTGCGTATACTTTGTGAAATGATCATAGGCCATCTTTGATATATCACCCATATGACCTTGACCTTACCTTTTATATGTTCCCTAGTCAACCCACTTGAGCCTAAATACTAGCCTTTCTTTTCACTACCCAAAATCCCATAACCAACTCCAAATTGGAGTTTTATACCATATATATTACCTTACATACCCTTGTTTGGATTGTTGCTTGGAATTGAATGTTATTATTGTATTTTGGTTGCAATTTGAGCATGAAAAGAGTAAGAAGTGAAAAGAAAAAGAAAGAAAAAGAGTGAAAAAGAGAAAGCAAAAAGTTGAAAACAAAAGAGAAAAAGTGAGAAAAAGGAAGAAAAGAAAAAGAAAGAGAAAGTTGTAAATATTGTTTGTAGTGTTTCAATAAGCTTTGATTACTCTCTCGACTGTTATATCTATGCTCGTTTGGACATCTTTGTCCAACTTTTGATATTGCCCACTTTTTCACATTATTCTGAGTTTCATCCCCAAACACTTTGAATCCGTATATACATCCCTTTCATTTCGTACCTTAACCTAGCCATACATTACAACCCTATTACAAGTCCTATGTGATATTAGGTAGATGTAATTCAAAAGTCATAATAGTTGTGATAATCTGTGAAAATGCATTTCGCCTCTTTTAGTGTGCGGTATCCTTTCATTGAGATTACAGTTTTTCAGTTTTTATATAGCGTTCTTCTTCTGTGACATGTGCGCGGCCTAGTTTCCATTTACATTTACTCTTTATGCCCGCATGTCCCGTGTATTACCTCCCTTTTCATAGTGAATTCATTTATTGAGCGTAATGCCCGTGAGGATTGAATATATGCATGCCTTTATGTTTAGTATCCGAATTATTTAAGTTTTTCGCCAAAGCATGCTTTGCATATGCTCACTCCCCTCCCACATGTTAGAGTTTCAATTCATTGAGGTGCATTCGATAATGTCAATAACTACGGACTTCTCATGCGAATTCGTTTGCCATGATAATAACATGTTGAAATCTTGTTCGCACTGATGAGTTTGTCTTACTTGATTGGGCATATTTTGAGGAAACTTTACGATGTTTGTGGGTTTCATCACTGAAAACCCTCACGATTCGACACTCGTCCACTAGGGTAACCTAGGGGTTTAACGACTTATTGCATACGCTAAATGCAATCGAATCGCCCGCGAAAGTGGCCTTATCTTTTTATTGCTTTTATACCATACTTTTGTACTCTCTCCTGTGTTGGTTTACTTGTTCTTCTTTCTTCATCCTATTTCATTTCTAGGGACTAGCAATGTGTAAGTTAGGGGGTGTGATACGGCGGAAATATTGCGTTTTCACCCGTTAACCTACGCGTTATTAGCCCCCTCGGGTATCTTAATCCCTATATTTATGCTCGTTAACCAGACAACCCTTGAATTTCTATGTTAACATGTTTTGCAGGGGTTAATTGAGCTTTTGTAGGTGTTTGGATGCTTAGTGTGAACTTCGGATGCGTTTTGCTCGATTTCCGTACACTATCGCACGCATAAGGGCATTTTAGTCTTTTGACAGCTTGGGCACCTGGCCCGACATCTACACGGAAGTTGTAGCTCTCCTCGCTAGCTTCGCGTGGCCGCGAACGGTGCGTGATTCCGATACATAACGACAAAGTTACGGCGATTTGAGCGACGTTGGATTGTATGCCAATGCAGGGGAAATTGCAGGCTGTCCCTGCTTGATCGATCGATCGAGCCTGGGGGTCGATCGATCGAGCATTATTATTTTTGCCACGTTTTCCACTGTCGATCGATCGACCACAGGGGTCGATCGATCGATCCCCTGTTTTTCCCCTGCAGATATTATCTTTTATTTCTTTCTTCTTTTCTTTTATTACAACTTACTATATAAGTTGGTTTTGGTTGTAATAAGATAGATATACTTAGACTCACATATTCTGAATTAGATAGTTTAGTTAGGGTTTGGTTTTGGAGGGTTCTTCTTCTTCCTCTCTTGGATTGACACACTAATTGGTTGTAAGATTGAACTATTCACTTCCTCTCCATTAATATAGTTTGTTCTTCTTCTTCTTCTTCTTCTCTTGCCTTGTAATTTAGTTTCAATGCTTTCTAACTAGTTTACTTGCTTTAATTCTTGCTTTCTTAGTTTAATTAGCATAATTTAGTGTAACTCACCATGCACCCTTAGATAAATAGGGTCGGGATTTCATTTCCGCCATTTTCGGGCCCCGAGCTCCGAAAACTAGGTTTAGTGCAAAATCGCGTTTAATTGAAACCGCGTGTATTAAAGTTGGATTGTTATGCGTTTAACTTTATTTGTCACGCAACTTTAGTGTTTATAGCGACAATCCGAATTTAATCCACGTGCGACCATTTTCCATTAAATGTTTAATCTCGCAACTTTGGGTTAAATTCCTTCTTGTGTGATGTTTATGCTTAATTGTAAATGCTCGATTAGATTGCTTTCGAGCCTTAACTCTAGTTAGTAGTTGTTTCGATCCATTTGGTAGAATGCGATCCCGATCCTCGCTTTCCTTTAATCTAGCATTAACTTATTCTTTTCTTTTGTCACCATAACCACCTATCATCTTTTACACTTTTATTCCTGAAGTAATAAAACAATTAACATCTAAAATTCAATTACTCCCTGTGGATTCTCGATACCCGACTTACCGCTCTACTTGCTTGTCAAGTGTAGCTGTAGTTTAGGTTTTCTTTTGCATGTCGAGCGGGAGCCGAAATCAACGATAGTGTCCCTACACGAACACTCGGTTTCCCTCACATCAATGCAGATGGAAAAGATACTCGATGTTCTTAAGTGTACCGACGAAGAAAGGGTGTCATTTGCAACATTTATGTTAGAAGGGGAGGCTGAACATTGGTGGAGAATGACTAATAGAATACACGAGGAAAGTAATACTTACATAGGTTGGAATGATTTCTTAGTAATCTTTTATGAGAAATATTTTCCGGAAACGGTGAAAGACGAAATGACAGCTGACTTCATGAGTCTGGTGCAAGGGAATATGACGGTTAGTCAATATGAGGCAAAGTTTACTGAGTTATCCCATTTTGCACGTCATGTTGTAGCAACTGATGTTTTAAGAGCGAAGAAGTTTGAGCGTGGGTTAAGGTTGAATATTCGTAGTCGAATTTCCATCTTGAAATTAACATCATATATTGATGTCGTGACTAGGGCTACAATAGCTGAGAGGGATGGTGAGGAGTACAATCGAATTAGAGATGGCAAGAGGAAGTTTGGGGAACGAAAAGGAAAAATCCCAAATAATAGAAATTTCTTTAGGAACACATCCAATGTTGGGGGATCTAGTGATAACAAACAGTATAATAGCCAGACATGTCAGCAATGTGGAAAGATGCATGGAGGACGACCTTGTTATAAGGATTCAGGAGCTTGTTTTAGATGTGGACAGAAAGGACATCAAATAAAAGACTGCCCAAACCCAGCAAGGGTTCCGATAAAACCTTCAAGTGCAAAGAAGGATCAAGACAGATAGGGTAGAGTTTTCGGACTTTCTGATACCCAAGCTTTTAATGCGGTAGTGTCAGGTACACTTTCTATATGTGCACAGCCTTTTAAAGCTTTGATAGATCCTGGTTCTACCCATTCGTTCATATCTATACATATAGTAAATCGCTTTCATAAATTTCCTGAACCCTTGAATCATAACTTACATGTTTCTACTCCTTCGGGTGAGTTATTGATGGGTAAATTAGTATACAAGGCTTGCCCCCATAGATATTGATAGTCATAAACTATTTGTTGATTTGATAGTTTTAGACATTAAAGATTTTGAACTCATTTTGGGGATGGATTGGTTGGCATCACATCATGCTAAGGTAGACTGTTTTGAGAAGAGTGTTACTTTCCAAATTCCTCACCAACCAAAATTTAGTTTTGAAGGAACTGGCATCATATCTCCGATGTGTATTATTTCTGCAATGCAAGCCTATAGTTTTCTTAAGAAGGGATGTCAAGGATTTCTTACAACTGTTACCAGTTTGCAGACAATAGGGCCTAGCTTAGAAGATATTCCTATCGCTAAGAAATTTACGGATGTTTTTCCAGATGATTTACCAGGCCTACCTCCTAATAGAGAAATAGAATTTACGATTGACCTTGTTCCTGGAACTATACCAATCTCAAAACCACCATATCGTATGGCACCTTTAGAATTAAGAGAGTTAAAAGTTCAATTAGAAGACCTTTTAGACAAGGGTTTTATCAGACCAAGTATATCGCCTTGGGGTGCTCCAGTGTTATTTGTGAAAAAGAAGGATGGGACAATGAGACTATGTATAGATTATCGTGAACTGAATAAGGTAACCATTAAGAATAAGTACCCCTTACCTCGTATAGATGACTTGTTTGATCAATTAGAAGGTGCACAAGTATTCTCTAAGATTGACCTTAGGTCAGGCTATCATCAATTGAAGATTAAGGATGATGATATTTCAAAATCAGCTTTTCGTACTAGATATGGTCACTATGAATTTCTTGTATTGCCATTCGGACTAACTAATGCACCATCCGCTTTTATGGATATGATAAATAGGGTGTTTAGGAAATATTTGGATCAGTGTGTGGTTGTTTTCATTGATGACATCCTTATTTATTCCAAAAGTATTGAAGAACACAAAAAGCATTTAGAAACGGTATTACAAATCCTTAGGAAAGAGAAATTATATGCAAAATTAAAGAAGTGTGAGTTTTGGATGCCTAGTGTTTCTTTTCTAGGACATGTCATATATAAAGTGGGAGTGTCAGTTGACCCTCAAAAGATTGAGGCTATATTAGATTGGCCCAGACCAACGAATGTGAGTGAGATTCGTAGTTTCCTTGGATTAGAAGGTTATTACCGAAGATTTGTTGAAGGATTTTCTAGAATTGCCAAACCTCTATCTAGGTTAACACAAAAGAAGGTAAAATATGAATGGTCTGAGCAAGTCGAGAAAAGTTTTCAAGAACTTAAGAATCGATTAGTAACTGCCCCAATTTTGACTATTCCTTCCGGGACAGGGGGATTTGTGATTTATAGTGATGCTTCAAAAAATGGTTTGGGATGTGTGCTAATGCAAAATGGAAAAGTAGTAGCTTACGCCTCAAGACAGTTGAAAACCCATGAGCAGAATTATCCAATCCATGACCTAGAATTAGCAGCTGTAATTTTTGCTCTTAAGATTTGGAGGCACTATTTGTATGGTGAGACTTGTGAGATTTATACCGATCATAAGAGTTTGAAGTATATATTTACTCAGAAAGATTTGAATATTAGACAAAGGAGGTGGTTAGAATTGATGAAGGATTATGATGTAAATATTCACTATCACCCGGGGAAAGCTAATGCAGTAGCCGATGCTTTAAGTAGGAAGTCTACACCAAATTTAGCATGTCTTATTACAAACCAGGAAGCACTGTTAAGGGATTTGAGAAGTATGGAAATAGATGTACGTATCTATAGCAAAGGAGGAATAATTGCAAACTTACAAGTACAACCCATGTTGATGGAGAGGATCAAAATTGCACAAGTAAATGACCCACAACTGAAGAAGATTAGAGAAGAAGTCATCGAGGGTAAGAGAACTGAATTTGCGATGCGAGATGATATATTGAGGTTTGGAAATAGAGTGTGTGTGCCCTGTGATGCCCAACTAAAGAGGCAAATTTTGGAGGAAAGTCATTACTCAAGATTCACATTTCATCCCGGATGTACAAAAATGTATAGGGATCTTCGAGAAGTATTTTGGTGGAATAACATGAAGAGGGAGATAGCAGAATTTATATCTCAGTGTTTGGTTTGTCAACAAGTAAAGGCAGAACATCAAAAACCATCAGGATTACTGCAACCCCTACCTATCCCTGAGTGGAAATGGGAACATATTACTATGGATTTTGTGACAGGTTTACCGAGGAGTTCAAATGGTAATGACTCTATTTGGGTAATTATTGATAGGTTAACTAAATCTGCTCATTTTCTTTCCATTAAGATTACCCATTCTTTAGAGAAGTTAGCTAAGTTATATGTGCGGGAAATTATTAGGCTTCATGGAACCCCAATTTCAATTATTTCTGACCGTGACCCTAGATTTGTGTCTCGCTTCTGGAAAAGCCTACAAGAAGCCATGGGAACAAAATTGAATTTTAGCACTGCTTTTCATCCTCAAACGGATGGACAATCAGAGAGAACTATTCAAACCTTGGAGGATATGCTTAGGGCATGTGCACTTGATTTAAAAGGGAATTGGGATGATCATTTATCGTTAGTGGAATTCGCATATAATAATAGATATCAAGCAAGTATTCAAATGGCTCCGTATGAGGCACTCTATGGTAGAAGGTGTCGTTCCCCTACATGTTGGGTAGAAGTTGGGGAAAGAAAATTTTTGGGACCAGAATTGATTCAGATCACAACAGAGAAGGTGAAATTAATACAAGACCGACTTCGAACCGCTCAAAGCCGTCAAAAGAGTTATGTTGACAATCGACACCGACAGTTAGAATTCCAAAGAGGAGATTATGTGTTCTTGCGAGTATCGCCTACAAAGGGAGTTATACTATTTGGTAAGAAAGGGAAATTGAGCCCAAGATACATAGGATCTTTTGAAATCCTTGAAAGGATAGGAGCTGTTGCGTATAAAATAGCCTTACCACCGGAACTCTCTAGTGTACATAATGTGTTTCACGTATCAATGATAAAGAAATATCTCCCAGATCCAAAACATATCTTAAGTCATGAGCCTCTTCAAGTTAGAGAAGATTTGTCGTACTTGGAGCATCCAGTGGAAATTTTGGATCATAAAGATAAAATATTACGAACCAAGGTTATTCCACTAGTTAAAGTATTATGGCGGAATTATTCTGTTGAAGAAGCAACGTGGGAGCGGGAAGATGAGATAAAGGAGCGATATCCATACCTTTTTGAAAATTAATGCAAGTAAAGTTTGGGGACCAAACTATTTATAAGGAGGGTAGGATGTAATGACCCCACTTTTATATATAGTTTGTTTTTACACTCTTGTGTTACTTATTATTTTATAAATGTTGTATTATTAGATATGTGGTATTATTGGCTATCAATATAACAAACCCCATTTTTAATTACGAAGAATCAACTGTAAATTGGATCAAATCGAAGTCTTATGACATATCTTAAGGCAAATAATAAGTTTTGGGGTAGAAAATATAATTTTATGAAACTTTAAGGACTAAAATAAAAATATAAAATGGGCCATTTTGTAAATAAAATATTTTCAAGGACCTCTAAAAATATTCAAAATATATAGTGTGAAATTACCAAAATACCCTTCATGTGTGAAATGACCCTTATACCCTTATCACCTTTCCACCACGTGCTGGTCACTTCCACCTTCCACATGTCATTTGTAGTGATAGAGCTAAAACACTTGTCATCATTTGGTGATATTAACACTGCAAGACCACTCCGGATCGCGACACCTCGGTGTTGAATCACCAATCCAAAAAGCTTAGTCATTTGACACATGTCAACACCGTAATACATTTGGAAACCTATAAATAGGGCCTTAGGGTTCATTTGAAACTCACACCAATTCCTTGAGAATTATAGTAAGAAAGAGTGATAGAAAGCTTGGGAAATATCTTAAGAAGGAGTTCTATAATTTCGAAGAAAGAATTCATTTCGTTGGTATGATTTTATTTAAATGTTATAATGTATTTTTATATTTTAATTTTGTGTTTTATAGCTTTACTTAGTAGTTATGCTGGTAAAATACACTAAGGACTTCACTAATCAAAACTTAAAGTTTAGAAGAAATCCAAGTTGATTTTATTTTCATATAAACTTGTTTGAAATTGTATATACGCTTTTAAAAATGATTGTTTTTAAAAGTAATTGCTCGTTATTATGGAATCCCATTTAAGTAATTCCAAAGTCAAGCCCGGTAAAATTCTGTCTAGACGAGATGGTATTTAAGTGGTGCCCCTGTGACCCTCCATCTCTACTGGGAATGAATCCGGAAATGTTCTGTCTAGAGGAGATGGTATTTAAGCGGTGCCCCTGTGACCCTCCATCTCTACTGGGAACCGACTGATTAGGAAGAACTATGAATAGAATCCTTTAATTACGATCAATAAGTTTTAAAAGTTAAGAAAATGGTTTTTTAGTAATCCTTTGAAACAAGTTACTATTAAAATACAATATGTAGACTGGACCTTGTTTAGAACATATACTTAAACCTTTATCGTATTTGTTAGATTAACGTGCGATCGAAGACTCGTTATCTATAATTTCGACCTCTATTTTAGGTGAGTACTCCATGCAATTTCTTGCACATTTTGATTATATTATATTATGCAAAATATGTATATTTTGTGAAATTCTTTTATTCTCAAAATGCATCTGATACTGATGATTCCGTCGTTTGCTATATGTTTATATCTCTCCATATAAACATCTTATTTGAATTCTGAAATTATTGATTCGGCCTATGGAAACTCTCTTACTATGTTAGCCTTGACTACCGGGTGGAAATATTTGGGTGGTACCTTCCCAGCTGGTTTATCGCTGGTGTGCCCTAAACAAGGCGTTGTTCCAGAAATCATGATTATCTGTCTGTGATGTTACTGGGTGGAAACATTTGGTAACACTATCTGTCTGGGTATTAGAGTGTACATGGCCACTAAAACTGAATAATTGACACATGCTCAATTGTTTTATTTGTTATGTTCTGAACTGTTTATTCTGAATATATATATTGTCATTTACTTTATATATATTACTTGAAATTCCTATCCCTATGTATATACCTTCTGTTCTAAATTGAATAGGTGTCTATTTTCTGAAAACCTTGGAATATTTGGATATTGAATCTCATTCGGCTTTTAGCTGACGTTGTATAAATAACCATTTTTCAGGAAATAATTAAGTTCGTGGATGGAACGAAAAAGGACTATGTTGAAGATTTAGCTTTTAAAGCTCTTTTTGTTACCTTAAGTAGAAGTTTGTTTAATTAGATAGAGCATGTTTAGCTCTTTGTGTCAAGTTGTAACTCGTTGATATTTTAATACAAATGAAGTTCCCTTTAGAAAGCTCTGATGATGTAATTCCTTCACTTTCAGTAATTTACGATTCATAACCATGTGATTATACTTCCGCTACATATATTTTAAAAACAAAAATTTTAAGGCCAAAATATTGGATGCCTTGGTGGCATGTCAAAACACACGTTCCCTACTATTTTCGGGTCGGGGTCGTGACATCCGAGGTACTAGTCGTTGTAATGTTACCGTTAGTAGCTCTCATGTTCCCAACATGCTCGTTTTCCGGTGGGTTAGCCGGAAGATTCACCGGGGAAGTAAATGAAGGGCAGAAGTCCTACATGTGCCCAATCATGCCACATTTAAAGTAGAGTGAGGGCAGAAACTCATACTCTATATCATACTCCACCCCATTAATGAGGTATTTCGGTATAAGGGGTTTGGAGATGTCCACCACCACACAAATTCTAGCAAATTTACCCCTGTGGGTTTCAGCAGAGTTGGTATCAATTTTTATGGGCTCACCAATGAGTTTACCAATATCATGGAGCACCTTCTCATAGAAAAACTCTAAAGAAACTCAAGGTAGTCTCACCCACATAGTTGTGTAGGTTTCATAAGCTTTCTTAGGATTGAAGAACAGCTCCCACTTTCTCACCGTAAGGTAGTGGTTATTGATTATCCAAGGTCCATTGGTAAGGACATGGTTATAGTCACCCTTCATGTCAAACTTAAAAAGAAAATGTCCTTCTTCAAGATTAACGACTTCATAATCACCTTGGAGGTTCCACAAAGTTGGTATCTTATTCATGAGAGCCCTATACCCAATAACCATCCCTAACAGCCTCACAATGATACTATCTTTCCACTTACTTTAGAGTTTTTCTAGGTGTCTAGGGGTAATGATAAGCTCAGGTTTAAGAGGGTTATCCACCTTTGGGTTGGTGTTTAGGTCAAAATTTTGAGCTTCGTTTGCAGCGCTTATCTCCGTACTTTCCTCATCCGACCAGTAGAGTTGTGACTCCTCAAAGAAGACATCTTTGTTATCTCTTATAATTACAGCATCACGGTAAGAAGTTTTTTGGCTAGGTCTGTTGTCTTTGAGTACCCTGGGTCCTGTCGGATCACTGGACTGGTTCCATTGTCAGGTTGGTCTTTAGAGGTTGAAGTGGTGCATATATCTTCATGGTTATCCATTGTTTCCACATGGGTATTCTTAGGATTTATCACAGCGCATATTTCTTCATGGGTATCCATGGTTTCCACGTGGTTCTTCTTCTTCTTCTTCTTCTTCTTCTTCTTCTTATTATTATTATTATTATTATTATTATTATTATTATTATTATTATTATTATTATTATTATTATTATTATTATTATTACTCTGAATGAATGCTTCTTCTTCCTCAGTATTTAGAGGAACAGTGTCATGGGGAGCGTTTGCTTGCATCTTGAGGGACCACTTAACACAACTAGTAGTCTTCTCTCCCCGAACTATTGTAATACTATGATACTCTCACTTTCTCACCTTTCTCACCTCATGACTTTTTTTACCATCCATCTGGTTAATAAGGATGCTTTCGATCTTTTTCTCCATGCGCCTTTGGTCCTTCAACTGGTGGACATCCTCGAGTCTTTCCAGAAGGTATGCCTCAGTTTAGGGGTCCCGCATCTCCTATGGCTCCAAGGGGAGGTCCAGTCGCGAGGGTAAAAGGCTGCCAATGTCAGTATCTAACTTGAGTGATAGTGATCACTACACCAAATCCTGCGAATGGTCACGCCCAGTGGGTCACGGCCCAAGTCCGCGACCAGCTGGTCGCGGACTTGGGCCGTGACCCACTCCATATTTGGCGTGACCATATTAATTACCACACTAAATTATCGATGCTCTGGAAGTGGTCACGGACTTGGGCCGTGACCACAGTGGTCGCGGACTTGGGCCGTGACCAGGTCGTGACCATCTTGGCGCCAAACTCGCGCCAAAATTCCCTCCAAGCTTGGTCGCGGATGGGTCACGGCCCAAGTCCGTGACCCATGGCATGAGGATGAAGTGAGTACACACATTGAGGGTCACGGCTTAGGGCCGTGACCATTTCTGGGCGTGGGTCACGGCTATGGGCCGTGACCATACCTTATTCAAGCACTATAGGTTGGATGACAATGGCCGCGCATCACAGATCGAGGGTCACGGCTTTGGGCCGCGACCATGTCTTGGTATGGGTCACGGCTATGGGCCGTGACCATACCTCATTTGGTAGCTGCTGTAGGTCGCGCAAGGGGGTCACGGCTGTAGGCCGTGACCATTATTCATCAATCAGGTCGCAGGCAGAGCTCTAAGGGTGTGGTGTGTTGCGATGGTGGGTCACGGCCTAAAGCCGTGACCAGGTCATTCCTAAAAAATAAAGAGGCGCGCTATTTCTTTTTTTCATTTGCCCGCTTCTCTCTCTCTCTCGTCAGATGTTGATGACCTAGCGATTCTCTCTCGTCAATCAGTTGGAGTATTCCTCAGCTTCAACCTACTAGCAGCAGCAGCCCTAGCTCCAGCCCTAGCTCCGCCCTAGCTCCAGCCCTAGCTCCGCCCCAGCCCCAGCCCCAGCTCCGCCCCAACCCCAGCTCTCTCCCAAGTAAATTTTATTCTTTTTCTCCATTAATTTATGTAGATTCCATTAATATATGTATATATAGTTTACATGTCTTTACAATTTATACACAGTATTTATAGTATATATAGATAATTTATATGATTTAAATTTGGGATAATATTTTTTATCTATATATATAGTATATATAGATAATTTAATGTAAAAGTATAAATAGTGTGAGATAATGTTTTTGAAACTTTAGTCTTACAACCTATTAGGTTGTTAATATTAGTAAAAAAAACTTTGGGTAAGCCAATTTATATCACATATTTAGATTTTCGGATGTTAATATTAATCGACTTTGGGTGACCCTCATATTTTAACGGCATATTGTCCCTGAAATTAACGGCGTGTTTAAATTAACCCATTATTTTAACGGAGTGTAAATATTTTTTCAGATTTGGTATTTCACAGTAAGTGAGCATCCGGATAGAGGTGCAACGCTACTACCTACACATATCATGGTAAACTTTATGATATTTTTTATTTGTTTATCCAATTTTATAGAAATTGAATGCTCACATACATTATTACATACCAATTAGATACCACTTCTTCATTACATACCAGTTCTTCATTACACGCCAGGTACTCTTTACTTTAACTAAAGTAGTTATATAATTGATATGCATTATTTATTAAATCTTTTAGATGATAGAAGGAGTACGGGATAATTATTGGTTGTTGGCTTGTTGTTGGATAGTATGTTTGAAGGAATATGTGATAATTAGAAGGAGTACGGGATAATTATTGGTTTGATTGTTGGATAATATGTTGAAAATATTTTAGACTCCCGATTTCATAATACGACGATAAGCATAAAAACATGCCATCGAAGGGTGAAAACGTAAAACAAACACAAAACGGTCCCGTAAGAGTCATGAACACCTCGCACGGGACCAATGCAACTCATAGGAACCGACCGCGTAGTCACGGGGCTCCCGGTTTGAGTGTACGACGTAAATTTGCAAAAAGTTAGACTTAATTATAAAAACATGCCATCGAAGGATGAAAACCTAAAACAAAGACCAAACGGTCCCGTAAGAGTCACGAACACCTCGCACGGGATCAATGCGACTCATAGGAACAGACCGCGTAGTCACGGGAGTCGCGATTTGAGTGTATGACGTAAATTTGCAAAAAATTAGACTTAAGCATAAAAACATGCCATCGAAGGGTGAAAACGTAAAAAAATCAAAAAATGGTCTGGTAAGAATCACGAACACCTCGCACGGGACCAATGTGACTCGTAGGAACCGACCGCGTAGGGACGGGGCTCCCGGGTGAGTGTACGGCGTAAATTTGCAAAAAAATGAACTTAAGCATAAAAAATGCCATCGAAGGGTGAAAATGTAAAATAGCCTTAAAACGGTCCGGTAAGAGTCACAAACACCTCGCACGGGACCAATGTAACTCGTAGGAACCGACCGCATAGTCATGAGGCTCCCAGTTGGAGTGTACGACGTAAATTTGAAAAAAAATTAGACTTAAAGCATAAAAACATGCCATCAAAGGGTGAAAACGTAAAACAAACACAAAACGGTCCCGTAAGAGTCACGAACACCTCGCACGGGACCAATGTCACTCATAGGAATGAACCGCGTAGTCATGGGGCTCCCGGTTTGAGTGTATGACGGAAATTTGATAAAAAATAGACTTAAGCCTAAAAACATGCCATCAAAGGGTGAAAACGTAAAACAGCCTTTAAACGGTCCCGTAAGAGTCACGAACCCCTCGCACGGGACCAAAGTAACTCGTAGGAACTGACCCCGCAGCCGCGGGTCTCCCGGTTTGAGAGTACGGCGGTAATTTGCTTTTTTCCACACTTAGGCTTAAAAACATGGCGTTAGAGGGTGAGAACTCGAAACAGCCCCCGAACGGCCCCGTGGGTGGCACCAACACCACCCACGGGACCAACGTAACTCGTAGGAACTGACCCCGCAGCCGCGGGTCTCCCGGTTTGAGAGTAGGACGGTAATTTGCTTATTTCCACACTTAGGCTTGAAAACATGGCGTTAGAGGGTGAGAACTCGAAACAGCCCCCGAACGGCCCCGTGGGTGGCACCAACACCTCCCACGGGACCAACGTAACTCGTAGGAACTGACCCCGCAGCCGCGGGTGTCCCGGTTTGAGAGTACGACGGTAATTTGCTTATTTCCACACTTAGGCTTAACATGGCGTTAGAGGGTGAAAACTCGAAACAGCCCCCGAACGGCCCCGTGGGTGGCACTAACACCTCCCACGGGACCAACGTAACTCGTGGGAACGGACCCCGCAGCCGCGGGTGTCCCGGTTTGAGAGTACGACGGTAATTTGCTTATTTCCACACTTAGGCTTAAAAACATGGCGTTAGAGGGTGAGAACTCGAAACAGCCCCCGAACGGCCCCGTGGGTGGCACCAACACCTCCCACGGGACCAACGTAACTCGTAGGAACTGACCCCGCAGCCGCGGGTGTCCCGGTTTGAGAGTACGACGGTAATTTGCTTATTTCTACACTTAGGCTTAACATGGCGTTAGAGGGTGAAAACTCGAAACAGCCCCCGAACGGCCCCGTGGGTGGCACTAACACCTCCCACGGGACCAACGTAACTCGTGGGAACGGACCCCGCAGCCGCGGGTGTCCCGGTTTGAGAGTACGACGGTAATTTGCTTATTTCCACACTTAGGCTTAAAAACATGGCGTTAGAGGGTGAGAACTCGAAACAGCCCCCGAACGGCCCCGTGGGTGGCACCAACACCTCCCACGGGACCAACGTAACTCGTGGGAACGGACCCCGCAGCCGCGGGTGTCCCGGTTTGAGAGTACGACGGTAATTTGCTTATTTCCACACTTAGGCTTAAAAACATGGCGTTAGAGGGTGAGAACTCGAAACAGCCCCCGAACGGCCCCGTGGGTGGCACCAACACCTCCCACGGGACCAACGTAACTCGTAGGAACTGACCCCGCAGCCGCGGGTGTCCCGGTTTGAGAGTACGACGGTAATTTGCTTATTTCTACACTTAGGCTTAACATGGCGTTAGAGGATGAAAACTCGAAACAGCCCCCGAACGGCCCCGTGGGTGGCACTAACACCTCCCACGGGACCAACGTAACTCGTGGGAACGGACGCCGCAGCCGCGGGTGTCCCGGTTTGAGAGTACGACGGTAATTTGCTTATTTCCACACTTAGGCTTAAAAACATGGCGTTAGAGGGTGAGAACTCGAAACAGCCCCCGAACGGCCCCGTGGGTGGCACCAACACCTCCCACGGGACCAACGTAACTCGTAGGAACTGACCCCGCAGCCGCGGGTGTCCCGGTTTGAGAGTACGATGATAATTTGCTTATTTCCACACTTAGGCTTAAAAACATGGCGTTAGAGGGCGAGAACGCGAAACAGCCCCCGAACGGCCCCGTGGGTGGCACCAACACCTCCCACGGGACCAACGTAACTCGTGGGAACGGACCCCGCAGCCGCGGGTGTCCCGGTTTGAGAGTACGACGGTAATTTGCTTATTTCCACACTTAGGCTTAAAAACATGGCGTTAGAGGGTGAGAACTCGAAACAGCCCCCGAACGGCCCCGTGGGTGGCACCAACACCTCCCACGGGACAAACGTAACTCGTAGGAACTGACCCCGCAGCCGCGGGTGTCCCGGTTTGAGAGTACGACGGTAATTTGCTTATATCTACACTTAGGCTTAACATGGCGTTAGAGGGTGAAAACTCGAAACAGCCCCCGAACGGCCCCGTGGGTGGCACCAACACCTCCCACGGGACCAACGTAACTCGTAGGAACTGACCCCGCAGCCGCGGGTGTCCCGGTTTGAGACTACGGCGGTAATTTGCTTATTTCCACACTTAGGCTTGAAAACATGGCGTTAGAGGGTGAGAACTCGAAACAGCCCCCGAACGGCCCCGTGGGTGGCACCAACACCACCCACGGGACCAACGTAACTCGTAGGAACTGACCCCGCAGCCGCGGGTCTCCCGGTTTGAGAGTAGGACGGTAATTTGCTTATTTCCACACTTAGGCTTGAAAACATGGCGTTAGAGGGTGAGAACTCGAAACAGCCCCCGAACGGCCCCGTGGGTGGCACCAACACCTCCCACGGGACCAACGTAACTCGTAGGAACTGACCCCGCAGCCGCGGGTGTCCCGGTTTGAGACTACGGCGGTAATTTGCTTATTTCCACACTTAGGCTTGAAAACATGGCGTTAGAGGGTGAGAACTCGAAACAGCCCCCGAACGGCCCCGTGGGTGGCACCAACACCTCCCACGGGACCAACGTAACTCGTAGGAACTGACCCCGCAGCCGCGGGTCTCCCGGTTTGAGAGTAGGACGGTAATTTGCTTATTTCCACACTTAGGCTTGAAAACATGGCGTTAGAGGGTGAGAACTCGAAACAGCCCCCGAACGGCCCCGTGGGTGGCACCAACACCTCCCACGGGACCAACGTAACTCGTAGGAACTGACCCCGCAGCCGCGGGTGTCCCGGTTTGAGACTACGGCGGTAATTTGCTTATTTCCACACTTAGGCTTGAAAACATGGCGTTAGAGGGTGAGAACTCGAAACAGCCCCCGAACGGCCCCGTGGGTGGCACCAACACCACCCACGGGACCAACGTAACTCGTAGGAACTGACCCCGCAGCCGCGGGTCTCCCGGTTTGAGAGTAGGACGGTAATTTGCTTATTTCCACACTTAGGCTTGAAAACATGGCGTTAGAGGGTGAGAACTCGAAACAGCCCCCGAACGGCCCCGTGGGTGGCACCAACACCTCCCACGGGACCAACGTAACTCGTAGGAACTGACCCCGCAGCCGCGGGTCTCCCGGTTTGAGAGTACGACGGTAATTTGCTTATTTCCACACTTAGGCTTGAAAACATGGCGTTAGAGGGTGAGAAGTCGATACAGCCCCCGAACGGCCCCGTGGGTGGCACCAACACCTCCCACGGGACCAACGTAACTCGTAGGAACTGACCCCGCAGCCGCGGGTCTCCCGGTTTGAGAGTAGGACGGTAATTTGCTTATTTCCACACTTAGGCTTGAAAACATGGCGTTAGAGGGTGAGAACTCGAAACAGCCCCCGAACGGCCCCGTGGGTGGCACCAACACCTCCCACGGGACCAACGTAACTCGTAGGAACTGACCCCGCAGCCGCGGGTGTCCCGGTTTGAGACTACGGCGGTAATTTGCTTATTTCCACACTTAGGCTTGAAAACATGGCGTTAGAGGGTGAGAACTTGATACAGCCCCCGAACGTCCCCGTGGGTGGAACCAACACCTCCCACGGGACCAACGTAACTCGTAGGAACTGACCCCGCAGCCGCGGGTCTCCCGGTTTGAGACTAAGACGGTAATTTGCTTATTTCCACACTTAGGCTTAAAAACATGGCGTTAGAGGGTGAGAACTCGAAACAGCCCCCGAACGGCCCCGTGGGTGGCACCAACACCTCCCACGGGACCAACGTAACCCGTAGGAGCTGACCCCGCAGCCGCGGGTCTCCCGGTTTGAGAGTAGGACGGTAATTTGCTTATTTCCACACTTAGGCTTGAAAACATGGCGTTAGAGGGTGAGAACTCGAAACAGCCCCCGAACGGCCCCGTGGGTGGCACCAACACCTCCCACGGGACCAACGTAACTCGTAGGAACTGACCCCGCAGCCGCGGGTCTCCCGGTTTGAGAGTACGACGGTAATTTGCTTATTTCCACACTTAGGCTTGAATAAAAACATGGCGTTAGAGGGTGAGAACTCGAAACAGCCCCCGAACGGCACCGTGGGTGGCACCAACACCTCCCACGGGACCAACGTAACTCGTAGGAACTGACCCCGCAGCCGCGGGTGTCCCGGTTTGAGAGTACGACGATAATTTGCTTATTTCTACACTTAGGCTTAACATGGCGTTAGAGGGTGAAAACTCGAAACAGCCCCCGAACGGCCCCGTGGGTGGCACTAACACCTCCCACGGGACCAACGTAACTCGTGGGAACGGACCCCGCAGCCGCGGGTGTCCCGGTTTGAGAGTACGACGGTAATTTGCTTATTTCCACACTTAGGCTTAAAAACATGGCGTTAGAGGGTGAAAACTCGAAACAGCCCCCGAACGGCCCCGTGGGTGGCACCAACACCTCCCACGGGACAAACGTAACTCGTAGGAACTGACCCCGCAGCCGCGGGTGTCCCGGTTTGAGAGTACGACGGTAATTTGCTTATTTCTACACTTAGGCTTAACATGGCGTTAGAGGGTGAAAACTCGAAACAGCCCCCGAACGGCCCCTTGGGTGGCACTAACACCTCCCACGGGACCAACGTAACTCGTGGGAACGGACCCCGCAGCCGCGGGTGTCCCGGTTTGAGAGTACGACGGTAATTTGCTTATTTCCACACTTAGGCTTAAAAACATGGCGTTAGAGGGTGAGAACTCGAAACAGCCCCCGAACGGCCCCGTGGGTGGCACCAACACCTCCCACGGGACCAACTTAACTCGTGGGAACGGACCCCGCAGCCGCGGGTGTCCCGGTTTGAGAGTACGACGTTAATTTGCTTATTTCCACACTTAGGCTTAAAAACATGGCGTTAGAGGGTGAGAACTCGAAACAGCCCCCGAACGGCCCCGTGGGTGGCACCAACACCTCCCACGGGACCAACGTAACTCGTGGGAACGGACCCCGCAGCCGCGGGTCTCCCGGTTTGAGAGTAGGACGGTAATTTGCTTATTTCCACACTTAGGCTTAAAAACATCGCGTTAGAGGGTGAGAACTCGAAACAGCCCCCGAACGGCCCCGTGGGTGGCACCAACACCTCCCACGGGACCAACGTAACTCGTAGGAACTGACCCCGCAGCCGCGGGTGTCCCGGTTTGAGAGTACGACGGTAATTTGCTTATTTCTACACTTAGGCTTAACATGGCGTTAGAGGGTGAAAACTCGAAACAGCCCCCGAACGGCCCCGTGGGTGGCACTAACACCTCCCACGGGACCAACGTAACTCGTGGGAACGGACCCCGCAGCCGCGGGTGTCCCGGTTTGAGAGTACGACGGTAATTTGCTTATTTCCACACTTAGGCTTAAAAACATGGCGTTAGAGGGTGAGAACTCGAAACAGCCCCCGAACGGCCCCGTGGGTGGCACCAACACCTCCCACGGGACCAACGTAACTCGTCGGAACTGACCCCGCAGCCGCGGGTGTCCCGGTTTGAGAGTACGATGATAATTTGCTTATTTCCACACTTAGGCTTAAAAACATGGCGTTAGAGGGTGAGAACGCGAAACAGCCCCCGAACGGCCCCGTGGGTGGCACCAACACCTCCCACGGGACCAACGTAACTCGTGGGAACGGACCCCGCAGCCGCGGGTGTCCCGGTTTGAGAGTACGACGGTAATTTGCTTATTTCCACACTTAGGCTTAAAAACATGGCGTTAGAGGGTGAGAACTCGAAACAGCCCCCGAACGGCCCCGTGGGTGGCACCAACACCTCCCACGGGACCAACGTAACTCGTAGGAACTGACCCCGCAGCCGCGGGTGTCCCGGTTTGAGAGTACGACGGTAATTTGCTTATTTCTACACTTAGGCTTAACATGGCGTTAGAGGGCGAAAACTCGAAACAGCCCCCGAACGGCCCCGTGGGTGGCACTAACACCTCCCACGGGACCAACGTAACTCGTGGGAACGGACCCCGCAGCCGCGGGTGTCCCGGTTTGAGAGTACGACGGTAATTTGCTTATTTCCACACTTAGGCTTAAAAACATGGCGTTAGAGGGTGAGAACTCGAAACAGCCCCCGAACGGCCCCGTGGGTGGCACCAACACCTCCCACGGGACCAACGTAACTCGTGGGAACGGACCCCGCAGCCGCGGGTGTCCCGGTTTGAGAGTACGACGGTAATTTGCTTATTTCCACACTTAGGCTTAAAAACATGGCGTTAGAGGGTGAGAACTCGAAACAGCCCCCGAACGGCCCCGTGGGTGGCACTAACACCTCCCACGGGACCAACGTAACTCGTGGGAACGGACCCCGCAGCCGCGGGTGTCCCGGTTTGAGAGTACGACGGTAATTTGCTTATTTCCACACTTAGGCTTAAAAACATGGCGTTAGAGGGTGAGAACTCGAAACAGCCCCCGAACGGCCCCGTGGGTGGCACCAACACCTCCCACGGGACCAACGTAACTCGTAGGAACTGACCCCGCAGCCGCGGGTGTCCCGGTTTGAGAGTACGACGGTAATTTGCTTATTTCTACACTTAGGCTTAACATGGCGTTAGAGGGTGAAAACTCGAAACAGCCCCCGAACGGCCCCGTGGGTGGCACTAACACCTCCCACGGGACCAACGTAACTCGTGGGAACGGACGCCGCAGCCGCGGGTGTCCCGGTTTGAGAGTACGACGGTAATTTGCTTATTTCCACACTTAGGCTTAAAAACATGGCGTTAGAGGGTGAGAACTCGAAACAGCCCCCGAACGGCCCCGTGGGTGGCACCAACACCTCCCACGGGACCAACGTAACTCGTCGGAACTGACCCCGCAGCCGCGGGTGTCCCGGTTTGAGAGTACGATGATAATTTGCTTATTTCCACACTTAGGCTTAAAAACATGGCGTTAGAGGGTGAGAACGCGAAACAGCCCCCGAACGGCCCCGTGGGTGGCACCAACACCTCCCACGGGACCAACGTAACTCGTGGGAACGGACCCCGCAGCCGCGGGTGTTCCGGTTTGAGAGTACGACGGTAATTTGCTTATTTCCACACTTAGGCTTAAAAACATGGCGTTAGAGGGTGAGAACTCGAAACAGCCCCCGAACGGCCCCGTGGGTGGCACCAACACCTCCCACGGGACCAACGTAACTCGTAGGAACTGACCCCGCAGCCGCGGGTGTCCCGGTTTGAGAGTACGACGGTAATTTGCTTATTTCTACACTTAGGCTTAACATGGCGTTAGAGGGTGAAAACTCGAAACAGCCCCCGAACGGCCCCGTGGGTGGCACTAACACCTCCCACGGGACCAACGTAACTCGTGGGAACGGACCCCGCAGCCGCGGGTGTCCCGGTTTGAGAGTACGACGGTAATTTGCTTATTTCCACACTTAGGCTTAAAAACATGGCGTTAGAGGGTGAGAACTCGAAACAGCCCCCGAACGGCCCCGTGGGTGGCACCAACACCTCCCACGGGACCAACGTAACTCGTGGGAATGGACCCCGCAGCCGCGGGTGTCCCGGTTTGAGAGTACGACGGTAATTTGCTTATTTCCACACTTAGGCTTAAAAACATGGCGTTAGAGGGTGAGAACTCGAAACAGCCCCCGAACGGCCCCGTGGGTGGCACCAACACCTCCCACGGGACCAACGTAACTCGTAGGAACTGACCCCGCAGCCGCGGGTGTCCCGGTTTGAGAGTACGACGGTAATTTGCTTATTTCTACACTTAGGCTTAACATGGCGTTAGAGGGTGAAAACTCGAAACAGCCCCCGAACGGCCCCGTGGGTGGCACTAACACCTCCCACGGGACCAACGTAACTCGTGGGAACGGACGCCGCAGCCGCGGGTGTCCCGGTTTGAGAGTACGACGGTAATTTGCTTATTTCCACACTTAGGCTTAAAAACATGGCGTTAGAGGGTGAGAACTCGAAACAGCCCCCGAACGGCCCCGTGGGTGGCACCAACACCTCCCACGGGACCAACGTAACTCGTAGGAACTGACCCCGCAGCCGCGGGTGTCCCGGTTTGAGAGTACGATGATAATTTGCTTATTTCCACACTTAATTTTTATATTTCTACTTGGTTACTGATAATTTTAACTCATATATGCAATTTTTCAGCTTAATTAATTTTTTTGTAAAATTACTTGGTTACTGATACTTTTATTTTTTGTATCCTATCATTTGTAGGATTTTTGCGCGTGGATCAAATGAAGGAGGCAATGTTTTACAACATGATGATTATTTATATGTTGTGGACATTCAGGATAATGTTTTTTATGTGTTATAGCCGTGCAGGCTTTTATTGTTTAGTTTTATGGCCGTGCGGGCTTTTATAATTTGATTGTTGAATTTTATAGCCGTGCGGGCTTTATAATAAGCAGGTTTTTCATTTACAGGTTTTGGAATGTCAAGAAAATAGAGGAAACTCTGCCCAATTTTTTTTTGGTCTGTGAATTATTAAGACGTGTAATATTTTTATGTTTGTATATATATTTGTTTATTAACAACATTCTCAATTCGCAATTTGTGATTTTTTTTTATTGTTTTGCCTATAATAAATATTTGTAACACCTCGTAGCAACCGATGATGCACTCACAGGAACCCCAATTTTAGGATTGGGCAAAAAAAAATACATTTTTTTTAAATTACAGATAAATATGGTCATGGACTTTGTCCATGACCATTTTTACTTTTTTTTGTCGCGCTTAAAAATGGTCGCGGCCAAAGTCCGCGACCATTTTTTTTATTTTTTGTCACGGTAATGGGTCACGGACTAGGGCCGCGACCAATTTTTTTTAATTTTTTTTTGTCACACACATGGGTCGCGGCCAAAGTCCGCGACCAATTTGTCACGGTCGTGGGTCATGGACAAGGACCGTGACCAATTTTTTAAATTTTTTTTTGTCACGCACATGGGTCGCGGACTTTGGCCGCGACCAATTTGTCACGGTTGTGGGTCATGGACAAGGGCCGCGACCAATTTTTTTAATTTTTTTTTGTCACGCACATGGGTCGCGGACTTTGGCCGCGACCAATTTGTCACGGTTATGGGTCACGGATTAGAGCCGCGACCCATCACGGCATGGGTCACGGCCTAAGTCCGCGACCATCTGCCGTGACCCCTCTCGGCCGTGACCATTTTTTGGTCACGGACTTGGGCCGCGACCCACGAAAATGGTCACGCCCGAAATGGTCACGGCCCAAGTCCGCGACCCACAGATTTGGTCAGGGATTTTGGCCGTGACCAATCGCCAGTTTTGGTGTAGTGGATGAGGATGCTGAGGATTTTTCATTTGTGGGCCACGATAGCTTTTGTAAAGTATATTATTATTTTTCCTCTTTATATATTATTTTTCCTCTTTTTGAGGATTTGGGAGGTGGTAATTTATTTCCTAAAAATATTATATAGAAATGAAGGAAGAGAATAAACATTTTATTTTAAAAATGATCTTTTTAGATTATTGGATTTCTATTTCTTAGCATGCCATTATTATATAATCATATGACACGTGAATGAGGCAAAATATGTATGATACAAATGTTAGAGTAAAATTTAATATATGGGCTTATATATAAAATAAATATGAATTATAGGCTATCAAATAAAAGTAGGCCAATTAAAGTGATTAATTTAAGTTTTGGGGCCTTACTAATGCATTATTAAAGTGTGGATTTTATTGTGTAGAGACAATCGTAATTTCTATTTTTATGATGGGTTAAAATAGAAATATACGAAATATGAAAAGACACGATTGTGTTATAAATAGGGGTCATGGTCCCCAGATTCACAACACCAATCTTTTGATTCCCATTGTCAGAGAGAAATTTAGAAAGGAAATAAAAGTGTTGATCTGGAAGAGCATAAGACCTCAGACTCAGATATTTTAACTTTCTGTCATGGATTCAGGTACGCTTCCACAAAATCAATATTTATATTTCTTGATAATTCAATATGAATTCCTTTTTGTGTGATAGTTTTCACAAAATAGAAATTAATCCATCATGTGGTATCAGACCTAATTCATGTTGAATTGTTGAGAATATATTAGGAAGGTATTGATATTAATTTTCCGCTGTAAATAATTTTTCAAAAAGGTTTAATATTTCAGAAATTTTTTGGATTCAGAAATATTCTCGTTTCATTACGATTCCAACGATATAAAAATCATGAAATTTGGACTAGCGGTTGATTTGATGGTAGTGAAAGGTTAAAGGTTCGACTCTTGGTGGTTCATATTTAAGCCTCTTAAATGATGAAAATTATGAAGGATCTCGAGAGGTTTTGAAACCATGACCTTTCAAGTCTAGAGCCAAAGGGGTTTTGAACCCATATACAAATTTAAATTCAAATTTTGGTGTATTTATATATATATATATATATATATATATATATATATATTTTTTGAGATAAATTAATTTAAACAATATGTGACCAAAGTGACCTCTTTTTTCAAAATTAATTTTATTTCGAAATATAAAAAAGAATTATGTGCATGTAATTTATGTGAATATTAATCGGCCCAAAGGAAGATTATTTTTCAACAAAATTACATATGCCACTTTAATAATAAGCACGTGATAATTATTTAGTTTTACATATGAATAATAAATCGGCCCAAAGGAATAATTATTATTCAATATGTTCTTATTATCAGTGTTTGATTATTACGGCAAGATATCACTTACAAGTTAATATTTTTTCCAAAGATCAAATATTAATAGAGTGTCCGATATCTTAAAATGGGATTTGTCCTTTATTTGAATTTATTTTTGATTTAAGACTTATATGAGCTAGTTTTATTTGTTTATTGTTCTCTGATTTAGCTATCAATTCTTCTTCCAACATTACTGCCAGTATTAATTCTATTCCCATGCTTAATGGCACAAACTTTAAGTTATGGCAAGAGAACCTTCATATAGTTCTCGGTGTCATGGATCTGGACCTTGCATTAAGGGTTACTTCTCCTGCACCTCTTACAGATAAAAGTTCCTCTGATGACAAAAAGGATTTTGAAAGGTGGGAGAAGTCAAATCGCATGTGTTTGATGATCATAAAGAAGGCCATTCCAGAAGCATTCAGGGACACAATATCGGAAACGATAAAGACAACCAAAGAGTTCCTAGAAGAAATTAAGAACAGATTTGCCAAAAATGAAAAGACTGAAACAAGTACACTTTTGGCAAGTCTCATCTCAATGAAATATAAAGGAAATGGGAACATTAGGGAGTACATTATGGAAATGTCTCATCTCGCTTCAAAGTTAAGAGCACTTAAGCTTGATCTCTCTGAGGATTTGCTTGTGCATTTGGTTCTGATATCTCTTCCCACACAATTCAGTCAATTTAAGGTGAGCTACAACTGCCAAAAGGAGACTTGTTCTCTTAATGAGCTCATCTCACATTGTGTGCAAGAAGAGGAAAAACTGAAGCAAGATAAGACAGAAAGTGCTCATTTGGCTAGTACTTCTAAGGACAAGGGGAAGAAAAGAAAGAAGGATAAAGAAGCTGCAGTGGTTCCATATCCAAAGAAACAACATACAGAAAAAACTGTTGATGGTTGTTTTTTCTGTGGAGCTACGGGACATAGGAAGAAGAAATGTACCAACTATCATGCTTGGCGTGTCAAGAAAGGTACACTTCTTAACCTAGTTTGTTCTGAGGTTAATTTGACTTCGGTACCTAAACACACTTGGTGGATAGATTCTGGTGCAACCACTCACATCAGTGTGTCTATAAAGGGTTGCCTGAGTTGTCGAAAGCCAAATGATGGTGAAAGATACATTTTTATGGGCGATGGCAAGAAGGTTAAAGTTGAATCAATTGGGATATTTAGGTTATCATTGAAGTCTAGTACTTATTTGGATTTGAATGAGACATTTATCGTACCGTCATTTAGATGGAATTTGGTTTCTATTTTTGTATTGGACAAATTTGGTTATACTTGTTCCTTTGGAAATAATAAATTTATTCTTCTTCATAATTCAAATTTGGTTGGTACTGGTTCTTTATCTTATGTAGATAACCTTTATATGCTTGATACTATTGCTTCATATCATGAGACCTTGCAATTAAGTACTCGAGGTATTAAAAGAAAATTAACTAATGATAATTATGCATCATTATGGCATAAGAGATTAGGTCACACCTCCCAAAGGAGAATTGAAAGACTTGTGTCAGATGGAATTATAGATCCCCTTGATTTTTCAGATTTTAAAATTTGCAAAAATTGCATAAAGGGAAAACAAGCAAACATAAGGAGATCTCGTGCTAATAGGGCTACATACATCATATAAATGATACATACAGATATTTGTGGGCCATTTCCTACGGTTTCATGGAACGATCAATAATATTTTATCACATTCATAGACGATTTTTCACGTTATGGCTACCTTGATCTCATCCATGAAAAGTTCCAATCTCTGGACGTGTTCAAGTCATTCAAGGCTGAAGTTGAAAATCAACTCAGCAAAAAGGATTAAAAGCGTTAGATCTGATCATGGTGGTGAATAATACGGTAGGTATGACGGTTCAGGTGAACAACGCCCAGGACCATTTGCTAAATTCCTAGAGGAGTGAGGTATCGTCCCGCAGTACACCATGCCAGGTTCTCCAAGCATGAATGGTGTTGCTGAAAGGCGAAACAGAACGCTTAAAGACATGGTAAGGAGTATGATCAGTTACTCTAACTTACCAGATTTACTCTGGGGTTAAGCATTAAAGACTGCAGTGTATATCCTTAACAGAGTACCAACTAAAGCAACTGCTAAAACTCCTTTTGAACTTTGGGCAGGCAAGAAACCTAGTCTGAAGCACCTTCATATTTGGGGATGTCCAGCTGAAGCGAGGCCTTATAGGCCACATGAAAAGAAACTGGATTCCAGAACAGTTAGTTGCTATTTTGTTGGATACTCTGAAAGATCTAGGAGTTACAAATTTTATGATCCTACTACCAAAATAATTTTTGAGACTAGAAATGCCCGGTTCTTTGAGGATGTTGAGTTTGCCGAGGGGGATAAGATTAAGGATTTTGGTTTTGAAGAGGAATATGTTGATATTCCCACAGCTGTTATTAACATTGATCAGGATCCAATTCCTGACATTGCTCAAGAAGCAGATCCTAATCAAAACAATATCCAAGAATCTCCCATTCTAGAAGAACAAACTCTACCACCTCCAGATCCTATGACATTAAGGAGATCCACTAGAGAAATAAGAAGTGCTGTGCCAGATGATTACATTGTATATTTCCAAGAACATGAGTTTGACATTGGTGCGGTGGAAGATGATCTGATCACCTTCCGTCAAGCCATGGAAAGTTTTAAATCTCAAGAGTGGATTGATGCCATGAATGAGGAGATAAAGTCCATGAAGGACAATGACGTTTGGGATATTGTCCCATTACCTAAAGGTAAAATAAAAAAACCCATTGGTTGCAAATGGATATTTAAAACCAAGAGGGGTTCGAAAGGTTATGTAGAGAGATACAAAGCTCGTCTTGTCGCTAAAGGCTTTACACATAAAAAGGCATCGATTATAAAGAGACTTTCTCTCCGGTTTCATCGAAAGAATCTTTTAGGATAATAATGGCACTTGTGGCGCACTTTGACCTTGAGCTTTATCAGATGGATGTTAAGACTCCGTTTCTCAATGGTGACATTGATGAAACAATATATATGGTGCAACCAGAAAACTTTGTGTCGGGAGATGCAAAGAAAACAGTTTGCAAATTAAAGAAATCCATTTATGGGCTTAAGCAAGCTTCTCGTCAATGGTATTACAAGTTTCATCAAGTTGTCATCTCGTTTGGTTTTGAGATGAATCTGTTTGATGATTGTATATACCACAAGTTCAGTGGGAGTAAGTATATTTACTTGGTTTTATATGTTGATGACATTTTGCTTGCCACCAACGATATAGGTAAGTTTCACAAAACCAAGAGATTTCTTTCAAAGAAAATTGAGATAAAAGATCTTGGTAATGCTTCTTTTGTGTTGGGTATACAAATACACCGAGATTGCTCTCGAAGTACACTTAGTTTATCACAAAAGAGCTATAACGAGAAAGTTCTTAAAAGATTTGGCATGCATGATTGTAAACCAGGTGACACCCCTGTAGATAAAGGAGATAAATTTAGTCTCAGTCAATGTCCCAAGAATGATTTTGAGATTCGGGAGATGCAAAAGATTCCTTATGCGTCAGCAGTAGGAAGTCTTATGTATGCTCAAGTATGTACGCGTCCGGATATTGCGTACATTGTTGGCATGTTGGGAAGATACTTAAGTAATCCTGGAAAGGATCATTGGATAGAAGCCAAGCGAGTCATGAGCTATTTATAGAGAATAAAAGACTACATGCTCACCTATCAGAAGTCAGAACAGTTAGAGATCATCGAATATTCTGACTCTGATTTTACTGGATGCCAAGATGGCATGAAATCTACTTCAGGTTATATTTACTTATTTTCTGGAGGTGTTGTATCGTGGAAGAGTGTTAAGCAGTCTATTATAGCTTCTTCCACCATGGCAGCTGAGTTTGTAGCTTGTTATGAGGCGTCCCATCAAGGAATATGGTTACAAAATTTTATCACGGGGCTGCATATTGTGGATGGCATTGAAAGACCACTTAAGTTATTTTGTGACAATAAATCAGTAGTACTGTATTTCAACAACAACAGGAGTTCTACGAAGTCAAAGTTTATTGACATTAAGTTCCTAGTTGTAAAAGAAAGAGTTCAGAGTGGACTTATATCTATAGAGCACATTGGAACAAACTCCAAGATTGCGGATCCACTGACTAAGGGATTACCACCCAAGGTCTTTCATGAGAACACTGCTCATATGGGTGTAATTTCTTTTTAGGATATGTCAGTTTAGTGGGAGTTTGTATTTTATATGCCTTCATAGACATATTTGATTTAATGGATATTGTATGGTTATTTACTGCAGTAAAGTATTAAGTTTATATTCACTCTGACTTTATATGGTTTGATCTCACTACGGTTTAAGGAGGATAAGTTGGAAATAGGCATGTTAAGATCACATTGCATGAAATTTTCATGCTACACATCCACACTTGATCTTTGTCATTAGTTGCATTGATATATGTGATCATTGATGGGTCTACTTACGAAATATGTAATGACGATTGCTTTGATTCTATATTGGTGCAATTAATGGACAAGATTGTTAAGATACATAAAGTTTTGATAGCTAAAACTCATGAGCTCATAAAGTATAATTCAAATTTATAAAGTTACATATATATATAGCCCAAGTGGGAGATTTTTAGAGTAAAATTTAATATATGGGCTTATATATAAAATAAATATGAATTATAGGCTATCAAATAAAAGTAGGCCAATTAAAGTGATTAATTTAAGTTTTGGGGCCTTACTAATGTATTATTAAAGTGTGGGTTTTATTGTGTAGAGACAAGCGTAATTTCTATTTTATGATGCGTTAAAATAGAAATATACGAAATATGAAAAGACACAATTGTGTTATAAATAGGGGTCATGGTCCCCAGATCACACAACACCAATCTTCTGATTCCCATTGTCAGAGAGAAATTTAGAGAGGAAATAAAAGTGTTGATCTGGAAGAGCATAAGACCTCAGACTCAGATATTTTAACTTTCTGTCATGGATTCAGGTACGCTTTCGCAAAATCAATATGTATATTTCTTGATAATTCAATATGAATGTTCCTGTTTGTGTGATAGTTTTCACAAAATAGAAATTAATCCATCAACAAAATCAAAACTAAAATGGAAAAATCTTATTTCCATAATTAAGAGAACACATATGCTCAAAAAATCTTATTTCTATAATGTAAGAAAAAATGTATGCTATCACCCGATTTTTAATCCAAATATTTGGATATTAACTTTACAAACCAATTTTTGCATATTTAAAAATGTGTATTTATGCTTTTGATCAAGAACAAAATTTGGGTCTGCACATACTAGTAGGCTCTAATGTCTTTATGGATTCTCTGCTTTCTTTTTCCCTAACTAGTGGAGTCACTCTGAAGTGGTTGTTATGGACTACGTAGAAAAGTTAGATGAGATGGAAAAGTATAACTAACCCATATTGATTTATGAATATCTAATTATCTCTCTTGACACAAACCACATCATTCCATAAAGGTGTTATGATTGTGCTATTAGTTTGTTGGTAAGCATAATAATATATATTAATTTGTGAGAATTCTACAAACTAATAACAAACTGCTAGATTTAGTCTCTTGAATATGATATAGGTATTGTGAGAAAACAAGGGTAGTACAACCATAGAGCTTGACATTGTACCCAAGTTTCATGTAGTGGAATCTCTCTAAATTGAGTGTTGAACTAGATGATACCACTCTTCTATTGGGAAATGTCGAATTCCAGGAAATTACACTAAATATAGGTTTATTGGGTAATATATAAAGGGTATAGTTATTCACACTCCAAAAAATCTTCTAACACTCCACTTTTTTTTTTCAAATAAAAGTTAAGGACTCTTATACCCTTATGATTAATTCTTTCCATTTTTCTCACTCACAAAAAGATATAAACCTCTTTTTTACCCCAAAAATTATATACATAATTTTAAAAAATGAACTATAAAAAAAATAAGGACTATAAAAAATATTATATAATTTAAAAAATGAACTATTAAAAAAAAAGAAAAACCCTCTTTTTTTACCCTGAAATCATTTTTTTAAACAAACAAGAACACGACTCAATTAAAAAGAGACACGACACATGACAAACAAATACAGTCTCTTGTTGACTTGACATGCTATTCAAACCCCGCTTCCCACCAAACCACCACCTTCTTCCTTGGTTCCTTTTGATAATCCTACTGAATTTCAGTCTCTTGTTGGGGCACTTCAATATTTAACGTTAACATGTCTTGATGTTACTCATGCCGTCAACACTATATGCCAATCTATGCATTCTCCATGTTTGCCAATTTTGTTCAAGTTAAACGTTTATTCCGTTACTTACGAGGTACATCCACCATTGGTATATGTCTGCTCTTTCAATCCTATTTGAGTTTATATGGATATTCTGATGCTGATTGGGTGGGGTGTCTTCTTACTTATCATTCCGCTTCTGGCTTTTGTATGTTTTTAGGTGTTAATTGTATCTCATGATCCTCCAAAAAGCAACCCATTGTTGCTCGCTCAAGTTGTGACGCTGAATATCATGCACTTACTGGTGCTACAACTGAACTCATGTGGCTTACGTATGTTCTTCATGATATTGGTATTTCCAGTGGCGGATCTAGAAATGTGAGTAAGAGGGGGCCAACAATGTACATATATTTTTGTAGGGGCCAAAACTATAAGAATATAATTTTTTTTTCTAAAATTTTAAAACTATAGGGTTAAAATTTGAAATTCTTTGAAGTTTGGGGGACCAAGGCCACCCCTTGCCCCCCCCTTATCCGCCTCTAGGTATTTCCCTTCCTCAAGCTCCAAATCTCTTTTGTGATTATTTAAGTGCCTTTTATATGACGGATAATCCAGTGTTTCATGCTCGCACTAAGCACGTTGAATTGGATTGTCATTTTGTTCTTGAAAAAGTTGTTCAAGGACATGTTATTACACTTTTTGTGGCCTCATCTCAATAGCTTGCCGATATTTTCACAAAACCCTTATGCACTCCCTCTTTTCAGTCCCTTCGCTACAATCTTGGTGTCTCCTCTGGTCCCCACCTTCACTTGAGGGGGTGTATTAAGGAAAACTTACCTACTGCTCCGAATTCTACAACAATTACTACTATGGATTCTAAAACAGTTGCAAGGTCTTTCTGATGTGGCATTGGACTTATTCAAATGGAGCACATCTGTTATTTGTTATTTACGCATGTTTCTAATATTTTGTTACTGATATTTCTGTTGCAAGTATCTCTCCTTCAATGTTGGAGAATACTTGGGCGTATTTGTTCCTCATTTCTAGGAGTTCATTTATTTTGTAAACAGTGTATTTAACTCAGTGTTGTGCACTGTAGTTTCCTCAATGAAAAGTATTCCAGTTTACTTTTTCATCAATTTATTTCTTTCTCTTTAATATATATATATATATATATATATATATATATATATATATATATATATATATAGGGTATAGTTATTCACACTCCAAAAATTTTAACACTCCATTTTATTTTCAAATAAAAGTTAAAGAGTCTTATAACCTTAAGATTAATTCTTTCCATTTTTTTCACTCACAAAAAGATATAAGGATCCGTTTGATTCACAAATTTGCCATGGCAAATGTCATAGGCAAATATGAAATTTGCCCACTTTTTGGTCTGTTTGATAACAAAATTTGCCTACAATCCATTTGCCTATGTACAACACCTTTAATGCATGAAAACTGGGCAAATTTTGCTTTGCTATTTGGGAAAGAATTATTTGTCAAACAATTTGCCACTTCTTACAAGTGCTTTTTTTATATTTTTATGCTAAAATATTTCAAACTCTATTTTACAAACTGTTTTATAAAAAATGTTTTTAAATTGTTTTAAAAAATGTTTTAAAACTCTTAAAAAACTGTTTTAAAAACAATTTAAAGACTGTTTAAATAAATATTTTTTACAACCGTTTTATTAAAAAAATCTGTTTTAAAACTGTTTAAAACACTATTTTAAAAGGTTTAAAAATTATTTTGAATAATTAAGAAAAATGTTTCGAATATTTTAAAAATTGTTTTATAAAAATGTTGTAAAAAAACAACTTTAAAAATTATTTTAAAAACTGTTTTAATAATGCTTTATAAAAACTATTTTTCAAATGTTTAAAAAAATTGTTTTAAAAACTGTTATAAATAAAAAAAAAACTGTTTTATAAAAAAATGTTACTAAAATGTTTTAAAACTATTAAAAAACTGTTTTATTTTTTTATTTTTATAAAACTGTTTTATTAAAAACTTGTTTTAAAACTAGTAAAAACACAATTTAAAAGGTTTAAAAAATATTTTGAATAATTTAAAAACTGTTTCGAATATTGTAAAAATTATTTAAAAAAACAGTTTTATCAAAAATAAAAAAAAAATTGTTTTAGAAATGTTTTAAAAATTGTTTAAAAACTTTTTATAAAATATTTATATAAACTAATTGGATGGACTTTAATTTCGCCTAATTATTGTTTGATAGCTTCGTGTGAAAAACTAGGTAAAATTTGTCATGGAAAATTTTACCCATGGAAAATTCTGTCATCTCCACTTTTGCCAACTTTTGAATCAAACGGACCCTAAACCTCTTTTTTACGCCAAAAATTATATACATAATTTTAAAAAATGAACTGTAAAAAAAAAGGACCGTAAAAAATATTATATAATTCAAAAAATGAACTATTAAAAAAAACAAAAACCTATTTTCCACCCCAAAATTATTATTTTTAAATAAACAAGAACACGGCTCAATTAAAAAGAGACACAACACGTGACAAAAAAAAATTCTCCCCCTAAAAGGAGCACCACCCAAATAAAAACAATACGACGCAAAATCTTTTTTTTTACCGAACACAAAAATGATCAACAAAAAATGTTGTCCGACATGAAATCTAATTTTTATTTGGCTAATACAAATGCAACACAAATAATAGTGACACGAAACAATTCGACATGCCACCTACTTTAAAAAAAATAAGACACGAACACGACCTAGTTAAAACGCGACATGCCATAAAATGGAATAGATAGTTCTTGAATTTTAAACCAAACAAAATGTCAATATTTTATTTTATCTAACACGAACACAGTCGAATTAAAATACAACACGATAAGATATGGATTCTCATTTGTTTACCTAACACGATCCAAATAAATGTGACAATATATTAAATCTTATTTTTTAATCTAATAAGAACATGATTTAATTTTTGTTTATCAAAAGTTTTTTATCCCCCAAAAAATTTTTTTTTTAATAAAATTGCATTTTATTAATACTGTTTGTAATAAAAATTATTTTTATTAAAACGATTTTTTATTAAAAAAGCGAAACAGTTTAAAAGGGTTTAAACTGTTTTAAAACTGTTTTGCATTTTTAATAAAAACAATTTAAAACTATAAACAGTTTTAAAAAAATACAATTTAAAACTGCTTTAAAATAAATCAATTTTAATACTGTTTTACATTTTGAATAAAAATAATTTAAAACTGTAAACAGATTAAAAAATACAATTTAAAATTGTTTTAAAAAAAATACAATTTTAAAACTGTTTTACATTTTCAATAAAAACAGTTTTTAAATTGTTTAATAAAATACCGTTTTAAGACTGTTTTACATTTTTAATAAAACATTTTTCTTCGTAAAAGGCTATCATTTAATTAAAACTGCTTTTTATTAAAATTGTATTTTATTAAAATCATTTTTTTAAATAAAAGACTGTTTTTTTATTTATTAAAACTGTATTTTATTTAAACTATTTTATAATTATTAAAAAAAATAGATTTAAGGGACTACATTGGCCAAAACAGTTTTGAAATGTTTTTTAAACAGTTATGAAAAGTAAAAAAAATTAAAACGGATTTTTATTTAAAATAGTTTTTTATAAAAAAAATATTTTTTTTATTAAAAATACACATTTTTAGTTATTTTTCAAATACATTTGTTTTAATTGGGGACAAAAAAGTAGAAATTTAAATTTTGTAAATTTAATATATATGGAGAGGTTCAAAAGTGGACCAAAAGAATGAGTTTTTTAATGGACATAACAAAAAACACTAATAACCCATTGATTTTAATTCCTATAGTTTAATTGGCCCGCGCCAGCGGCCCCCGAGAACGGAGACCCGACCTTCACCCCCACCCCCTACCCACCCACCCACACCTACCCCCTACCCCTACCCCCTCCTACCTTTTATTCTCTCTCCTCTCCTACATTCTCTCTCTCCTAAACCCATCAAAATCAAAATCCCGTACCCCGACACTGACAGTACCAACTATTTCCCTTAACCCGGCCCCTGTTTCCACCAAAAGTCAATGACCTCCACGAACCCGCCACTCCGGCGAAACCCATGTCTATCCAACTCCGCCTAGAAACCCCATACCCATGACCACTACTGTCTATATCTTAACTCGGGTAGAGCCCCAGTTTGATCCCACAACCAACAGTAAACCCACTACCAGTTATGGCAGCGGGACCTGCTATCTTCCACCGTCACCGCCAAATCGATTTCCCCTTCTCCAACTATGGCCCTCCCGGCTCCCCCTTTGCCTTACAGGAAACAAATGGTCCAACCCGTTTTGTTGCCCCAAATCGTGACCGGAGACATAACAGATTGGGAAAGACCGGCTATGGCAGCAGGTCGGGTTCTTTTATTTTCATCGAAAATGGAGTAGCAGGTGGGGTGGTGGTAGGGTGTAGGGTGTAGGGTGTAGGAGGTGAAGGTGCGGTCTAGAGTGCCGCTGGCGCGGACCAATTAAACTATAGGAATTCAAATTAATGGGTTATTAGTGTTTTTCTTAAGTCCATTAAAAAGTCCATTCTTTTGGTCCACTTGTGATCCTCTCCCCATATATATATATATATATATACTAGGGTATGCCCGTGCCTGAAGGCACGACGACAATTTCCCAAAGTATCAATCGTGATTAAGTGATAAAAGTTTTGTATTATCGTATTAATTGTGGTCAATTTTCCTGAAGGCACGACAAATACTTTAGTTTATTATATAATAAAAAAATGTACGCTATTTTAAATTTTGTAGAAAGAAGTTTCTTTATTTATGAAACTGTCCACCTGTTTTAAGGACCAAATAAAACCAGACAACACTACTAAAAGTCCATCCGAAAGATCATATACAAAAATCGTCAATTAAATATTACATATGAACCAATCTCATATACAATACTTGTGAATAATCGATCTATCAACCCGCCCGTGGAAAGATTGTTATCTTCCTTTTAAACGCTTTTGTCCTATCCACATGTCTTCCCTTGAACCCCAACTCTTGCCATAAGCAAGTTGAATGGAATTTAGTGTTACTTATGGAATTTAGTGCAAGTTGAATGGAATTTAATTGCATAGTAAGAATTAGTATCCCCCATACAAATATAAACAGTTATAAGACCATAAGTAACACTAAATTCCATTCAACTTGCACTAACTTGAGAAAAGTTAAATATAAACATAGCAATAAATGTTTCACAGCTATAAAAGAAAAAAAAATATGTACTTACAATATAAGAAACTAAGTCTCAAGACACCCAATTGGGAATTATTCAAATCGCATAAATGGGTTAAAGCATGAGAGGAGTTATATTTTCACTATAAACATCTCTAATTGTAAACTGCTAAACCACATAGTAACAATAACACAAATTTGTAAACTAACATAACCATAAAAAAAGTTGAAAATTCTCCCTGAAGGCAGAGTAGTCCTTATAATATGCATCCATAAAACATAAAACATAGAAAAGTCACTACATAAATTCCTCTACTCAAATCTTGGATTTTACGGTACATTTATGACATGTCAAATACATTTGCTGAAACCTTCCCATCCACTTTGTAAGCGCCATCACTACCCTAAATGAGTAAAATATGAAAATCCTATTAAATAGAAAAACACATGAGAGAAATAGTAAGTAGGAAAATATCAATCACCATGTTTCCAGAAAAATAAAAGATGCAAAATAGAGAAGCTGATTAGAGAGTCATCTTACATTCGTTTCGATCAAGATCAGAGGTCAATGTAACCAAATCGAATGCTGAGAATAAGAGTACCTGCAAGAAAAAGACCAGTCATTACTTACACATAAACCCAAAATAATAACCAAGCCCCTCCTGATATATCACTCATTACTTGCACATATTCAACCCTGCTAGATAAGACCTGCTCGATCTAGAATAAAAGAGATCAACTATGTTTAAAGTCCAAGATTAAAAAAAAAGGAAATATAATTAGGTCATGCTCGATCCAAACCTGTTCAATTCATAATAACATCAGTTTTTCATGACTGATGGTAGTTTTATCACGGAAGAGACACAAAGGCCAGATTGCGATTGAGACTGAATTGGTAGTTGCTGTTCTTAAATTATGTTCAGTGATGATATACAATTGGCCCTGTAATGATATTATAAAAACCATCAAAAGTTTGAAGATGACTAAGTTTTAATCAGACCTGTAATGATATAAAATTGGCCCTACAACGAAAATGTGTATTTAGATCTAGAAAAAATTCCTATTATGTACAGCAGGAAAAAATGTCTATTATGTACAGAAGTGTACATGTAATGATATCAGAATAATCTCATGGCTAAAGACACAAAACTCTGCATTACTAAAGGCAAGACTGGATATCGGTGTCTTTGACACACGACTTTGAATTCGAAATAATACCATGGGTATTCGAACTATCCACACAAAATTAATTAACATTTTGTCCAACAAAAAACTCAGTATATTTCGATAAGATATGAATTCTCATTTGTTTACCTAACACGATCCAAATAAATGTGACAATATATTAAATCTTATTTTTTAATCTAATAAGAACATGATTTAATTTTTGTTTATCAAAAGTTTTTTATCCCCCAAAAAAATGTTTTTTTAATAAAATTGCATTTTATTAAAACTGTTTGTAATAAAAATTATTTTTATTAAAACGGTTTTTTATTAAAAAAGCAAAACAGTTTAAAAGGGTTTAAACTGTTTTAAAACTGTTTTGCATTTTTAATAAAAACAATTTAAAACTATAAACAGTTTTAAAAAAATACAATTTAAAACTTTTTTAAAATAAATCAATTTTAATACTGTTTTACATTTTGAATAAAAATAATTTAAAACTGTAAACAGATTAAAAAATACAATTTAAAATTGTTTTAAAAAAAATACAATTTTAAAACTGTTTTACATTTTCAATAAAAACAGTTTTTAAATTGTTTAATAAAATACCGTTTTAAGACTGTTTTACATTTTTAATAAAACATTTTTCTTCGTAAAAGGCTGTCATTTAATTAAAACTGCTTTTTATTAAAATTGTATTTTATTAAAATCGTTTTTTTAAATAAAAGACTGTTTTTTTATTTATTAAAACTGTATTTTATTTAAACTATTTTATAATTATTAAAAAAAATAGATTTAAGGGACTACATTGGCCAAAACAGTTTTGAAATGTTTTTTAAACAGTTATGAAAAGTAAAAAAAATTAAAACGGATTTTTATTTAAAATAGTTTTTTATAAAAAAAATATTTTTTTTATTAAAAATACACATTTTTAGTTATTTTTCAAATACATTTGTTTTAATTGGGAACAAAAAAGTAGAAATTTAAATTTTGTAAATTTAATATATATGGAGAGGTTCAAAAGTGGACCAAAAGAATGGGTTTTTTAATGGACATAACAAAAAACACTAATAAGCCATTGATTTTAATTCCTATAGTTTAATTGGTCCGCGCCAGCGGCCCCCGAGAACGGAGACCCGACCTTCACCCCCACCCCCTACCCACCCACCCACACCTACCCCCTACCCCTACCCCCTCCTACCTTTTATTCTCTCTCCTCTCCTACATTCTCTCTCTCCTAAACCCATCAAAATCAAAATCCCGTACCCCGACACTGACAGTACCAACTATTTCCCTTTAACCCGGCCCCTGTTTCCACCAAAAGTCAATGACCTCCACGAACCCGCCACTCCGGCGAAACCCATGTCTATCCAACTCCGCCTAGAAACCCCATACCCATGACCACTACTGTCTATATCTTAACTCGGGTAGAGCCCCAGTTTGATCCCACAACCAACAGTAAACCCACTACCAGTTATGGCAGCGGGACCTGCTATCTTCCACCGTCACCGCCAAATCGATTTCCCCTTCTCCAACTATGGCCCTCCCGGCTCCCCCTTTGCCTTACAGGAAACAAATGGTCCAACCCGTTTTGTTGCCCCAAATCGTGACCGGAGACATAACAGATTGGGAAAGACCGGCTATGGCAGCAGGTCGGGTTCTTTTATTTTCATCGAAAATGGAGTAGCAGGTGGGGTGGTGGTAGGGGGTAGGGTGTAGGGTGTAGGAGGTGAAGGTGCGGTCTAGAGTGCCGCTGGCGCGGACCAATTAAACTATAGGAATTCAAATTAATGGGTTATTAGTGTTTTTCTTAAGTCCATTAAAAAGTCCATTCTTTTGGTCCACTTGTGATCCTCTCCCCATATATATATATATATATACTAGGGTATGCCCGTGCCTGAAGGCACGACGACAATTTCCCAAAGTATCAATCGTGATTAAGTGATAAAAGTTTTGTATTATCGTATTAATTGTGGTCAATTTTCCTGAAGGCACGACAAATACTTTAGTTTATTATATAATAAAAAAATGTACGCTATTTTAAATTTTGTAGAAAGAAGTTTCTTTATTTATGAAACTGTCCACCTGTTTTAAGGACCAAATAAAACCAGACAACACTACTAAAAGTCCATCCGAAAGATCATATACAAAAATCGTCAATTAAATATTACATATGAACCAATCTCATATACAATACTTCTGAATAATCGATCTATCAACCCGCCCGTGGAAAGATTGTTATCTTCCTTTTAAACGCTTTTGTCCTATCCACATGTCTTCCCTTGAACCCCAACTCTTGCCATAAGCAAGTTGAATGGAATTTAGTGTTACTTATGGAATTTAGTGCAAGTTGAATGGAATTTAATTGCATAGTAAGAATTAGTATCCCCCATACAAATATAAACAGTTATAAGACCATAAGTAACACTAAATTCCATTCAACTTGCACTAACTTGAGAAAAGTTAAATATAAACATAGCAATAAATGTTTCACAGCTATAAAAGAAAAAAAAATATGTACTTACAATATAAGAAACTAAGTCTCAAGACACCCAATTGGGAATTATTCAAATCGCATAAATGGGTTAAAGCATGAGAGGAGTTATATTTTCACTATAAACATCTCTAATTGTAAACTGCTAAACCACATAGTAACAATAACACAAATTTGTAAACTAACATAACCATAAAAAAAGTTGAAAATTCTCCCTGAAGGTAGAGTAGTCCTTATAATATGCATCCATAAAACATAAAACATAGAAAAGTCACTACATAAATTCCTCTACTCAAATCTTGGATTTTACGGTACATTTATGACATGTCAAATACATTTGCTGAAACCTTCCCATCCACTTTGTAAGCGCCATCACTACCCTAAATGAGTAAAATATGAAAATCCTATTAAATAAAAAAACACATGAGAGAAATAGTAAGTAGGAAAATATCAATCACCATGTTTCCAGAAAAATAAAAGATGCAAAATAGAGAAGCTGATTAGAGAGTCATCTTACATTCGTTTCGATCAAGATCAGAGGTCAATGTAACCAAATCGAATGCTGAGAATAAGAGTACCTGCAAGAAAAAGACCAGTCATTACTTACACATAAACCCAAAATAATAACCAAGCCCCTCCTGATATATCACTCATTACTTGCACATATTCAACCCTGCTAGATAAGACCTGCTCGATCTAGAATAAAAGAGATCAACTATGTTTAAAGTCCAAGATTAAAAAAAAGGAAATATAATTAGGTCATGCTCGATCCAAACCTGTTCAATTCATAATAACATCAGTTTTTCATGACTGATGGTAGTTTTATCACGGAAGAGACACAAAGGCCAGATTGCGATTGAGACTGAATTGGTAGTTGCTGTTCTTAAATTATGTTCAGTGATGATATACAATTGGCCCTGTAATGATATTATAAAAACCATCAAAAGTTTGAAGATGACTAAGTTTTAATCAGACCTGTAATGATATAAAATTGGCCCTACAACGAAAATGTGTATTTAGATCTAGAAAAAATTCCTATTATGTACAGCAGGAAAAAATGTCTATTATGTACAGAAGTGTACATGTAATGATATCAGAATAATCTCATGGCTAAAGACACAAAACTCTGCATTACTAAAGGCAAGACTGGATATCGGTGTCTTTGACACACGACTTTGAATTCGAAATAATACCATGGGTATTCGAACTATCCACACAAAATTAATTAACATTTTGTCCAACAAAAAACTCAGTATATTTCGATAAGATATGAATTCTCATTTGTTTACCTAACACGATCCAAATAAATGTGACAATATATTAAATCTTATTTTTTAATCTAATAAGAACATGATTTAATTTTTGTTTATCAAAAGTTTTTTATCCCCCAAAAAAATGTTTTTTTAATAAAATTGCATTTTATTAAAACTGTTTGTAATAAAAATTATTTTTATTAAAACGGTTTTTTATTAAAAAAGCAAAACAGTTTAAAAGGGTTTAAACTGTTTTAAAACTGTTTTGCATTTTTAATAAAAACAATTTAAAACTATAAACAGTTTTAAAAAAATACAATTTAAAACTTTTTTAAAATAAATCAATTTTAATACTGTTTTACATTTTGAATAAAAATAATTTAAAACTGTAAACAGATTAAAAAATACAATTTAAAATTGTTTTAAAAAAAATACAATTTTAAAACTGTTTTACATTTTCAATAAAAACAGTTTTTAAATTGTTTAATAAAATACCGTTTTAAGACTGTTTTACATTTTTAATAAAACATTTTTCTTCGTAAAAGGCTGTCATTTAATTAAAACTGCTTTTTATTAAAATTGTATTTTATTAAAATCGTTTTTTTAAATAAAAGACTGTTTTTTTATTTATTAAAACTGTATTTTATTTAAACTATTTTATAATTATTAAAAAAAATAGATTTAAGGGACTACATTGGCCAAAACAGTTTTGAAATGTTTTTTAAACAGTTATGAAAAGTAAAAAAAATTAAAACGGATTTTTATTTAAAATAGTTTTTTATAAAAAAAATATTTTTTTTATTAAAAATACACATTTTTAGTTACTTTTCAAATACATTTGTTTTAATTGGGAACAAAAAAGTAGAAATTTAAATTTTGTAAATTTAATATATATGGAGAGGTTCAAAAGTGGACCAAAAGAATGGGTTTTTTAATGGACATAACAAAAAACACTAATAAGCCATTGATTTTAATTCCTATAGTTTAATTGGTCCGCGCCAGCGGCCCCCGAGAACGGAGACCCGACCTTCACCCCCACCCCCTACCCACCCACCCACACCTACCCCCTACCCCTACCCCCTCCTACCTTTTATTCTCTCTCCTCTCCTACATTCTCTCTCTCCTAAACCCATCAAAATCAAAATCCCGTACCCCGACACTGACAGTACCAACTATTTCCCTTTAACCCGGCCCCTGTTTCCACCAAAAGTCAATGACCTCCACGAACCCGCCACTCCGGCGAAACCCATGTCTATCCAACTCCGCCTAGAAACCCCATACCCATGACCACTACTGTCTATATCTTAACTCGGGTAGAGCCCCAGTTTGATCCCACAACCAACAGTAAACCCATTACCAGTTATGGCAGCGGGACCTGCTATCTTCCACCGTCACCGCCAAATCGATTTCCCCTTCTCCAACTATGGCCCTCCCGGCTCCCCCTTTGCCTTACAGGAAACAAATGGTCCAACCCGTTTTGTTGCCCCAAATCGTGACCGGAGACATAACAGATTGGGAAAGACCGGCTATGGCAGCAGGTCGGGTTCTTTTATTTTCATCGAAAATGGAGTAGCAGGTGGGGTGGTGGTAGGGGGTAGGGTGTAGGGTGTAGGAGGTGAAGGTGCGGTCTAGAGTGCCGCTGGCGCGGACCAATTAAACTATAGGAATTCAAATTAATGGGTTATTAGTGTTTTTCTTAAGTCCATTAAAAAGTCCATTCTTTTGGTCCACTTGTGATCCTCTCCCCATATATATATATATATATATACTAGGGTATGCCCGTGCCTGAAGGCACGACGACAATTTCCCAAAGTATCAATCGTGATTAAGTGATAAAAGTTTTGTATTATCGTATTAATTGTGGTCAATTTTCCTGAAGGCACGACAAATACTTTAGTTTATTATATAATAAAAAAATGTACGCTATTTTAAATTTTGTAGAAAGAAGTTTCTTTATTTATGAAACTGTCCACCTGTTTTAAGGACCAAATAAAACCAGACAACACTACTAAAAGTCCATCCGAAAGATCATATACAAAAATCGTCAATTAAATATTACATATGAACCAATCTCATATACAATACTAGTGAATAATCGATCTATCAACCCGCCCGTGGAAAGATTGTTATCTTCCTTTTAAACGCTTTTGTCCTATCCACATGTCTTCCCTTGAACCCCAACTCTTGCCATAAGCAAATTGAATGGAATTTAGTGTTACTTATGGAATTTAGTGCAAGTTGAATGGAATTTAATTGCATAGTAAGAATTAGTATCCCCCATACAAATATAAACAGTTATAAGACCATAAGTAACACTAAATTCCATTCAACTTGCACTAACTTGAGAAAAGTTAAATATAAACATAGCAATAAATGTTTCACAGCTATAAAAGAAAAAAAAATATGTACTTACAATATAAGAAACTAAGTCTCAAGACACCCAATTGGGAATTATTCAAATCGCATAAATGGGTTAAAGCATGAGAGGAGTTATATTTTCACTATAAACATCTCTAATTGTAAACTGCTAAACCACATAGTAACAATAACACAAATTTGTAAACTAACATAACCATAAAAAAAGTTGAAAATTCTCCCTGAAGGCAGAGTAGTCCTTATAATATGCATCCATAAAACATAAAACATAGAAAAGTCACTACATAAATTCCTCTACTCAAATCTTGGATTTTACGGTACATTTATGACATGTCAAATACATTTGCTGAAACCTTCCCATCCACTTTGTAAGCGCCATCACTACCCTAAATGAGTAAAATATGAAAATCCTATTAAATAAAAAAACACATGAGAGAAATAGTAAGTAGGAAAATATCAATCACCATGTTTCCAGAAAAATAAAAGATGCAAAATAGAGAAGCTGATTAGAGAGTCATCTTACATTCGTTTCGATCAAGATCAGAGGTCAATGTAACCAAATCGAATGCTGAGAATAAGAGTACCTGCAAGAAAAAGACCAGTCATTACTTACACATAAACCCAAAATAATAACCAAGCCCCTCCTGATATATCACTCATTACTTGCACATATTCAACCCTGCTAGATAAGACCTGCTCGATCTAGAATAAAAGAGATCAACTATGTTTAAAGTCCAAGATTAAAAAAAAGGAAATATAATTAGGTCATGCTCGATCCAAACCTGTTCAATTCATAATAACATCAGTTTTTCATGACTGATGGTAGTTTTATCACGGAAGAGACACAAAGGCCAGATTGCGATTGAGACTGAATTGGTAGTTGCTGTTCTTAAATTATGTTCAGTGATGATATACAATTGGCCCTGTAGTGATATTATAAAAACCATCAAAAGTTTGAAGATGACTAAGTTTTAATCAGACCTGTAATGATATAAAATTGGCCCTACAACGAAAATGTGTATTTAGATCTAGAAAAAATTCCTATTATGTACAGCAGGAAAAAATGTCTATTATGTACAGAAGTGTACATGTAATGATATCAGAATAATCTCATGGCTAAAGACACAAAACTCTGCATTACTAAAGGCAAGACTGGATATCGGTGTCTTTGACACACGACTTTGAATTCGAAATAATACCATGGGTATTCGAACTATCCACACAAAATTAATTAACATTTTGTCCAACAAAAAACTCAGTATATTTCGATAAGATATGAATTCTCATTTGTTTACCTAACACGATCCAAATAAATGTGACAATATATTAAATCTTATTTTTTAATCTAATAAGAACATGATTTAATTTTTGTTTATCAAAAGTTTTTTATCCCCCAAAAAAATGTTTTTTTAATAAAATTGCATTTTATTAAAACTGTTTGTAATAAAAATTATTTTTATTAAAACGGTTTTTTATTAAAAAAGCAAAACAGTTTAAAAGGGTTTAAACTGTTTTAAAACTGTTTTGCATTTTTAATAAAAACAATTTAAAACTATAAACAGTTTTAAAAAAATACAATTTAAAACTGTTTTAAAATAAATCAATTTTAATACTGTTTTACATTTTGAATAAAAATAATTTAAAACTGTAAACAGATTAAAAAATACAATTTAAAATTGTTTTAAAAAAAATACAATTTTAAAACTGTTTTACATTTTCAATAAAAACAGTTTTTAAATTGTTTAATAAAATACCGTTTTAAGACTGTTTTACATTTTTAATAAAACATTTTTCTTCGTAAAAGGCTGTCATTTAATTAAAACTGCTTTTTATTAAAATTGTATTTTATTAAAATCGTTTTTTTAAATAAAAGACTGTTTTTTTATTTATTAAAACTGTATTTTATTTAAACTATTTTATAATTATTAAAAAAAATAGATTTAAGGGACTACATTGGCCAAAACAGTTTTGAAATGTTTTTTAAACAGTTATGAAAAGTAAAAAAAATTAAAACGGATTTTTATTTAAAATAGTTTTTTATAAAAAAAATATTTTTTTTATTAAAAATACACATTTTTAGTTACTTTTCAAATACATTTGTTTTAATTGGGAACAAAAAAGTAGAAATTTAAATTTTGTAAATTTAATATATATGGAGAGGTTCAAAAGTGGACCAAAAGAATGGGTTTTTTAATGGACATAACAAAAAACACTAATAAGCCATTGATTTTAATTCCTATAGTTTAATTGGTCCGCGCCAGCGGCCCCCGAGAACGGAGACCCGACCTTCACCCCCACCCCCTACCCACCCACCCACACCTACCCCCTACCCCTACCCCCTCCTACCTTTTATTCTCTCTCCTCTCCTACATTCTCTCTCTCCTAAACCCATCAAAATCAAAATCCCGTACCCCGACACTGACAGTACCAACTATTTCCCTTTAACCCGGCCCCTGTTTCCACCAAAAGTCAATGACCTCCACGAACCCGCCACTCCGGCGAAACCCATGTCTATCCAACTCCGCCTAGAAACCCCATACCCATGACCACTACTGTCTATATCTTAACTCGGGTAGAGCCCCAGTTTGATCCCACAACCAACAGTAAACCCATTACCAGTTATGGCAGCGGGACCTGCTATCTTCCACCGTCACCGCCAAATCGATTTCCCCTTCTCCAACTATGGCCCTCCCGGCTCCCCCTTTGCCTTACAGGAAACAAATGGTCCAACCCGTTTTGTTGCCCCAAATCGTGACCGGAGACATAACAGATTGGGAAAGACCGGCTATGGCAGCAGGTCGGGTTCTTTTATTTTCATCGAAAATGGAGTAGCAGGTGGGGTGGTGGTAGGGGGTAGGGTGTAGGGTGTAGGAGGTGAAGGTGCGGTCTAGAGTGCCGCTGGCGCGGACCAATTAAACTATAGGAATTCAAATTAATGGGTTATTAGTGTTTTTCTTAAGTCCATTAAAAAGTCCATTCTTTTGGTCCACTCGTGATCCTCTCCCCATATATATATATATATATATATATATATACTAGGGTATGCCCGTGCCTGAAGGCACGACGACAATTTCCCAAAGTATCAATCGTGATTAAGTGATAAAAGTTTTGTATTATCGTATTAATTGTGGTCAATTTTCCTGAAGGCACGACAAATACTTTAGTTTATTATATAATAAAAAAATGTACGCTATTTTAAATTTTGTAGAAAGAAGTTTCTTTATTTATGAAACTGTCCACCTGTTTTAAGGACCAAATAAAACCAGACAACACTACTAAAAGTCCATCCGAAAGATCATATACAAAAATCGTCAATTAAATATTACATATGAACCAATCTCATATACAATACTTGTGAATAATCGATCTATCAACCCGCCCGTGGAAAGATTGTTATCTTCCTTTTAAACGCTTTTGTCCTATCCACATGTCTTCCCTTGAACCTCAACTCTTGCCATAAGCAAGTTGAATGGAATTTAGTGTTACTTATGGAATTTAGTGCAAGTTGAATGGAATTTAATTGCATAGTAAGAATTAGTATCCCCCATACAAATATAAACAGTTATAAGACCATAAGTAACACTAAATTCCATTCAACTTGCACTAACTTGAGAAAAGTTAAATATAAACATAGCAATAAATGTTTCACAGCTATAAAAGAAAAAAAAATATGTACTTACAATATAAGAAACTAAGTCTCAAGACACCCAATTGGGAATTATTCAAATCGCATAAATGGGTTAAAGCATGAGAGGAGTTATATTTTCACTATAAACATCTCTAATTGTAAACTGCTAAACCACATAGTAACAATAACACAAATTTGTAAACTAACATAACCATAAAAAAAGTTGAAAATTCTCCCTGAAGGCAGAGTAGTCCTTATAATATGCATCCATAAAACATAAAACATAGAAAAGTCACTACATAAATTCCTCTACTCAAATCTTGGATTTTACGGTACATTTATGACATGTCAAATACATTTGTTGAAACCTTCCCATCCACTTTGTAAGCGCCATCACTACCCTAAATGAGTAAAATATGAAAATCCTATTAAATAAAAAAACACATGAGAGAAATAGTAAGTAGGAAAATATCAATCACCATGTTTCCAGAAAAATAAAAGATGCAAAATAGAGAAGCTGATTAGAGAGTCATCTTACATTCGTTTCGATCAAGATCAGAGGTCAATGTAACCAAATCGAATGCTGAGAATAAGAGTACCTGCAAGAAAAAGACCAGTCATTACTTACACATAAACCCAAAATAATAACCAAGCCCCTCCTGATATATCACTCATTACTTGCACATATTCAACCCTGCTAGATAAGACCTGCTCGATCTAGAATAAAAGAGATCAACTATGTTTAAAGTCCAAGATTAAAAAAAAGGAAATATAATTAGGTCATGCTCGATCCAAACCTGTTCAATTCATAATAACATCAGTTTTTCATGACTGGTGGTAGTTTTATCACGGAAGAGACACAAAGGCCAGATTGCGATTGAGACTGAATTGGTAGTTGCTGTTCTTAAATTATGTTCAGTGATGATATACAATTGGCACTGTAATGATATTATAAAAACCATCAAAAGTTTGAAGATGACTAAGTTTTAATCAGACCTGTAATGATATAAAATTGGCCCTACAACGAAAATGTGTATTTAGATCTAGAAAAAATTCCTATTATGTACAGCAGGAAAAAATGTCTATTATGTACAGAAGTGTACATGTAATGATATCAGAATAATCTCATGGCTAAAGACACAAAACTCTGCATTACTAAAGGCAAGACTGGATATCGGTGTCTTTGACACACGACTTTGAATTCGAAATAATACCATGGGTATTCGAACTATCCACACAAAATTAATTAACATTTTGTCCAACAAAAAACTCAGTATATTTCGATAAGATATGAATTCTCATTTGTTTACCTAACACGATCCAAATAAATGTGACAATATATTAAATCTTATTTTTTAATCTAATAAGAACATGATTTAATTTTTGTTTATCAAAAGTTTTTTATCCCCCAAAAAAATGTTTTTTTAATAAAATTGCATTTTATTAAAACTGTTTGTAATAAAAATTATTTTTATTAAAACGGTTTTTTATTAAAAAAGCAAAACAGTTTAAAAAGGTTTAAACTGTTTTAAAACTGTTTTGCATTTTTAATAAAAACAATTTAAAACTATAAACAGTTTTAAAAAAATACAATTTAAAACTGTTTTAAAATAAATCAATTTTAATACTGTTTTACATTTTGAATAAAAATAATTTAAAACTGTAAACAGATTAAAAAATACAATTTAAAATTGTTTTTAAAAAAATACAATTTTAAAACTGTTTTACATTTTCAATAAAAACAGTTTTTAAATTGTTTAATAAAATACCGTTTTAAGACTGTTTTACATTTTTAATAAAACATTGTTCTTCGTAAAAGGCTGTCATTTAATTAAAACTGCTTTTTATTAAAATTGTATTTTATTAAAATCGTTTTTTTAAATAAAAGACTGTTTTTTTATTTATTTAAACTGTATTTTATTTAAACTATTTTATAATTATTAAAAAAAATAGATTTAAGGGACTACATTGGCCAAAACAGTTTTGAAATGTTTTTTAAACAGTTATGAAAAGTAAAAAAAATTAAAACGGATTTTTATTTAAAATAGTTTTTTATAAAAAAAATATTTTTTTTATTAAAAATACACATTTTTAGTTATTTTTCAAATACATTTGTTTTAATTGGGGACAAAAAAGTAGAAATTTAAATTTTGTAAATTTAATATATATGGAGAGGTTCAAAAGTGGACCAAAAGAATGGGTTTTTTAATGGACATAACAAAAAACACTAATAAGCCATTGATTTTAATTCCTATAGTTTAATTGGTCCGCGCCAGCGGCCCCCGAGAACGGAGACCCGACCTTCACCCCCACCCCCTACCCACCCACCCACACCTACCCCCTACCCCTACCCCCTCCTACCTTTTATTCTCTCTCCTCTCCTACATTCTCTCTCTCCTAAACCCATCAAAATCAAAATCCCGTACCCCGACACTGACAGTACCAACTATTTCCCTTTAACCCGGCCCCTGTTTCCACCAAAAGTCAATGACCTCCACGAACCCGCCACTCCGGCGAAACCCATGTCTATCCAACTCCGCCTAGAAACCCCATACCCATGACCACTACTGTCTATATCTTAACTCGGGTAGAGCCCCAGTTTGATCCCACAACCAACAGTAAACCCACTACCAGTTATGGCAGCGGGACCTGCTATCTTCCACCGTCACCGCCAAATCGATTTCCCCTTCTCCAACTATGGCCCTCCCGGTTCCCCCTTTGCCTTACAGGAAACAAATGCTCCAACCCGTTTTGTTGCCCCAAATCGTGACCGGAGACATAACAGATTGGGAAAGACCGGCTATGGCAGCAGGTCGGGTTCTTTTATTTTCATCGAAAATGGAGTAGCAGGTGGGGTGGTGGTAGGGGGTAGGGTGTAGGGTGTAGGAGGTGAAGGTGCGGTCTAGAGTGCCGCTGGCGCGGACCAATTAAACTATAGGAATTCAAATTAATGGGTTATTAGTGTTTTTCTTAAGTCCATTAAAAAGTCCATTCTTTTGGTCCACTTGTGATCCTCTCCCCATATATATATATATATATATATATATATATATATATATATATATATATATATACTAGGGTATGCCCGTGCCTGAAGGCACGACGACAATTTCCCAAAGTATCAATCGTGATTAAGTGATAAAAGTTTTGTATTATCGTATTAATTGTGGTCAATTTTCCTGAAGGCACGACAAATACTTTAGTTTATTATATAATAAAAAAATGTACGCTATTTTAAATTTTGTAGAAAGAAGTTTCTTTATTTATGAAACTGTCCACCTGTTTTAAGGACCAAATAAAACCAGACAACACTATTAAAAGTCCATCCGAAAGATCATATACAAAAATCGTCAATTAAATATTACATATGAACCAATCTCATATACAATACTTGTGAATAATCGATCTATCAACCCGCCCGTGGAAAGATTGTTATCTTCCTTTTAAACACTTTTGTCCTATCCACATGTCTTCCCTTGAACCCCAACTCTTGCCATAAGCAAGTTGAATGGAATCTAGTGTTACTTATGGAATTTAGTGCAAGTTGAATGGAATTTAATTGCATAGTAAGAATTAGTATCCCCCATACAAATATAAACAGTTATAAGACCATAAGTAACACTAAATTCCATTCAACTTGCACTAACTTGAGAAAAGTTAAATATAAACATAGCAATAAATGTTTCACAGCTATAAAAGAAAAAAAAATATGTACTTACAATATAAGAAACTAAGTCTCAAGACACCCAATTGGGAATTATTCAAATCGCATAAATGGGTTAAAGAATGAGAGGAGTTATATTTTCACTATAAACATCTCTAATTGTAAACTGCTAAACCACATAGTAACAATAACACAAATTTGTAAACTAACATAACCATAAAAAAAGTTGAAAATTCTCCCTGAAGGCAGAGTAGTCCTTATAATATGCATCCATAAAACATAAAACATAGAAAAGTCACTACATAAATTCCTCTACTCAAATCTTGGATTTTACGGTACATTTATGACATGTCAAATACATTTGCTGAAACCTTCCCATCCACTTTGTAAGCGCCATCACTACCCTAAATGAGTAAAATATGAAAATCCTATTAAATAAAAAAACACATGAGAGAAATAGTAAGTAGGAAAATATCAATCACCATGTTTCCAGAAAAATAAAAGATGCAAAATAGAGAAGCTGATTAGAGAGTCATCTTACATTCGTTTCGATCAAGATCAGAGGTAAATGTAACCAAATCGAATGCTGATGAATAAGAGTACCTGCAAGAAAAAGACCAGTCATTACTTACACATAAACCCAAAATAATAACCAAGCCCCTCCTGATATATCACTCATTACTTGCACATATTCAACCCTGCTAGATAAGACCTGCTCGATCTAGAATAAAAGAGATCAAATATGTTTAAAGTCCAAGATTAAAAAAAAAGGAAATATAATTAGGTCATGCTCGATCCAAACCTGTTCAATTCATAATAACATCAGTTTTTCATGACTGATGGTAGTTTTATCACGGAAGAGACACAGAGGCCAGATTGCGATTGAGACTGAATTGGTAGTTGCTGTTCTTAAATTATGTTCAGTGATGATATACAATTGGCCCTGTAATGATATTATAAAAACCATCAAAACTTTGAAGATGACTAAGTTTTAATCAGACCTGTAATGATATAAAATTGGCCCTACAACGAAAATGTGTATTTAGATCTAGAAAAAATTCCTATTATGTACAGCAAGAAAAAATGTCTATTATGTACAGAAGTGTACATGTAATGATATCAGAATAATCTCATGGCTAAAGACACAAAACTCTGCATTACTAAAGGCAAGACTGGATATCGGTGTCTTTGACACACGACTTTGAATTCGAAATAATACCATGGGTATTCGAACTATCCACACAAAATTAATTAACATTTTGTCCAACAAAAAACTCAGTATATCCCATTGACCTGTAAATCATATAAATCTTGAAGCAACAATACAATTCAAGTCAATAAGACAACCACAAAAATGATATTATTAAATTTTTAGCTATCTAATCATATTTTCTATTACATTTTGAAGTTTAATGAGTCTCACCTACGTTAGCTACCATGCAAATTATTTGATCATATTCCATTAGGAAAAGGGTGCTCGTGTTGGTGTTGGGTAGGCTGGTTCAAATAGGGATCGCTCTATATATGCGATTGTGGGAGTGGTGGTCCATTTGAGGAAGCAGTTATCACTTGTAAAAGATTAACCCGTTCTTATTGTGATTGGTTAATATAATAATTTCTTCCCTTGCGCTTTCTATAGCCTGCAATGAAAAAGAGCGTAAGAATTAGTTAGTAGGCAAAAGATGCGATCCAATAATTCAGAACAAAAAATAAATTAACAAAGAATTAATTGGTTCACTCATTGCATTTTTAAAACACGAAGAAAACTTCGAATGCAGATCACTTTATGTATTCATGATGATAATAACTGGACCTACTTTTAACCATAAAACAAAAATGGATACAAAGTATTATGAAACATTTTATCACAAAAATTTAGAGAAAAGAATAACTGGACCTGCTTTTGACCATGTGTGGTTAAATAAATTCAAAATCAGAAACCCTGATTAGAATTAAAAAAGTGTTTAAATTTGTTCCTGTGCATCCGAAAAAGAGAGAAAAGGAAACGTTACCTTGAATTCAAGGGTCAAAGACCTAAAAATCAAACTCACAGACACGTCAGCAAGAAAACTTGGAGGATCAGATGCATCGATCTTAACTGGCACGTCAGCAATAGTGAGATTGGGTTTCTTTGGCTTTGTTTTATAGGTTCATACAGTCGCATTGCATTTGCATGTTTGCCCTGTACTCTAGCTAAAATGGCGTTGAAGAAACTGTTGGACTCGTACTCCAAGTGCCTCATCGATCAAGTTCAGCGATGGGGCGCTATGAAACATATTGGAATTAGCCTCCACTACGTGACGGAGTTCGGGTTTATAGCCACTCACATGGAGCTTCCTATTTGCATCCTCGGGAGAAGCTTCCTATTTACAGCCCTTACAACTTGTATAAAAAATATCCCTATCGAACATAGAAGAATCCCTTCCCTCTTATAATGCCAATACAGATTTTATAGAGGACATGACCTCAGCTATTATGGGGCTTTGATTTGATCGGTAATGCAAGCACTGATCTGCAATTTTAGCAAACACAATCGAAGAATTTTGTATGATTTACCACCTCAAACTCGGATCAGTAATCTCATGTATTGTTCCATTTTTTATACATTGTATGAGTTAAACACTGCCCAAGGTAGTTATGATTTAAATTCTATTGCTGTTAGCACGCGTGGCCCAAAAAAGTAGAGTTGATACTAAGTTTTGTTTGAAAATTCTATAGAAGTTATTGAATTTTGTTTGAAAATTTGTAAAGGTGACTCAAACAGGGAAATTACTTGATGGAGTGGAGAATTATAGAATGGAGAGTGGAGAAATATACCTGGGGATGGAACATTGCTTGCATATCGATCCAATACAGGCTTGTCAGGTTGGTTTGATGAAGTCAACTCTAATTGTATTTTGTCCCCTGCATTTTTATTTACCATACGGTATAGAAATTTGAAGAGTTTCGATTTACCTGAAGCCACTCGAGCCCTACCAAAGAAAAATTGCCTCACCATTTTTGTGAATTGTGATATCCTGACTGCCTTTCGAAGGGATATCCTGCTGCTTGAATGACAAAATGTAACAATCTTTTCAAGTTTTTTTCCATTATTCCCACCATTGCTAATATTCGTAACCTCACATTGTTCCACGGAATAATCATCTCTTTGTTGACATATGCTCCACCTACATTAAAAATCTACCTATCAAACATAGAAGAATCCCTTCCCTCTTGTAACGCCAATACAGATTCTATAGAGTCCACGAACTCAGCCATTGTGGGGATTTTCTTTGATCGGTTATGCAAGCACTGACCTGCAATTTTAGCAAACACAACTGAAGAATTTCGTAAGATTTGACACCTCAAACTCGGATCAGTAATCTCATGTACTGTTCCATTTTTGATACATTATCGGGCCCATCCAACAAAACCCATATGCTCCTCATAGAGTCTTAAATCCACTGGTGGTCTTCCACTTAAAACTTCAAGCAACACAACCCAAAAAGAGTAAACGTCGGATTTCCTCGTAAGTCTACGCCTCCCCACATTCTGGATCCAAATAACCGAATGTTCCTTTAAGAGTTACATTGAAGTTATGAGCAATAAGAAATAATGTAGTCTTTATTACATCAAAGAATATCTAGTCCCTGAACCATTAATCTAGCCTTTATTACATCAAGAGGGGTTGTTATAGCACCGGTGATTGCACCAGTAAAAGAACCAATTAAATCATTCTTGACATAATTCAAATACAAAGCTACACATATATGCAAAAATGGATGGCATAGTACACGAACAAAAGAAGCAGCCCCTAAAGACTACATGAGCCAACGCACTGAGGTTTTTTCACCCCCACCGCAAGTACCAATAGGGTATATAACCACTTCAGAAACAACAACAATGGTAGATCTAGCCACAGCACCCTTAAATAGAATTTGAAGAATATCAAATGGCACATCTTCATGTGCGCTGATCAATGCAACGTTTATTTTTATCAGGGGATTTGGGGATTAAGATGCCTTATGTTGTTGCGTTGACATTATTTGGATCATGTCCTGTTTCATGTGGGCCCACTCGAGAGGGTTTTTTGGGAGAAGTAGGGTCATCCAGGGTGGACGATGAAGACTTAAGCAATATCCAAACCTCACCAACATCCAAAGCTAATGAAATGCGTGAACAGAAAAATAAAAAATTTCAAACATATTCAAGGCATAATAGGAGCACAATATCTCAGGTAATTTGTATAAAAAAATAACCTCAATCCAAAAGCGAAAAATTTAGACCTGCTCGATCAGACCTGCTCTATTAGACATATTCAGACCTGATATATACGTCATTTTTTACGCATATTCAGACCTTCTCGATCCAGAAAAAAGGAGATCAAATATGTTTTAGGTCTAAGACAAAAAAAAGGAAATATCATGGGAACCTGCTCGATCTAGACCTGTCCAATTCAAAATTACACCAGTTTCTCCTCTCGATCCTTAGATGTTACGTGTAAGACCCCAACAAAAAGAAATGGTACCAGTTATTCAATTATTTCAGATCCGAAAATGAGAAATCACACAAATCAATATCAATAAAACTAACTTAAAATGAATACTAATCAAAACCAACTAAAACCTACTAAATGTAGTATGTTCTGTTTTCCTCTACTTTCTTAATTAAGCTTTAGCACCGATTAATCTTTAAATCAATTTTTATCACGCCCTATTCGGATTAAATAGTTCTTCATGACGAATTTGCATACAAAATTAAAATTCAAACATTATCTTAGGAATTTAACATTCTCCTATTTCAAATGACTTTGAACAGGTACAATTTCATATACAACTGTGACACATCGAAAGAAGTTGTGACATTTGGGGTAATGTGAAAAAAAAAACATATTGATGCCCTGCTCTAGTGGTGATGCTTTCTCCCAGAGCTCTATCCTGTTCAACTATATCATCTAGCTTATGTAAGAAATTATATATTACAAACCCAAAAACCATTATAAACTACAAATCCAACTATATCATCCATTCAATATTTCTCTACAAACAAAAACATCATTATAAATTACAAATTTGTTAACCAAAACTCTTGAAGGCAAAAGGAAGAAACCCATATGAGAAAGTGAGCAAATACCTGATGAACAACCTTGCACGCGTACAACTTCTTATAAAGGATAGAAATAAATCCGAGTAAATTAAAACACCATAAACTATCTAAAGTAAATAAAAAATAAAAAATCAGAAATCCACCGCACGACCACCATACATGTGATCCCATTAGGCCCTCAAACACCTATGAAAAGGTCATTTCCACCAAACTCCTCAACACCCACCCACAATACATTTATAATGCGGGCACTAAAGGAAGTGAAAGTTTCTTCAAAGAAAATTGGATAATAATAATTGACCAACTTACAATATCATTTGCACAAAGTAGTGTATCATTAGACCAATAAGAATTTAATATCATACTACACAAAATTGAAATCTTAAGTTCGAAATTCCACAATGAAGTCGCCTGGAGTTACACTAATAAGAAGTTAATTAGTATAAAGTGAGCTTAGCAAATGGAGAGAAACTAATGCATTCAAGTACATACCATGAAAATGAAGGTTTAAAACATCCATAAGAGAGTCTCACAACTCATTTAACATTTATCAAACGAAATTTCTTACCAAAAGTGGAGAGTTTAACATAGCTACAAACATATAAATAGTTTCTTACCAAAAGTGGAGAGTTTCTCAGAAATAGCAAAACAACATACATAGCCATTCCTTGATTGTTAGCCTAATTTCCATTCAACATATATAGACATTTGTGAGCGTAATGTGTTTTGATAATCTTTAATCAAAACGTAAGTACATACAACCCAATGACACAAGATACGAACCTAGTTTCATGAATCTATAATATAGTTAATGCTGACAAATAAGTATTATAAAGACAATCTAACAACTAAAAATAGAGAGAGAGAGAGTGAGAGAACAAAAATCAATAAAAATTAATAGAGCCTTATCCACCACCATCATTAGCTACCTCTGTATAGGAAAATTAGAAAACGAAACAAATACCCAAATTAGTGTTTAGTTCTATATAAAAAAGATTGGTTTCAAATATTCAAATTCATGTTTAACCTGAAGCAAAACAAAACCAAAATATGTCAATGAAAGTATAAATAAAGCAAACTAAAATAAATGACAAAATTAACACGTAAATGTGAACCCCATTTAATACCCTAAAATTTTTAATTCAAAACCCTAAACTTTTTAATTCAAAAAACAAAATCACTAACCAAGCAGGAACATGAACATTAAAATAACTTACCCGTCAAAACAAAGAGTGAAATGAAACATTCATTCAGAAACACCAAGAAATCGTGCATTCAGAAACACCACGCAATGTGTTTATAATTAAAATGAATACAAACTATGATTAAAATGATAGAAATCTAAATTAACACTCTTATTTGAAAGTTCCCATGGTGTATACCCATTACAGGATCAATATACCCGTTTCAAACTATTCTATTCCTCTTGCAAGATCAATATACCTGTTGCAAAGCCCCAAATCAACTATGTTAACTCAGAAAAACCCAAATCAAAATACCTCTTGCAAGTTATATATACCTGTTGCAAAAACCCCAAATCAAAACTAAATCAGAATTAAAAAAAAATCAACCAGATTTGTGATTAATTGTGTGTGCGTGTAAGAGGGTGAGTGCGAGAGGCGGAGGCAGATGTAGATGATGGAGGAAGGCGTATTTGTGTGTGTGAGTGTATATGAGAGTTTACCTTAGGGTGGCAAGCTTGGATGTGGGGGATGGTAATGGATCTCGAGGAAGGAAACATGAAGAGGGTTTTCGTTGGGAGAGAGAACAAAATCTGTGAGAGCTGAGAATGAGAGAAACGGGATAGGGTTTGTGAGAGAAGTAGAGAAGAATTGTTATTTTCACCAAAATACCCCCAATTTTGAATTAAATTATAAGTTTAGGAAGTAATAAAAGAGGGGGAACTAAAAATTTCAGGGGCAAAAAGGGTATTGCAGAACATAAGTTAATCTCAACCATCCATTTCTTGCCTAGGTGGCTTCGATCTGAACCGTGAAGTGTCTTCCAATCTTATGAATAGTAAAAACACCATTGCTCCTTATTATATATATATATATATATATATATATATATATATATATATATATATATATATATATATATATATATATATATATATATATAGCTTTTACATTATATCAATTTATTTAAAATTTTATGAATTTTAGTTTGTATCGTCTTCATTTAGATTATATGATTTTTAAAGGTATAATCATTATTAATAAAAAATATTTTTACATTTTAAAATTAATTATAAATCGTGTTTCAAAGTCAAGTCTTTTTAGCATCCCTCTAAATAAAAATAGATCACATATGATTAAATAATATTGTTATAATGTATACAAATTGTCCACCCATGATTAGAGGAGAGTATAACCACTAGTAGTCATTATGATTCAATTTAAATGAGTTAAGAATATCTTGTGCATTTTGTCTTTTTAGAATTTGAATGAGAAGCATATGTGTACATGTTGACTACTTCTTGTTGATAGTTTCTACATTCTTTAATGTTTGAGAAGAACTATGGACCATTATGAATTTCACATGTGAGTTTCTCTCTTTCTCTCCAATGAAATCATAAAGTTTAAAGCGAATCTTTGACCACTTTTGTTTTTTCAAAAGATAACAATGTGATCAAGTTTTTGTTTGTATTATTATTATTATAAAGGGGCATATACCAAATAGTTCCTCGAACATTTTTTTGTAGACTTTTAGTCAAAGTCATCAAAAAGGCCTTTACCATGTTGCTGGTGCAGACCTTTACAAGTAAGAGAATAAGGGCCCGTTTGGCAACCCAATTCCAAGGCTTGGAATTGAAATTGCATTTTCTTCTTCAGCGGTGTTAGTTTGTCCCGCATTTTCTTCTCCAGCGGTGTTAGTTTGTCTCTCCCTCATAAGAGACATCTGAAATTAAAATGATTTTTTATAAGTCTACCGGCTATACATAGCATCGTATATAAGTACTTAATCTATAACATGTAACAAAGAATGCAACAGTCCTAACAATAGGGATTTCTATCAAAGAACGCTACGCGAAAACATAATAAGTCGTACAGATCCTAAGGACACTAGAATCTGGCTCTGATACCACCCATGACACCCTGCCTAATTAAATACCAGGTGATCAGTCCGTTATTAATTAAATCCATAATATCCAGTTGGTTCAGATAATGCATCACTGTCAAAAATCATCAATTTTATTTAATTAAAACTAACCTCTTAATATTTAAAAAGGTTGATATCGAAATTTTATCTTGTTATTAACCATCATGAAGTAAGGAAATAATTAACTAATACTATTTATTCCAAAAACATAAGGAAAGAACTAGCTGAATTAAAATAAAGAACTGGAGTAAACACATCCAGTTAAAATCCCATATAATAATCCAAATCCATGAAATAAAAGTCTGCTAATAGAATAAAATATCTAAATCTCTGAATAAAAAATAGGAAGGGACGACATGTCCAACTGAAGTAAATAACTGATAGATAAAAAGAATAGACTATGAAGCGTCTAATAGCAATGTCATATAGCTTCCACAGCAGTTATAGCTCGAAAACTGAATGGAATCTCCTAAGCTTGGTGTCCCTGTGGCTGAGCACCTAAAATAAAGGAACAAGAAAAGAGTTTTGCAGAAAAATGGGTCAGAGCCCGTGTTGAAAAATTTTAATTATAGAAAGTGCATAAATTGGTTAATTAGCACAAATATTATTCATGTTAACTTAGCATACTCCCTTGAGATGCTCACCTCTCATCTAATGTGCACGCCAAACGAGCCTAACTACCCATACTAGTCATAATACCCTACCTTACGATACATAGTATAACCACTATGCTGGATAAAATATCTAAATAACCCGAAGAAAATATATTGATATTATTTAGGAATAGGTTTAAAGATCCTTTAACTCATTCTCATAACATTCTTAATTCTCAACTGGTGACCCAATAAGTATATCCTATAGTAAAGCGGCCACTATGAAATACAGAATAGGAACTCATCATACATATATAAAATCTCACATGTATACATATAAACATATATCAATACTGCACCCATGGTTAAGAAACCCCTGGTGCTAGGCATACTCGGCTATCTAGTCCCATTGCAATGCTCATGCATGAAGGATAATAGGTTCAATCTCTCAGGAACCAATAGAACATATACACTTATTGAAGGCGAACATAGTCCCAAGACGATGGGCTACGCATATACCTACGCACCCATACGAACGTCACCACTATCGTTCTCATAGATATCCTGTACCTAGGTTCCATGCTCTAGTGGTTCGACTCAAAATACCCCGAAGGCACACAAGCTATGGTTATCCATAACGCGCTAACCTTCGTTCGATAGCCAGTAGCTAGGTATGTCATACACATAACATTCCAAGTAATAAGCATCCACACAACTTATATAACTTAATAGGCATTCCCATAATATGAAGGTAATATTATCATTTCTGCTCTCACCGTTAATCATTCATACTTTACCTCTCTTGAACCTACCTTCCTTTCAAGGTTCAATAAACTTTCTATATCCCGAGAACAATCACACTCCCAACTAAATACTAACTCAAAACTTACATTGCTCGATACTCACATAGGTTATGGCTCTCACTTAAATAAACCTAGGATGATTTTTAGCTCGACCAGACCCTAAAAAGACATTCTAAAATCTCGTTAGAAGTCAAGGGAATCTCGTTGGAATGAGGTCGTTTGAACGAGTTCGTTCAAACGAAGTTATCACTTTGAACGAACTCCATCATTTCATTAGAATGGTCATTGTAATTCTCGTTGGAAGTCTCGTTCGAATGACGTGGGCAGACTTCGAATGAGAAATCCGAGCAGACCCCTGTTCTTCTCCAAATTTGAGTTTTCCAACTTTTAATCTTCAATATCAATCCAAAACTCAACCCAACTCTAATTTAATGTTCTTAAACTATTCCAAATTACCCTAAGATACTTTCTAATAAAAATTAAAGGACAGTCCTTATATACTCAAGTGGAATTCAACAATTTCTTCAATTCCTAATAAATCTCTTAAATGTTAACCCATAATTTTTTTAAACCTTCAAAGCTCCCAATTAATTTCGTTATTTCAATATATAATTGCCAAATTTAATAGGTCTAAAATGGGAAGATCCTCTACATGCAAACTAATCTCCAATTCATAAGGTTTCTTTACAAATCAGTATAATTAAACCTAAGTTTTCATTGCAATAAGTTTATATCATCTAATTTAAATCAACAGGAACAATATTTGCTAAAAGAGGAACAAGATAAACATTTAACTTGGGATGGATTTCTAATTCTCTGATCGAATTTGGTTTGTGGTTGATCCACTCATCGTGATCGTCAATTTGGTGTAACTATTTGTGAGAAATCTCCAACTTTTGGCTTTGTTCTCTAATGGGTCTCCTTCCTCCTTGATTCTCCATATCTTTCTCTCTCTTTCTCACGTACGTTGCAACTAAAAGACCACTAACCCTCTGCGTCCCTATTTTAATCTTATTTTCGTCCATTCAATTACTCAAAAATCCCAAAAGACAAAAATACCCCTATAGGGTGTCATTTTGGGCTAAAATGCCCCGGACTCCAAATATAACACTAGAGTAGTGTTTTCTGACTATTTTGACCCTTTCGAACATGCTGGCGCACTCAAAGTAGTCCTTCGAGTTATATAAAAATAATTTACTTTTTTAACCCCCAATATATAATAGTGTCGCGACTCATATGCGTGTCCCAAATAATTATATTTTAATTGTCGTGTATCTCGTCCCCGACCATATTTTATTTCCAAAATAATTGTAACACCCCGTATTTTTGTGTATTTAATATTTAATTAATTCGGGAAAATTTAAATTACTTGTGTGTTGTAATTTAATTGAATTAATTATGATAATATTTATTTAAATATTAATCGAAGAGTAAATGGTTAATATTTAGGGAGATTTAATTTACTAAGTGAATAGTAATAATTCATTTACATCATTTCGGGTATTAGTGACGGGGTATGTACTTATCTCAGCTAGGAGTCGGTATGGACTAATTTGGATGTGAGATAAGGATTTTTATAAATTAATTCGGATGTCAATTTTGAGTGTACGATTGAGTCTGGATGGGTCGATATAGTCGGAAAAGTGTACCCGGGGGTAGTAAACGGGTCACAGGATATTTTTAGACATAGTCGAGCTCACACTGGAGCATTGGGGTCACTTGGGCTTGGCCCATTAGGCAAAAAATGAGATTAAGCCTAATTACTAAATTATAAGGAAAAGGGGAATGGTTGATTAATGTTTAGAAAACACTTAGTGGGAGAGGAAACCCTAAGAGGCAGTTAAAGGCAATTTGGGGGACAAAGGAAAGAGCCAAAAGAGGGAATTTCATCTTCAACCTTGGAATTCAAAACTTCAAATCAGACCCTGCGAAATCATAAGGCAAGTGGTTAACTTGTTGTAGCATCTAATTCGTATTATGATTCATATTTATGTGATGTGAGAAATCAAATTTCGTTTTGGGATTTAGGGGGTACAAAAATGGGATTTTTTTAAATCAATCTCCTGATTTCGAATTTGTATAGAAATTTATGTATAATCTGAGATTTGTATATATTTGGTAAGATGTGTAGACCCAGACGAGTTAGAATTGAATTTGAGATAAAAATTTGATGTTGAGATGGATTAACAAATAATACGGGTTTTCCCCCAATTTAGATAAATAGTAGAGAATGTAAATTAAACGGGGTTTGGGGACTTTATAAGGGTTCCTTATGAGGTTCTTGATGTATTTTATTGATGAGAAGACTTGGGTTAGACTGTCGAAGAAGTTGGAGATTGGATTTTTTCGTCCATCGCTGAAACAGAGACTTGGGGAAGACGAAGACCTGTTCGATCGATCGATCGATGGTTGGGGATCGATTGATCGATTGTCGGGGAATTCTGACAGTTCAACTAGTTTATATATATAAGGGGAATTTAATTAAAAACTTCTTCCCAAACCTTCTTTAATGAGAAATAAACATAGGAGATACAATCAAATTAATTGTGAGGGAAAAATAATTGGGATTGGAGAGAATTTATGTGTGACACACTATGGTTAAATATTGGGAAGAATATTTTGAAATAATTAAATACGGATCGAGTGAGCGAGTCCAGGTATAATGGTTAAGTGATACCAAGGCATTGAATTATATTAGGGTGAAAGCTAAATAACTTGGAGTCAGGGACGGGTATAGTTTTATTTCGGGCCACAAGAGCGAGTCCGAATATATTGGTTGGGGCGACACCAAAAGTAATTTAATTAATTAATGTAAAAATTAATTAATAATCAGAGTGGGCCATAAACCCATGATAAATTGTAGGGGCTTGTGTTACGGACTTAGTACACGGTATAGCCGGGGCATTTTTATTTATGTATGTATATATATATATATATATATATATATATATATATATATATATATATATATATATATATATATATATATATATATATACGGTGTGCGCTAGTATATATATATATGGTTTGTACATTAATATCAGTGGCTAGATATTAGTTTTATATATACTCTAGCGCTATAGGGGGAGGTTACGCGTAATGGGTGAATTTCCTAGCTTAAGGAGTAGGGCGAGTATATTCCCGGGTCATAGCGTCCATTATATGGGTGAGGGGCATCTCACTTTCAGGGATGGAATATGACCGCCTCCAATATTTACGTATTAACCAAGTTAGTGAGCGATTCTGACTTGGGGTAACTAGGTTATGTGAATATACCTAGTGGGATAGCACTTTAAAGGATATACATTCGGTGAGTTATTACTCGGGAGGATGTTCAGTATTAATTATTATTTCAGCATATTTGTGTATGTTATAATATGACTATACGTATATAATTAGGTAAATAATTATATACGGGTTAATTGATACAGACCGTGAATTGTATTATATGTATAATGGGTGTGAAAGTTATATGAATTTAAAAAAGGGGAATGATTAATTAAGATAGTATTAGTAATAACTTATAAATCATAATTATGGCATACTCGGTTAGAGTAGGGTGGTTGCAAGGGGCTATATTAGTTATCTAGTCATGGGATAAATAACTAGGTAAATTAATTAAGGTGTTAGTAGTGCACATTAGAGGAGGGGTGAGAATGTCCTCAAGGGAGTGCGGCACTAACTAAAATATGAAGAGCATGCGTATATATTTATTACTGCAAGTTAATCATTTGCTAAATATTTTCCAAATCTTTTGGGTACTACGCTATAAAAACTTTTAAAAACCTTTTAGGTGTCGAGCCACAGGGACGCCGGGCTTGACTCATTCTAGCGATCCGTTACTACAGCATATGTGGATGTTGCGGGAGTTTGATAGGCGCCTCGTTATTTTGATCTCTAGTGTAGAGATTTCCTATCAGTTACTCGAGCATTTCGTTCACAATTTATTCAGTACTTATGTCAGACTTGTTGAGATTTATTAATTGTCTTTATTTTTGTTGGATTTGATCCGATGGTTTATTCGGTTAGTTATTTAGATGTGAATGGTTGATTTCATTTAATTGTGATTGTTTAATTTAATTTGTTTCCGCATGAGTATTTCATTAGATAATGAAAGATAAAACTTGGCACCAGTCTAATTTTCTCACTTAGGTGGTTAGTAATTAAAAAGGTGATAGTGATGCTAAGAATGAACCAACTAAGAAGCCTGTTCTAATTTAATTTAGGACTGATCACCCAGGGTTAATTAGACGGGGTGTCACAGATGGTATCAGAGCATCAGGTTCTAGTGTCCTTAGGATATATACGACTTACTACGTTTCAGCGTAGCGTTCGGTTGTTATAGAGCCCTATTATTACGACTGTTGATTCACTTTCCTCTTTTGAGATATCATTTTTTCTGCTATTAGACTTTTGTAAAAATTGTGTACTTATACGATTTGATCTATTTTTAGGTGCCACCAAAGAGACAGAGAGCGGAGAGGGCTGAGGCTAGGGATGAGCTCAGGGACGCTCAACAGGAGCCACTGGTACCGCCACCCCCACCCCCACCTGAGTTGATCTCCACTACTCAGGTGGCAGTGATAGTGGCTCAAGCAGTTGAGACAGCAATGAGGGCTATGGCAGCCCATTTTCATCAGCCCCAGGCCCCACCTCTAGTGTCACCAGCAGTTTAGGCTTCAGTGGGGCCACTGTTTTGGCAGCGAGTTAGGGAGACCTTTCAGAAGGGTCACCCACCCGAGTTTCGGGGTAGTACCGATGTAGTAGAGGCTTATGACTGGAAGAAGAATATTCAGCGCCATCTGCGCATGCTGGAGTGTACGATATGAAAAAACAGATACTTGCTACTTTTCGTCTGTCGGGGGCAGCCTTACAGTGGTAGGAGTCAGTTACCACCACTGAAGAGAGGAATTTGATGACGATATCTGAGTTCTGGCTGCGGTTTGACCACAAATACTTCAAGCCAGCGATAAAGACTGAAATGAGGAAGAAGTTCAGTGAGTTTTTATAGGGTAAACGTTCAGTGGCAGATTATGAGGACGAGTTCAACCATTTAGCGAACTTTGTGCCAAATGAGGTGAGTGACGAGGAGCGAAAGAAGTCAAAGTTCATGGATGGTCTGTCCTGGAGGATCAGGAAGCACTTGATTGGTAATCCGGCATTGGTGACATATATAGATGTCATTAATACCGCCCTTGTACATTTCCACGATCATCGCTTCCATGCGAAGGGGAGAAAGAGGGTAGGGGAGCCGAGCCAGCAGGGTAAGGCAGTCGTTGGTGGTGACATAAGTGGTACTCAGCAGCAGACTAGTAGTCAGTAAGGGAACCAGGCTAAGAAATTTAGGCCTGGTGGGTTTCAACCGGGAGGACAGGGATTCAGGCAGGGCCAGTCGGGCACAAATCATCAACAGCAGGTTTCTCAGGGCCATTAGGGCCAAGGGAATAATGGGGTAGGCCAGCAGGGTCAACCACATCAAGGCCAATAGGGCCAACGACAGGGGGATGGCCAGAGACGCTGCTTTATTTGTGGCCAGATAGGACACTTCAAGAGGGAGTGCTCGCAGAGGGGCAGAGGCCAATAACAGGGTGCCCAACAGGGGCATCAGGGGCAGATTCCTCCAGCAGCATCGGCTCCACCAGCCCCATAGCAGTAGGGGCAAATGCACTATGGATGTGTTTACAATGTCCGGGATGTTCCCAATCCTCCAGCACGACAGGCGCCACCAGCGATTGAGGGTATGTTTCTCATCCATGGTCATGAGGGTAGTATACTTTTTGATATGGGAGCATCTCATTCATTCATTAAATCTAAATTTGCTAAACGGGTCGAGTTACTAGAGACCGTGGGTAGTCTTCGTATGTGTGTAGAGTCGCCAGTAGGCAGCGGGGTAGTGATTCACTCAGTTTGTCGGGGGTGGACATTTTGATTGGGAGGCTTAGTTTAGCAGCAAACCTCCTAGTATTAGATATGTAGGGGTAAGATGTTATCCTAGGTATGGATTGGTTGTCAGGATATTAGGCGACTGTGGATTATTACGAGAGGACAATCGTGTTATCTATTCCGGGACAGGAGATGTTCCTAATGGCGATGCCTCTACCTAAGGAGGGTCGCGCACACACTTGTATTATATCGAGGAGGAGACCTCACGGGAGGTGGTAGTTCTGTTGGATTCGATTCCAATAGTGAGGGACTTCAAGGATGTGTTCCAGGAAATACTAGGGTTGCCACCGAGCAGGGAAATCAAGTTTGTAATCGATTTAGCACCCGGGATGAGGCCGATTGCTCGAACACCTTACCGTATGGCCCCTTTAGAGATGCGTGAGTTGAGAGAGCCGATTCAGCAGCTCCTTGGTCAGGTTTCATTCGATGGAGTACATCGTCGTGGGGTGCACTAGAGTTGTTTATAAAGAAGCGGGATAGTTCACTTCGGTTATGCGTGGACTATAGGGAGCTGAACAAGGTGACGATAAGGAATAAGTATCCGTTGCCTAGGATTGATGATTTATTTGACCAATTGAGAGGGGCGTTATACTTCTCCAAGATCAATTTTAGGTCAGGGTATCATCAACTGCGTATTCGAGAGGAGGATGTTCCTAAGACCGTTTTCCTATCGCGGTATGGATCTTATGAGTTTAGGGTGATGCCATTAGGCCTCACCAATGCGCCATCAGTGTTCATGGACCTCGTGAACAGTGTTTTCAGGGAGTATCTCAAACATTTTTCCATCGTGTTCGTTGATGACATCCTGATATACTCGCGCACCGAGGAGGAGCACGCAGAGCATTTATGTACGGTTCTACAAATGTTGTGGGACCAGCTTTATGCCAAATTCGAGAAGTGTGGATTTTGGCTGCAGGAGGTACAATTTCTTGGTCACTTGGTGTCAGAACGAGGTATTGCAGTGGATCCAAGTAAGGTGTCGGTGGTGAGGGAGTGGGGACAACCCACGACACCGACCGAGGTGCGCAGTTTTCTGCGGTTAACAGGCTATTACAGATGATTCATTAAAGGATTCTCAAAGATTATGGGCCCTTTGACGAATCTGACCCGAAAAGGGATGCCTTTCACTTGGAGTGATTATTGTCAATTAGCTTTCGACGAGCTGAAGGACAAGTTGACATCTGCACCCGTACTTTCTTTACCAAAGGGAGGACTAGAGTATCGGGTTTACAGTGACGCATCCTTATAGGGACTTGGGGGTGTGCTTCAGCAAGAGGAAAGGGCTATAGCTTATTCGTCAAGAAAGTTAAAGCCCCACGAGAGGAAATACTCCACTCAAGACCTAGATCTAGCAGTAGTTATTTTTTCTTTAAGGATATGGAGACATTATCTTCTAGAAGAGAAGTTCACTTTATTTACGCATCACAAGTCACTTCAGTATCTCTTCACACAGAAGGATTTGAATATGAGGCAGAGGCGGTGGCTAGAATTCGTGAAAAACTACCAGTTTGTTATTCAGTATCATCCTGGTAAGGCTAATGTGGTGGCAGACGCATTAAGTCGAAGACCAACTGGGGATATATCAGAAGTTTGGAAAGAGAAGTGGAGAGAGCTTTGATATGAGGACGATGTAGCCATGGCCTGCATGTCAGCTTTATCCATCACACTTGAGATCATTATGCGAGTGGTGAGGTCTCAGGCGGAGGAAAAAATTTGCCAGGATAGGGTACGCCAGTTGTTAGCTGGGGGAGCGGAGGGTTACCTAATCATCTCGGAAGGAGGCCTACTCTTAAATGGGAGGTTAATTATGCCAGAGGATGAGGAGTTGAGGCATGCTCTTATGACAGAGTCCCATGGTTCGAGGTTTTTGGTACATCCCAGCGGAGATAAAATGTACCAGGATATGAGGAGACAACATTGGTCGGCAGGAATGAAATGAGACATAGTAGAGTTTGTCTCGAAATGTTCCACGTGTCAGCTCGTTAAAGTTGACCATTAGAGAACACCATGGATGTTATAGCCACTAGAGATTCATGTGTGGAAGTGGGAGATCATCTCCATGGACTTTATTACAGGGTTAACTGCATCCCAGAGAGGTCACGATTCCATATGGGTTATTGTGGATCAGTTGGCCAAGGTGGCCCATTTTCTACCGGTTTGCATAGACTTTAAGACGATACGTTATGCGCATCTGTTCATAGCGAAAATTATTAAGCTGCACGGGGTGCTAATAAATATTGTGTCTGACAGAGACAAAATTTTTGTGGCCCACTTTTGGCAGAGATTTTAGGAGGCCATGGGCACGGAGTTATGTTTGAGTACATCCTACCACCCACAGATCGACGGACAAACTGAGAGAGTCAATCAGATGCTGGAAGACATGCTCAGGATGTTTATTTTGGACTTTAAGGGAGGATGGGAGAAATATCTTCCTTTGGTAGAGTTCGCGTATAACAACTCTTACCAATTCACGATTGGCATGTCACCGTTCAAGGCACTGTACGGGAGACCTTATCGTTCACCCGCTTTGTTGGTTAGAAGTGGGGGGTAACAAGCTATCGGGGCCGAAGATTGTCTAGGAGACGTCCGCCAAGATAGAGTTGATCCGAGGGCGGATTCGAATATCTCAGGATAGGTAGAAGAGTTATGCTGATGCTTCACGGAGACATGTGGAGTTAGAGATTAGGGATCATGTATTGGTCCGGGTGTCCCCTATGAAAGGGGTAATGAGGTTCGACAAGAAGGGTAAATTAGCACCGAGGTACATGGGACCTTTCCCTATTATTGAGAGGGTGGGACCGGTAGCATATAGACTGGGGTTGCCAGAGCATCTTCAGCGGATACACGATGTGTTCCATGTGGTGTCACTGAAGAAAATCGAAGGAGCGAGAGGGCCTTCTGGTACATTCCACTCGAGGAAATTGATTTACAACCAGACATCTTGTATGAGGAGAGACCGGTGGCTATTCTAGACCGTAGTGAGCAGAAGTTACGATCCAAAGTTATTCCACTAGTTAAAGTACAGTGGGGCCATCACAACGTTGACGAGTCTACCTGGAGTGAGAGGAGGATATGCGGGAACAATATCCAGCGCTATTCACCACAGGTACAACCTAATTTCGGGGACGAAATTCCTTTGTAAGGGGGGGAGTATGTAACACCCCGTATTTTTGTGCATTTAATATTTAATTAATTCAAGAAATTTTAAATTACTAGTGTGTCGTAATTTAATTTAATTAATTATGATAATATTTATTTAAATACTAATCAAAGATAAATGGTTAATATTTAGGGAGATTTAATTTACTAAGTGAATAGTAATAATTCATTTACATCATTTCGGGTATTAGTGACGGGGTATGTACTTATCTCAGCCGGGAGTCTGTATGGACTAATTTGGGTGTGAGATAAGGATTTTTATAAATTAATTCGGATGCCAATTCTGAGTGTATGGTTGAGTCTTGATGGGTCGACATAGTCAAAAAATTGTACCCGGGGGTAATAAACGGGTCACGGAACGTTTTTAGACATAGCCGGGCTCACACGGCGGCATTTGGATCAGTTGGGCTTGGCCCATTAGGGAAAAAAGGGAATTAAGCATAATTACTAAATCATAAGGAAAAGGGTAATGGTTGATTAATGTTTAGAAATCACTTAGTGGGAGAGGAAACCTAACGAGGCAGTTAAAGGCAATTTGGGGGACAAAGGAAAGAGCCAAAAGAGGGAATTTCATCTTCAACCTTGGAATTCATAACTTCAAATCAGACCCTACGAAATCAAATGGAAAGTGGTTAACTTGTTGTAGCATCTAATTCGCATTATGATTCATCTTTATGTGATCTGAGAAATCAAATTTCGTTTTGGGATTTAGGGGGCACAAAAATGGGGTTTTTGTAAATTAATTTCTGATTTCGAATTTGTATAGAAATTTATTGTATAATATGATATTTGTATATATCTAGTAAGATGTGTAGACCCAGACGAGTTAGAAATGAATTTGAGATAAAAATTTGATGTTGAGATGGATTAACGAATAAGACGGGTTTTCTCCTAATTTTGATAAACAGTGGAGAACGTAAATTAAACGGGGTTTCAGGACTTTATGGGGGTTCTTGATGTATTTTATTGAGAAGACTTGGGTTAGACTGTAGAAGAAGTTGGACATTGGAGTTTTTCGTCCATGGCTGAAACAGAGACCTGGGGAAGACGAAGACCTATTCGATCGATCGATCGATGGTTGGGGATAGATCGAATGATGGTCGAGGAATTCTAACAGTTCGGTCAGTTTATATATATAAGGGGAATTTAATTAAAAACTTCTTCCCAAACCTTTTTTTAATGAGAAATAAACATAGGAGATACAATCAAATTAATTGTGAGGGAAAAATAATTGGGATTTGAGAGAATTTATGTATGACACACTATGGTTAAATATTGGGAAGAATATTTTGAAATAATTAAATACGGATCGAGTGAGAGTGTCCGAGTATAATGGTTGAGCGATACCAAGGCATTGAATTAATTTAGGGTGAAAGCTAAATAATTTGGAATCGGGGATTTAGACTCGGGTAAAGTTTTATTTCGGGCCACGAGAGCGAGTCCGAATATATTTGTTGGGGCGACACCAAAAGTAATTTAATTAATTAATGTGCAAAATAATTAATAATCAGAGTGGGCCATAAACCCATGATAAATTGTAGGGGATTGTGTTATGGACTTAGTACACAGTATAGCCGGGGCATTTTTATTTATATGTATATATATGGTGTGCAATAGTATATATATATGGTGTGTACATTAATATAAATGGCTAGATATTAGTATTGTATATACTCTAGTGCTATATGGAGAGCTTGCGCGTAGTGGATGAATCCCCTAGCTTAAGGAGTAGGGAGAGTATATTCCCAGGTCATAGCGTGCATTATATGGGTGAGGGGCATCTCACTTTCTGGGAAAGAATATGATCACCTCCAATATTTAAGTATTAACCAAGTTAGTGAGCGATTCTGACTTGGGGTAACTAGGTTATGTGAATATACCTAGTGGGATAGCACTTTGAAGGATATAAATCCGGTGAGTTATTACTCAGGAGGATGTTCATTATTAATTATTATTTCAGCACATTTGTGCATGTTGTAATATGACTATACGTATATAATTAGGTAAATAATTATATACGGGTTAATTGATACAGACCGTGAATTGTATTATATGTATAATGGGTGTGAAAGTTATATGAATTTAAAAAAGGGGAATGATTAATTAAGTTAGTGTTAGTAATAACTTAGAAAGGAAAATTATGGCATACTCGGTTAGAGTAGGGTGGTTGCAAGGGGCTATATTAGTTATCTAGTCATGGAATAAATAACTAGGTAAATTAATTAAGGTGTTAGTAGTGCACATTAGAGGAGGGGTGAGAATGTCCTCAAGGGAGTGCGATACTAACTAAAATAAGAAGAGCACGCATACATATTATTACTGCAAGTTAATCATATGCTAAATGTTTGCCAAATCTTTTGGGTACTAACCCTTGTTATAAAAACTTAAAAAAAAACTTTTAGGTGTCCAGCCACAGGGACGCCAGGCTTGACTCATTCCAGGGATCCGTTACTGCAGCATATGTGGATGTTACGGGAGTTTGATAGGCGCCTCATACTTTTCATTTCTAGTGTAGAGATTTCCTATCAGTTACTCGAGCATGTCTCTCACAATTTATTCATTACTTCTGTCAGACTTGTTGAGATTTATTAATTGTCTTTACTTTTGTTGGATTTGAGCCGATGGTTTATCCGGTTAGTTATTTAGATGTGAATGGTTGATTTCAGTTAATTGTGATTATTTAAATTAATTTGTTTCCGCATGAGTATTTCATTAGATTAATGAAAGATAAAACTTGGCACCAGTCTAATTTTCCCACTTAGGTGGTTAGTAATTAAAAAGGCGACAGTGATGCTAAAAATGAACCAACTGGGAGACCTGTTCTAATTTAATTTAGGACTGATCACCCGGGGTAAATTAGGCGGGGTGTCACAATAATATTACGTTACGCACTATGTAATGTTCAATATGATTATAATTTGACATAATTATTTTCGATATCTACCAACTCTCGTCACGCTAATAATTATTACCCTTAGAATCAGATTAATTATAAATTAAATTTTCTCCCTTTAAATTAATTAATCCAATTTTCCATAATTTAACAACAAAATAAATATGCGTAAAAATACGAGTATTACACATATGTGAACGAGTTGAAATTTTTGCACCATTGAATAGGTTTGAAAAACCCACTTGAATCCTTAATGGACTAAGTCCTCAAACTTTCCTCATATCGTTCTTGATTTCCAAATGCATACTATAAAATCCTTTACCTCTTACCATGAGTTTCCATGTTTTTTCAAGCTCCCATTCATTAGAGAGAAGAGAATAATGTTTGTGTGAAGTCTTAGGTTGCTTACGTTTTGCAAGAATAAACCTACCAACTAGTTTAGAACCATAAGAGATAAGAGAGGCTTCATGAGTTTATTTGTGTATCTTAACTGTAGAACCCTCATCATGATAAGTTGGGGTGCGTAGTTGGTTAGGATAAATATTGATGACAAGGAAAGCATTAATGGTAGAATAAGAAATATGGGGCTTCTCTGTTGAAGACTCACCATTAAGAATAGAGGCAAACGTGTGATTCTTTGAACAAGGCTCTAAAAATTTCCATTGGACTAATGGAGGTTTAGAAGAATCCATATATGAAGAGAACTTAGAACATAGAGAGCAAATATGAACTACGGAGAGACATGTATAGAGGGAAAGAAGAGCTCATTTTCATCCCCTTTTTTCCATATTGACCAGTTCATGCAATTAGTTCAATGTCTTTTTAATATTCTAGATAAGTACTGAACCATAGTTGTGAAATTCTTACTACTATTTTAATTTCAATCGGAGTTTATTATGGCGGCACTTTTCGATCACGTAAGAGATTGATCCTTAGGATGCGATTTTCTTCTGCCAAGTCCTTCGTATGGAATTTACTAGATAACCACAGTCTTATACTAGACAATATACTTATATCGTTCCCGATAAGGAGAATATCATTCCCGTAAAGTACTAAAAATGCCAGTATTCTAAAAAATGCACCTAGGCGTGAGGTTTTTTAGATATGCTAAGTTTTGTCCCAAGGCATGGATTAAGGCGTGGTCAACGATGGTAAACGTTTTTTGGGTTAAGGAAAAAAAACACGCTTTTTGGGGGGTAAGGCTTGAAAAAACTCGACTTTTTTAGAAGTAAGGCGTGAAAAGATGCGAGTTTTTTTTAGTAATTTAAAAAAGCTGTATTTTAATTTACAAATATTTAGACATATTTTTAAGGTATGTACCATTTAGTATTTTTAATAGCCTTTTCATAGTTAAAAAATATTAAAATATGTTAAAAAAAGGCCTAAGCGCCTTTTCACTCCTTTTTACGCCTAAGGCCCGCCTATGATTCTAAGGCTTAAGGCTTGGCCTCCACGCCTCAGTCACGCCCTGCATTTTTTAGAACCTTGAAAAATACCAACACATTGCCATCATGCTTCTTATGCACACAAGATTTATCCAAACATTTATCAAAATAAAAATATTTGATTACTTGATCAAATAAGATCTTCCAAGACCTTGATGCTTTCTTAAGTCCATAAATGCATCACGTTGATCTCTTAGCCCTTTTACATGAATCCCATGGGTTTCAGCGTATAGATGCAATCGTCAAGATTACTGTTCAAGAATGCATCCTTAGTGTCCATCATCCAAATCTCAAAATTGAGATGGCCCATAATGGATAACAGAATTCAAATAGAATTTATCGTGGATACCGAAGAGAAGGTTTCCTCATAATTGATCACCTATTTCTATGTGAAACCTTTCGTTACAAGCCTTACCTTGGAGGTTTCCACTTTCTTATTCACCCCTTTCTTCTTTTTGTAGATTCACTTGCAACCGGTAGATTTAATCCCTTCTGGAAAGTATACAAGTTCCCACACTTGATTTTAACACAGGGATTCCATCTCGATATTCATATCCTTTAGGAAAATATCGACATCATTATCTTGGAGTGCCTCATCATAGTTGTCGAGATAAGATTTGTTTTCCTATGGTGCTTCAGCGCACTTCACACCCATATATACTACATATTAGGATAGTGCTTGATTTTCCCACTATGACGTAGCTCCACTTGAGGTCCAGTATAAGTGACATGTGTATCTTGATAATTATTAATACTCACACTACCTCTAGTTACTGTCTTATCGATGGCAGGTCCAATTTTATCTTATACGAGTGTTTAATAAGAAATAACATGGTCTTACCCTCTTAGCTCTTGTAAGATAATCCTGTTCTTGGGCTTGAAATTAATTATATAATCTTCCTCTAAGTATCGATGATTTCTGGAAAGAAATACTATTTGGTCTTTAGGATCATAAAATTAACCACTCTTAATTCATTTCGAATAACCCATAAAGAGACATAAATACATCCTTGATTTCAACTTCCATGGTTTCTTTCGCAGCATAAGTGCATGACAACCCCAAATTCAAACATGTTCAATTATAAATTTTTGCCTAGTCCCTAGTTCAATAGGATTCATTGAGACCGATTTAGAGGGAACTAAGTTCAATAAATATGTAGTTGTTTTTAGTGTAAAACCCCAAAAGGAATCCTCCATGTTTGAATAACTCATTATAGATGTCACCTTGTCCAAAAGAGTTATGTTCCGCCTTTTCGCTACAACATTCGCTTGTGGAGTGCCCGGTGATGATGAGTGGGATATAATACCAATTTTCGATAGGTGATTCCAAAACTCTCCCAAAAGGAATTCCCCTTCATGATCAGATTGCAAAATTTGGATTAGTTTATCATGCTTATGTTTCACCTCATCCTTAGACAGTTCGAACCTATCATAGGATTCAGAGTTATGATGGATAAGGTAAACATACTTGTTATTGTCTAAAAATAGTTTACCAAAGTAAATCATACCATCAAAGTTATACAAAATAGTCAAAGTATAGAAAACAAACTAAAAGATAGATACCATGAGATTTAGACTAGTTCAGTCGTGATAATGATCCTTCATCCACTTTGGTGCCTTATTCTCTTTATATACATGTAATAGTTCAAGTTTTGGGGGACTTAGAGGCATACATAAGGAGATAAGTTATTGAGATATGTAAATAAACAGGTTCTGTATATAATAATTTACGACCTTATATCATAGGCTAAGGAGAGGTCACATCCTTATGTAGATCGGGTGATTGGATCATTTCACCTGAGCATGTTCTCAAGTGTACATAGGGAGGAGAGAGTTTGGCAGAGCTTCGCTACCTCGAAGTACCTTTCAAATGAGGAGGCGAGGGCATCGATTTATAATGTTTGTTGAGAGTGTCACATGTACGCTGCACATGATTTAAGGTTGTGACTTGTCATCGATATAGTTGTGGCCTGTTTTAACTCCTGACCTGTCTGCATGTTCGGTTGTGGTCTTCAGTATAATGAGCCTTTTTCCTTCCGTAGCCTTATTCTCTGTTCTGCTTGTGTGGGCTCCATAAGACGTGTCATATGTTTATAGGTGGACGTATGTTAGGTATAACATAAGCCCCCCCAAACTTCACTGCTAAGAGGTGAATGACTTAGTGCGGGGGCTTATTCCTGCACGCAGATCAGTGTCTTTAAGTCGAAGCTTAATGTTAATAGAATGGAGCCTTGTCGAGGCCGTGACCTATTTTCGAGTTACTTTAGAATCTCAACTTTTATATTTTGAGGTCTCGAATATAAAAATCTTTAGATTCGAGGCATCGCTCTAAGTCCGAGGCCTTGATTATCTGAGGTCAATACATATTAGCTGAGGAATGAGATAGTGCCTTTATTTTCCAAAGTCACGGACATTTCATGGTACAGCCAAGGACTTTATTGGCTGAGACCGCAGACTTTACTTATTAAGGTCGAGGATGAGGCCTTTGCTTACTGAGGTCGAGGGATTTATTGACTGAGGCCACAGACTTTAACTGTTAAGGCCTTTACGTGCTGAGGACATAGACTTTATTGGCCAAAATCACAGACTTTACTGGCTTAGGCAGAGGCCATTGATTTGATTAGGTCGAGACCTTTATTGGCAGAGGTCGTAAACTTAATTTACTAATGCCTAATCCTTTGATCTGTTAAGGCCAAAGCCTGTATTAGCGAAAGCCGCAGAATTTTCATGGTAAAGCCGAAGAATTTACTAGCTAAGGCCTTGGACTTTACTTATTGAGAGAGTGGACCTGATTTGCCAAAGCCACAGACTTTACTAGCTCAGGCCACAAAATTTATAGGTTGAGGCCAACATGATTGATTTGAAAAGTTCAAGGCCAAAGATTTAACTTACTGAGGACAAGGTCGAGGCCGAGGCATTTGATTTTTTGAGGCTGAGGCACTTATTGGTTGAAGTCGTGAACATATCATAGTGAAGTCGGGGAATTTATTGGTTGAGACCACAAAATTTACTTATCGAGGTCGAGGCCTTTAATGGTTGAGGCCACAAACTTTACTTGCTGAGACTCTAGGGTAAGGACTTTACTTCTTGAGACCGTGGACTTTATTGATCGAAGCTATGAACTTTTGTTATTAAGGCCGAGACCGAGGCCTTTGCTTGCTGAGGTCAAGGCCTTTATTAGCTAAGGCCGTGAACTTTACTTGTTGAGGCCAAGGACTTTTATTTGCTGAGTCCGTGGACTTTATTTGCTGAAGCCGTGAAATTTTTTATTGAGTCTAAGGCATTTGCCTTATGGGGTCGAGGACTTTATTAGCTCAAGTCGCTGGCTTAACTTACTGAGTCGAGGCCTTTGATTTTCTAAGGCAGATATCTTTATTAGTCTAAGCCACGAACATTTCATGGTGAAGACGAGGACTTTGTTGTCTTAGACTGTGGACTTTCTTATTGAGGTTATAGAATTTATTGTCCAAATCCATTGACTTTATTAGCTAAGGCCAAGGACATTTGATGAGGATAAGGGCTTTATTGGTTGAGTCCGCAAACTTAACTTACTTAGGCAAAGGCCTTTGACTTTCTGAGGTCAAGACATTTGATTTATTGAGGTCGATACCTTTTTTGTCCCAAGGCCCATATATTTTATGGTGATGCCGAGGACTTTACTGGTTGAGGCCATAAACTTCTTATTGAGATCAAGGTCGATGACTTTACATGCAGAGGTCAAGGCCTTATTGGCTGAGGCCGCAGACTTTACTTGCTGAGGCCCAAGGTCGAGGCCTTTACTTGATGAGGTCATGGACTTTATTGGTTGGGGTAGTGGACTTTATTGGATGAGGCTGCGGACTTTACTTTCTGAGGCTATGGACTTTATTAATCGAAGTCGGGGCCTTTACTTACTGAGGTCGCGAACTTTATTGGCCGAAGGTGTTGACTTTTCTTATTGGGGTCGAGGCCGAGGCTTTATTGGTTGAGGCCACATACTTAAATTACTGAGGCTTAGGCCAAGGACTTTACATGCTGAGGCCATGGACTTCACTTATTGTCTTCTTCACTTGTCCAAAGTCTTTAGATAATAAACTTGTGAAACCCTGCCTAATAAAATACCAGGTGATCAATCATATACCAAATTAAAATAGGAGTCTCATATGGTTCATTTTCAGCATCACTATCGAAAACCAATTTAATTACTAATAAACTATTAGGCTAGTGTCAAAATTTTATTTAACTAATCTTTATAATCAAACAAATCAAGTAAAACATTCACACAGTTTATATTCACGAAAATGAAATTAAATAGAGCAACGGAACACTCGGTACAACATAATGCAACCCAATCGAATGCCACATGAAAAAGCAGTAAAAAACATAAATGAATACAATTGGGCTATCGGCCCAAATATTACTACAATGCTTCCTATCTAGATCACAAAAATAGAAGCGTCTAAAAATAAACCTGCATGCATCCACATTTGCTGCAGCGAACGTCTGACTCGAACGGATCATCAGCCAGGCATCCCTGTGTCTGGACACCTAATATATATACACATATATAACAAGAGAGGGAAAATAGAGAAACGAGTCAGAGCTCGAGTTTTGAAAATATTTTAGCAAGTTCTTAAATGCCATGTTTTAAAATATGAAATATCTCATATTTAAACTGGTATCGCACTCTCATGAGATACACTTCACCCATCTTCTAAGAGTGCACACCTATCACATACATTTCAAAACCATCTAGTTAAGCTACCCTACCTAACTAATACATATCACCCATTCTCTAAGTCCTCATAACTATCACCTACCCTACGTGATATAATGTTATACCATAAGCTAACACATAAGCTTTAGTTGATATTATCCTCGATTAGATATATATACAGTCCTCAGTTATATATATATATATATATATATATATATATATATATATATATATATATACACACACACACACACTAGGGTATGCCCGTGCCTGAAGGCACAATGATAACATTTCAAAGTATTAAATCGTGTATAATTTAAAGCAAAGTTCTTATATTACATAAATAATTATAAATAATTTAAATTTTTAAGCAAAACTTCCTCCTTTTATAGGACTACCCATCCCGTTTAAGAAAAAAGAATACTCCAACAACACTAATAAACCGTCTTTGACCTCGTATGAGATTAAGAAATGCACCTATACAAAAATACACCAACGACCAAATAATATAAATATTCCCATCGTTAATAAACCCCAAGTCCATATTACATCTCCCGATAATAATTGATAATTCACCGCCAAGACAATAACACTTGTGTTTATATGATAGTAAGGATTTCAAGCGCCAATGCATGATTTCAAGAAAGATAAAAATATATTGTTGAAATGGATTGTCATTTAACAATGAGTTTTATTACACCAAAAGATTAAAAAAAATGACACATGTCGATGAGGAAATGTTTCCAAACATAAAAATAACGGATTCCAAAGTTGAAGTGCTGCAACACACTCAGTATCATCGAAGTTGAAGTGAGCCACCAGTCAAGCCATCAATGAGGACATTAGGCCAAGCTTTTGATTTTGCTTCTTTGAGGACATCAAGATCATCTGCAATTGGCTCTATTGATGAAGAAACAGTTTTCCCCTCGTCTATAAGCAATCGTCTAACGTCTCTTCCTCGTCTATTTTAGACTAATCTAAATGTTGATGATCTTCTGCTAACAAAAATAAAACCAAAATGCACCAAATTAGATGTAAAATAATGCCTCAACATCAACATTCAAACCTTTTCATCAATCTCCATCATACAACTGTCTCTTAGAGAAATGGTGACAGATGGATTTGCCTCTGTCATCCTATTTTGATGTATATAAGAAATCAAACATGAACCCACATAATTAATACAAACTCATATTCCAAGGAAAGACAAATTTTGATTACTATTGTTTAAGTGAATCAGGTCTAAAAAGACCCGCAATTTCAATTCCAAACCGACAACATCAAATCGAGAGAGTAATTAGCTACTTTGGAACCAAACTTTACTCGAGACCTGCCTAAATGTGGCATTGCATATACTACACATTCCATTCGTTGTGACATCGCATATACTACACATTGCATTCGTTGTAGGATGAACACATAAGAGCAACAACCATATTAGTACCTTAAAACACAAATATAATAATGTATACGTGATTAACATAAATAAGAAATCAAGTAGGAGAACAAAACCAAAATAACATGTCTAGTAATATGTTACAACCTCGGTCCCGTCAGGCAAAACAAAACAAAACCTGCCTTTGATCTAGCTAAGGTGTTTTGACAGTGCATATTAAGAATTGTCTATCATTGGTATTGGGGGCTGCATTTTCCATGCAAAAATTCTAGGTCCAAACACCTCATAAATGCCATACTATAGTGATGAACTCTTGATCTTAGCATCCATGTAGATAAAGAATTGAATTTATTATTAATGAATCACAACCTGAAAATAAAACCAATGTTCCAATACATGTTTAGTAATTCCAATTTAAAATTGCTTCTACATCTCAATAAAAAATTCATCTTAAAAAATTTAGCCTAAAAAATTCAGGAACCTTATAAATAAAGGTTGGGGTTGTGGGGAAGTAAGCTCAATTGTAGAAACTTAGCAATCATAATTTTGAGATGTTTATCAATCGTAGAAACTTCCTCTCGAATGGAAAGTAATGAATCTACAGAATAAATGAATGCACGGTAGTTCCAACTGCCATCTCTTACATCTGCCTCTAAATTCTCTCAGCATCGACCCGTGAAAATTCCGGTTCCTTTTGAAGGCGATCGAGAGTGAATGAGTAGCTCAGAAACATAGGGTTCCTGAGCCATATAAGCCAGTGGGAGAAGATCTGTTAGAAAACAAATATCATATGTTTAATACTAACACCAACAGCCCACACTGACAAAGTAAAGGTTCGTACACTGACAGAAATAGAAACAGATATAATGCAACCCAAAATGTCCCTTTCAATTGGCATCTGCAAGTAAATACACAATTTACACGAGGCATAAAATTCTTTATTAAGGCAACAAAATTGTTTACTAAAAGAACATAATTAAATGGTCGAATAGAACTGGTAAACTAATGCAGCCCTATGCAACTGACAGAGACTATAATGGATGCATTTTTTAACATTATGCCATCAACCACATGCTATGTCATTACCGAGACAAACAAAGTAGGAAAACGTATTAGGTATCAGGTACAACCTACACCACTGCTTCGAATTGACAAATATCCAACTTCAATTAATGCTAAATAACATGAAAAGAGACAATATATAATTCTATCCAACTCCAGTATGCCGTCTTCTTTTATTTATGTAGGATATCATATAGGCAACATGTGTTGTACTCAAGGCTAATTTTTTGACATGATGCTGAAAATTTCTGTAAAACAATAATATATTAACAAAGATAATATATAATTCAAAAGTAATTAGAGATGAAATTAAAGTGAACAGTTGACGATGTACGTCATGGACAGTTGACGATGTACGTCGTGCACAGTCTATCATCTACCCGGACATGTATATAAAAGCCAACTTTTGAATCTGTAAAAAAAAACATTTGAAAAACTTTAGTACTTTTATAAAATAGTTATGGATCAAATTTTTAAGAAATTGAAGGAATGAGATAGTAAATATAATTTTACCAAAAGCTCTAAAATCCCTCAAAATGGGAGGGAACTACAGGGTGGGGGATCGACCCGTATGGGGACAATAGAAATCAGATCTGATAGATTCAAGATTCCTAATGTTCTGTTCAATCCAAGTTTGGTTTAGGTCAGCGGCTCTTATAATCTGGATATGCTTGTGTTTTATATTGAGTATGTAGTGATATACATTCATTATGTTGATTTAAGACTTTAATTTAATGATACGCATGAGGTTTATGCCAATCGTTACAGTATGCAGTTATTTATATTTTAAATTGTTGTCTATCCTTCAATTATATATATATACCTTTTGGACTCGTAACACAAATCTTCCCGCTTGAGCTCTTCTCTCTCAACTTTCTTCCTGTTAGCTTGCTTCTTTTATCAATGGTTAACTTTGAGATATTGATAATGTTGAAAATGGTTTGATAGATAACTCTTTTGCACCCGAAGCGGAAGCTGATGCGATGGAAACCCATTTTAGATGTCAACTCTGCAGATGGAAACCCATAAGCAAAATGAAAGAAGTAGTAAAATGAAAGGACAATATAACTCATTATAATCTATACCCATACACCGCAACATACTATTTCAACAAAAAATAGGTAAATAGACTTTTTAGAACATATCCAAACTGAAATGAAAAGGAATTTGAATAAAAAAAAGTTGGGTCAATATTCACTGCCCAACTGAAAATAATTTTACTGGGAGAATATCATTTCATTAGAAGAACCATTGAAAATCATTTCCAAATTCCTAGGGAATTTGTCCAGAAAGTATGAATACAAATTCCTGTTGCGCAAATTTGAAGGCCTTAAAGAAGGCAAATTGCCTATTTCAGTAGGAATTTGGCCATCAAATTGATTAGTGTTTCAATAAAGATTTTCCAATTTGGAGTAGCTCCCAATCACTTTTGGTATTAAACCAGAAAATCCATTTTGAGAAACGTCGAGATAAGTTAGGAAGTGTAACCCACCTACGCTAGAGCTTAAGGTACCTGGTAGATTAATGGACCTCAAATCAAGGGCGCACACCACTAGGTTATATTCAGATTTGCATTTCACCCCCTCCACCAACATGGTGTTTGATTGCTAGAATTCCAATTTGCAAGACGATTAAATTTGTATTCAATGCTTTTGTTTCAACTCTCACAGGTGTAATCCATCCAAGTTCAACCCCTCTGAAGGACATTTTCAATATCCACAAACATATAATGAATATAAACATCCAAATGAGAGATATAAACGTTCTCATAGTACTATGAAAACCAAAATAAACACCAAATTAAAAGCATAAATAAAAGTCTAAAATAAAATTATCTCTAAAGCAACTTTGAACCTCAAGTATCCTAAAACTTGGAACACAAATGATGGAGAGTATTGAAAAAACAATACAGAGAACTAAAATCTTAGGAAATATCTTAACCAAACACACCAAGTCTAGATAAAATCACCTAAAATCATAAACATCCATACTAAAACACTAAATTCCAATCTAAAAAAACAAACCAAACTCATAAAGGTTTGTACCCAGAAAAATATCTACAATATCTTACTTTTTAAAAACAAAGTAAATTAGAACGAACCTCAAATTAATTCATACCTAAAATATCGCTAAAATGCAAACCAAACCAAACCCCTAAAGGTTTGCACCCAAAACAACATGTAGAGAGAACACATAATATTGCACAGACACACAACTACAATATGAGATGCAAGAGATATCAACATAGTTACCTCATTTGTGTTGCTTTAATAGCCCGTACTCTAGGTAACTCGTCTTTAATTATAATACACTGGAAAAATAGAAAGACAACTGTTAGTGAATAAAACCATAGGTTGTTATACCACCAAATCTACAACACAATACGTAAGTTCACAAATCGAGAAACCCTAATAGACAAAAACAACAAAAGGGAACATTACGAAGAAAAAACATCAACTTATGTATACTGAAAATGAAATAAACGAAGAGGTACCGTAGGATCTTATGATTCTGGATGGGTCACGGTCACGGCTAAAATTTCTAACATCTTCAATACATAAATCAAGAAACCACGTCAAAACAACACAAAATTTTAATATCAAAACCCTAACCCCCAAATCTAAAATCAATCTTCCTAAAAGTTTGAGATTCCTGAAAGATCTGAGATTCCAAAATGCCTAAAATCTAAAAGTCTTAAGAAAAAACACAAATTAGAGAGTTTACCTGAGAGATCTAATATTCCAAAATAAAAGGAGGTTCTTAACCGCAAAAAAAAAGATTCAAATTCAAATCTGGAGTTGTTGCCGAGAAAAGAGATGGATAGCGATGAGGTTATGCGTGTGTTTGAGAAATGAGTCTGAGAGATTAAATGGTTATGCGTGTGTTTGAGAGAGTACTAGGTGCTTTTGTTTGAATAATATTACTAATTTACCCTTTTTTTGAATTTTGAGGAAGAGTGGGAGATAAATTTTAGTGTAAGAAAAGAGGGGGGACTGAAATGTTTGAGGGGTGAAGTAGGAAATGTAAAAAAAATTCATATTGATGACATCATTGTTGTATCTTATGACATACTTAAGTTTCCTACTTTATTATATATATATATATATATATCTGTGTGTGTGTGTGTGTATACTGTTCATATTCCAAAAATCTCACTAGTTTAAAATACCATTTTCACTTTAGTATATAAAATCCCGTATATATATAGTTCTCACTTTAATAGACTAATCATAATTTAAATCTGGATATAATCTCCCGGAATGAGAATAAAACCTTACTCACTTTACTCTTTACACAAGTTAAAGCTTCATATACAAGCAATATACTATACGCAACAAGTATAATTATACCTATTACAATCATAAGTATAATAACCATCTCACCGAGCTATAACTCGAGGATGCAGTCTCATAGTGCCTATCCACATCCGAGTTTACTCAATCAACCACGGTACCAAGCCAGACTCACTCATGGTCATGCTAAAAATACACAATGGTGGAGGCGATCATATTCCCTCCTGAAAGTGGAACAATAATATCGCACTCATATGTGAGGCGATATGACATGGTGATTTACTCTACCTGCTCCTCAAGCCAGGGGATTCACCCACGTCATGCAACCTCCCTGGATTGCACTAGAGAAAATATATAATATTGCTGTCCATCCCTATGTCCAGGGAAGCCTGTGGAACCAGCCTCTAAAGTACAAATATACCAATCACACACAGATATATTTATTTCCGTATCATATCATATATATACAGTAACAACATCGTATATATAATCTATATCACTTATGAATATATTATGTCTATAATTGCCAAACTCTTATAGCGATAGCCAATAACCTCGAATGTTGCCATTCGTAATAGTACATAAGTATTCGAACACTTAAAATACTAAACCTATAAGTAATCTCTTACTTAATATATAACTTGCACCTTAATCACTTTTTTACGGATTATAATATAAACCCGAATATACCAATTCGTAACAATTAAATAGCGTACGCACTATGTATCTTAATTCCATAGGTATCATATCACCTATAATAATCGTCAATAGACGTACCGGATAACCGCTCAATCATCTCTAGCCTATATCCTAATTTCCATCCTACTCACATCATAGGATTTACTTGAACATATAGTCGGCATATACATACATTTTCGACGTGCATAATATATATATAAAATCGCCCGTCGAAATACTACCCCGAGTGTTACTCATCCCGAACACCCCTAAATTAGTAAGCCCATGATTTTACTTTCAATGAACCCAAGGTATAAACCTCACTCAAATAATAATTTAGAAGTCCTCACACTATATTTAAGAACCCCTAATATTTATCTCCAAACAATTCTAGCCTTAATTCTCCTAATATCAGGTTTGATTTCTGACAAACCATTTGGATCTCGGACATCCTTCCGTAGAAAAATCATTTTAAATTTAAAAAAAATCAAAAAAATATGCAGTCAGCGCCCATGCGACCTATCGAAAAGATCTACAAATTTTATTTTTTTACCAAGAGTCGAATCGATTCCCTTCATGGCCGAATCGATCAGAAAGGACGTTAAGATACTATTCATTATCTTCTCCAACTCCAAATCAAACCAACACCGAATCAATCCAATATTTGTGTTTTTTCACTACCAACTAATAATAGAATCATCTACACATCCATCTTTAACCAAAACAACATTAATTTCATGTGATTCATCAAACCACTCAAAATCTAACCCTAACTCCATTAAATTCATTTCTCACAAAAACTACACCATTTTCATCCATTCAAGCTTAGATTTCTTATGGGGCAATTACCACATCGATTTCTATAAGTTCATTTAAAAAAACCCATTTTTATTCAAGAATACCAACCTAAAATCATAATTTTCATTACCAATTATGATATGAGATACACACATAAATAAATAAAGCAAGTAAACACTTGCCTTGTGGATAAAATCCGACGACCTCGAGTCGAATCCCGCGGAGTTTGGCCCAGAATCCCATTTTCTTCCTTCTTTTCCTTTTTCCTTTATCTTTCTCTTATTTCTTTCTTTCTCTTCCTCTCTCTCGTGACTTATAAGAGAGAAATAAGGGCTTGTCCCCTATAAACCCAAAAATGACTCGTTTACTCAATTGCGAGTCCCTACTACTCCAAAAATCCCCAGAACCCAAACACAAACCCCGGGTACTCTATTCTGACGATATCAATCATTCGAAAACCAACCGTGCACTCAAAATCTCTATCCGAGTCACATAACTAAAATTCACTATTCGAACCAAACACTTCTCAACACGCGTTTTTCTTCAAAGTGAAATATTACCCGTCACTTTACCCAACTATGACATGTAATTAAAAATCACCCAACTCATTTACTTAGTCCCATAAGAAAATATAATCCATGTAAATATTAATCCAACACCAACAAACTAATATTTACTATTCACTTTAAAATTCTAAATTATTCATTACACTCATAAGTTCCAAAAATTATTATTCACAGAAATTCCTCAAATTTCTAAATTACACCCACTTATGTAATTTTAATATCCATAAATGTATGGGGTATTACATTCTCCCCCCCTACAATGGAATTTCGTCCCCCAAATTCGGATACGGCCAGTACTACCAACCTAGGATCGCTAATCACACTACATCCTAGTATACCGTAGTCGAATGGTACTAATACAATGGTACCCTACCATATACCTATTCACGGTACCCACCTACCTCAAGGCTTATGCTCTAACGCACTAGCTTAACAATAAGCTTGACTAAGTCTCTACAAGCTGAAAATGACGACACATCGCACCTAGTGCTTCTATAACCATATTTAAAGATAACGAGCTTATAATCACATCTCTAACGTATCGATCTTATTGGAAAGTTGCATCATCCTAAGCGCTCTATTCGTCTACACCATGACATAGAATTTCCCCTAAAAAGGAAACTACACTAGCGGTTGACTACTCCCGTCAGTCTCATCGCCTATCTTGGGCGTGCTAACTCTTGTTGCACTCATACAATTGAATTATCGCGTACCTCCTATGACATTCAGTCCATCAAACTCCAAATGCAAATCCATTTATAACGGCCCAACAGCATATTCTTCCGCTTTATATACTATGCCTCTTCTACCTCAGGCGATATATAAAATCAACTTATCAAGGTGCCCACACACCCTTTTACCCTTGCACATCGGCACAACTATTGCAAACATCACACATGTAACACTCTCTAAAAATGGGCCTCATTTTCTCGGCCTGGTACTAACACCTGGTACTCCCAAAATGAATAACTCAAAGTTCATTCTTCGTATTCCTGGAAATCCAATCCTTCTTAAAGTTAACCCATCAATGTACTTGTGGTTAACTCACAAAAATATCCCTATGACAGCTCCACTAGCCCTACTGCTCTTACTTTATGGTAGTCCTAAGATCGACGTGTTTTCCTAAACACAAAAATGAGTACTATACTTACTATATCCCTAGCGGCCAATGCCTTTCCTAACTCCCGACATTAGCTCGGTTTCATACGTGGGACGTCTCGCAAAGAGAAATCCAAACAAAGAACCCTCCCATTACACTACTTCCTTGCATTGTCAGTCATCAAGATGTAATGGCTTAAGTCACATAATCGGGACGTTCTAAATCCTACCTCGCAAACCTACTATTGCACTTCTACCACTATGTCCTTCCATCTCGGTGAAATGGAAAGTCTAACTAATCGGGGCTCCTACACTCTGCACAAGTGTTACGAACACCATACCCAAAACATATTACCTCAGAATTTTCCTTCTAATCAAGGCCTGGATATAAGACTAAAATCAATTCTCCTAATCTTACTCACCCATTACTTACGGTGAGAGAAACATTCCGGTGCCTTTCCACAGCACTTCTACTTTCATTAGCCCCTAATCATCACATGACTCTAAGCTAATTTCTTATCAAAACCAACATCCTAACATACAGTAACATCCCTCCACTCCCGACGTCATTAAGGTTCATGCGTGGAGTGTCTCGCAAGCGAAATCCAAACAAGGAACCCCTCCGATACACTACTACTTAACTTTGTTCGTCGTAGTGGTATGTCGACACAAAACAGGTAAAATAATAAATCCTGCATATCTTAGATCATATCTATAAGGTTCACATGGACTAAAATCATGCTAGTGAAACATCTACTCACCGAAGTTCCATCTAAACATATAATAAAGGCGAGCTCAACCAATTATCCAGGTGAGATATCGCAAAAATAACTAGTTCCACCCTGGAACTACGTGTACGATAGTCTTGCAATCATTAGACTTCTATCGATCTTACCATCCACAAATACATTACACTTGCAGTAGTACCATACTCGTTGACACACACAAAACGAACAGTACAAACTAGATATAAATTCAAAATATCAACACCCTCTTTTACAGCGAATGAAGGAAAATAAAACCCCGCTATCGCGAAAAAACATATAGATATACCCTTTGTAATATTACCAATACTAGCATAAAACTCGAATCACACACATGAATCTAGGGCTAACAAATACTGTGACTCAATCTTGCCACATAGAATATACCTCCTTCATCCGAGGTGAAACTCATAACAACATTATTGCCAATTACCCTGGCTCTTCCAAATAATTCCCAGATATAGTACACTTGTCCAAACTGAACCAAAAACTACTTCAATCAATGCCCCATCTAGGCACCCTAATCTTGTCCTTTAACTCCTATCGGGCAAGATCAAAGCGTGTGGTTCTATGTTCCACATTACAATCATTCCCTATCTCTAGCCACCTTGACCATATTAAGGTTACCAGTACCTCAGACTCTATAGCCTCAATCCTGAAATTCATCCTCGTAATTCCCTTAGCTCCTCCGACTAAAAGGAAACATGGTACTGGCCTAAACTTCCTTATTTGAATGAATCCCTGGGCGAATGTCCACCCGTGGGGTTCTACGGACACAAATTCTCCATAAGTGTTAGCAACACTTACTAGCGAGCCTATCATTCCTCTGAAGGACTCTCTCTTCATTGCACCTACCTTAATTCAATACAAAGTTCACGTATCCATATAACACTTTATTCACTATCGGCCTCTGACCAATCCTCATAAGAATAATTCAGAAACTGCGTTCTCCTCATTTTTGATAAACCAAAGGAACGAACGGTTAAAACCATCTGTAAGATTCCTCTGTGAGCCAAAACATTCCGCTCCCCCAAATATGGTGACCACCGTTCCCACCATTCCAACATTGCTCCAACGAGTGAAAAATTTTCCTCAAATTTTCACGTCTGGGCATTTCCATACCCTGCTCTAAGCCAAAGCTTCTGAGCCTTCTACTTACACTGAATAATGCTACACTTCCTTCGCATAACTTAAACTTCAATGTATGGTCCTTATCAAAGACTCTTTCAAATTTTTTCCAATTTACTTCACAGGGTAATTCAAGTTTAGCACCACTCTCTACTATACCGGTACGTAAATAAATATAACTACTATATTCTAGTAGTCGTTGCAGAAATTTATAGAAATGCCAAAAAGGGAGTCACCTCAACTACGACCCTCGTCCCCGACTTCAACTAACATCTCCAACTCAGCCACGCCTCATGCTGCCCTCATAACGGCCTTCCCAGGTCGCCCTTCATCGATCAGCACACGAGTCTCAAATGAGTGTGCAAAAGATTTACTATAATCTTACATAATAGTAGGAGAACGAAATCTCACAACAGGAATCAACAATCCTAATGATAAGTCCCTATATCAAATAGAAAGCAACGCTGAAACCGTAGTACGTCCGCACAGATTCCTACTAGAACTTGATGCTCTAATACCATCTGTGACACCCCGCCTAATAAAATACCGGGTGATCAATCCTATACCAAATTAAAATAGGAGTCTCATATGGTTCATTCTCAGCATCACTGTCGAAAACAAATTTAATTACTAATAACCTATTAGGGTGGCGTCAAAATTTTATTTAACTAATCTTTTTTATCAAACCAATCAAGTAAAACATTCACACAGTTTATATTCACGAAAATGAAATTAAATAGAGTAACCGAACACTCGGTACAACATAATACAACCTAATCGAATGTCTCACGAAAAGGCAGTAGAAAAATAAATGAATACAATTGGGCTATCGTCCTGAATATTACTACAATGCTTCCTATCTAGATCATAAGAATATAAGCGTCTAAAAATAAACCTGCATGCATCCACAGCTGTTGCAGCGAACGTTAGACTCGAACGGATCATCATTCAGGCATCCCTGTGTCTGGACACCTAATATATATACACATATATAGCAAGAGAGGGAAAATAGAGAAACGGGTCAGAGCTAGAGTTTTGAAAATACATTAGCAAGTTCTTAAATGCGATGTTTTAAAAGATGAAATATCTCATTTTTAAACTGGTATCGCACTCTCATGAGATACACCTCACCCATTTTCTAACAGTGCAAACCTATCGCATACATTTTAAACCATCTAGTTAAGCTACCCTGCCTAACTAATCTATATCACCCATTATATATATATGTGTGTGTATGTGTGTGTGTGTATATGTATACCGTTCACATTCCAAAAATCTCACAAGTTTAAAATACCATTTTCGCTTTAGTATATAAAATCCCGTATATATATAGTCCTCACTTTAATATACGAATCACAATTTAAATCTGGATATAATCTCCCGGAATGAGAATAAAACCTTATTCATTTTACTATTTACACAAGTTAAAGCTTCATATACAAGCAATATACTATACGCAACAAGTATAATTATACCTATTACAACCATAAGTATAATAACCATCCCACAGAGTTATAACTCGAGGATGCAGTATCATAGTGCCTATTAGCATTAGGGTTTACTCAATCAACCACGGTACCAAGCCAGACTCACTCATGGTCACGGTAAAAATACAAAACGGTAGAGGCAGTCATATTCCCTCCTGAAAGTGGAATTACAATATCGCACTCATATGCGGGACGATATGACTTGGGGATATACTCTCCCTTCTCCTCAAGCCAAGGGATTCACCCACATCGTGCAACCTCCCTGGATCGCACTAGAGAAAATATATAATCTGGCTGTCTAGCCCAATGCTCAAGGAAGCCTGTGGAACTAGCCTCTAAAGTACAAATATACCAATCACACACAAATATATTTATTTCGGTATCATATCATATATATACAGTAACAACATCGTATATATAATCTATATCACTTCTCAATATATTATGGCTATAATTGCCAAACTCTTATAGAGATAGCCAATAACCCCGAATATTCCCATTCGTAATAGTATATAAGTATCCGCACACATAAAAATACTAAACCTATAAGTAATCTCTTACTTGATATATAACTTGCACCTTAATCACTTTTTTAAGGATTATAATATAAACCCGAATATACCAATTTGTAACAATTAAATAGCATACGCACTACATATCTTAATTCCATAGGTATCATATCACCTATAATAATCGTCAATAAACGTACCGTATAACCGCTCAATCATCTCTAGCCTATATCCTAAATTCCATCCTACTCGCATCATAGGATTTACTCGAACATATAGTCGGCATATACATACATTTTTAATGCGCATAATATATATATATATATAAAATCGCCCGCCGAAAACTACCCCGAGTGTAACTCATCCCGAACAGCCTTAAATTAATAAGTCCTGGATTTTACTTTCAACGAACCCAAGGTATACACCTCACTCAAATAATAATTTAGAAACCCTCACACTATATTTAGGAACCCTAATATTTATCTCCAAACAATTCTAGCCTTAATTCTCCCAATATCAGGTTTGATTTCTGACAAACGATTTTGATCTCGGACAGCCTTCCGTAGAAAAATCATTAAAAATTAAAAAAATAAAAAAAAATAAGCGGTCAGCGCCTATGCGACCGTATCGAAAAGATCTACAAATTTTATTTTTTGACCAAGAGCCAAATCGGTTCGCTTCCTGGACTAATCGATTCGGAGAGGCGCTGAGTTACTATTCATTATCTTCTCCAACTCCAAATCAAACCAACACCCAATCAATCCATGATTTGTGGTTTTTCACTTCACCAACCAACAATAGAATCATATACACATCTATTTTGAACCAAAAAAACATTAATTTCATGGGATTCATCAAACCACTCAAAATCTAACCCTAACTCCATTAAATTCACTTCTCACAAAAACTACACCATTTTCATCAATTCAAGCTTAGATTTCATATGGGGCAATTACCAAATCAATTTCTATGAGTTCATTTCACAAAAACCCCATTTATATTAAATAATCCCAACCCAAAATCATAATTTTCATTATCAATTATGATATGAGATACACACATAAATAAATAAATCAAGTAAACACTTGCCTCGTGGATAAAATCTGACGACCTCGAGTCGAATCCCGCGGAGTTTGGCCCAGAATTCCATTTTCTCCCTTCTTTTCCTTCTTCCTTTATCTTTATCTTCTTTCTCTCTTTTTTTCTCTTCCTCCCTCTCGTGACTTATAAGAGAGAAATAAGGGCTTGTCCCTTATAAACCCCAAAACGACTCGTTTACTCAATTGCGAGCCCTTACTAGTCCAAAAATCTCCGAAACCCAAACACTAACCCCGGGTACTCTATTATGATGATCTCGGCTGTTCTGAAACCAACCATGCACTAGAAATCTCTAGTCCGAGCCACTTAACTAAAATTCACTATTCGAACCAAACACTTCTCAACACGTGTTTTTCTTCAAAGTGAAATATTACTCATCGGTTTACCCAACTTTGACATGTAATTAAAAATCATCCAACTCATTTACTTAGTCCCGTAAGAAAATCTAATCCATATAAATATTAATTCGACACCAGCAAACTAATATTTTGTATTCACTTTAAATTCTAAATTATTCAATTACACTCATAAATTCCAAAAATTATTATTAACAGAAATTCCTCAAATTTCCAAATTACACCCACTTATGTAATTTAAATATCCATAAATGTACAGGTTATTACAACAATGTGGCCTGAGAGGTATAGTGGCCCCTAAATTCTTTTAGAATCCTGAGCTAAAGAATCATGTTTTCAACTTCTACGATCTTTCATTGCTATCGCAGTCTTTAAGATCTTTAAATCTTCAACGAATATCGTACTAATTAGGAGCCAACCAAAGCTAATAAGACTATGTTTTACAATACCCCTAAGACTTCTGAAGCTATGTTTTACTAGCCCCCCAAGGACTTACGTGTTATTCCAGAGTCGGTCTCGTTTCGTTGATAAAAGGCTCATTCCAATCTGGGAATTACCATCATAAAGGATCTGACAAAAAACCACTAGAACGAGGTTCTTTCCACTCAATGCGGACTAAGTATGATTACTTATCACTTAGGCTTTGTCATTAAAGTTGAATCTTATTTCGTCTTCTATCTCGTAGAATTATGGGCACCTCTATCTCCGTTTCCATTGATTGTTTTACTGGGCATTTCTTCCTCCCTATCCACGATCTTCATGGTACCAATGTTTTGGGGCCCTCTACCTTTGAATTTCTTCCTCCCTGGCCGTTGTATTCTTGCTCCCACAATTTTAGGGACCTCTACCTCTATGGCATTTTATAGGGTTTTTATGTTTTTCATTCTCCCAGGCCACGAGATTCTTGTGGTCTATAGCCTTAATCGTTGTCTTGAGGTGTGATTGTTGCTAGGTTTCTCATTAAACCTGTTAAACAATAACTTTTAAAGGCATTAAAGTAAAATGAAACTTTTCAATTTTATGTATGTTTGGGGAATAAAAAATTTGATATATAAGTCAGAGTTTGCAGTGATTTGTAAAAGTACAAAACAAACTCCCTCAAAGATTTCGTAGGGATACAGCTGGTCTCAGTTTAGTTGAAGACTGCATCCTTTATAAATCATTATGGCATTCCTGGTCTGGCAAGCCTCTCAACCTCACTTTTTAGGCAATGTCATTTGTTAATCATGTGGACAATGTCTTTGTGGAAGTCAAACCAGTTTCTTTTCTATCACCTATTAGTAGTACATTTCAACTTCCCTAGCCATCTAAGAAAGTTCTCTCCTTTGGTTTTAGATAAAATATCCTCCAAGTTATAGTTTAGAGGGGTGAACTTCTCATATGGCTTTTCTGGGCAGTCGTCGTGATTTATTTTCTTCATGTCCACTGATTTTACCACAGTTTTCGTTGTAGAGGCCAGAGACACTATATTTTCCTTGGGAAATTCGACCTTCAGCATATTGGCGAAGGCTACAAACTCAAGAATCAGAATTCTCTATCCAAGGAGGTTAATCTGGACCTAGAGAGAGGCCTAACCCTCATAAAGATGGTTAATGCATCTCATCAAATGGGCTACATCTTCAGTTTGTTGGGGACCTGATCCTGAGTTGCCTTTATAACTCTTCTCTTGTTAGTTCTTCAGAAAATCTTTTCTCTAAGATGAGCTGAACAAAGAGAAGACTCATAAAGTAAGCAGAATTAAAAACTAAGCGAATATTAACAAAGGTATGCATCTATTGCATTGAGGCCACGGCATGTTAGGACAACAGGGGATGAGGTCATGGAATTTGTCCATTACGAGAAGTTTTTCCACTGTGATTAATATGATCGAACACAGTTTTCTCCCAAAATGGTTATATCTTGTGGAAAATTTCCCTCGTAAATTATCTTAGATAGAATAGTAACTAAAAACTTAGTAAAAGTATTTTAACTTATCATGAGTTGTTTATCGATCCTTGATGCAATAGTCTAAATGAATTTTGCCAGTAAAATCGTCAGTTATCAATCCTAAGACCTAGCCTTACGCAATTTAACTCGACCCGTAAGTCAATAAATAGGTTACGAGGGTTTTTAAGCATTTTGTGTCATCTCTGGTTCATAAGAATTACTAAATATGGAAAAATAGAAAAATTTCCCTAAGTTGTTAACTTGAAGTCGCGACCTGTAGCACGACAACATGGACATGCCGCGAATAGTAAGGGGCAACACGTAGGTACTAACCCAAATTTTCCCTAATGGGATATTACAACCCAATAATTGTACTAAAAAGTATTTGGGATGTTGATCCAAGGCATAACAAGTAATTATGTGTAAAATAACATAAGTTTAGCAGCAAACTACTAATATATAGGTCATAGCATGATAGAAAATGCCTAAAAGTTTAGAAAAAGATGAATATATATATGCATACCTAGTTCCCAATCCTCACGACGTTGCGAACCACTACACCAAAATGGTCAAATTGGCACTCTTCAACGGGCTAGCCTTGTCATGGTTAATGACCATGATAAAAAAAACACGCATTTTCTGTCACAGCCATTGACCGTGATAAGGCCGTGACAAAGGTTTGTCATGGTGATCGAGGTTTAAACCGAGCGTCCGTGCAATACGCTAGTCGTTGTTATCGGCTTCCAACCTCAATAAAAAAAACCTAAACTTGTAACTACACTCTTAAGGAGTATAGTGGCGAGTCTGGGTATCGAATCCACAGGGAGCTAGGACGTGTGAACGTGACGACAAAGGTAAGGTAGTTTAATCCTAAAGTTAATGTTAAAAGAAAAGAAAATAAAAAGATGATTAATTTTTGGATTTTATTTATGAATTAACTAGATTCAATTAAATTAACCTATGCATGAGAAATTAACTACCTAAGAAGGAATTAATATGAATGAAGAAATGGGTTAAGAATACACTCCCCCAAACCCTAGTGTGTATGCCAGTACAAAATTAGTCATAAATTAGATAATTGATCAGACCCAGTCTTTAGTACTCCAAAGCATTACATATATGAGGTTCAATCCCGCATCATACATAATCAAAGAATGAGTAAAGCAGTGTTGCAATAGTTCACGTACGTTGCATCCTTAAGCACCCCGGTTACCTAGGGCAAACGAGGTCAAAAGGTCTACGATGGTTGTGAAACTATACAACACGATCTAATCATTTATTTAATTTAGAGGACAAATTTTATATCTATGCATACCACATCGGGTTGGGTTCATGCATCCCCACCCTTAAAAACTTAGCTTAACATGATTTTATGAGAAGAAAACAAATTCATAACTATGCTTGGAATTATGTATCTAAGAAACATTGTTTCAAAAGAAAGTTGCAAAACAATTAAGAATTAAATTGAAAATAGAATTGAGATAAAATAAGAGAATGGAATTTGATACTTGAAATCTGCACTAGGGAAAAGAGATGATTGAATCCATAAATACTTCTTGTTCTTACAAAGCTTTTCTAAGAATATGAAATTTGTCTACTAAAAACTCTCTAAAATCTGACTCTCTCTCTAAAATTCTATTCTACTCTCTAGAATTTGACTCCCTTGGAATGATGTAGGGCTTGGCCTTTTATACACCTAAAAATGACTTTTTTCATACCTCTCCACGTTTTACAACTAATAAAAACGAATTAAACAAGAAATTTCAAGAGTTTTGACTCTTCAGCTTCCAGAATTAATTTCAACTTTTGACTTTCTGTCTCCAACTTTAAATGAGCATAACTTCTTCACCGTAGCTCGGATTGGGGTGCCATTTTTTCCAATGTTCTTGTAATTTAGATATCTTCAACTTTCTAGTTGGCCCCACCACCGAAATATATATGTAAAATTACGAAAATTCCCTTCAACTCCCCATTTCTTGGTTTCTTTCACTGTTTTGCATTCTCTTTCACACTAATTTGCATGAAATACTTGTAAAACACATGAGAGATACAAAAAATACGAAATACTTGCCAAAAGATGTTAGTAGTATAAATATGAGACAAATCCAAGCTATTTACTCTGCACGGGGTCATAAAAATACCGAAATTAAGGGGATAAATATGAAGAATATGTGCCTAATCACACCCCCTATCTTAGAAATTTGCGCGTCCCGGGCAATGTAAAAGAATCTAACAAAAATTCCACTCTTGAAAATTCCTTTATTAAAATAAAATTCCACTTTCGTAGGCAAGCGATTGCATTGAGCATGTGCAACAAGCCTTTAAATCCCTAGGTTTACCCTAGTAGGTCTAGTTTTGTCTCGTGAGGGTTTGCAGTGAATACACCCACAAAATTCTTTATTGACTCAAATAAATATCAAATTGCTTAAAAATTGTACAATTTAAACTTTTCGAAAAATAATCACCATAAATTCATATTCAAATGTCTCAAACCATAGTGTGTGTGTGCAAAGCCAGAAATTAAACTTCAAATTTCCACAGATTGAGCATTACGTTACTTTTCGAAAAATCGTTTTGATTCAAATTCTTACAGATGCACTCACAAATGAATCACTCGGATTGTGGCTATTTTCTCTCAGTATGCATGATATAAAGAGTAAATATAATTGACACAAATTCACGCATACAAAATTGAAAAGAAGGAAATATATGGTGAAAAGATCTCATCATCGGAATACAGTTATTAGGAAACGGGAAACATCATCTCTTAATCACACTATTTTAATCTCTTTTATTATCTTTTCATGTCTTAGCTCTCCATGCAGTAATTAATTTCGCTATTTGGACTCGGTTAGGACTTTTCGGGTTAAAAAGTGTAAAGGGTAAAAATGGGAATGGACGGAATGTTCGGAATTGGAAAAATGTCCTTATGACGTCCATTAGTGCTTTTTCGAGCATTTGCTCATTTTTCTCTTTCTTTTTCTCTTTTCATTTTTTTCTATTTTTTTTCATTTTTTTTTCTTGCTATTTTTCTTTTCTTGCCCCTTTTTTATTACACACTTTGGACTTACTTGATGAATTTCCAAATTTTCACAATTCCGGGCTATTTGGGTTTTTCGGGTTATCAAACGAAAAGGAAATATTATATTAGGCTCAAAGTGGGTTACAAAGGGATAATTTTTCACAACGTTTTTATGGCTAATATTTTTGGGTTAAACAAAAGAGGGCCTACTTCATTGTCCAAATTACTAATCACATTACCATATGCATCTCGAGATTAATTAAGTTTAGAGATATATTTAGCACGAATTTCGAGACAACATTTCACACATTTCCCATAACCGATCAAAACAAAGGATTGAGATCATTAACGAGTTATTAAAACGCTGAAAAGAACTTTGAGTTAATCATAAACTCGGATTGATTTAAAAACTAATAAAAAATTGAAAGGCTCGAAATCTCACCGGGTTTGATCAATCTCCACACTTATTCGTTAAGTCGTCAATTTTCTTTCAATTTCCATCTTCGGTCAATTTTGGCTTAGTGCATTTTGATTGTTAACAATTTGAGACTTTAAATAGAATAAAGGTGATATTTTTGAAAAATTTAAATTCTAATTTTTATTTATTTTGAAGAAAAATATTTTTGTTTTTTTTTTTGAATTTTTATTTTTTTTTTGAATTTTTTTAAATTTTCTAAAAAAACACATTTGGAAAGAACATGTGATCGAATCAATGAATCTAAACAATAAACGGGAAGAATATCCCACGCCCCCTAACTTAAATGTTGCATTGTCCTCAATGTGAATCAAGAACACAACATAAAGAGAGGAAAAGAAAGATATTACCCAAATGGAGCGATCCCCGATGAGTGCAAGTCCATTGAATCTACAAATCATGTTAGAACCAAGCATAGCAAAAAGAATAACAAAAACTTTAACTATCGAAACTAGACTATAATAAAAGAGAAAAAGAAAAAAAAACTAACTATTTACAACCTAAAATTGGAACGGCTAATAAATCATACACTAAAAGTCGAAAAATTTGAGGGTCCACCCAAAATACAATCTGACTTTGGGGGATTAATAGTGTACCCTCACTATAAAGCATGCCTCCCGAAAAATAAGAATTCCGTTTGAAAAATGGAAGGCATGTGCAAAGTTGAAAAAATTAACCATCACCTATTAAAAAATTTAGGGGGATGTTGATACCAAATTTAATCTGTTGACTTGGATCAACCATATGAAGACACGTGGCTATCTACATGGCAACAACAAGCACTTTCGAGATGATCATACGCTCCGAGGAACTCTTATGCTCCGAGGAATAAGACCTCTCCGAGAAACTCTTATGCTCCGAGGAACAAGACCTCTCCGAGGAACTCATTAGCACCGAGAAGCTCAGGCGGTCCGAGCTACTCAGGCGGTCCGAGCTGCATCTCGAACAAAGCATTAATAGTTGGATAACCAACAGTTCAACTGGTTCATTAAATGTTTATCATTTAGACGCACACGCTTAAAGGGCATTAAATGTATTACCCTTTCATATGTATATCATTTAATGTATCACCCTTTCAGATGACCGCCTCAAGGCTATAAATACGTTGTACAATCCTCATTGTAGAGGGACCTGATCCTGAATCCAAACTTTGTGATCCAGAACGAAATTTCTTGTAATCGAGAATTTCCAAACACTCAACAATAAAACAACAGTGGACGTAGGCCATTCTTATAAGGTTGAACCACTTTAAAATCTTTTGTCTCATGTATTTATCTGTGATTGAATTATTAGAGTGATCTAATTTTTTACATCAACAGATTGGCGCCGTCTGTGGGAAACGACTGGTAATATCGTTTTCTCACCAATAACAATCCAATACCAATGGCTGATATACCTGAATCCAGCAATCGAAACACTGGAACCCCTCCAAATCCATCTGCTCCACCAATTATTCCAGATCTGACTGGAATGATGGCGAATCTGGCTCAGGGCCAGACCGTCATGCAAGAAATGATGCGACAACTCATCCAAACCCTCCATGGCGGTGCGCCAGCCCATTCCGGATCACGAAGCATCCAAAGAAATATTCGTGCACCTTCTGTGCGTACTAGGCGTACTAATTCATATCGCAATGAGGAATCTGAAGATTTTTCTTATCAACCTGGACGAACTTCGTCAGTGCGAGCCACAAATACTGAACAACGTGTCACCCTCTCCCCAGAAAGGGCCAGTGCATTGGAAAGATTAAGTAGGGCTTCTCCTTTCGATCGATTAGGCCCTAGGAGGAACAAAAGTCCTCTTAATGCAGCGTCGAGGAGCTTTCGACGACCATCAGATTTAAGGGAAGGATCTGCCCAGTCGCGACTAGCTGCTCGTCAAGATGGATCCGATGACCGACCAACTGCTCGTCGAGATAAATCCCAGGAAGCCACTTCAACGCGATCAGTTGCTCGAACCAATAGGCCCGAGGAAGGGAATGATGCATGGAAAGGATCTATTCAAAGGCTGGAGGATAGATTAGGGGAAATGGCTAAGGCTAAGAACCCTCTACAACGAACCTTTGTTCGGGGAACACCTTTTGTCCAGGACATTATTGATTTTCCAACACCATCGAAGTTCAAAGAACCTGTTGTGACTCCCAAGTATGATGGGAAGACTTACCCCGTCCTTTATATAGAACAATATCGAGCTGCTTCCGACATCTATGCTGTCCCAAACGAGATGAGATGCAGGGCATTCTTGGGAACTCTTACCGAATGTGCTCAGATATGGTATAATAATCTTCCTCGGGGTAAGATTTCAACTTTTCTTCAACTGGCCGAGTTATTCATTGGGAATTTCTGCTTCAGAGCAAAGCCAGTTAAACGAGTAGCACATTTGTTAAGTGTTAGACAAAAAGCTGATGAGAGTATTAGAGACTATATAACTCGTTTTAATAACGAGAAGCTCGAAGTCATTGATTATGAGGAGAAGACAGCGATTACTGCTTTGATGAGTGAACTGCTGCCGAACAAGTTGTACTACACTTTGGCCAAAGATCCACCTCGAACCATGTCGGACCTGATGGGAAAAGAGTCCAATATTATGAATGCCGAGGAGGCTATGTCTGCAAAGAAGAATATGGACGCCAAAGAAACCAAGGTGGAAGGTGATAAAGCTAAGAAGAAAGAGCATAGGCACAATGGTGGTGACAAACATTCCAAAAGTAGGTCGTCATGGGAGGTCTGGAAGAAATTTGATAATTACATGCCTTTGAAGGCAAATATCAACCACGTCCTGGAAGAAATTAAGAACAGCGAGGAGTTAAACTGGCCAAAGAAAATGAAGTCAGACCCTGACACGAGGAATAGGGAGAAACATTGCGAGTTCCATAAGGATCATGGCCATATGACCAAAAATTGCATAGCTCTTCAGAACGAGATTGAAACACTCATCCGACGAGGAAAGTTAGCAAAGTATGTTGATCGGGGAGGCGAAAGAAGAAACAACGACCGAACTAGAGAGAGGTCTAGATCTCCTCGTCGAGCAGAGGAGAAAAAGAAGAGAAACCATGAAGATGATCCAGATGATGACCCCGATCTTCCCAAGAAACCAAGGCAGCCAGAACGAGAGGTATTTTCAATACGCTTTGGGTCATTTGATTGTAATGTTATTACAGGAGGAGATGCAGGAGGAGGAGACCTTACTGCAGAAAGAAAAGCTTACCTCGGAGAGGCTCAAGCTTACTCGTACATTAAGCGAATAAATTTAGCTGAGGAAGATCGCCCGAGAAAGGTGAACAAAGAAAAATTGGTCATTGGGTTTTCAAAGAATGATCTTGCAGGAGTTCTGTATCCTCATGACGACCCACTAGTGATCAAAATGAGAATGAAGGAGGTAATGATTTCAAGAGTAATGGTCGATAACGGTAGCTCGGCAGACATCATGTTCTACTCGTGTTTCGATAGTTTAAATTTAAAGCTATCTCAACTGGAGCCTTACCACAGACCCCTCATCGGTTTTACTGGCGAGAAAGTATTTCCACTTGGGACAATCAAGTTGGATATATTCATTGGTACGTGGCCTGCTTGTCGGACAGAAAGAGTACATTTTTTTGTGATGGATAAGAATGTCCAGTCATCGTACAATATCATCGTGGGAAGAGTAGGATTGAAGAAGTTCGAGGCTGTACCATCTACAGTGCATCAATGCCTAAAATTTCCAACAAACTTTGGAGTAGGAGTTATGAAAGGTGATCAGAAAGTAGCTCGGGAGTGCTATTATTCATCCTCCGAGCAAGATGAATTGGAAGAATCAAAGAAAAAGACTACTACCTATCAAGTGGATGAAGGTGCAGAAATTGAAACCTTGGATCCTCGGGATGAGTCGCAACTCGTGAAGGGTCAAGTGGTGGAAGCTACTGAAAATATCATTCTGGACGACGAACACCCTGAGCGAACTACTCAAATAGGTTCATCGTTGGAAGCCTCATTAAAACAAGAATTGATAACTTTCCTTAGAAGCAGAAGACAAACTTTTTCCTGGAGTCATGAAGATATGCCTGGGATTGACCCAAACTTCTTATGTCACGAGCTCAATGTGAATAAGGAGATCAAGCCTGTGACGCAGAGAAGAAGAGTATTCAGTCCCGAGAAGAATCAAGCTATACAGGAGGAAGTCGAGAAGCTCCAGAAAGCTCGTTTCATTGAAGATGTAAAATATCCAGATTGGTTAGCTAATGTGGTGATGGTAAAGAAGAAGAATAACAAGTGGAGGATGTGTGTAGACTTCACCGACCTCAACAAAGCATGCCCAAAAGATCACTTTCCACTGCCCCGAATTGATCAACTGGTGGATGCTACCTCGGGACACGAGTTGCTGAGCTTCATGGATGCCTATTCTGTTTATAATCAGATCAAAATGAAACCTGAAGACAGGGAGAGTACTTCTTTCATTACCCCTAGGGGAACTTATTATTATAATGTTATGCCTTTTGGTTTAAAAAATGCAGGTGCGACATATCAGAGGCTGATGAACAAGGTCTTTCCTGAACAAATCAGTGACAATATGGAAGTCTATGTTGACGACATGCTGACAAAAAGCAAGAAAGCTACCGATCATCTAGTTGACTTAAGTTAAACTTTTGATCAACTAGATAAATATCAAATGAAGCTGAACTCGATGAAGTGCATATTTGGAGTACGAGAAGGCATGTTCCTCGGGTACATTGTCAATCAACGAGGCATTAAAGAAAATCATGAAAAGATCAAAGCTCTATTAGGGCTGCGATCTCCAACAACGAAGAATGAAGTACAGAGTCTCACATGACGAGTAACATCACTCAACAGATTTGTGTCACGAGCAACTGATATATGTCTCCCATTCTTCAAGACACTCAGAAAAACTTTTGAGTGGAATGATGAATGTGAGAAGGCTTTTCAAGACTTGAAGAAATACTTGGGAGCACCTCCACTGTTGTCTAGGCCGGTGATGGGAGAGAAATTGTATTTGTACCTTGCAGTATCCGAGAATGCAGTTAGCTCGGCGTTGATCAGAGTGGAGAATGGAGTACAAAAGCCAATTTACTACACAAGTAAGGCCTTCCGAGGAGCATAGATCAGATATCCAAGGCTGGAGAAATTGGCACTAGCGCTGATTGAGGCGAGTAGGAGAATGAGGCCATACTTCTAGGCTAATACTATAGTAGTATACACCGATGTGCCATTGAGACAAGCCCTTCATAAGCCAGAGAAATCAGGGAGATTGATGTACTGGGCAATAGAGCTCGGAGAATATGATATAATTTATTAACCCAGATCATCACTAAAAGGGCAGGCTGTAGCAGATTTCATAGCGGAGTTCACCTATCCCGATACCCCCGAGGAGAAAAAGTTACTCGCTGATCAACCTGTGGATGTTACAGGATCAACAAACACAAGCCCAGACCAATTTCGATTGGTAAAAGGGCGTGTGGATGTTACAGGATATGATGCAGAGATAGTTGGGAGGACTCCGGACGAGGAACAAGAGTTGCTCACTGATCAACCTGTGGATGTTACAGGATCAACAAACACTGGCTCAGACCAACTCCGGTTGGTAAAAGGGCAAGTGGATGTTACAAGGTCATTAAATTCGAGTTCAGACCAACTCCGGTTGGTAAAAGGGCAAGAAAAGATGATCGACGAGGAGCGGGAAAAATCCGGGGAAGATGAAAGGAAGCAGCAAATATTTCACTGAGGAACTATGACTGATCAAAAATTTGAAGACGAGTTACCTATATGGAGGCTATATGTAGATGGCTCATCTTGCACTGCAGGATGTGGCGCGGGGATAGTTCTGAGCACTCCGGATGAGGTCGATATGGAATACGCCTTGCATTTCCAATTCAAAGCTTCCAACAATGAGGCTGAATATGAGGCCATGATTGCATGGCTTAATTTGGCAAAAATTATGGAGGCACAACAGGTTGTGATCTTCAGTGACTCTCAATTGATTGTAAACCAAATGATGGGAGTATATGCAGTTAGAGGAGAATTAATGATCAGATATCATGCAAAGGCAAAGGAACTGTTGTCAGAATTTTCCGCTATTCAGCTGGTCAGAATACCAAGAATAGAGAATGCGAGAGAAGACGTCCTAGCTCGACTAGCATCAGCTACTCGTACCGAGCTACGACGAACAATCCCAATTGAAGTGTTAGCTGGTCGGAGTATAGATGAAGATCTGAAGATGAATTTTATCACCCTTGATTTAGGACCATCTTGGATGGATCCCATCAGGGTATATATCGAGGAGGGAGAATTACCAATTGACAAGCTTGCAGCCAAGAAATTGAAGTTTAAAGCTGCTCGGTATGTGCTAACTAATGGTGTCTTATATAGACGAGGAATTATGGAAGGTTTGCAGAGATGTGTACATCCCACCGAGGTGAAAGATTTGATTGAAGAGATCCATGAAGGGTCTTGTGGATCACATGTAGCAGGTCGGACGCTTTTATAAAGGGTGATGACGCAGGGATACTACTGGCCAACGATGAGGGCAGATTGTATAGCATATGCCAAGAAATGTGAAAAGTGCCAGCGCTTTTCCTCCATCCGAAGAACTCCACAAGCATTGTTGACACCCATAACTTCCCCTTGGCCATTTGCCATGTGGGGAATTGATTTGGTTAGACCACTGCCAACGACCCGAGGAAGGTTCAAGTACCTCATCATCGCAGTGGATTATTTTACTAAGTGGGTAGAAGATGAGCCACTCATTGACATGACGTACGAGAAGGTATACCAATTTTTTTGGAAGAATATCATTTGTCGATATGGTCTTCCTCATGCTTTCATCACAGACCATGGAACACAATTTGATAACGAGGAGTTCGCCGCCTATTATCATCAATCAAACATTTTGAAGGTCCACTCAGCACCAGGCCATCCTCAAAGCAATGGACAAACTGAAGTGACAAACAGAACGCTACTGAACGGTTTGAAGAAAAGATTGGATGATGCGAAAGCAAACTGGATCAACGAGTTACAATCAGTACTCTGGGTTTACCGAACTACTCCCCGAGTAGCAACTGGAGAATCACCATACATACTGACGTTTGGAAGTGAAGCTGTCATACCTGCCGAGTTGGGCCTCCCAACACACAGGGTACTGAATTTCAATTCCCCTGTCAGCGACTTAATGAGAAGACTGGATTTAGACATGCTCGAGGAAGTCAGAGAAGAAGCAGCCATTAGAAATGCTGCTTACCAGCAGCGAACATCTTTGTTCTACAACAAGAGGGTGAAGAAGTGTGACCTGAAAGAAGGAGACTATGTGCTAAAGAAAGTAATTCAAAAGCATAACAAACTGGAGGCAAACTGGCATGGACCATACCGAGTTACAGAAGTTGTTAGACCAGGAACTTATCGAATAGCAACTTTAGAAGGAGAAGAGTTTAAGAATGCATGGAACGCAGAGCATCTGCGCAAGTATTATCAGTGATGGATATGTAACACAGTTCCATCAGTATGAATAAAACAAAAATATTCTGCAAGTCTCTCTGTTTATTAAAACAATTTCGGGGAATACTAGTGCTACGCACTACTCGAAAAAGCTCGGCAGACTACTCAACAAAATATTCCAAACTGTACCAACATAGTTGGTCGACGAGGAGAAAATATTCCAAACTGTACCAACATAGTTGGTCGACGAGGAGAAATATTCCTAAAAATGCCAACCTGTTTGGCTAGGAAACGAAATATTCCAAACTGTACCAACATAGTTGGTCGACGAGGAGAAAATATTCCAAACTGTACCAAGTATGGTTGGTCGGGGATAAAAACCCACTAATCGTAGTTGGTCGACAATGGACATTTACCGACCTTGATTGGTAAGAAACATTGAAAAATCTACCAAGTATGGCTGGTCGGGGATAAGAACCCACTAACTGTAGTTGGTCGACGAGCACAGTTTAACAACCTTGGTTGGTTGAAAAATTTTTAAACATTTTTATACTCATTACTTTATTATTAAGTGATCGAGCAACATTACTGATACTTGTAACTTTTTATTACTAAGTTGGTCGATGAACAACACAATATTATTATCTTTTTAACAGATATGCATAAATGTAAAGTGTTTGATATTTACAAGACAATAGCAATTAAGATAATGAAAGTCTTTCATTAAATTCGAAATAAATAACAAGTTACATTGATAATAAAATGAAAATTACATTGATATGTATACTAACTATTACATTAAAAATTCCAATTCTATTGGTCTTTTCCCCTCAGCTTTCGATACAGGTTCCTCGCCAGCAGGCGGATCATTTAAAGATTGAGGAGAATTGATGAAGTTCAAATCCTTCAGCATCCTGACGTTCATCACAGAAGGTCGATCTAGAAGATGCTCGGGGCGAGATACCTCGATTTGAGAATGTAAATTATAGTCACCGAGGTATTTTGAAATTAAGCTTCGTGGAATGGCCCGAGCAGGGATCCACTCCATCTCCAAGTTGTACGGTGGCACAGGCAGGTCAAGCAACCCGGGATCATGGTAGTCCCATAGATAGTGTCCTTATTCGAGCTTCAACACACCTAAGGCATTCAGCCAGCCTTGCTTGTAGCCCTCATTGTTAGCATTCTGGATACGATCATCCAAATGGAATAATGCTTCGTTGTATCCAGCCATCCAGAATTCCCTGGGCTGTTTGTGGAACTGATATGTTAGCCTTTCTAGCTGCTCGTGGAGATTCTTGATGAAAAGCTCCTTATTCTCCAAGACTGATTTCTGCGCAGAGAGTTGTTTTTCCAAGTCCCTTATCTTCTTGGACATGTTAGACAAAGCCTGGTTCTTAGCCATTAATTGGAAGGCTTGGTTCTCTAAGGCAGACGTTGTCCTCTGTTCCTCGACGAGCACCCGAGCTGCTCTTGCTCATCCCCGAGGAGCTCTTGCTCGACCACGAGAAGATGTCGAGGTACCAGAACTCCTCAAAGTATCCAACTCTTCCCTCAATTTGGCATTCTCAACTTCTAAGAATGAAAATCCCTCGTCAGTCACTGGGATTCGGGCTGTTGAAGAAGAGGCTGCAGACTTCAACTGTGCTAGTTCTTTCTGCAAATTGTTATTTTCTCGCTCCAACAGCTCGGCAATCTGTCTACATTCTTCAACTTCACCCCTTAGGGTTCTCTCCCTGACATCGTACCCAGCAAAGAGCTTCTCGTAGCCCTTCTCGACAGAAAGCTGCTGGTACTTCTTCTCGTACCCCTCATGCAACAGAGCAGTTGATTCCTTGTACTGATGTTGAAGGTCCTCGGGGGTGCACTGGAGATCCTCGATCATTTCATAGTAAGCCACATTATTGGCTACAGCTCGGTCAAGTAGACACTTCAGGTACTAATATGCTTCGACTGCCTGTTCTGAAGCATCATGACCAAGGATGTCGGCAACTTGTTCAGCACTTAGGTCTGTATGACCAGCCTTAAAGTACTCATTGCATTGTTGCAGCAACTTTGTATCATGAGCAGATAATAGTTCCATCCTGGCCAGAAACTAGCAGGGAAAGAAGAAAAATCATCAATAAGAAGAATAAGTAGAATACAAACAGAAAATAGACAACAGTATGCAAAAAGAACTCAAGTTTTATTAGATCGTGAAATTTGGAGTTACAAATTCTGGGTTACATTTGACAAGAAAGAAAAATAGAAAGGTAAACCCGAACAACATTACACCTTTTCCTTATCTCCCAAAACCTTCTCGGAAGGTTGGGAGGAGGAAGCAGGTTGCTCGGAGGCAACTGTGGGTTGTTCGAAAAGCACCAGCTGTTGCTCGGAAGAAGAAACGACTTGCTCGGCAGCAGGCTGGTTGGTTAGGGCATGTTCTCCCACTACCATTGAAGACTCCTCAGAGGTAGCTTCGTCCTCTTCTAATTCTTCCGGAGTAGGAGGGGGACCAGGGATGTGTCTCTGGAAGAGCTCGGATGACTCCTCGACCTTCATTTCCTGAAGGGCAGCAACCCATCCGTCCCTAAAATACTTTAGACTGCCATAGTCCACTTGAGAGACCATGGCAGCACACCCCTTATCCCACCCCTTGTCCCAGCCAGAGCTGAAGGAATTCTTCACAGCATCTTTCCTTTTGGCCTTCTCCAAGGCAAGCTTCTCGAACAGCAAATCATCAGCAGCTTTCAGTTTTCGTTCAGCTTCTTCTTTCTGCCGAGTTACTTCATGGAACTGGACCAACCTCTCCTCAGCAACTTTGAGCTTATTCTCAAGCTCCCCTTCAGCCCCGAGCTTCTCTCCGAGCTCTTTATTTGCCTTCTCCAAGGCAGCCTTTTTCTTCTCCAACTCCTTGGAGGCATCAACAACTCGAGCTTTTTCTTGCTCGGAGGAGGCAAGCTTTCTCTCCCAGATAGCCTTATCAGTGGCATACTGATGGCGAGAGTCTTCCAAAGATTTGATAGCCTCTTCCATAGCTCCCTCCACACTGGACGAGGAGCATGAGGCTTTAATGGCTTCATCCTTTTTCAGGATTATGTTAAAGCAGCTCGTCAACTGTGAACAAAAAAAGAAAGCAAGTTAGAAACAAGAAATGACAAAGGGAACTATGAAAAGTTTAAAGTAAAGAGACTTACTAAAGCAAGATGACGAGCAACCAAAGAAGTAACCATGTCCCGAGTAAGGTTATCTTCAGTACCTTGGACCTCGAGAATGGTCAAGGACTTTACCGGGCTCATGTCAGAGCTCGGGGAAACAAAAGTGGGAACTTCAGTCCCAACAGCTGGGGGTTGAATGATGGTATCAGCCAAATTGACCGAGGAGCTCTTCTTCAGCCTCCTCGGGGGAACAGGTACAGACAAGGAAGAACCCTTGGTCGGAGATATCACAATCACCTCTCCCAGAGCAGCAGACCTGCTCGGAGCCACTGCGGGCTTCTCGGCGACTTTAGCAGGAGCAGCTGGAGGAGCTGCATCAGTCTGCTTTGTCCCCTCCCTTGGGACATCAATCCTAATCCTTTTTACCTCCCCAGAACCGGAGGCAGTTTTCTCAAACAGAGCAGGAGTCCTTCTGTTCTTCATCCTTTCGCTCAAAGGAATGTGGGATTCAGGCGTTGAACTTGCAGAGGCTGGTACTGGTTCTGCTTCAATGATCATTGGACGAGCAGTGAAGGAGGTTGTGTAGCTCTTGTACTGGAGCAGATACGAAGCCGACCTGATGTGCTCATCGACAACCCTTTGATACACACCCCAAATAAGTCCCAAATGCCTTATATTGACATCTGTTTCTTTGGGGCACCTTCTCTTGCTATCAACTGCAAATAAACAAACATTGTTATCAGTGACACATTTTATCAAACATAAAACAAACATGATTTCAAAATAAATAAAATAAAATAAAAATAACCTATCCCATTGCCATAAGGAGGACATCTGGGACCCTGGTAAACCTCATCTCCGGTTAATGGAGGGTGTTGCCAATTTTTTACGACAACACCGTGTTCAAAATAATCCCTATTGGCATCAGGGAGATTGACTACTAAGGCTCTATTTATAAACCTAGTTTTTAAATAATAAATATTATCATTAACTGCCCATCTATAGCAGTACATGATTTCTGGAATTCCTATACGAGTTCCATGCACTTGATTTAATTTATGCACCCCATTAACTATTCTCCATGTGTTGGGGCTATTCGTGCAGGAACAACATCAAAGAACTGACAGAATTCCAAACACAGAGGATTTTGTGGAAAAGAAAATCCACACTCAGCAAAAAAGAGACTAGGGAACCAATGTCCCTCATCCAAATTAAAATAATTAGAAGGCTCAGAAAGCTCTTCCAAGACAACCCAAGAGGGAATGGAAAAATCAGATCGAATTTTGTCAAGAGATTCAACAGAGTAAACCATGGTGATTAAAAGAAATGAAGAAGAACGAAGAAGATCTTATAGGAAAAGAGTAGAGCTGATGACGACAGGCGATGGAAGAGATGAATACACGAGAGAATAGAAGACAATGAAAAACTCGAAGATGAAAATTTGAAAAGGTAGAAGACGAATGAAGTGTCTGTGAAGTTTAAATACCTTACCTTGGGAACTGGCGATGTAATGATTACAAAAAGGATGATTACGTTACCGGCGGCCAAAAAGATGAAAAGTGGCGCGAGAACCAAAGCGGGCAACAGCGGCCAAAAAGATGAAAAGTAACGCGGGGATCGAAGCACGCAGAAAAGTCCAAAAAAGCATGATTCTACGAATTTGGAAGGAGAAAATAAATACAAGGGAAACGCTCCTAAAAATTAGGCAGACTATTTAAAGCTACCGTATTCCGAGAAAGAATGTTCCATACTCCTCAAATTTCAAACTATGAAACATTGGGGGCTTCTGTTGATACCAAATTTAATCTGCTGACTTGGATCAACCATATGAAGACACGTGGCTATCTACATGGCAACAACAAGAACTTCCGAGATGATCATACGCTCCGAGGAACACTTATGCTCCGAGGAACAAGACCTCTCTGAGGAACTCTTATGCTCCGAGGAACAAGACCTCTCCGAGGAACTCATTAGCACAGAGAAGCTCAGGCGGTCCGAGCTGCATCTCGAACAAAGCATTAATAGCTGGATAACCAACAGTTCAACTGGTTCATTAAATGCTTATCATTTAGACGCACACGCTTAAAGGGCATTAAATGTATTACCCTTTCATATGTATATCATTTAATGTATCACCCTTTCAGATGACCGCCTCAAGGCTATAAATACGTTGTACAATCCTCATTGTAGAGGGACCTGATCCTGAATCCAAACTTTGGGATCCAGAATGAAATTTCTTGTAATCGAGAATTCCCAAACACTCAGCAATAAAACAACAGTGGACGTAGGCCATTCTTATAAGGCTGAACCACTTTAAAATCTTTTGTCTCATGTATTTATCTGTGATTGAATTATTAGAGTGATCTAATTTTTTACATCAACAGGGGATAATGAAGGATTTGGGTGCATAAGAGGACAAGTCCCATTGGGATCCAAGAAAAATAGAATCACGTTCCATAGATTTTTCAAGTAGTATGGGAAGTGGGGAATACAAACAGAAAGAGTCCGTCTTGAAAAAAAATTCAAGCAAAGGGTCCTTGTCCTCAAAATCTTCTCTCCCCAAATTTTCAATTGGATCTGGTGGAGTGACACATCAAAGTGTATGGCCCGTAAGATGAAGCATCTCAAAAAAATATTCCCATACAAGAATCGGATCAACATCCTTAAGACATTCATCCAGTTCTTGTGATGGATTTAATGGTTCAATAATAGTGGGGACACAAGGAGACAAATGATCTTCAACCTCCGTAGATTTTGCAATATTTATAGGAGGTTGATATTCAAAAGAACTTAGACCACTCTCAATGATTTCATCCTCAAAAGTGTTAGGTGAAGTGCAAGTCTCGACCTTCTCTAAGTTGTCCAAATAATCATTCAACTCCTTGCATGTTGCTCTAATTTTCAACTCTGTAGTAGCAAGGTCATCAGATTTCTTTTTGATAATAATCAAGAGCTCTTCTAAAGTAGGCTTCCTTGGTTCTAGAACCTCGGATTCCTCATTTGGTTGAAAATATTTTATAACTTCAAAAATATCGGAAGAAAAATCCTCATTGGGTTCAAATAATGCATCTAACTCTTGCTCCCAATAACGATTTTTTTCTCGATATTCTTTTTCAAGTCTTTCTTCTTCAAGCAATTCATTTTGATAAATTTGGATGGCCTTAGCACTGGGCTTGTATTTATGAGACTCATCTTTAGTGATATTGATCCAATGTTCATAAGTCTTGAGCGCCTCCTCCTCACTATTATCATAACAATTAAAGCCACCAAAAGAGTTAAAGTAAGACATTTCAAATTGGGCAATTAAAAAACGTGACACATATATATTTATGAATTTTTTAATTTTTTTTAATTTTTTTAATTTTTATTTTTTTAAGGTCAAATTCGGGATTAACCAACCTAACCTAAAGTCTACCTAATTCCCCGGCAACGGCGCCATTTTGATCGAGGTGTAAACCGAGCGTCCATGTAATATGCTAGTCGTTGTTATCGGCTTCCAACCTCAATACAAAAAAAACTAAACTTGTAACTACACTCTTAAGGAGTATAGTGGCGAGTCTGGGTATCGAATCCACAGGGAGTTAGGACGTGTGAACGTGACGACAAAGGTAAGGTAGTTTAATCCTAAATTTGATGTTAAAAGAAAAGAAAATAAGAAAATGATTAATTTTTGGATTTTATTTATGAATTAACTAGATTCAATTAAATTAACCTATGCATGCAAAATTAACTACCTAAGAAGGAAATAATATGAATGAAGAAATTGGTTAAGAATACACTCCCCCAAACCCTAGTGTGTATGCCAGTATAAAATTAGTCATAAATTAAATAATTGATCAGACCCAGTCTTTAGTACTCCAAAGCATTACATATATGAGGTTCAAGCCCGCATCATACATAATCAAAGAATGAGTAAAGCAGTGTTGCAATAGTTTACGCACGTTGCATCCTTAAGCACCCCGGTTACCCAGGGCAAACGAGGTCAAAAGGTCTACGATGGTTGTGAAACTATACAACACGATCTAATCATTTATTTAATTTAGAGGACAAATTTTATATCTATGCATACCACGTCGGGTTGGGTTCATGCATCCCCACCCTTAAAAAACTTAGCTTAACATGATTTTATGAGAAGAAAACAAATTCATAACTATGCTTGGAATTATGTATCTAAGAAACATTGTTTCAAAAGAAAGTTGCAAAGCAATTAAGAATTGAATTGAAAATAGAATTGAGATAAAATAAGAGAATGGAATTTGATACTTGAAATTTGCACTAGGGAAAAGAGATGATTGAATCCATAAATACTTCTTGTTCTTACAAAGCTTTTCTAAGAATATGAAATTTGTCTACTAAAAACTCTCTAAAATCTGACTCTCTCTCTAAAATTCTATTATACTCTCTAGAATTCGACTCCCTTGGAATGATGTAGGGCTTGGCCTTTTATACACCTAAAAAATGACTTTTTACATGCCTCTCCACGTTTTACAACTAATAAAAACGAATTAAACAAGAAATTTCAAGAGTTTTGACTCTTTAGCTTCCAGAATTAATTTCAACTTTTGGCTTTCTGTCTCCAACTTTAAATGAGCATAACTTCTTCACCGTAGCTCGGATTGGGGTGCCGTTTTTTCCAATGTTATTGTAATTTAGAGATATTCAACTTTCTAGTTGGCCCCACCACCGGAATAGATATGTAAAATTACGAAAATGCCCTTCAACTCCCCATTTCTTGGTTTCTTTCACTATTTTGCATTCTCTTTCGCACTAATTTGCATGAAATACCTGTAAAACACATGAAAGATACACAAAATACGAAATACTTGCTAAAAGAGGATAGTAGCATAAATACGAGACAAATCCAAGCTATTTACTTTGCACGGGATTATAAAAATACCGAAATTAACAGGATAAATATGAAGAATATGTGCCTAATCACATGGTCAATGACCGTGACAAGGCCGTGATGATTACTGTTGTCACGGCCTTGTCACCGTCAATGACTGTGACAACTTTTCCAGTAAAAAAACCATCCCTCTTCTTTTTTCCCACCATTTTCTATTCCCTCAATTTCTCTCTCTCTAAACGACTGCACTCTCTCTCTACGATTTTGGTACGTTTTCTCTCGCTATTTCTCTTTCATTTATATATGTGTGTGTGTCTATATATGCGTGTGTGTATATCCATGTGTGTAAATGTGCATGTATGTGTGTGTGTGTGTGTGGTGGGGGAAGGGGGTAGGGTTGGGGGTGAGGGTGGGGAGGGGGTGTATATGTGCGTGTGTGTGTATATATATGAGTGTGTGTGTGTGTGTGTGTGTGTGTGTGTGTATGCATGTGTGTTTATATGTGTTTGTGTGTGTGTGTGTGCGTGTGGTGGGCAGTGGCAGTGGGGGGAAGGGGCAGGGCTGGGGGGTGGGGGTGGGTAGGTGGCAGGGGATAGGGCTATGTGTGTGTGTGTGTGTGCTTGTGTGTGTGGTGGGGGGAAGGGGTGGGGGTGGGGGTGGGGTAGGGGGAAATGCGACGGGGGGTGGTGCTTGTTAATTTTTTTTAATTAAATTTTGATTGGTTAATTAGATATTGCCCCTCATATGAAAGTAGTGCCTCTTGTAAAAGAATTGATTGATTAAATATTGATTGGTTATTAATTATTTTAGTAAATTAATAATTAATGCCCCTTTCATATGCAAGTAGGATTGCCCCTCATTGTAAATTAGTAAATTAATAATTGTATACTTTAATTGTTAGTTTAATTAATGAAATGAATTAATTGAGTAGATTAATTAGAAGGAGTATGGGATACACATTTGTTTTTGCTATTGCGGTTGGATTATAGTGGATCGATGTTCGGTTGGTTAATTTTAGAAGTGGAATGACCACTGGATTATTTTCCATATGGGGGTGGGAATTTTCAACTTTTTTTTACAATTACTTTATATCACGAACAATATATATATATATATATGAAACATACTTGAAATTACATATAGTGGGCATAGATACTAGCCGAAGGAGCCGATCTCATTGGCACAATGTCAAAAGATCATTGACAATGAGATCGGGGAGCGACAATTGTCATCTCGCCAATCGGGGAGGGAAAATCGGGCGAAAAATACGGACGTACACTACTCCAGCCGGACATCTTATGCCGAGGTGGAGCATAGGATGATGGTAATATTTTATTTTTCTATAATTACAAAAATATGTTATTTTGCATTATTTTACTTTGCGGGGCCGATACCAATTTTCCATCATTTTATTTCAGGGGACGGGGGAGTGGCCCTGGGGGTAGGCCACATAGGTTCGATGCTTACATGGCTATTCTGATGAAGAAGGGGAAGGATAAGGAGGTGTCCCCGATTGTCGCGCCCACAATTGTAAGTAATCCGACAGTTTACTTTTTGTTAATTACCTTATAATTTTTTTATTTACTTATTTAACTAATCATGTGATTGTTGCTATTTCAGGCAAAGCTTAAGGAAGTGCATGAGTCGCAGTCTGATACCGACAAGGAATCTTTGTCCATGGACGCACTCAGCTAAGTGATTGGCACTGATCGCAAGGGGAGGACAAGGTGGGTGAGATCGCGGGTGGCCAAATCTAAGATCATCAGATTGGAGACAAGCAACACCGGGTTGGCTCGAAAGGTGGACTCGCATGACGCAAAGTTGTCCCGTTTGGAGGCGACGGTCCAAGATATGTTCTCATTCGTGAAGCGTTCGTTGGGCGGAAAGCATAAGGGGAAAAGGAATGAGAAGGTGGAGGAGGACGAGGATGTGGACCTCGCTGCTTCATCGCCGACACGTGCGAACTTTGATGATCCAGTCCCCTATTTGGCTCCCTTCGACTGACCGATGACGATACTTGGTTCGTCGAACATGTTTATACAGGACATGTTTGATGGCCAGCGGATAGGGAGGGGGTTGAGGGACCCGAATATCGTCCAGAGTATGCTAGTTCATGGACGTGTGCTTCAAGACATCGAGGCCAAGGTGCTCGTCACACATGTGATACCCGAGAAGGAGAACTCCCCAATGTGGTTACGCGAACAATGCAACACGATGAATATTCAAGGGTGTATCAATTCGTATATCGTGTGGCCTATCCACCTCCATAAACCTACCCCAGACATGTAACATTATTTGAATTGAATTGTTATAAATTGTTACATTTGAATTATATTTGGATTATATCGTGATGCTTATTGTTTTGAATGTATATTTGCATTATTGTTATTTTATTTGGATATATGATGTTTGAACATGTACAACGTTGCTATAACATGTATAAATATATTGCTGGGCAGTGGAAATGGCCATACTGCCCAGTAGATTTTTTTTCAATTCTGCCCAGAATTATCACGGTCATTCACCATGACAAATCCGTGACAATTTTTTTTAAAATGCCAGTCTTTGACCGTGACAAATATTGTCAAGGTCAAAGACCGTAACATGACCGTGACAAGTCTAATGAACTTGTCACGGTTAATGATCGTGACAAGTCTGTGACAACAAAAGTTGTCTCCCCGAGACTTATCACGGTCATTTACCTTGACAAGTTGGACTTGTCACAGTCAATAACCGTGATAATCCGATAGATTTGGTGTAGTGACCTGTCAAGCTTTTTCGGGAGATTTAAACATGAAAACGTCATTCGGGTAGGTGGATCCACCTGAAAACCATGAGATTGGTTCGGGAAAACAGATCTGAAAAGATGAAAATACTCTCAAATGGATTATATTCAAATATGAATCTAACCAAGATCTCACCCTTATGATGTATATTCGAAGATCCTCGGTGATGAAATAAGGCATAATGGACCCAATTTATGAGAAACTCGATTGAACACCTCGTTCTCACATATGGAGCCAAACTATTATTTACCGTAGTAAATCATATTCTCAATGTTATACACAACAGTCAAATTATAAAAAGAGAGTAAAAGAGAGGTAAAGGTAGATACCATGGTATTTAGAGTGGTTCGTCCATAAAAACCAGCCTATATCCACTTTGGTGTCATATTCTCATTATATACATGTAATAGTAAATTTTTTTTTTTTTGGGGGGGGGGGAGGGGCTTAAAAGCATACATGAGGAGAGAAGTTGGCAAGAAACATAAAATTACAAGTCTATGTAGAAGGACTTACGTCCTTATAGCGCAGGACGAGGAGAGTTTACGACCTTATGTGGTTCAGGTTACCGGAGCAAGCGACCTGATTATGCTCTCAAGTGTAGAGAGAGAGGATAAAGTTTAGCAGAGCTTCGCTGCATCCAAGTTCCTTTCAAATGAGGAGGTGATGGAATCTATTTATAGTGGTTGGTGAGAGTGTTACGTGTATGGTTCACATAATTTATAGATACGTATTGTTAATATGGAATCATTCTAGAAGTTTGGATATTTGGTAGGTTGTTACTGATGTGTCATATTCTGTGGCAGGTGAAATGCACATAGTGAGGTAGTGTAGTTGCCGCTTATCATAACCGCCGACTTCTTGTAGGTTTCGTGGCATGTCTTCATTCCAGGTTGCGATCTTGAGTATAATGGGCCTTTCTCCTTTCGTAGTCTTTTTCTTTGTTCGACATGCTTGGGCTCCATGACACGTGTCATGTGTGTATAGGTGGACCTATTTTGGGTATAACAATACTCAAACCTTAGTCACTAATGCAAGTAATGAAGTACTCGTAAGAACCTTTTGCCTGGATAAGCCAACACAAATAAGAATGAACTACTTCCAACTCATCTTTGGCTATATAACCTTTGATCGTAAATGGCCTATTGTCCATCTTACCCTTTCATAATGTCATGTATCACACTCATGTTAAAGAAACTACACATTAGGTACAGGAGTATCACTCTCATTTTGATAAAAGCTTTATTTTAAAAAATGCAGATGATATTCAAGAGAACTATTAGAGTTTAAAGTTGAATATGGATGGCCGAATGATGTTTATAAGCAGATGGATTTCAACGTAAGTGTCTCAGACAATAATTTACAGATTATGATTTTTTTCTAGTCCATTTCAAGTAAGGCATTTCTTAAGTTCCTAAAGTTCAACAATATTGATTTGTAATTAGCATTTTTGTGATTATGAATTTAGTTAGATTTAAACTATTAAAATTTATATTAACCGAATTAAATTCAGATTCATGAATAAAAGTGATCCACATTCTATTTAACATTGGTTTATGACTAAAAACTCCTTTTACATTTAAAAAAAGGTAGTGAGGCTGTCATCTATATAGCTCGTGATATGTTGGGGATCCTTACTGGTTATTTTTGGTTCCCCATGTCCACTATACATCTAAATACTTATAACTGATGAGTGATGTCTATTTGCTTTATTAAATCTATGAAATTTCTACTTTAGTTTTGATCAACAACGGCATAAATTAAAGGCTAGTTTTGTTTTTTCATGAATCAGTTATGGTAAACAAAAACTGGGCGAGGAGAAAACATAGCATCTAAATTAGTTTTGTCCGTATCACATCATGCTAGCTTCTAATGTGTATTTAAGTTTTGCCATGCAGTAAAAACTCTTCAAAAAATTCAAATCCAATGACAATAACAAATGTTGATGGTACAGGTACAATGGGGCCGGATTCAATGGTTGGGTTAGGTAATACGAAGTTGGTTTCCTCGTTCGAATCAGTGGCAGAGGAAGGTGCAATGGGTAGGTCGAGGTAATATAATCTACCTTCTAATGTTTGGTAGTGTTTAATGAAACTGCCTGTATTTGGTTGGTCATTTCACATTGTGGAGTTCAATTTTAGTGGAGAGGAAATGGGAAGTGGATGAGTCACCTCAACCCGAAGCAGATCTTTTCGATGTCATTCATAAATTCCCCGCTAGTGACTCCCTACGTAAGGGCCAACCATGTTCAGGTTTGAATTTTTTTTTTTTATCATAAATTGTTTTCTTTTCTTTGGTAATCATTAATGTTGGTGTTTTTTTATATGTTGATGAGTAATCCAATTAAGCGTGACAAGTTTTGGAATCAGATATTAAAGTTAGTCTACAATTACTCAGGCATAAAATAGTCCATTAAAGTTGGCAATTGAAATAAGACTTCAAACGTCCTTACACATCCAGCAAACATACTACTAAAATTGTTCAACAATTATATTATATATAAAATAAAAAGTTTTCCTCCCTAAATTATGTATTTCAGAAAGAGTACATTAGCATGAAAATTAACTTCTAGATATTAGAAAGTTGCATTTAATTTCGAAATATGTATATACACACACACTAAAATTAACGTACAAGGAAATTTTCTTACTCCACCATTGTGCAGAGGTCACTTATACGTGAAGAGTGATTGTTGATGTAAAAAATTAGATTATATTTAATTATTTAATCACAGATAAAATAAAGTGAGACAAAGAAATTTTAAAGTGGTTCAGCCTTATAAGAATGGCCTACGTCCACTGTTTCTGTTATTGCTGACTGTTTGGGAATTCTCGATTACAAGTTTTATCAAGAAATTCTGGTCCCCCTACAATGAGGATGGTACAATGTATTTATAGCCCTCAGGCTGTACATGTGAAAGGGTAGTACATAGCTGTTCATTAGGCGTATACATCTGTATGATAATAATAAGCATTTAATGCCCAGTTAATCTGTTGGTTATCCTGCAATTAATACTCTGTTCGAGGTGCAGCTCGGACCGCCTAAGCTACTCGGACCGCCTAAGTAGCTCGGTACTCATAAGTTTCTCGGTGTATTAAAGTTCCTCGGAGAACTCTTGTTGGTCGGAGCGTCAGGATTGATCGGGGAAGCAGAGTTCCTCGTTGCAGTATGGTTCCTCGGAGAGCATCTATTGCTCGGAGTATCTGAGTGGGTCGAGGTGTTGTTCAGAAGTGTTTGTTATTGCCACGCAGATTGCCACGTGTCTTCACTCAATTGAGCCATGTCAGCAGACTAAATTTGGTATCAACAGAAGCCCCCAATGTTTCACAGTTCGAAATTTGAGGAGTGTGGAACATTCTTTCTCGAAATATGGCGTTTTAAATGGTCATCCTGAAATTTAGGAGTATTTTCTTTTGTATTTATTTCTCCTTCCAAATTCGTAGAATCGAACTTTTTGAATTTTTATGACCGCTTCAATTCCCGCGCCCTTTTTTGCCTTTTTAGCCGCCGGTAACGTAACCCTCTCTTTTTGCAATCATTATCTTTACCCATTCCCAAGGCAAAATATTTAAACGTTGTAGAAAATCCCATTGTCTTCAACTTTTTCATTCTTATCTCTTTGAGTTTTCCATTGTTTCTCTCTCTCGTGCGTTCATCTCTTTCATCATTTGTTGTCAACAGACTCATCCCTTTCCTGTAAGATTTTCTTCTTTCTCTTTGATTTCCTTCTTTCATCATGGTTTATCCTGTAGAATCGATTGATAAGTTTTGCTCTGATTTCTCTATTCCCTCATGGATTATTTTGGAAGAGCTTTCTGAGCCTTCAGACTACTTTCGTTTGGCTGAGGGACATTGGTTCCCCAGTCTCTTTGTCGCTGAATGTGGCTTTTCTTTTCCCCCAAACCCTTTATGTCTGGAATTCTGTCAATACTTTGACGTGGTTCCTGCAAGAATAGCCCCCAATACATGGAGAATAGTTAATGGAGTTTATAGTTTAAATCAAATTCATGGAACTCGTATAGGAATTCCTGAAATTATGTTTTGTTATAGATGGGCTGTGGGTGATAATACTTTTTATTTAAAAACTAGGTTTTTAAATAGAGTTTTAGTGGTCAATCTCCCAGATGCCAATAGGGACTACTTTGAGCACGGGGTTGTTATGAAAAATTGGCAACACCCTCCATTAACTAGAGCTGATGTTTACCAGGGTCCTAGATGTCCTCCCTATGGCAATGGGATAGGTTGTTTTTATTTTATTTTCAAAATTATGCTTCCTTTGTGTTTGATAAAATGTGTCACTGATATTTTAATTTTGATTTATTTGTAGTTGACAGCAAAAGAAAATCTCCAAAAGAGACAGACGTTAACATAAGGCATTTAAAACTTATCTGGAGTTTGCATCAGACTGTTGCCGACGAGCATATTAGGTCAACTTCATATTTACTACAGTACAAGAGTTACACCTCCTCTTTTACTGCTCGTCCGGTGATAAGCGATGCAGAACCAATACCAGCCTCTACAAGTTCTTCACCTGAGTCACATATTCCCTTGAGTGAAAGGATGAAGAAAAGAAGACCTCCTACCCTTTTTGAGAAATCTACCTCTGGTGTTGGAGAGGCAAAGAAAAGTAAGCTTGATGTCCTAGGAGAGGGGACAAAGAAAATTGATGCACCTCCTTCGGTTGCTCCTATGAAGGTTGTCGAGAAGCCCCAGTGGCCCCGAGCAAGGCTGCTGCTCCAAGCGAGGTGATTGTCATTTCTTCGACTAAGACTACATCGTTAGTCGAGAACTTTGATGCTCCCCTGAGGAGGCTGAAGAAAAGCTCCTCTATCAATTTGGCTGAATCCATCTCTCAGCCCCCGACTAGTGGTGTTCCCACTTTTGTTTCCCCGAGCTCTGCTGTGAACTCGATGAAGACTTGGATCATTCCCGAGATCCAAGGTATTGAAGAAAACCTTTCTCGGGACATAGTTACCACATTAGCAGCTCGTCATATTGCTTCTGTAAGTCCTATAGTCTTAAATTTTTATTCTTTCCTTTTTGTATCTGTGCACTGACTTGCTTTTATTTTCCCAATTGGTGACCTGTTTTAATACAATTCTGAAGAAAGATGAAGCTATTAAAGCTTCAAGCTCCTCATTAGGTGTAGAGGAAGCCTTGGTAGGTCTGACGCAATCCCTGAAGGATTCTCGTCAGAAGTATGCTGATGACAACATGATTTGGGAGAAGAAGCTCACTTCGATCGAGCAGGAGAAGGCTCAGGTTATTGAGGTCTCCAAGGGGTTGGAGAAAAAATAAATGATTTGGAGGAGAAGAATAAAGAGCTCGAAGGGAAGCTCAAAAATGCTGGGGAGCTTGAAAATAAGCTTAAGATTGCTGAGGAGGAGTTGGGTCAACTTCGGGAAGTAAGTCGTCAGAAGGAGGAAGTTGAGAATAAATTGAAGGCTGTTGATGATCTTCTTTCCGAGAAGATTTCCTCGGAGAAGACAAAAAGGAAATTGGCTGTCAAAAAATCCTTCAGTGCTGGCTGGGATAAAGGTGGAATAAAGGTTTGGCTGCCATGATGTCGCAAGTGGAATATGGTAGCCTCAAATACTTTAGAGATGGATGGGTCGCTGCTCTGTAAGAGATGAAAGTTGATGAAAATTCTGAACTATTTCAGGGACACATCCCGGGCCCCCCTCCAACTCCTGAAGAAGAAGAAGAGGACGAAGCTGCCTCTGAGGAATCTTCCATGGTGATGGGAGATCAAATTTCTCATCCCCCAGCTATCCAGCCCACTGGCGAGGAACTTCAACTACCAGTTACTTCATTCGAGCAACCTCCAGCACTTCCCGAGCAAACCTCTGTTCCATCCGAGCAACCTACCTCCTAGTCCCAGCCTCCCGAGAAAGTTTTGGGAGACAAGGAAAAGGTGTAGAGTTGTTCGGATTTCTTTTTATTTTATTTTTCTTTGTCAAATGTAACTCTGAACTTTGTACTTCTCCTTTATGATGTAATAAAATTTGAACTTTTTCTTATGCATACTATTGATTCTCTTCTTCATGCTCTGTTTGTACTCTTATTGATTCTTGCTTTTTCTTCCTTTACTAGTTTCTGGCTAGGATGGACTTATTATCTGCTCACAATACAAAACTGTTAAGGCAATGCAATGAGTATTTCAAAGCTGGTCATTCAGACATGAGTGCAGCTCAAATCATTAACATCCTCGGTGAAGGTGCTTCAGAGCAAGCAATTGAAGTCTATCAGTATTTGAAGTGCCTGCTTGACCATGCAGTGGTTAACAACGTAGCATACTATGATATGATTGAAGATCTCTAGGGCACTCTTGAAGAACTTCAGCAACAATATAAGGAATCTACAGCCCTTTTTCACGAAGGATATGAGAAGAAGTATCAACAACTCATTGCCGATAAGGGATACGACAAACTGTTTGCTGCTTACGATGTGAGGGAGAGAACTTTGAAGGCTGAGGTCGAAGAGCACAGACAGATAGCTGAGTTGTTAGAGCAGGAAAATAATGACCTGCAAAGAGAGGTGTCTCAGTTGAAGTCTGCAGCTTCCACCTCAAACGCTTTGGTCCCTGTGAACGACGAGGGATTATCTTTCTTGGAGGTCAAAAATGCCAACCTGAGGGATGAATTAGAAACCTTGAGGAGAGCTGGCCTTTCTACATCTACTCGGGGACGAGCAAGAGCTGCTCGGATTACTGTCGAGGAATAGAGAACTCAATCTGCTCTGGAGAATCAGGCCTTCCAACTGATGGCAAAGAACCAGGCATTGGCTGAAATGTCTAAGAAGATCAGGAATCTAGACGAGCAGCTTTCTGCGCAGAAGTCTGCCTTGGAGAATAAAGAACTCTTTATAAAAAGTCTCCACGAGCAACTGGAAAGATTGACATATCAATTCCACAAGCAGCCCAGAGAATTCTGGATGGCTGGCTACAATGAGGCTCTCTACCATTTGGATGATCATATCCAAAATGCAAATAATGAGGGTTACAAATAGGGATAGTTGAATGCCTTAGGTGTACTGCAACTGGAACAGGGTCATTACCTATGGGATTACCATAATCCTGGGCTGCTCGACCTACCAGTGCCACCATTCAAGCTTGACATGAGTTGGATCCCTGCTCGGGCCATCCCTCGGTGTTTGATTTCCAAATACCTTGGCGATTACAATCTCCATTCCAATGTTAAGATATCTCATCCTGAGCACCTACTCGATCGACCATCTGTGATAAACATCAGGATGCTTAAAGATCTTAACTTCATAAATTCCCCTTATGCTTTGAATGATCCACCTGCTGGCGAGGAACCTGTTTCAAAAGCAGAGGGGAAGAAACCAATAGAATAGGAATCTTGATGTAATAAATTTGTATTTCATTCTTGATGTATTTTGTTCTACATTTAATGAAATAATTTTATTTGCAAATCTTGACTGCCATTGTCTTGTAATCATAAAACACTTTACATCTGTGCATGTATATCTGTTAAAAAGATAACAACATTGTGTTATTTGTCGATCAACTGGAGTTTGTTAAAACTTATTGTCGACTATCTTGAATTTGTGGTAATCATTTGACGACTAATCAAAATTGATGATACTTTGTTTCTCGACCAACTTATTGATCATTTTCACAAACTCATATTTTAAAATGCTTCTGACCAACTATAGTTAACCTTTAGTTGGCATTTTTGGTAATAGAGTTGGCATTTTTGGGATTAGATTTACTTCCTAACCAACCTTAGTTGGCATTTTTAGGAATAGATTTACTTCCCGACCAACCTTAGTTGGCGCTTTTGGGAATAGATTTACTTCCCGACCAGCCTTAGTTGGCATTTTCGGGAATAAAATTACTTCCTAACCAACCTTAGTTGGCATTTTTAGGAATAGATTTACTTCCCGACCAACCTTAGTTGGCGTTTTCGGGAATAGATTTACTTCCTAACCAACCTTAGTTGGCATTTTAGGAATAGATTTACTTCCTAACCAACCGTAGTTGGCATTTTTAGGAATAAATTTACTTCCAGACCAACCTTAGTTGGCATTTTCGGGAATAGATTTACTTCCTAACCAACCTTAGTTGGAATTTTTAGGAATATATTTTTGAGTAGTCTGAATAGTACTTTTGCTGAATGCGTAGCACGAGTATTCCGCAAAAAATTTCCAACAAAAGGAGAGAACTGGGCAGAATATTGTCACTTTATTCATGCTAACGAAAATGTTTGAGAGTTTACATCACTGATAATACTTGCGCAAGTGTTCTGCATTCCATGCATTCTTAAACTCCTGTCCTTCTAAAGTTGCTATTCTGTAGGTTCCTGGTCGAACAACTTCTGTAACTCAGTAAGGTCCATGCCAGTTTGCTTCCAATTTGTTGTGATTTTGAATCACTTTCTTTAGCACATAGTCTCCTTCTTTCAAGTCGCACTTCTTTACCCTCTTGTTGTAGAACAAAGATGTTCGTTGTTGGTAAGCAGCATTCCTGATGGCTGCTTCTTCTCTAACTTCCTAGAGCATGTCTAAATCCAATCTTCTCATTAAGTCGCTGACAGGGGAATTGAAATTCAGTACTCTGTGTGTCGAAAGACCCAACTCGGCAGGTATAACGGCTTCACTTCCAAATGCCAGCATATATGGAGATTCCCCTGTTGCTGCTCGGGGAGTAGTTCGGTAAGCCCATAGTACTGATTGTAGCTCGTTGATCCAATTCGCTTTCGCGTTATTCAGTCTTTTCTTCAAGCCATTCAGTAGCGTTCTGTTTGTTACTTCAGTTTGTCCATTGCTTTGGGGATGACCTGGTGCCAAGTGGATCTTCAAGATATTTGACTGATGACAATAGGCAGCGAACTCCTCGTTGTCAAATTGTGTTCCATGTTCGGTAATGAATGCATGGGGAAGACCATATCTACAGATGACATTTTTCCAAATAAATTGATACACCTTCTCGTATGTCATGTCGACAAGAGGCTCAGCTTCTACCCACTTAGTAAAATAATCCACTGCGACGACGAGATATTTAAATCTTCCTCTGGTTGTTGGAAGTGGTCCGACCAAGTAAATTCCCCACATGGCAAATGGCTAAGGGGAAGTAATGGGTGTCAACAACGCTTGGGGAGTTCTTCGGATGGAGGAGAAACGCTGACACTTGTCACATTTCTTGGCGTAGTCTATACAATCATCCCTCATCGTTGGCCAGTAGTATCCTTGCGTCATAACCCTTTGCAAAAGCGTCCGACCTGCTATATGGGCTCCACAGTACCCTTCATGGATCTCTTCAATCAAGTCTTTCGCCTCGGTGGGATGCACACATCTTTGCAAACCTGCTATAATTCCTCGTCTGTACAGAATACCATTATTCAGTACATAACGAGCAGCTTTAAACTTTAGTTTTTTGGCTGCAAGTTTGTTAGTTGGTAATTCCCCCTCCTCAATATATAGCCTGATGGAATCCATCCAAGATGGTCCTAAATTAAGGGTAATAAAATTCATCGTCAAATCTTCATCTATACTCCGACCAGCTAAAACTTCAATTGGGATTGTTCTTCGTAGCTCGGTACGAGTAGCTGATGCTAATCAAGCTAAGGCGTCGGCCCTCGCATTCTCCATTCTTGGTATTCTGACCAGTTGAATAGCAGCAAATTCTGATACCAATTTCATTGCCTTTTCATGATATCTGATCATTAATTCTCCTTTGGTTTCATATACTCCCATCATTTGACTTATGATCAATTGCGAGTCACTGAAGACAATAACCTGCTCTGCCCCCATGGTTTTTTCCAAACTAAGACCTGCAATCATGGCTTCATATTCAACCTCATTATTCGTAGCTTTGAATTGGAAGCGTAGGGCATATTCCATGTCGACCTCGTTCGAACTGTTCAAAACTATCCCTGCGCCATATCCTGTAGTGCAAGATGAACCATCCACAAACAGACTCCATATAGGTAACTCGTCTTCAAATTTCTGATCTGACAGAGTTCCTCGGTGGAAAATTTGTTGCTTTCTTTCACCATCTCCTGATATTTCTTGTTGTTCGTCGATCATCTTTTCTTGCTCTTTTACCAACCTAGGCTGGTCTGGGATTGAATTTGATGATTCTGTAACATCTACTTGCCCTTTTACCAAGCTAAATTGGTTTGGGCTTGCATTTGATGATCCTGTAACATCCACAGGTTGATCAGTGAGCAACTTTTACTCCTCGGGGGTATCATGATAGGTGAACTCTGCTATAAAATCTGCTACCGCTTGCCCTTTTAGCGATGATCTGGGTTCATAAACTATATCATATTCACCAAGTTCTATTGCCCAACACATCAATCTTCCTGATTTTTTTGGTTTATGAAGGGCTTGCCTCAATGGCATATCAGTATATACTACTATAGTATGAGCCTGGAAGTATGGCTTCATTCTTCGACTTGCCTCGATCAATGCTAGTGCCAATTTTTTCAGCTTTGGATATCTGATCTCTGCTCCTCGGAAAGCCTTACTTGTGTAGTAGATCGGTTTTTGTACTCTATTCTCCATTCTTATCAATGCCGAACTAACTGCATTATCGGACACTGCCAGATACAAGTATAATTTTTCTCCCATCACTGGCCTGGACAATAGTGGAGGTGCTCCCATATATTTCTTCAAGTCTTGAAAAGCCTTCTCACATTCATCATTCCACTCAAAAGTCTTTCGGAGTGTTTTGAAGAATGGGAGACATCTATCAGTTGCTCGCGATACAAATATGTTGAGTGCTGCTACTCGTCCTGTAAGACTTTGCACTTCTTTCTTCGTCGTTGGGGATCGCAGCCCTAACAGAGCTTTGATCTTTTCAGGGTTAGCTTCAATGCCTCACTGATTGACAATGTACCCGAGAAACATGCCTTCTCGTACTCCAAATATGCACTTCGTCGGGTTCAGCTTCATTTGATATTTACCTAGTTGATCAAAGGTCTGGCCTAAGTCAACTAGATGATCAGCAGCTTTCTTGCTCTTTGTCAGCATATCGTCAATATAGACTTCCATATTGCAACTGATTTGTTCTGTAAACACTTTGTTCATCAGCCGCTGATATGTTGCACCTGCATTTTTCAAACCAAAAGGCATAACATTATAATAATAAGTTCCCCTAGGGGTAATGAAAGAAGTACTCTCCCTCTCTTCAGGTTTCATTTTAATCTGATTGTAACCAGAATAAGCATCCATGAAGCTAAGCAGCTCATGTCCCGAGGTAGCATCCACTAGTTGATCAATTCAGGGCAGCGGAAAGTGATCCTTTGGGCATGCTTTGTTGAGGTCGATGAAGTCTACACACATCCTCCATTTATTGTTCTTCTTTTTCACCATTACCATATTTGCTAACCAGTCTGGATATTTAACATCTTCAATAAAGCAAGATTTCTTGAGCTTCTCGACTTCCTCCTGTATAGCTTGATTCTTCTCGGGACTGAATACTCTTCTTCTCTACTTCACAGGCTTGATCTCTTTATTCACATTGAGTTCGTGACATAAGAAATTTGGGTCTATCCCAGGCATATCCTCATGATTCCACGCAAAAGTTTTCTTTCTGCTTCTTAGGAAAGTTATCAGTTTCTATTTTAGTGAGGCTTCCAACGACGAACCTACTTGAGTAGTTCGTTCAGGGTGCTCGTCGTCCAGAATGATGTTTTCAGTAGCTTCCACCACTTGACCCTTCACGAGTTGCGACTCATCTCTAGGATCCAATGTTTTAATTTCTGCACCTTCATCCACTTGATAGGTAGTAGTATTTTTCCTTGATTCCTCCAGTTCCTCTTGCTCGGCGGATGAATAATAGCATTCCCGAGCTACTTTCTGATCACCTTTCACAACTCCTACTCCAAAATTTATTGGAAATTTTAGGCATTGATGTACCATAGATGGTACAGCCTCGAACTTCTTCAATCCTACTCTTCCCATGATGATATTGTATGCTGATTGAATATTCTTATCCATCACGAAGAAGCGTATTCTTTCTGTTCGACAAGCAGGCCATGTACCAATGAATATATCCAACTTGATCGTCCTAAGTGGAAAAACTTTCTCACCAGAAAAACCCAGGAGGGGTCTGTGATAAGGCTCCAGTTGAGATAGTTTTAGATTTAAACTGTCGAAGCACGAGTAGAACATGATGTCTGCCGAGCTACCATTATCTACCAGTACTCTTGAAATCATCACTTCCTTCATCCTCATTTTGATCACCAATGGGTCATCATGAGGATATAGAACACCTGCGAGGTCGTTCTTTGAGAAACCAATGACCAATTTCTATTTGTTTACCTTTCTAGGGCGATCCTCCTCAGCTAGATTTATTCGTTGAATGTATGAGCAAGCTTGAGCCTCACAGAGGTAAGCTTTTCTCTCTGCAGTAAGGTCTCCTCCTCCTGCATCTCCACCTGTAATAACATTATAATCAAATGACCCAAAGCGTATTGAAAATACCTCACGTTCTGGTTGCCTTGGTCTCTTGGGAAGATCAGGGTCGTCTTCTAGATCAACTTCATGTTCTCTTTTCTTATTCTCCTCTGCTCGACGAGAAGATCTAGACCTCTCTCTTGTTCGGTCGCTGTTTTTCTTTCATTTCTATGATCAACATACTTTGCCAGTTTTTCTCATCTGATGAGTGTTTCAATCTCATTCTGAAGAGCTATGCAATTTTTGGTCATATGGCCATGATATTTGTGAAACTCGCAATATTTTTCCTTATTCCTCCTGTCAGGGTCTGCCTTCATTTTCTCTGGCCAGTTTAATTCCTCGTTGTTCTTGATTTCTTCTAGAACATGGTTGATGTCTTTCTTCAAAGGAGTATAATTATCAAATTTCTTCAATACTTCCCATGACGACCTTGTTTTTGAGTGTTTGTCACTACCATTGTTCTTATGCTCTTTCTTCTTAGCTTTATCACTTTCCACCTTAGTTTCTTTGGCATCCATATTCTTCTTCGCAGCCATAGCCTCCTCAGCATTCATAATCTTGGACGCTTTTCCCATTAGTTCTTATATGGTTCTAGGTGGATCTTTGGCCAAAGTGTAGTACAACTTGTTGGGTAGTAGTCCACTCATCAATGCGGTAATCGCTGTCTTTTACTCATAATCAATGACTTCGAGCTTCTCGTTATTAAAACGAGTTATATAATCTCTGGTACTCTCACCAGCTTTTTGTCTAACACTGAACAAATGCGCTACTCGTTTAACTGGCTTTGCCCCAAAACAGAAATTCCCAATGAATAAATCGGCCAGTTGAAAGAAAGTTGAGATCTTTCCCCGAGGAAGATTATTATACCATATTTGAGCAGATCCGGTAAGAGTTCCCGAGAATGCTCTGCATCTCATCTCATATGGAACAGCATAGATGTCGGCTGCAGCTTGGTATTGTTCTATATGAAGAACAGGGTCGATCTTTCCATCATATTTGGGAGTCACAATAGGTGCTTTGAACTTTGACGGTGTAGGAAAATCCACAATGGCATGGACAAAGGGTGACCCTTGAACAAAAGTTCGTTGTAGGGAGTTCTTAGCCTTAACTATTTCCCCTAGTCTGTCTTCCAGCCTTTGAATAGAGCCTTTCCACACATCGTTTCCTTCCTCGGGCCTGTTGGTTCGAGCAACTGATCGTGTTGATGTGGCTTCTTGGGATCTATCTTGATGAGCAGCTGGTCGCGACTGGGAAGATCCTTCCCTTAAGTCTGATGGTCATCGAAAGCTCCTCGACGCAGCCTTAGGAGGACTTTTGTTCCTCCTAGGACCTAATCGATCAAAAGGAGATACCCTGCTTAATCTTTCTAGCGCACTAGTCCTTTCTAGAGAGAGAGTGATACCTTGTTCAATATTTGTGGCTCGTACTGACGAAGTTCGTCCAGGTTGATAAGAAAAATCTTCAGACTCCTCAGTACGATATGAATCGGTATGCCTAGTACACGAAGAAAGTAAATGGGTATTTCTTTGAACACTTCGATGTCCTGAATGGGTCGATACTCCGCGATTAAGGGTTTGTATGAGTTGTCGCATAGTTTCTTGCATGGTTGTCTGGCCCTGGGCCAGATTTATCATTATTCCAGCCAGATCTGGAACGTTTGGCGGAGCAGATGGATTTGGAGGGCTTCCAGCATTTCGATTGCTGGGTTATGGATTATCAGCCATTTGTAATGAATTGTTTTTGATGAAAAATGATATTACCAGTCGTTTCCCACAGACGGCGCCAATCTGTTGATGTAAAAAATTAGATTATATATAATTATTTAATCACAGATAAAATAAAGTGAGACAAAGAAATTTTAAAGTGGTTCAGCCTTATAAGAATGGCCTACGTCCACTATTTCTGTTATTGCTGACTGTTTGGGAATTCTCGATTACAAGTTTTATCAAGAAATTCCAGTCCCCTACAATGAGGATGGTACAATGTATTTATAGCCCTCAGGTTGTACATGTGAAAGGGTAGTACATAGTTGTTCATTAGGCGTATACATCTGTATGATAATAATAAGCATTTAATGCGCAGTTAATCTGTTGGTTATCCTGCAATTAATGCTCTGTTCGAGGTGTAGCTCAGACCGCCTAAGTAGCTCGGTACTCATAAGTTGCTCAGTGTATTAAAGTTCCTCGGAGAACTCTTGTTGGTCGGAGCGTCAGGGTTGATCGAGGAAGCAGAGTTCCCCGTTGCAGTATGGTTCCTCGGAGAGCATTTATTGCTCGAAGTATCTGAGTGGGTCGAGGTGTTGTTCGGAAGTGTTTTTTATTGCCACGCAGATTGCCACGTGTCTTCACTCAATTGAGCCATGTCAGCAGACTAAATTTGGTATCAACAGTGATGTATATGGTATCGGTATAGTGTTGCTCGAGATGCTAATGGGCCTATGAACAATTGATACGAAACAGCCTAGCACCCAACAAAATTTGTTGGGTTGGTCCAAGCTCCTTCATCTTCTTCAGAAAAGGACGCTCAAGTTCATTATGGATAATCTCATAAAAGGTTAATATTCTTCAAAAGTATCATCACAGGATGCTGAGCTTACTATCAAGTACCTCAAAATTGAACCCAGAAGGCCGCCCTCCATTAAAGAAGTATTGGAGACTCATAAGATCAATGAACTTTAACATGAGTTCGTTGAATTTATTCAATTTATGTTATATGATTTGGATCTTTTGAGGTGTCAATACTATTTTGCAAAAGCCAAAGGAAGACGGACACATATAGGCATGATTTTTGGATGTATATTTTTTTGGAGACATTTTTTGTAATGATGTATATAGCGGATATTTCTAGCTATGATATATACAGTAGGTCATTATTTTTTTTGTTAATGACGTACTTAGTGGGTATATTCTAGTTGTGTCCTACTTTTTTTGAAATGGACAAATGACTTGGTACGATGCATTTTAGATGTATGTGAGTTCGAGTACAAAAAGTTTAATGACCATTTTTATGTTTCTATGAATTTTTTTTTTTTGGATTTATTTATCAACTATGACATTAATATTGGTTATTAATTTTTTTATTATATGTTTAATTTATGACAGTTTCTGTTAAACCTTCAAGTGATGAAATATTTTATATGACATTATTTAATATGTAAAAATTATCTATCATGATGTTTTTTATATCAAATATGGCCGCTTGTAGAGTATATTATCACTATTTTTGTAGCATATATGATTTTTTTTTTTATAGATATGACTGTTTTCAAAAAACATTAATATAGAATCGTTAACCTCATATGACAATTTTTATGGGTATCAATTATGACTCCCAATTTTATGACGATTTTGATGGAAAAATAAAAGGTAATAAAAGGTGTTTTATGATAGTAAAAAAAGTCATAAAAGGCTTTTTTCTTGTAATGATATCAACAGGGATGAGGTGTCGTGTTACCTAATTCTTATAGGAAAGAGGGTGATCCTATGTACTGTTGATGGGATCCGCGTCTTGTATTTAGGGGACTACTGTCAACAACATCATCTTGGATTTTTAGTTGTCCTATTTCCTCCTTCAGTCAACATGGTATGCCAGAAGGTGCGTCCCGATAAAATCAAATACCACTGAGACCCCCCAAGTGGTTACCTGCGCTCAACTTCATCGATATGCAGTTGGATTATGATATATGGTGGTGGGAGTACGACTATTTCCATTAATAGCATCTTTCAACCGTGTGGCTAATGTGGATGTCTTACGGGCCGATGTGTTTCAGATCCCATACCATGGAGAGGCTTTTTAAGCCCTAGGAAAGTACCTCCTGCATCGCCATAGCTACACCACCCTCTAGATTGTCCTTGGAATGCACGTACAGTGAGGGTAAAGGGGTAGAAAGTACATGACCATTGCCCATTATGACCAAGAAGATGCGTTGGGTATTTTGTTCGATATATACCTGGTGCCCAAAGTAATATTTTATATAATTATTGTATTTCATTACTGACATTCTTTACTAAAACATTATGTTTGAACTTGTTTTGTTTACCTAATACGATTGTTGGAGTCGCCAGTGTGATTATATCTCGCTTGAGTAAAGTCTATGAGATAGTTGTACATTATGACCCATGATCGGTACCACACGATACGGTGAAGGCATGGCTAGCTGAGACAGATCATGCATGGCTTATCAAGGATGCAGACCTAGATGGATGTGACACTTATGGAGCATGCCGTGTTGTAGAAAATGTTTGAAGGATCTACATTAGGCACTTATGACGTGCCTAAGTCATTTTCTGGTCTCATTCGCCAAAGGCAATGATGGACTAGTCAAGAAAACTCCCCACATATTTTATTTTATTTTATTTTATTTCATTTTTGTACTGATTGATGGTAAGTAATTGTAAAAATTGTTCTTATGCAATTTCATTTAATCAAATTTCATCTTATGCAATTTTATTCAATCAAAACCACGTAAAAATAATCCACAATAAATTTTTTACAAATAAAAAAATTAAAAACAAGTCCTAGTATGTCAAGTGCCACGCGTGGCTTTACTACCAATTTTGGTTCCCCAAACCCAAATTATTAGTTGTACTAGTATTGACTAATTTGTGAATGATTATGTACATGTTTTGACTAGTTTTACATGCGTCCACGGGTGAAGAAGACAGTTCCACTATTATGAGCAGTCAACGATACAGAAATACAACATCTCCCTCCAATGGAGGACCCAAAATTTTTGGTCATTGCATGCAAATTTGTTTTAACCATGTCCGGGGGTTCAAGGGTGGAAGGCCTCGAGGAAATTTTTTTTAGGCTTTTTTGTGTTTTTTAGCTTATATAATTTCAAGAATTAAATGACAATAATTATAATAAAAAATTACAATTCGCAAAATTTTCACCAATTTTCCAAGAGATAAAATTTAACAAATAAATATACAATCAATATTAAATAACAAAACAATGAAACAAAAAGGAAGAGCACTATTTTTTGGAGTAAAAAAATTAATAAAATCTCATCAACCAGTAAATCTAAAATACTCGAAGGATCCCTCAACTAAAATACTCAATAGTAACCAGCAACACAAGAACTAAAAACACAAAATATAACTAAAATACTCAACTAATCCCAACAATCTGCAGCTTATTTCAATATATTATAAAGAATTTCAAGAAGACAAAAAAAGATACATTAATAACACAATAATAAAATCGGAGACGAAGATCGAAAGCGTGAGAGAGACTGAATCTCAATCATTGTCAACAATTGACAGAAAGAGGGAGAATGAAAGAATGTTGGGCAAAAATGGGCGGTTATAACTGAAAAGAGAGAGAGATAGTGGGGCTTAGGGTTATTTTTGTTGAAATTTGAAAAACAAGATTACTTAAGAGTAAGCACGTGAAAGGTTAAAACATATTACATCCTCTGCCCCTCACCTTTGCAAAGTCTATTTTTACTAACCTTTTACTTGAAAAGTTTACATTCCGGTCCTTATTTTTTTTGGTAACATATATGCAAGAAAAACTTTCGAAAACTCCAGCTTTCCACCCTCGGGACTGGGGAGGTCCACCCATGTCTTCTTCTCTCTTGATTTCATTGTCTCTCTCAATGCAATATAGAGACTATTTATATGACATGAAGCTATAGAAAATTTAGGGTTGCAAACTATCCATTATAACCCGTCCCTAAACACATGACCCAACATTGTGAAACTCTATTATAAAAAATTTGCATGATCCCACTTATACACAAATTCACACAAAAAATATGGCGCATCGAGTAAATACGTCAAGTAAATAAAAATTAAGCCCCAACACAACAAGAATTGCATTCCATTTTAAAAAAATCTTGCATTGATAATTATTATTTATTATAACTCAATATTACCAAGTGAATAGTAAAAATATTAGACACGTTTCACAAGTAAAACCGCTTAATCACTAGTCTAGATAACGTTTTACTTAATATCCCTCATTAAAACATAGAAGATAACTTCAACATCCAATTTTTTTGCCCTGTTCAATATCAAATCCTGCCACAAAAAAGTAGATAGTTAGTAATATATTAATTTTTGGAATAATTGCACTTCACTCCTCAAACATTGGGGGTTCTACAACTTTCCTAACAACGTATAATTTATAATTTAGTACCCCTAAACTTTTGAAACTAACACGTTAGGGCCAATTGGCAAACAAAGTCTTGTAATGGAAATCGATCAAATATTTTTCAAGTAAATGATATTTTGACATTTAAGCTTAATTTTAACTATTAGATTTACATTAAAGGGTTGGGTCTTGTTTTGGACTTAACAAAAATGGAGTGATTTACATCGAGGTGTTTATATATATATATATATATATATATATATATATATATAGAGAGAGAGAGAGAGAGAGAGAGAGAGAGGCTTTTACAAATTGATCAGATTAGATTACTGAAGAAATTCCATTTGCACATGATATGTTTTTTGAAAAAAAAAATGAACTTGCGTGTCAAATGGACCAAATCATCAAATACGAAAATTCACAGTCTTAGCTACAAAATATATATAGTGTGATTATTGATTAAGCTTCTAGCTCGAAAGAAGTAAATAAAAAGACTAAATACATAGATAGATGAGGTTGCAAATTTACTGGATATATTCGACGTTGATTTTTGACTTAGTAGAATGCGAGATGGCAGTAAAAGCGCCTTTTAACATTACAATAGTTGAAGGACATGGCCTTTTTCTACAAAAATCCACCACCCTAACATCAATCAAACCTTATTTTTCATGACCTATTTTTTCCACCAAGGCACCTCAACCTATATCACCTCCCACACACCGCACCATTGTCCTATAATCCCTCACTCAGTGAGACAAAAATATTTCCCGTCGGGAGTTGATCTTGCCTATTGGCACTGCATTTTGTGGCTACACAAATACACAAAAAATGTATAAGTGGATTTTATTATACGAAAGGGCAATATTGTAAACCCAGTGTTCATGGAGTATTGATACTAAGTTGAATTTATACGAAATGGAAATATTTTTACTAGTAGTTTCTCCTAATGCTTTTTAATTGTTGATTATATAACATGTCTAATACTCTTTGATTCAAATTCAAAATATATTTTTTCAAATATTAACTTATTTACTTTACCAAATATCTCAAATCATGTTCAAATTTCATGTTATTTAGTATACTATTTTTGGACAACTCGAAAAAAAGAATCTTGACTTTATAATTTTGGAGGGATAAAGTTTATGAATATCATATTAAAGAACTCTGTAAACGTATTTTTGTGTTTTTTTTTCCGGAAATAACATCATTATCTAAGTATTGTATGTAGAAAAGATTCATTAAATCATTTAACTGAAAATTTTAAAATAAATTTTGAATTTGTTATAGATACTCTGTTGTGGATTGTAACACCCCGCACAAAAACACGAGGCGTTACTACGATTAAAACTAAACTAAATCCTCAACAATTAGTATAGAGCATCTATATTCCACAAACAAATATAATGAATCCAAAATTTACACTTACAAACTAATTACAATAAGTCCTCTAAAAAATAATACTAAACTCTCCAAATAAAATTACACTGCCAAGCTATACAAAAAAAAATCTTCCAAACTCCAAGCTCTAAAATCCTCCAAATAATTCGTAGTGTCCAAATTCACACTAATCTGCCACTAAATGAAAAATACGGGGAAGTAAACAATATGACAAGAATAGATGCTCACAAATAATAATGGTGAATAAAGCGTAACAATGTGAATCGGCATACTCGAATCAAATGCAATACTCAAGCATTGTACCAATTTAATTTTTGAATAATACATCAATGGGTTACCATGCCTCACCTCACCTCACCCAAGGTTCGTAAATCCTCATCGTAGCTATTGGACTTTTGGACTATTGATGAGTGCCCATCTTTCTTGTCATATAAAAATCTCATGACACCATGCCCATAAAAAATACAATATCTCAGTGAATCAAAATTTTATATTCCAATAAATATCTCATAGGATTCCAATGAATACCACAATTCAACATGAGTTCAAATAACACATGAAACAAATGGAATTCCCTTGAGAGAATTTAGAAGCTTATTATGTAAGTCTCGTACCTCAAAATCATCACACGAAAGCCATCAAATTCTGCCTCAAAGTTCTGATCACACCACTACGTTCCTCTCACGAAAATAATCAAATCTCGTTTTAACCCAAACTTGAGAAAACACCAAATAATCCTTCAAATCTACGGTTGAATATTGAATAAAATTGGGGCTAGGTTTTTTTTATAGAGGGAGATGAAATAATAAAAGTCTACTGCTTTTAAAGTTCATAAAAATGTGGTTAAAAAGTCCTAACCCCACATTAATAATATATATATATAAGATTAAGAGTTTAAAAGTTAATAGAATTCTAATTAAGAACAAACACTTCCACCCCCTCTGATCATAACTGAATCGATTCGGCTATAGGCCGAATCGATTCGCCCCTGGCAGCAAGCCAAGAACGCCCAAAAATTTAAATATATAAGAAAATCCCCATTTTCACCCCCGATTCCAATTTTAATTTAAATTCCACTATTCATAAATAAAAACCATCATATTAAATTACTAAAAATAATTAAATCCTCAAAGTTTTATTTTTCTAAAATCCGAATTGTTTTAAAAAATAAAATTTTTAAAAATTTGTGGATTGTTACATACTTCCCCACTAGCACAGGAATTTCGTCCTCGAAATTCGACGAAGCCTAACGCTCAAGATAAAATACGATACACAAATGCCTACCCATGAAACCAACATTTAGGCGCCCATACACCCAATCCTACCTGCACTTACCCCACGTGCTCTCTCACGGATTACTACTCGATTCTATTTCTCAAAAAATCATCACAACACTAAAGTCCTCAAATAAATTCTAAACATCTTCACATCAATATTACTAATGCTAACCTTCATGCCTAAAACGTCCTCAACAAAAATTTCTATCTCCAAAGAAACACGTCTAACCGATATGTTAAACCCAAAATCCAAAGACCGAGCGTTATGGTATACCTAAGCTCTGATACCATCTATAACACCCCGCGCAAAAACACAAGGCGCTACTACGATTAAAATTAAACTAAATCCTCAACAATTAGTATAGAGCATCTATATTCCACAAAATAAATATAATGAATCCAAAATTTACACTTCCAAACTATTTACAATAAGTCCTCTCGAAAATAATACTAAACTCTTCAAATAAAATTACACTCCCAAGATATAAAAAAAATCTTCCAAACTCCAGACTCTAAAATCCTCCAAATAATCCGTAGCGTCCAAATCCACACTAACCTTCCACTAAAAGAAAAATACGGGGAAGTACACAATATGACAAGAATAGATGCTCACAAATAATAACAACGAATAAAGCGCAACAATACAAATCTGCATATATGAATCAAATGCAATACTCAAGCATAATACCAAATTAATTTTTCAATAACACATCAATGGGTCACTTGGCCTCACCTCATATCACCCAAGCTTCGTAAAGCCTCATCGTGTCTATTGGACTATTGTTGAGTGCCCATTCCCCATGCCATATAAAAATCTCATGACACCATGCCCATTTAAAAAATATATTATCTCAGCCAATCAAAGTTTTAGATTCCAATAAATATCTCATAGGATTCCAATGAATACCATAATTCAACATGAATGCAAATATTACATGAAACAAACGAAATACTCTAGAGGGAATTTAGGAGCATATTGTGTAAGTTCTGTACCTACAAATCATCACATGAAAGCCATCAAATTTTGTCTCAAAGTTCTGATCACACCATCCCTCTCACGAAAATAATCATATCTCGTTCTAGCCAAAACTCGAGAAAACATCAAATAAGCCTTTAAATCTAAGGTTGAATATTGAATAAAATTAGGGCTAGGGTTCGTATATAGATGGAGATGACATGATAAAGATTTATTGTCTTTAGATTTCATAAAAATGTGGTTAAAAAGTCCTAACATTGGATTACTGATATATATATATATCAATCAGTAATCGATTCAGGTATAGGCTGAATCGATTTTCCACTGACAGTAAGCCAAGGACCCAAAAATTTATATATATAAGAAAATCCCCATTTTCACCCTCGATTCCAATTCGAATTTAAATTCACTATTCATAAATAAAAACCATCATATTAAATTACTAAAAATAATTGAATTCTCAAAGTTTTATTTTTCCAAAATCCAAATTAATTTAAAAAATAAAATATAAAAAAAATTACGAGTTGTTACATGGATATTTTATAAGAGAAATTCAAAAGAAGAAGAAGATGGAAACTCATAGGAGATAATTATTAAAAAGAATGCATAATTTGTAGAATATTTGTAAAAATAAAAATAAAATCATTTGAGGGATTTCTTGCAAAAAAAAAAAATATTTCTCGGTAGTTTTTTTTCTACCTTATTACATCATGTAAGAAGCAAGAGAAGGGTACTCACCAGGGCCAGTCCCGAGATTTTAGCATCCCGAGGCGAGCTCTTAAATTGGGGGCTCCATATTTAACAAGAATTTTTTTTATTAATTTATAAATTGTAGTTTTTTTAATCGAAAAGATGTCAATTTATTTTTCGAGAGTTGCAGCAAGTTTAAATGTTTATCTGGTTAGTTTCCAACAAATTGTTTTTGGGTCAATTGAAAAATGACGCTACACATATTTATACACATAAAATTTTGGGACCCATAAAATGCGTCGAAAATCGAGAACCCGAGGCGGCCCCGCCTTTAGCCTCTCCTTAAAATCGGCCCTGGTACTCACATATTTATGGAGGAGAATAAGAAGTCGCAGTGCCTATATCACCTTGGACTAGCTTAACTCCTCTGCAGAATAGGCTTAGAATAATTAACATGTATAGTAACTATTGACCCATTACTAGTTTAGAGGTGAGTATAAACACTAGGAGCCTTGTAGTGAGTTGTGCTCATCGTATATCAATTTATAGTATCTTTTATTTATTTTTTTAAGAATTCAAACAAATGAATATTTGAGCATTATTTTGTTTCTTATATGGTCACCCAAAAAAATATCCTCGAACCACGTGTAATATCATTAAAATATGATATACAATAATTTTAAACATGTGGTGGTAATGTTGAATCATTTTCGTAATCTTAACACCATTCACTAACTCTGTAAAATTTAGAGGACATAATAGTTAATAAATATTTATTACATGTGCAAAAAAAGTAAAATATGGTCTAATTATTTTAATAAAATCAATTGAAAAATGTCTTTCAAAGAAGACCTCTTTCTTATGCTCTTTGATTTTTAATCTTCTGAGGATGAGAACCATATTGACATGTTGACAATTCCATGCAGTTTATTTTTAGCTTATTTTAATCTTCTAGATGAGCATTGGTCCACATTCATGAGATTCTTACCAATGTGGATCCGCGGCATTGTCAAGTATAATTCAATTTAAAGATGAACTTTTCGTAAATTTTATCACAGAAAAAGTGATTAGAACGCAACCTAGGATTGTTGTGGTAATCTAGGACCATGTATTATCCCACTTTCTATACTCTATGTCATCTACATTGCGTTTCCTAATCACGTCTGCTCGTGTGAATTTTATATTGTTTGTAAAATAAGCACGAGATTTATATACCATTATTAAAAAGGATAAACTAAAGTGTCATATTCTTTGCATGAAAACTGATTGTTATAGGTATAATTTTTTTATTGAAGGTTAGTTGATATATACAATTGCAGATAAGAGTTGTATCTAGTAGATAGTGGCCTTACCACTCATACCTAGGAGTCGGTATAGTAGGGGTGGCCTTGTAACTAGGGTTGGTTAGTAGCGTGGCTACGGGTTGGGGCTGGACGATAATACCAGGAGTAGGCCCCACACAATTCGGGGAGTGTAGAATCTTTAAATTATGTTTTCTTAGACGTACTCGGACTCGTATCAACTATCCAATGTCAATGAATCTTTTCAAGTTCGCATACCTAAACCCCGTGCAACCCAATACACCCTCATACTAAATTTAAATTTATTAGATATATTATAATTTGTTCTTACAACTATTCATTTTTATAAAAACCTTGTATATGTATATATATAAAAAAAATAGTGCAAAAAACTATTATATCACTTCAAAAGGAAAAAAATATTAGATATGTATATTTAAATAAGCTAAAAGTTTAAGTTAATATTTGTTACGTATACAGATACTAATTATGAATATATAATTTTATTTTTGGGTACCGGGGCGGGGTGAGCCTCATCGGGTGTGTCTAAATCTTGAATAAAATTTTAGTAACACTAAAATATATGGCAAGCACAGTTTACGAGCGCTCGTAAACCGGGCATTAAGCCTACTTAAGTTAGACAAACATCATAGATCGAATAACGGGTTGGGTGGGCTATGGGCCTCTGTCCACCCCTAACTACGGGCGGGCTCAAACAAGATATACACTTCATGGTATGGGGTATAGATACGTGTGTCAACTCATGTTTTTCTATCATGACCTGACACAACATGACCAGAACCATTAGAATAAGAACGTAACATGATGTGATACTAAATTTTTGCAGAACACAAACACAAACCATTTCAAATATAATAAGGCACGGTTAACATATTCTATTTTTTTATAATCATTTAAATACATGTCTGTCCCAAAATGAGGATTAACACAAATTAACACGGTTGGCCCGAGTGAAGGTATTGACATGAAGACCACACGACGTGGCTTTGGATTAAAGTCCTGACAAAAAAATATTATGCTGTGTCAATTTCATGTCAATTCCGTGCATTCGATATCATATTATTATAATTTGTGTCTTTTCTAAAATTTTCACCCTTGGTATAATGCTTGCCCACGACTACTGCGGTGAAGCCCAAACCTACCCACTCGCATGTAGAATCTAAATTTATTCAATATGTAGTAAATTTTTTTGTAGATTTTTTAGGTGCATGAAAAAGTCTATTAGATGACTTCATTGTAAACATTTATATTGATTTATATTAAAATAAAATTAATTAATATTTAATTTTTTAGAGATACTTTTTATATTTAGTCCATCTTATTTCTTTCATTTTTAGCAATCTTTATTCTAATATTTTTTAGTGTCACCTATAAATCCAACTTTGTTAAAATAAATATGACACAGAGAGAATTTTAGAGAGAGGAAGAGTTTCTCATTTATTGGTGTGTTTAATCTTTCACAAGAGGATAGTTATTTGGCTTTCATCGTATCCATTGGATCAACAATGAGATGGATGGTAGAGATTAAATTCCATTAAATGCATCTCACCAAACCACCTATATTAGTTTAGGTATAAGGTGGTTGCACATTTAATGTATTCATATTCCAATACTAATAGGAGTGGACGTCCACTTAAATAGGATAAATACAATATTTATAACACTCCCCCTTGGATGTACACCATATATCCAGCATTCAATGATTATTGCCTCATTAAAACCTTACTAAGGAAAAACCCAGTGGAAAAAAACCAAAGTGAAGGAGAAAGAGTACAACTTTTGTGATCATTGAATCGGTGTTGGACGCGCTTAGTGTTGCCTCGTTAAAACCTTTAACTGGAAAACCCAATGGGGAAAAAACCTAGTTAAAGGAAAAAGAGTACAACGCACTTATGTCCTAAAAGAGCATGAGTTTTGATTCTCCCCCTGAAAAGGATCTCCCCCTGATTTGCATATCTCAAATTTACTATTGATGAAGTCTTCGCATTCCAATCCATTGCACAAGTCTCTAGAACGTTGCTTTTGGAAGCGACTTGGTAAACAGATCAACTAGATTTTCAGTTGAACGCACTTGCTTGACTTTTATTTCATTTTTCTTTTGAAGTTCACGAGTGAAGAAAAACTTTGGTGAAATGTGCTTAGTTCTGTCTCCTTTGATGAAGCCTTCCTTAATTTGAGCTATGCATGCCGCATTATCTTCATATATGATACTGGGAACATATGTAAGGGAAGACAGTTGACAAGAACTACAAACATGCTGAATTAAAGATCTCATCCATACACATTCACGACTTGCTTCATGCAGTGCTTAAATTTCAGAGTGGTTAAAGGAAGTAGCTACTAAAGTTTGTTTAGTAGAGCGCCAAGAAATAGCAGTATTATCGCTAAGAAATACATAACCTGTCTGTGATCGACCCTTATGAGGATCAGAGAGGTATCCAGAATGTGCATAACCTACTAACTCATAACCATTAGAATTATTAGAATAATATAAGCCCATGTCAGTTGTTCCTCGTAGGTATCTTAGGATATGCTTGATCCCAATCCAAAGCCTTTTTGTTGGTTCAGAACTATATCAAGCAAGCAAGTTAACTGAAAATGAAATATTCGGTATAGTGCATTGTGCCAAATATAATAATGCACCAATTGCACTTAAATAAGGTACTTCTGGACCCAATATTTCCTCATCGTCATCTTTAGGATGATATGGATCTTTCTTTATATCTAAAGACCGGACGACTATGGGTGTTCTTAGTGGATGTGATGTATCCATACCAAATCTTTTCAAGACCTTTTCAGTATAATTAGATTGATGGACAAGAATTCCACTGGAATTTCTCTCGATTTGCAGACCGAGACAAAATTTAGTTTTCTCGAGGTCTTTCATCTTAAATTCCTTCTTCAAATAGTTAGCAGTTTTCTCGAGATCTTCTGAAGTCCCGATTAAATTAAGATCATCCACATAAACTGCTACTATCGCAAATCCCGTTGAGGATTTCTTTATAAAGACGCATGGGCAAAGTGGATTGTTTTCATACCCTTCCTTAGATAAGTATTCACTAAGACAGTTGTACCACATCCTTCCGGATTACTTTAAGCCATATAATGATCGTCTTAGTCGAATTGAGTACGTACTTCTTGACTTTGCTTCTGGCAAAGTAAATCCTTCAGGGATTTTCATATAAATTTTCGTGTCTAAGTCCTCGTATAAATAAGCAGTCACAACATCCATGAGTCTCATATCAAGATTTTCAGAGACCACTTAACTAATCAGATATCTGAAAGTTATACCGTCCATAACGGGGGAGTATGTTTCATCATAATCAATCCCTAGTTTATGCAGGAAACATTGCGCCACAAGTCGTGCCGTATATCTAGAGATTTCATTTTTCTCATTTCTCTTTCTTACAAACACCTATTTGTAACCTACTGGGTTAACGTCTTTTAGGGTTTTCACTATAGGTCCAAATACACCACGTTTATTTAGAGACTCAAGTTCTGCCTTGATAGCAATTTCCCATTTTGGCCAATCTTCACTTTGTCGACATTCATTTATAGTACGTGGTTCATTATCATCATCAATGCCCTTTGAAATTTGTGTAGCTACTGCATATGAAAATATCTCATCGATGATTGTTTCACTACGATCCCACATTTCTCTTGAACATGTATAAAATATAGAGATCTCATTATTATTCTTAGGTACCTTTGCCTCTTTAGGGGCTTTTGTAGTCACTTCAGGGACTTGTGTCTTTTCAAAGACAATAACCTCTTCAAGGGTTTTAGAGAAAGTGGATCTTTCAGTCATAACCTCTTTGGGAGGGTTATTAGGGCATGATTTTTCATGTGATCTCCGCTTTCGGGGACTCAAATCTTTGGAACCTATAGGTCTGACACGCTTTTGGCGTGCAACAGAATCGTTTATTGCTGAAATCAATTTTTTTCCCACTGGAACATCAATTCTGGATGGTGCATTAGCTGCGGGTACATGAGATTTGGTTACTTTCGCAACATCATTGAACGCATCGGGTAATTGATTTTCAATTCCCTAAAGATGTATTATCCTTCGTACTTCATGCTCACATTTTGAGGTACGGGGGTCTAGATGAGACACGGTGGAAGTATTCCACGTTAATTCTCGTCATTCTTCTAGAACGGGTCGTACTTCAAGTACGTTCTTCCCTCCCCCCAACGGTGGGAAGATGGTCTCATCAAAATGACAATCCGTATATCTAGCGGTAAACACATCACTTGTCATTGGTTCAATATATCGAATAATGAATGGTGAATCATAACCCACATATATGCCCAAACGATGTTGGGGCCCCATTTTAGTACGTTGTGGCGGTGGGATAGGAACATACACAGCACAACGAAATTTACGTAAGTGGGATATGTTGGGTTGATATCCAGTCACAAGTTGTGAAGGGGAAAAAGAATGGTAAGCAGTTGGTCGAAGTTGAATTAACTTGGAAGCGTGTAGGATGGCAAGACACCAAGCTGAGACTGGGAGTTTTACTTGCATAAGCAATGGTCTGGATATGAGTTGTAAACATTTAATTAATTACTCAGCTAAACCATTTTGGGTATGAACGTAGGGAACTGGTTGCTCAACATCAATTCCTATGGATAAATAATAATCATAAAAAACTTGAGAAGTAAATTCGCCCGCATTATCTAAGCGAATGGATTTGATGTGGTGATCAGGGAAATGTGCTTTGAGCTTAATCATTTGAGCAAGTAATTTTAAAAAAGCCAAATTGCGAGTAGATAGTAGGCAAACATATGACCATCGAGTGGAAGCATCAATTAAAACCATAAAATATTTAAAAGGTCCACTAAAAGGGTGAACAGGGCCACAAACATCCCCTTGAATGCGTTGTAAAAATAATGGTGACTCAGAGGCTATTTTGAGAAAAGATGGTTTAGTAATTAATTTTCCTTGCGTACATGGAGTGCAAAAATGGTCACGTGGTCGCATGAGTTGCTGATTTGCCAAAAAATGTCCATTCGAATTATTGGTGATCTTTCGAAACATGTTGGATCCAGAGTGACCCAAACGATCATGCCACACTATCGACTCATTAGGATCATTAATATTTCGACCCATGACATAGTGTGATTGTACAACACTAAGTGTTGTGTGGTATAACCCCATGGATAATGTAGGGAGTTTTTCTAGTGTGAGCTTCTGGCTTCCAACACTAGAAGTAATGCAAAGGAATTATTTGTTTTTTTCATGCCTTGTTTCCATATGATACCCATTCATTCTGATGTCTTTAAAACTCAAAAAATTTCTTCTAGAAGTTGTTGAGTATATGGCATGTTGAATCAATAAGTGTGTACCATTAGGTAGCATCACGTGGGCTTCCAGAGCCATCAATAATTTTAGCAAGGCCAGCTATTGTGGACACATTTGTTGTATCATACACTAAGTGGGAGAAAAATTTCTGAATTTTAAAAATAGTATGAGTTGTTCCACTGTCAACCAGACAAGTTTTATCGCTTTCTTTTAATTTAGGACCCATACCTTCTATACGAGTAACACAATTAAAGGTTAGAAACCATATAAGCATTTAATGTAAAACCATGCAATTTATTACAATAAGCAGAGGGAAAATAAAAACAGAAGGATCTTTCAAGTAAAAAAATATATTGTATCCATATGAAGAAAACATAAATTATTCATTTTTCGGTGGTTTGCCAATCATTGCGTCAAATGTTTCATTAGCAATGGGATTGCCATCTTCATCTTCAAAAAAATCATTAACATTGAGCTGGGTATTATTAATGTTCCAGTGGTCTTTAGGACCTTCCATCTTCCAACGATCTTCTGGACCGTCCATCGTATTTGTCTCCACTCCCCTTTTTGAAGCTTGATATTTTAGCACAAATTTCTTGGAGGCACGACAATTACGGTTCCAATGACCACTGTCGCCACATCTATAACAAGTATCTCGCGGTTGTGCTATTTTGTATTCTGATTTGATTTTTTATTTGGGCCATTCCATTTCGGGTGGTTCTTGAAATTTGTATTTTGTCTAGGCCCTTGGTTGCGATAGCCACCTCTTCTGGGGTTGTCATGGCGTTGCCGTATATTTCCTCGGCCTCATTCAAAATTCCGCGCTGAATTAGTATTCACTTCAGGGAGTGATATTGATCCAGTGGGCCGTGAGGAATGATTCTTCATCAGAAAATCATTATTTTTTTCAGCTACCAGGAGACATGATATCAAATTAGAATATCTTTTAAAACCCCGTTCTCGATATTGCTGCTGCAGGAGCATATTCGAGGAATGAAAAGTAGAGACAGTTTTCTCTAGCATATCTGCATCATCTATCTTTTCACCGCAGAGTTTTAGTTGCGAGGTGATTTTAAACATAGCCGAATTGTACTTTGACACTGTCTTAAAATCCTAAAATCTCAAATTTAGCCATTTATGACGTGCACATGGAAGTATGACTGATTTTTTATGTTCATATCTCTCCTTCAGGGAGTTCCATAGTTCTAACGGATCTTTCACAATTAAATATTCACTTTTCAAATCACTGTGTATGTGATGCCATAGAAAGATGAGGGCTTTAGCCCTGTCCTGCCGGGACATAGTGTTATCACTAGTAATGGCATCACCGAGATTTTGAGCTTGTAGATGAAAATCTGCATCTTGAGACCAGTTGAGGTAATTGTTTCCATTTATATCAAATGCCTCAAATTCAAGCTTAGATATGTTCGAAATTTTGGAAACTGATCATTTAAGTAATAATAATTAGAAACACAAAATGCATAATTTAAACAATGTAAAAAAAATATGATTGAAATGTCAAGTGATTAATATTTCGGGTTCAACACATAAATATACGGATCGTTTGGTCAAATTAATATATATTATGTTAAATTACACACCCCATTGTGTCAAAGCTTTAGGTTTGATTACAAATATATATTTGGAGCTTTAGGTCCAAATTTAATTATTTGAGTACGTCTAATATCCCAAAAATAATAAAAAAAAAACTTTAATTTATGATTTGGAACTTCAGGCCCAAGAATCATCAAAACTCTTCCAAAAACTATGGTTGAACACATAATTATAAGGGGTTAAGGTATATATATAAAATGAGAGGAATTAAAATATGTTGACTGCCAAACATTGTACCGAAAGATGCTTCAAAAATCGTTAAAAATGGTTGCCCACCATCCCTTTAAATAAGGCAACAAAATGATTAAAGTTTAGAAAAAAATCTGGTCGAACCGAAAAACGGCCTAAATCGGGTCTAAATGACGTTTTTCAAAATGTCGAAGAAAGGAAAGTTGCTCAAAATTAAATTTTGAGTCGGTTTGATGATTTTCAGATTTTCGGAGCATTTTTTTTAATAAAATAATAATATTTTATTTATTTATTCATGTTTTTTACTTTTGACCCCATGGCACTCTTAGGCCTATTTTTAGCATTCAATAAACATGGTCAAATTATTTTTAACCCCAATAAAACGTCTTACAAAAATCACGCAAGTACGCGACCTGCGCAACACATGCTGACAAAAGTTTCAACCCCAAAATTATTGAAACTTCTCATTCAAAATTGAATATCATGTCTGGTCCCAAAAATCAAAACTTCAAGTTTGATTTTATGGTACATGTTATTATCATGTCTAAAAAAAATGTCCAAAAGTTAAATCCAAGATTAGTCCAATATTTAAATGGAGTTGGTCCGAGTTAACACAATGACTCGAGTCCGAGTTAAGATAGTGAGTTAAGTTCAAGATAAATCAGCGAGTTAAGGCCAAGATAAATCAATGAGTTAAGGCCAAGTGAATAACTCACACAAAAAAAAATATTGTCATTGATTAAACACTGAAACACACACTGTGTTAACACTAAATCTATTTAGATTATCCAAATAAAAACAATTCTCAAAACCTTAAGAAATAGTGGTCAAACAAAACTGTAGCCCGTTTTTTTTTGTTAAAAAAAATGGAACCCAAGAAAAAGAATAGCTCCGGAAAAAAATTACCTCCGAAAAAATCGCTGAAAGCCTTCGAAAAATCGTGCTGATAACGTGTTAAATTAAATAGGACACGGAGAGAATTTTAGAGAGAGGAAGAGTTTCTCATTTATTGGTGTGTTTAATCTTTCACAAGAGGGTCCTATTTATAGTTAGTTGACTTTCACCACATCCATTGGATCAACAATGAGATGGATGGTAGAGATTAAATTCCATTAAATGCATCTCACCAAACCACCTATATTAGTTTAGGTATTAGGTGGTTGCACATTTAATGTATTCATATTCCAACACTAATAGGAGTGGACATCCACTTAAATAGGATAAATACAATATTTATAAAAAACTTATGTTTATCAACCCTATAAAATAGTTGGTTAAAGCTATCAAACTTACTGTACTTAGTAGCCTACTTTACTCACTTTGTTACCTACTAGCCTACTTTACTCACTTTGAGGTATATTTTAATATTATATGATATTTTTCAAAAATTATTTATGAAATTTAAGGATTAAAAAAAATAATCATGATTTAGTTTTATGATTTGTGAAAGATTAAGTTCAGTGGTGATGGTTACAACTTTATGTCTGGGTACATTCAAATCAAGAAATATGAAGAAGACAATGATGACTTCTAAGTATATTAGATGTTGTTAGGTCAAAACACTGCACAAAGTACACGACTCAATGTTTTTTTTTAAATTGGGTTTTTTACTTTTAAATTTATGATTACCTGATTAAATATAAAAAAGTACCTCAAATATTTTTAATACATATTTCGTCTTAAATTTTTATTTTGTTTTAAAAAGTTCTTCAATCACTCATTTAACCAATATTTTCTTATGTTTAAAGTTTGCGCTAGCTGGATTTTGAAGGACTATTTGGAACAAATAAAAAAACTTCGACTAAATGTGTATTGAAAAATGTTCGAGTAACTATTTGATTTATGCCCTAATATAAATCACTTTCTCATCAAAAGTGTGTTCATTAAATTTCAATGTAAATGTTTCATTTGGATATGTTAAATACAGAGTCACACGTTTTTTTTTTCAAACAAGGCATGGAATAAATTGTACATTATATTTTTACTTTTTTAACATTTTTTAAAATATTATGCTTTTTTTTTTATATATAATAATTAAAACAGTAAGATTTTTTTTTAAAATTAATAATGTTTTAAACTCTATAGTTGAAAATAAACTTAAAAGTGTAAATTAAAAAAACAACTAAATAAAATAATGTACAATTTATATTTTATAAGATAACTTTTTAAATTTTAAAATCCATACGAAAACAAATTTGTTAGTCATTTATAAAAAATAAAAAAATTTATTTTATTTAAAAAACTTACAATAATTTAAAAGATTTTTAATACATAAAAGACACGGGGCCCAATGAAGCTTTACTGCAATAGATAACAATGATTTTTTGTGACTTTATTGTGATAGATGAAGGGACAACCGCCCGTTATGTTGCTCGGGGCAAAAGGAAATTATCATAGCCTAATGTCTATCAAGTACCTAAGGTAGTGTTCGAGTTTTTAAAAAGAAATAACAATTTTGCCCAAGGATGATAATTCAAAACTCATTTATATTTGCACTACGGGTGACACGGGAACAAATTTATTGCCATGCCATACGCCGCTCCTATGTATATATATATATATATATATATATATATAGGAGCAGCCTTGGCATATGACAAGTGAACAATCACACAGAGTCCTCACTAGTTTATTTGTTATTACTTATATACTGAGGGTCTATTTTTTTATATCAATACATATTAAAAAGGCTTATTTTATAATATTTGCACAAGACCTTGTCATTTTTTATCAATCTCAAGACCGGCTCTGTGTGTGTATACACACACACACACACACTAGAGTATACCCGTGCCTAAAGGCACGGTGATAATCGCAAAACAACGAAAATTTCGTAGTACGTAATTGCAAAAAGGAAAAAAATTTCGTATCCTAACAAAACATAATGTAATTTAAAAAAAATTGACCTTAATCTCCTGTGTTTTTATAACTATCCACCCGCTTATCAAATAACAAATAGTCCAACAACATTCAAAAAGTCTAAATTCATCAAATAAACTCACATATAACATGAAATATATAATATTCATCAATCGAATTCACATTGTGAATCAAATTAACAAAGTGTCAATTTAGAAAACAATGGACATAGTCGTCTCATTTGTTTATTAGACTATCCACCTTGCTTAAGGGGTAACAACCATTCGTACAATATTCAAAAAGTCCAAATTCATTAAACAAATACTTCAACGAAATAAAATTCTTTAAAGAAATCACATATATATCAATTAAGGTTGTCCCACATATTCCACTCTCATGATTGTCCGTAGTTTTCAAAATGCGACCTGATACAAAACAAAAAATATAGTTAGTGAATTGAAATAGCATTCGATAATGTCATGACTACGATACGAATCTCAAGACATGATTATATGGACCAATATGACTATGACTTCAATAATGTTTAAGTTTTAATTCTTCTCGATTATTAACGCATTCTAGTGTTTAAGTATTAACTACATAACTTGACATATAGGTAACTACTATTAACACAGTATTAACTAAATGACACAGTAGATTATGAATACTAAGCTCCATGCCAACAATTTACATATCTACATTAAACCCAAGAATGGTAATTTGAAAAAAATAAAAGAAAAAAATAATCCAAAATAGAAAATGCTAATTAAAAAACAAACATAAATGCATCTTAAAAAAGTATCTAATAGGAGTTTGAAACCTCAAAAATGAAAATGAAAATGAAAATGAAAATAGATAATTTTCAACACTAACTAAAAATATAATTTTCAATTAGGGGACTATTTTGTATGATGCATTAGTCAAAGTACACTTGAAACTAAATGAAGAGTCATAATAATCCAAATACAAAAAAAATTATTGTTTGATTAAAAATTAAGATTTCTTATGACCGAACTTTTTACTCTGCTAATATTCTAGGGATACGAAGAAAAAAAAGGAAACATTGTATCCGCCTTTACTGTGCCTTCAAACTTTAGTATCATGAATCTGTAGAATGAATAGGAAGGAATTTTTTATTAGAAACTCTTACAAAGGTTATAGTATTTTTAAATCAAAATAAAAATAATGTACCAACTATACTTACTACATTGAGAAAAAAATGAATAAAATAGTAACATAACATGTTTTTAAATAATTTCAGATTAAAATATATTTTAAAACAAAAAAAATGATATACGTTTATTAATTAGAAAAAGATTTTTTTTAATTAATAAATCACATATTTACTATTGTTTTAGTTTATAATAAACAAAAAAAAATGTTGTACTAAGGCTAAGGCTGGACCATGTGCATAGCTCATCTTGCTAATTTTATAAACATACACATACGGTTTCAACCTCAAACTTATAAGACAAGGATTTGATTATAAAGTACGCAAAGTGATTGCGTTTCTTGTTCATCTAGGTACGTGGGGAATTTTCCTTTTCACATACAGAATGACTGGAGTTCATCCAAAGGCACAATTTTATTTTGAAAAAAATAAAATGCACCGATAAGAGAGGAATAGGTCAATGAGTTGTGATTCGATGTCACTCATGAATTTTGCCTCTTCTTCAAAAGTCTTAGATAGCTCCTCCATGTATACGAAACCTGCTTCGGTAGGAGACTAATACTGCTACCCCGATTCACCAAACCCATTAAGTAGATCCATCACCAAAACAAAATCTCAAAACCCAAATAGTAGATTTGCAAAAAAAAAAAAACTATGAAATTCATGGTAGCAGATAAGCAGGTAGCAGATATGCAAAAAAAATACTAAAAAATTCATAGAAGAGAGTAGCAGATAAGAAATTCATGAAACCTTACCTTGAGGATGAAGATGGTGATGATAGCAAGGTTCAAAGGTGGCTGAAAAAAATCATGCTTTCAAAGCTCAAGAAAGAGTGGAAATGAGAGCTTGAGAGGGTGGAAAAGAAAGACAGAGAGAGAGAGAGAGAGAGAGAGAGAGCAGTCCTTTCAAATGGAACAAAATGTATGGGTTTTAAAAAACCATGAGTACCATATGTTGGCCATCAGGCATTGAAAGTTAATCCCAACCCTTTATTTTTTAAGACGTGCCACTCATCCTAGTTGTAATGTGTTCGGCCGGAGAGAGAGAAGTAGAAGAGGTTGTGAGAGAGTGTAAATGCGTTGGTGAGAGATGAGATGTTTTGAGAGGCTCGATGTAGCATGGGTTCAAAGCTCAAGCGTGTCAAAGGATGTCACCCACTGTAATACCCCGTAATTTTAAATGATTTTTAAAATGGGTTATATTTTAAATTAATGGATTAATTGGATTTTATTATTAATTAATTCATTTGGGTTTTATCCAAATTATGAATATTAAAATGAATGACTCTGAATATTACTTAAAGATATTTAGGTAATATATGAATGTGATGCTATTAATATGGCGGTGTGTTATTAATTCAGTAGTTTGGATTTTTAGTCGGACGCGGTATGGGACGTGTCGGGGCTAAATTGTGAGATTAAAAAGGAAATTTATTTTCTATCGACCTTATAGTCATTTCGACTGTGTCTTGCATCTGGAAGGTTCGAAATAGTTAGAAAAGTCTATTTGGATGTTAATTTTGAGTCTCGGGTCATTTGGAAATGAAAAGACAACCCAAAAGGGCATTTTGGTCATTTTTACAAGGGGGTGAATAGTGATTTCAGATTTTGTCCTATTATAAGTATTTGGAGATTAAGTGTACGTGGGTTATTCATCTCGTCTACACAAAATAGAGAAGTCATCTTCCTAGAGAGAGTGAAAGATTGCTTGGGAAGGGAAAAGCTTACTTAGGAAGGAGAAGAACAAAGACTAAGGGTCACCACCACCGGAGGTTGACCGGAGAAGGGAGAACCACCTGTGATATACTACACCAAAGGATCAGACCTTCATTAGAGGCAAGTTTTTGATAATGTCAATCTAAGTTTGTATATTCTCCATGTTAGAATAGTTATAAAAAGAGACGATTTTTCATGATTGGAAGATAAAGTTAGAGTTGAAATGGATTTCTGGAAATATGAACATATATAGGACTCAAACTCATGTTGTAGGTTGTTAGTAATCCATGAAATAATCATGTATCTATTGAAGAAATTTTGGAAACCATTGTTGTGTTCTTGAAGTTATTATGTTGATAATTTTCTGAAAAAAGAGGATAGAAACATGCTTTTAATTCAATCTCTTGATGATTCTAGGATGTTTAGATCATTAGAAATCATTTATATATTTTGATATATCATGTAGTAAGGATTATAAGTCGTTTGGGTTGTTAATATGAAGGTTTGAATGATAAAAAATGGCTAAACCCGTAGTTGCAGAAATGCAGAAAAACTGGGTTGTTACCTGAGCGATCGATCGATCGACCCCCTGCCTTCGATCGATCGACCACCCCAGAATTGTTAAAGTTGTTTCTTTTTAATGTTGATTCTTATCCCAAACCTTTTATAGACCTTTGGTGATTATTAATTGGATAATATGGGATTTAAAATAGATCAGTAACCCTAGTTAAGATTTGAATTAATTTGATTGGGATTTAATTGATTAAGAAGAATGAGAATTAATCTAAAGGAATTTCGGTTGCTAGATTCATTTGTTGGATTCTAATTGGGATGCATGAGGATAAAAGATAGGACCAGTAGGGATGATTTAATATAACACCTAGGTATCCTTAAGTTTACAAGAGGGTTTAATCCTAAGTGAAAGAAGATGTGTTTATAAGAGATTTGAAACTACCGGTTTTAACCTTAATTAAATGGAGAGTTTAATTCGTAGTAATTCGGGAGATATGACGATATGGACCAGTAGGGTATTAATGACTTCTTACTGAGTATATGTTGAGGAAAAACCTATTTGAACCTTGTGTATTGAGTGAGGCTCGGGGTTAATTAAATTAAGAAGTAAAGTTATGATATTTTAATACGTGGGATTTAAAGAGATATAATACTATGTATGGGAACTATGTTAGGGTAATGTAAGTACCTTGTGTATAGTATAATATAGGTATGATAATGCCTATTTGATTGATTGATGATTATGTGTATGGCATACCTAGCTTACTTGTTATCGATCGGGAGGTTTGCGCGTGAGGACAGTCATATTCGGATGAATCCATGGGATCTTTGATTTGTCGCTCGAGAACATAGGTCTATGAAAGACTTATCGGGGAGTTGATAAGTCCGCTGACCGTGGGAACGTAGGTACGTGCCTGACCCATGGATACGATAACAATGTTCGCCTCTAACGTGTATGTTGTTGTTTGTGGTTCGAGGAATCCTTATCGAACCCTTTGTTCCCTAATCGGCTACCAGCGATGATGGGACATGATAGCAGAGTAATGCATTGCACCGCAGCTGTGACTCGGGGTGCCATATTATATATGAATATATATATATATATATATATATAATGAATTAAATGAATGAATGGATATTGTGATTAAATCATCTACTGTGTGATAAATGTAGATACCGGTGAATTGAGAAAAGAATTGAAATAAGTTAATGAATATTTACGGAAAATCTTAATACATATTAATGAGAAAGGATTCATGGTAATGAGAAATGTAAATGAATGATAATGTGACGTATGGTATGGGACATACAGGGTTATGCTATGAGATTGAATCATAATATGGAAACTAGAAAAGAGGAGCCATTAACTAGGAGGTTAATACTAAACGGTAAGTGTGCACTCTAGATGAGAGGTGAGAATAGCAAGTGAGAGTGGGATGCTAACATGTACATAATAAATGCTTTATTGAACTTGTTAAACACTTGCTATTTTAAAAATTATTTTCACAATCGGGCTCTGACCCGTTTCCTTGCATATTCTCTTTTCTATTGTATCTTCTATATCAGGTGTCCAGCAGCAGGGACGCCAACCTTAGTTGATATTGACGAGCTATGGAGCTATGAAGTATTGCTTAGACGCTTATCTTCTTTTGATTCACAGTGATCATTTAGTTAGGGCATGTCTCCCAAAGGTCTCAGTTATCTTTTCCTATCGGGGTCAAATACTATTGTATTCGTGTCTTTTAATACATTTATTATTGTTGGGATTACTGTAATGGATTAATATTATTTGGGAATGTTTATTCCAATTGCATTTAAATTCTTTTGTGTTAACTGTTCATTTATCAATGTTGTAGAATAAAATGTGTTATGTTATTCTTAAACTAGAAATGGATTTTGTTGAATTAAAATTTGGAAAGTTTTTTACACCGGCTTAATTGGGTATTGGGCGAGTTGTAAATGTTTTTGACAGTGATGCTAAGAATGAGCCAACTGTATATTCTGTTTTAATTTGGTATGGGACTAGCCACCCGGTATTTAATTAGGCGGGGTGTTATAGGTGGTATCAGAGCATCAGGTTCTAGTGTCCTTTAGGGTCTGTACGGCTTACTTTGTTTTCAGCTTAGCGTTCTTTGATGTAGAGCCCTATATTTAGGATTGTTGATTTATTTGGTAAGATTCTGTATATATTAGTGAATCTTATTTGCGTTCGGATGGGTTCGTATAAGAAGTATGGCGGATGAGGGCCATTGGACTGATAGCGGAGATCGTACTTAGGAGGTTATGAAGTATGTTCGAGTATGATGACCGTAATCGAGGTCACCCCTATAATAGAAGATTGAGGAGAGTCATCAATAGAAGTTCTTGAAATGCGAGAATTGGGTGTGGTACCTAACGAAGGCAATATATTCAAAGGCTTTGGCATATAGTGGAGTGTGGTTAACTAGAACTGAAAATTTGAGGTAAAATTTTTCTTGACTCATCGGAACAAAGTTATAATAGTAGGAGTCAACAACCACCAACCGCGAATGAGGGTATATTTTCTATCTAAGGAGTTATGAGACGCATATTGATTTTTTGTAGCCATTAATATCGTATGGGCAAAAGGGTTTCTAAACTTCGCCTATAGCACTATTATTTACGTAGACTCACCGAGGGGTGTGGGACACGTATATTTTTCATGACATCACGTGGGTTTGATTTTTATCATGGAATTACTTACTCTAGGCATGTCCGAGCATGATGTGATTCTTGGCGTGCATTGACTTGTGGTATATGAGAGCGTGTGTACTACTACTATCTAGCATCTTGTCTTCTATAAGAGAGTAGATGAGTAGACTCTATTTGAAATCGATAAAAAACCTAAAAAAAAATTAATCGATAAGCCTGATTTTTATATACTATTGACTAAGGACCTGAGGAGTTTCGATGACCGACTACTTTAGGTAGTAGTGTATCGGGGGGTTCCTTGTTTGGATTTCGCTTGCGAGACACCCCACACATGAAACTAATAACCATTGGGATTCGAGATAAGTTAGGTCTTTGGGATATGAGTTTATAACCTTTGCGATAAGTATTATTATGAAAGTGGTACGATAGGGTGTATGGGCGCCCTGGATGGTTGAATGGTGGTAGTATTCATAATTGTGAAACAGTAAGTAGTTGTGACTTCAGGATTTATTTGTTTAATACGTGAGGATCATTTTTCCCAAACTTTATCACGAGGACGGTATATGGAAGATTGGATAAAGTTTAAATCTGATTCTATTGGAACTATATGGTGAGGCTTTGTGTATAACATCAATGGGGATTTTTGATAATGTACTGTATGGGCGGTACAACATAGATTTCTTGCGATGTGAGATTTATACTCAGAGTTGACCTTACCAGTATGATTTATCTTTCCGAATTTCGGGATGAAATTCTGTTATAAAGGGGGAAGTATGTAATACCCCGTAATTTTAAATGATTTTTAAAATGGGTTATATTTTAAATTAATGGATTAATTGGATTTTATTGTTAATTAATTCATTTCGATTTTATCCGAATTGTGGATATTAAAATGAATGATTCTGAATATTACATAAAGATATTTAGGTAATATATGAATGTGATGCTATTGATATGGCGGTGTGTTATTAATTCAGTAGTTTGGATTTTTAGTCGGACGCGGTATGGGACGTGTCGAGACTAAATTGTGACATTAAAAAGGAAATTTATTTTCTATCGACCTTATAGTCATTTCGCCTTTGTCTTGCGTCTGGAAGATTCGAAATAGTCAGAAAAGTCTATTTGGATGTTAATTTTGAGTCTCGGGTCATTTGGAAATGAAAAGACAACCCAAAAGGGCATTTTGGTCATTTCTATAAGGGGGATGAATAGTGATTTCGAATTTTGTCCTATTATAAGTATTTCGAGAATAAGTGTACGTGGGTTATTAATCTCCTCTACACAAAATAGAGAAGTCATCTTCCTAGAGAGAGTGAAAGGTTGATTGGGAAGGTAAAAGCTTACTTAGGAAGGAAAAGAACAAAGACCAAGGGTCACCACCACCGGAGATTGACCGGAGAAGGGAGAACCACCTATGATATACTACACCAAAGGATCAGACCTTCATTAGAGGCAAGTTTTTGATAATGGCAATCTAAGTTTGTATATTGTCCATGTTAGAATAGTTATAAAAAGAGATGATTTTTCATGATTGGAAGATAAAGTTGGAGTTGAAATGGATTTCTGGAAATATAAACATATATAGGACTCAAACTCATGTTGTAGGTTGTTAGTAATCCACGAAATAATCATGTATCAATTGAAGAAATGCTGGAAACCATTGTTGTGTTCTTGAAGTTATTATGTTGATAATTTTCTGGAAAAAGAGGATAGAAACATGCTTTTAATTCAATCTCTTGATGATTCTAGGATGTTTAGATCATTAGAAATCATTTATATATGTTGATATATCATGTAGTAAGGATTATAAGTCGTTTGGGTTGTTAATATGAAGGTTTGAATGATAAAAAATGGCTAAACCCGTAGTTTCAGAAATGCAAAAAAACTGGGTTGTTACTTGAGCGATCGATCGATCGACCCCCTGCCTTCGATCGATCGACCTCCCCAGAATTGTTAAAGTTGTTTCTTTTTAATGTTGATTCTTATCCCAAACCTTTTGTAGACCTTTGGTGATTATTAATCGGATAATATGGGATTTAAAATAGATCAGTAAGCCCTAGTTAAGATTTGAATTAATTTGATTGGGATTTAATTGATTAAGAAGAATGAGAATTAATCTAAAGGCATTTCGGTTTCTAGATTCATTTGTTGGATTCTAATTGGGATGCATGAGGATAAAATATAGGACCAGTAGGGGTGATTTAATATAACACTTGGGTATCCTTAAGTTTACAAGAGGGTTTAATCCTAAGTGAAAGAAGATGTGTTTATAATGGATTTGAAACTACCGGTTTTAACCTTAATTAAAGGGAGAGTTTAATTCGTAGTAATTCAGGAGATATGATGATATGGACCAGTAGGGTATTAGTGACTTCTTACTGAGTATATGTTGAGGAAAAACCTATTTGAACCTTGTGTATTGAGTGAGGCTCGGGGTTAATTAAATTAAGAAGTAAAGTTATGATATTTTAATACGTGGGATTTAAAGAGATATAATACTACGTATGGGAACTATCTTAGGGTAATGTAAGTACCTTGTTGATAGTATAATACAGGTATGATAATGCCTATTTGATTGATTGATGATTATGTGTATGGCATACCTAGCTTACTTGCTATCGATCGGGAGGTTTGCGCGTGAGGATAGTCATATCCTGATGAATCCATGGGATCTTTGATTTTTCGCTCGAGAACATAGGTCTATGAAAGACTTATCAGGGAGTTCATAAGTTCGCTGACTGTGGGAACGTAGGTATGTGTGTGACCCATGGATACGAGAAATATGTTCGCCTCCAACGTGTATGTTGTTGTTTGTGGTTCGAGGAATCCTTACCGAACCCTTAGTTCCCTATTCGGCTACCAGCGATGATGGGACATGATAGCAGAGTAATGCATTGCGTCGTAGCTGTGACTCGGGGTGTCATATTATATATGAATATATATATAATGAATTAAATGAATGAATGGATATTGTGATTAAATCATCTACTGTGTGATAAATGTAGATAACGGTGAATTGAGAAAAGAATTGAAATAAGTTAATGAATATTTATGGAAAAGCTTAATACATATTAATGAGAAACGATTCATGGTAATGAGAAATGTAAATGAATGATAATGTGACGTATGGTATGTGACATACGGGGTTATGCTATGACATTGAATCATAATATGGAACCTAGAAAAGAGGAACCATTAACTAGGAGGTTAATAGGAAACGGTAAGTGTGCACTCTAGATGAAAGGTGAGAATATCAAGTGAGAGTGGGATGCTAACATGTACATAATAAATGCTTTATTTCACTTGTTAAATACTTGTTGTTTTAAAAATCATTTTCACAATCGGGCTCTGACCCGTTTCCTTGCATATTCTCTTTTCTATTGTATCTTCTATATCAGGTGTCCAGCAGCAGAAACGCCAACCTTAGTTGATATTAACGAGCTATGGAGTATTGCTTAGACGCTTATCTTCTTTTGATTCACAGTGATCTTTTAGTTAGGGCATGTCGCCCAAAGGATTCAGTTATCTTTTCCTATCGGGGTGAAATACTATTGTATTCGTGTCTTTTAATACATTTAATATTGTTGGGATTACTCTAGTGGATTAATATTATTTGGGAACGTTTATTCCAATTGCATTTAAATTCTTTTGTGTTAACTGTTCGATTATCAATGTTGTAGAATAAAATGTGTTATGTTATTCTTAAACTAGAAATGGATTTTGTTGAATTAAAATTTGGAAAGTTTTTAACACCAACTTAATTGGGTATTGGGTGAGTTGTAAATGTTTTCGACAGTGATGCTAAGAATGAGCCAACTTTATATTCTGTTTTAATTTGGTATGGGACTGGACACCTGGTATTTAATTAGGCGGGGTGTTACATCCACTAATTACACTTAAACCATTAAAAATCTCAGCCCTTTATTTCCTTCTTAGGTGGCCTTAATCTCAAGCCTTAAATGTGTTGTCATCTTATTAAACAGTGAAAACACCCTTATAACTTATATATATATATATATATATATATATATATATATATATATATATATATTGATACCAAAAATTATCCACCTACGTGGACTAATCAGAAAAGGATTATTCTCTCCTTACTTAGCAGAAATCCAAGTCAATAGTCACTAAACCAACTCCATAGATAGTTGCTCGGCGGGCATGCCGACAAACATGAAGAATGCTAACCATCAATGTAAATGAAGATTCAACACATGGGAAGTACAACCAAGGGTCTTTTCGCACGTGGTATAGACAACTAATCATCACTTTCATTATGTACGGGTGTAAATGCTTGAATATATAAAGGCATTCCAACCGTTGATCTACGGATCACAATAAATACATTGTATACCTTTCACCAAAGGAAGGATAAAACGGATTCTAGGATATTCTTATTAATAAGAGAACCTAGCTTTTTGTAATCACTCAAATTAATACTATAACAGTGGATGCATGCTTTCTTACACAACCGAACCACTTTAAAACTCTTTGTCTTTTATTTATGTCTTTCTTTGCAATCTTATATTTATTTGTGATATGCAATTTGGATCTACTCTATTTTTTATCATCAACAGATTGGCGTCGTTTGTGGGAACGTGTGTTTAATTGTCGTTCTCTATCTCGTACATCCTTGTTCAATGAAAATGAATGACCTTGAGCCTAGTGGAAGAAACGAAGGCAACCCAACCGTCCCATCTGCTCCGCCCACATTCGCCGACCTGAATGGAATTCTTTTCAGTCTTTCTAGGGATCAGGACGCCATGCAGGAAACAATGAGGTAATTGGTTCAGTCGCTACAAGAGAAATCTCCATCCTTTCCAGGCAGCAAACGGTTCCTTCGCTAATGAGATAAATTCCACCCTCACTTCTTAGGCATAGATATTCCAGATCTTTGCATGATAGGTCTTACCATCCAAGAGTCAGGTCATCGATCAAATCCACAGAGTTCGATGATGGCTATTCTTTTCTCCCTGAAAGACCAAGTGTTTTTCCAAGGACATATTTCTCATGTCTGATATCTTACATTTGTGTATGTTGTACGCCACTACAAAAGGCACGTCACCTCACGATCTCACATGACTGACTCTATCCGAATTTTAGGAATAAAGCATTCAACATCTCCATCACGTGTCCAACGTTTGCCTAAACGACTTCACGTTCCACAATTTTAGGGAATTTATGCAAGTGGTACGCAAGAGAAGCCAAAATAATGAAAGAAGGCAAGATAGGAAAGTTCAAGGGAATTTTGGTAATTTTACAACCACCTTACGGAGGTTTGATCAACTGGAAAGTTGAAGAGCTCGTCGCCACGAAGATACTGGAAGAAATGGCACCTCAATCCGAGCTACGGTGAAGAAGTTATGGCTCTTTGAAAATGAAGAAAATTCTAAGAAAATACTTATGGACAATGCTATGTGTTTTAGACCCAAATCCAGCGATGTTTCGCGAACCGAAGGGCAAACTGGTTCAGGGGACGAACCGGTTCGAGGTACAAGCTGAACCGGTTCGGGGTACTTGACGTTGGCAAGAGTCCCAATGACTTAAAATTCTTTTTAGTTTCCTTATAAAAGCCAACTTCGGGGGAGTTATTTTGCAAGACTTGGAGAGACGATTTTGAGAGTTCTATTAGCTCAAGTATTCATATTTTTGAGTCCCAAAAACTCATATTTTGATTCACACATCATTTCCATATTTTTGTGAATCCTTTTGGAACCCAAGAACACAACTTTACGTTTGTTCATACTTGTGGAGAAGTCGTTTTCTTCTTCATTGCTGACCATCTGGAGGTCTTGCGGGAGATTCCAGCCGACGATATTTCTAGCCGTTGCTTTGAAGGTTTGACGAAGACACCATGCATTACACTTGTGGGCGATTATCAGGTTGTATGTAAGTCAATGGTCTTGTAAACTTTTCAAAGTTCTAGAAATAAAAGGTTTTTCCCTTCGGGAATTTTTCCTTAATTTTGTGTCACTTGCTTTATTTATTTATGGGTTGACACACGCACACACGTAGTTGTTTGTTTAGGGGCTGTTTAAAAATAGACTATAATTAAGTAAGTGTGACAAATTGGAAACTTGCGAATTTAATTTAATCAATTTTCACACGTCATACGTTTTTCAAATTAATATCAGAGCCAATTACACAATTATACAATGTAATTTTCCGCAAAATTTTTCTAAGATATCAATTTTCTGAAAAAATTGATTTTTGAAAAAGAACGTGTTCATAATGGAGAAGTTATATAATAAAATGCCAATTTTTTACGGGACAAACTATGCATACTAGAAATCCCGCATAAGATCTGCATTAAAAGCCATTGATTTGGTTGAAAGAGGTTGGACACCTCCCTCCATCACTGTTGAGAACGTAACTAGTTTAAAATCTGTAAATGCATGGACTGAAGACGAATTTAAATGGTCATCTTTTAATTCAAAGGGTTTAAGTGATATTTCTAGATCCGTCACACCTGATGAGTTCAAACGGATAATGACGTGCAGTCAAAAGAGGCATGGGATGTTTTGCAACTTACCCATAAAGGAACTAATGCTGTGAAAGTGTCTAAACTGTAAAATTTAGCAACTCAATTTGAAACCATCACCATTCTTGAAAATGAATGTTTTGATGATTTTTATGCTAGGCTATCTGATAATGTTAATACTAGCTTTAATCTTGATGAACACATTACAAATGCAAGAGTTGTTAAAAAGATTCTTAGATCACTGCCTAAGCGGTCACTGTGCTAAATTCTATGGGTAATTTAAACACGCTTAAATTGGAGGAACTTGTAGGAGACTTGCAAACTTATGAAAATGATATGTTTTCTAAATCTGTCCAGACTAAAAATAAGGGAATTGCACTTAATGCCCAGTAGAGAAAAAGTGAGGGGTCGGCAAAAAGGAGAGTTGAGTCGTCTAGAAAAAGGGAGATAGAAACTTCAAATTCTGAGTGTGACTTTAATTTAGATGATTTGGTCCTGTTTGCTAAAAATTTCAGGAAAATTCTCAAATTCAAGAAAAATGATAATTTCAATGATAAAAAGACTTTTCAAAAAAATATGTTTGAAAAGAAAAATGAAAAAGATTTTAAACACCCTCTTAAGAAAGACAGCGAGAGATGCTATGACTGATATGGTAAGGGTCATAGAGCTTTTGAGTGTGCTACTAGGCTGAATAGAGAAAAGGTAAAAGGTGTCCTTAATGCTACCCTTAGTGACGACAGTGAGGTCGAGTCGGTGAACTCTGAAGACGAGTCACTGCATGAGTGTAACGTCACTGCATTCATGGCTAGTCATGTGAGTACTTCTAGTGCTCCTCGCGACGATGAGGATGTTGTTTCACAGGGACACCTCGACAGTGATAACGATGTTAGTGAGGGGGAGGATACTGCAAGTGGTAGCAAGGGAGATCTTCAATGCGCCTACGCTGAGTTATATTCTGGCTCATTTAAAACCAAAAAGTGTAACAAAGCGTTAGTTCTTAGGATCATCGCTTTAGAGAAAGATTTAAGACTATTTGGAGAGAGAGAGAGTTGTTGTGAGAATTAAAAGGATAGAAAGGAAAACCTTGAGAAGATAAGATGTTTTTAGTGAGATGGGAAAGGGCATAAGAAATTTGAGTGTCCCACTAAACTTAGGAGAGAGGAAAGGAAAGTTTCCATGCCCGCTACCCTAAGTGATAGTGAGGATGAGAATGGAGATGAAAGTGTGATTCAAAAAGCTTTTAGAAAGTTGTTTATCGAGACCATGGAAACAAAAAGGTCAAATAGTAGCCTAGGTCTTCGGATTTATGAGTTGAAGGAAGAGAATGATGAGCTAAAAAAGGAAAAATATGACTTGACCAACACGGTGTCTAGTCTGACGACACGTGTATCCCATCTCAAGGATGATCTCAAACAAGCACGGGAGGTCCAAGTCTCATTAGAGAACGCATCTGAGAAGGTTGATAAGATGGTTCCCTATCCCATTTTGAATGAGGTTGGAAAAGGTAATGACGGTGCATTCACTACTTTTAATGCGTCCGAGCCTATATTCACTTTGGTGAGTGAGTCTCATAGGTGACCGTCTAGGAAAGCTCAGCCCAAAATTCTTGATAAATTAATTCCTAGATCGATTTATGTTTGCTCTCACTGTAAGAAGCAAGGACATCTTAGGGAGTTTTGTTCTAAGTTGGGTTTTGTGCCATTTCATGCCACTCCACACATCCCCGCACATGCACCCATTCATGATACTTTGCTTGGACATAATGATAGAGAGTTTGCACATATTAGCGAGTAAGTGAATTTTGTGATCAAGACCACTCATGATCTTATGGAGTTGGTCCAAAAGATGTCACCATCTTTGGAAAACTCCACCGCTCTTCCCGGTTGAGGTCTTGACATGTCTGGTAGCATAGGATGATTTACATGATGTACTATTGCTAGCATGTACCATTAGTTTGTTTTATTTTTTGTTTCTTTATTTTTTGAAAAATCCAAAAAGATTTTTTTTAGAAAAATGTTAGAAAAGCTCAAAAAGATAAAATTTTGAAAAATGCAAAAACATTTTTGTATCTTTTTCTTTTACACCTTTTATGGATGAGCATTTAAGATAACCGAGTCACAATTTCATTTCATTTATCCATGTGATTGTTTGATAGAGATTTGAGACGCTACATCATTTCATCCATGTGCTTTACATTGTTTGGAGTCTTCGAGATGTGATTAGTGATATCTTTCTACATGTTTGGCTCCTTATCTCCTTTATTGCACACATGTACGGTTTATTTGATTATTGTACTTGTCTATCACATATTGGCTTGAGTGTTTCCATCTCAATTCTGTCTATATAACGAACCATATGTGATAAAATTTGACAAGATTGGAATGCATGTAAAAAACCGTTTGGTGAGATTGTTTTGTTTAAAATGGTGAAGGGCTACGAGAGGTAATTATCTATCCTTTGTGAATAAGCCACCGTTAAAATGAACCTAAAAAATTAAGGAATTTTATTATCCGGGGTCCAAAGAGGTTAAAAGAGCCCGAAAAATTTAAAGGCAATAAAAATCAATACATGCCAATTATGGGCCATTAGGTTTCACCATCAATTCTCCGAAGTTTAAGAATTTAGATCGCCTCTATTCAAAATATAAATCTGAGGGAGTTTGGTTGGAGAATTTAAGCGGGTTTGCACTTCCTTGAAAGTCCTGAAAAAGCATGAAAGCGTTTTGGACTTTATTGGTGTGGAAATTTGAAGTTGAAAGGTTATACGAACTAAGTTTATTTCATGGAATACACACGCACAACCTAATTAAAATAAGCTAAGAAGAGATATTTCCCAATTTTAATTTCTATAGCAGATTGATAAGTTAGCAATACCAATTTCCAATTAATGCGATGAGATTGATAACTTGATTAATTAAAATAAAATTATCCAATTTTATCCATTTTATCCTAAGCATGCATCTATGTGATTTAATAAAGTAAATTGCTAAAATCACAACCACAACGCGCCAATGTACGAGGAAAACCCAAATGGGAAAAATCTCGGACGGCTGGGCCTAAACAAAATCCACTATAAAATAGGTTTTACAAGAGACTCAAAAGACTTACAGACATTGACTCACTCAAGACATGCTTATGCCGTCCCTGGCCTTCGAATTTGTAGTATGCGAAGCTCCAACGCATTGCTCGACACTCCTCGTGTCGCGGTATCCACCGAAGCCCAAAACTACCATCTCCACTAAGTTGAATGCAGAGATGCATCGCAAACTAGCTTGTTGAATGTCAAGTTGATTGCATGGGGTCTTGATTAAAGGGTTAAAGTAGTGTTGGAGATTGATTTTACCAAAAAGAGGGAAGTTATGGAAAATGCTCTCAAGAGGATATGAAGCTTCCTTCGTTTTTAAATTAATTGATTTTCATCCATATGTTATATCAGTAAAAGTAGTGGACCAAAACAGTTTTTGTAAAATAACTGCTCGAAAATAAGTTAAACTTTTCAAATCTGGCAGATCTCGTTCTAACGACATGTCGTTCAAACGAGTTATCTAACGAAATTCCAGTGTTGATTTAGATAGGTCGTTAGAAATCTCATTCGAATGAGATCGTTCGAACGACATTTCTAACGTGCTTCTAACGAGTTTCCAGTGTGTCCTGAGGAATGTCGTTAGATCCAGGTCGTTCCAACGACCTGGAGAAATTTCGAACGAGATGTCAGATTTTACATAGAGAGAGTTGAAATAAATTTCAAAAATAATTTTTTATGGAAATTGAATTTTTGTGACCTTTACTCTATGTGAAAATTTCTCGATTATAAAAAATACACCAACACTTAAAATCATTTTGGTCATATACCTTTTAGACTAGTGAACATGAGGTGCATATTGATGTCACGTGAACTTTGGATGCAATGCTCGAATCTTTATGGTTGAATGATGCTTGATGAGGAATGACCCAAAATTGTTTTGTCCAAAGGAATGTAGCCAATATAACAAATTACTTGATTGGAAATTTGTCCTTACAAATCTCCCCCTTTGGCTATTCCCGGACAAAACAGAATAATAAAAAAGAAATAAAAAGACTGAATTTGCTAAGCCAGCCGTCAAGCCGATTCTAAAGCCCGTCCTAAAAACCCAAAAAAAGACAGACTCACTAACACGACTGACTATGCTACAAAAGAATAGGTGATGTATCCTACACACATGAAACAACAAATTCATAAACGCATGGAGAAGTAAAGAATGTAACATATATAAAACAGCGTGTTAGCATATGTTGTGAATAGTAAATGAACTCCCCCTAAAATATGCATATGTTAAACATTAAGAAATCAACTCCCCTTAAATTATGAATTCCCCCCTATCAATATTTCTCCCCCTTTTTGTCCAAAAAAGACAAAGGTATAAATGACCTGCAAGTGAAAAGGTAATCGAGAGAACAATAGGCAAGAAACCAATAAATATTAAGAAATGAACTGACAAAGGGAATAACATGATAATTCATTAGCCAGTGGGAAATGGAAAATAGTCAAGGTGCATACATGTCACAAGGAAAAAAAATCAAAACCAAATGAAATAATATAAGAAATAAAATATCCACTCATCCTCACAATTACATTGAGAAAGGAGATTAAAAAACACAGTAAATCAAGGATCAGGAGCATCATTAGGAGAACCATCGGGAAGGGAGCCGAAGCCGGATGATCCTGCACCTCAGCGCATCTCCATGCGGCTAATGGCATCAAGGTGCTTCAACAGAAGAGAATCTCGACGAGCCTGTGCTTCATCTCTGCGCGCTTGAGCTTCCTCCCGACGAGCTTGTGCCTCTCTGTCTTGATGTATTGAAACCAAAAGCTCCTGCAATAGCACCCGGTCTTGACGCCTATCTTCCTGAATCTGCTCAACCTATGAACGAACAAACAAAATATCCTCCAACTCTATGGGTGCGGGAGAATACGAAGAAGATGGTCGATGGATAGTACGAGAGGGTGCGGGACGACTGGAGGCAGGGTGGGAGGAAGTGGCGGAGTGAGAGGAGGCGGAGGGAGTGAGTTGAGGGGTATCGAGGGGTAAATGACCATGAGACCGACTGATCGATGACATGTCAATGGTTTGGTATCGGGTGATAGGGACATCAGTGGATAGGAGGGAGCAGCCGGCGGCAAGACAAAACCTGGTAATAATAGCGGCAAATGGGAGGGCTTGGCGAGCGGGACTGGAAGGGAGGATCCTAACCGTCTGAATGACACTAAAGAGGAAAACGGGGAGATCTATGGAAGCCCTAATGCTAATGGAAAAATTAGGTCCACATGCATTTTGGTGATTTGGGTTGTGTTCGCACGGGGAATAAGACATGCACACACTATCCAATTAAGGACCATAAAATCGGGATGCAAGTGTTTGTGAAAGATTGTGACAGTGCCGGGAGGCACTACACCAAATCTGCACTATTGTCAAGGTCATTGACCCTGACAAATCCAACTTGTCAAGGTCAATGACCGTGACATTTCGAGGCGAGAGAACTTTTTTTGTCACGGTCGTGTCACGGTCGTGTCGCGGTCAATGACCATGACACGTTTGTCACGGTTATAAACCATGACAAAGTCGTGACCCTTTTTAAAAAAATTGTCACGGTCATTGAACGTGACACGTCCGTGATAACTTTTTTGTCACGGACGTGTCACGGTCAATGACCGTGACAATTCTGGGCAGAATTTAAAAAAAATCTGCTGGGCAGTATGGCCACTGCCACTGCCCAGCAGTATATTTGTACCTGTTCCAAATATCATATATCCAAACAAACTAAAGATAATGCAAATATATATTCAAATAGAGACAATATGCATCACGATATAATTCAAATGTAACAACTTAAAACAATTCAATTCAAACTTAAAACAATTCAATTCAAACTTAAAACAATGTCACTACATGTCTGGTGTATTGTTAAAACTGAGGAGGTGAGTAGGCCACACGATATACGAATTGACGCACCCACTAATATACGTCGTGCCGCATTGTTCGCGCAACCACAATAGGGAGTTCTCCTTCCCGGGTATGACATGCGTGACGAGCACCCTGGACGATATTCGGGTCCCTCAACCCCGCCCTATCCGCTGGCCATCAAATACGTCCAATATGAACACGCTCGGCCAACCAAGTGTCGACATTGGTCTGTTGAAGGGCGCCAAATAGGGAAGTGGATCATCGAAGTACGAACGTGTCGGTGATGAAGCAGCGAGGTCCACATCCTTGTCATCCTGCGCCTCGTCCTACCGCACATCCTCCTCCATCGCCTTCTCTTTCCCTTTACCTTTCCCTTTACGGTCTCCGCCCAACGTACGCTTCATGAATGCGTACATATCTTGGACCGTCGCCTCCAAACGGGACAGCTTCGCGTCGTGTGAATCCACCGTTCGAGCCAACTCGGTGTCGCTCATCTCCAATCCGATGATCCTAGATTTGGCCACCTGCGAGCTCACCCCCCTTGTCCTCCCCTTGCGATCAGAGCCAAGCACTTGGCTGAGTACGTCTATGGACAAAGATTCCTTGTCGGCATCAGACTGCGACTCATGCACTTCCTTAAGCTTTGCCTGAAACGACAAAAAGCACATGATTAGTAAAATAAGTAAACTAAAAAATTATAACGTAATTAACAAAAATTAAACTGTCGAATTACTTACAATCGTGGCCGCGACGCTCGGGGACACCTCCTTGTCCTTCCCCTTCTTCGTCCGAAGAGCCACATAAGTATCGAGCCTATGTGGATTACCCCCTGGCCCACTCCCTACCCCCTGAAATAAAATAAAGTAAAGTAAAATTAGTATCGGCCCCGCAAATTAAAATAATGAAGAATAATATATTTCTGTAGTTATAGAAAAATTAAATCTTACCCGCATCCTATGCTCCACCTCGGCGTAAGAGGTCCGGCCGGAGTAGTGCACGTCCATCTTTTTTGCCCGATTTGCCCTCCCCGATTGGTGAGATGCCAATTGTCGATCCTCGATCTCATTGTCAATGAACTTCTGCCATTGGATAATCGACTCTCGTGTTTTCCCAAAGTACCGTGCCCGCATATTTTTTTGCCACGACTTGAGTTGCTCCCTAATCTGCTCCAAGACGGGATCGCGTAGCTTTGGATCCAAGTTGAATTATTCCTGTCCAATAAATACAATGTTAGTTGCGAATAAATATAAATATAAATATAAATATAAATATAAATATAAATATAAATGTAAATATAAATATGAAATCGAAATTGAAATTGAAATTGAAATTGAAATTGAAATTGAAATTGAAATTGAAATTGAAATTGAAATTGAAATTGAAATATAAATATAAATATATTACCTGTAGTGCCGCCCAAACAACTAACTTTAGCTCATATGGCACCTCCTTCCAACTAATAAACCCCGGGCCGATGACCGTCTTTAGCAGAACGAGGGATCTCGCTAATATCTCCGATTTGTTCTCGACGATAATCCCAAATTTCCCATATTTGGGGAGCCTAGGGGCGGAAGAGCCCTCGTCGCCTCCACTACCACCGACCCCAGACGACATCATCATAAACCGCATCATCATCTTCGCCTTAATATCTGAAGGAGACATTTGCTGTAAAAAAATGTTATTAGTACAGATATAATATTATCACAATATGCATATCTTATAAGAGAGTCGGGTTTGGCATTAATAAAGTGAGAATTGCATTTAAGACTTTCTAACAACATACAGGTGTATATATATATTGTTAAGATTGCCCCACCACACACACACCACATCCCCCCACCCCCTGCCCCTGCCCCCGCCACACACACACGCACACACCTGCACACACACACACACACCCCACCCCACCCCCACACACCCCCATCCCAACATGTTTACGGGCTTTCATCACCCGTCATAAATTTTTCGGTCCGTGACTTACTGGCCAGTTGTCCTGGGTCTTTTAGTCCCTTAACATTACTTTAAGAATTTTACCCAATCTAAATACCACATTTTCTTTCTTGTTATACACTTGAACATGTTTTGTTATTTAGTCCTTATTAATTTATCTTTGATGTATTACCAACATCTTTACTTTTATAAACTTTATTTAATTTTCAATTTTAAGGACTATTTTCATCACTTAGTGTTCATCTAAGTTCTAGTATAACAAGTTCCCATAAAATTTTTTAATAAAGTATTATCACAAATATAAACTAAGAGTGATAAAATAACTTTAAGGCATATAAATTAATTGTGACAAAGTAAGATTATGGAAACCCCACTTTTCTTTCTATAACTCCTATTTTATTAAACTTTAAATATAATTAGGGGTGTATAGAAAGAAAAGTTAAATAGGAATAAAAACAACATTGTTAAAATATGAAGAGCTCACCAATTTGATCAAATTTTTCAACAACATAAACTAATTGATCTTTATTATAAGACAATTACTACAAATTTATGAGCATCGCCCGAATTCAAAAAGTAATTTAATGACTAAAGTAATACTTTTTTTAACTTTAGTTATTCACCACAAATCTTAAAAAATATTTTATTTTTCAAGCTTTTAGCAACTTCGGATGTCATTTTAACCCTTATTGTAGTTTTTTAGTTTTCATGCTTTTATTTGATGGATATAAAGTCATGTGATTATTTCACCATATAAAGTCAACAAAAAACGCCATATATGGTTTTTTTCTCCATTAGTATAAGTATATAGCGATTATTTCACACTTAAGTCACATATTAAGCCGGCCTTCATTTTTTTATGAAATTTGTAGAAAATTACTTATTTATTTTGAATGAAAATAAATTGTTATCCAATATTTTTGGATATTATTTACATTTACATTTTTGGATATTATTTTTGGATATTATTTACATTTACATTTTTGGATATTATTTTTGAAAATTTATAGAAAATTACTTATTTATTTACATTTTTAACCCCCTACCCCCACCCTGCCCCACCCCCTACCCCCCACCCTGCCCCACCCCTACCCCCACCCTGCCCACCCTGCCCCACCCCCCACACATGCACACACACACGCACATATATACACACATACACACATATATATACACACAAACATATATATAAATGGAAGAGAGAGAGAGAGCAGCGTCGAGAGAGAGAGAGGGAGAGAAAGGCGGGAGGGAAAAAAGAAGGGGGAAAGGGTTTTTGCTGCAAACATTGTCACGGTCGTGTCAAGGTCATTGACCGTGACAATTATTTAAAGAACTGTCACGGTCATTGACCGTGACAAGTCCGTGACAAGTAAATTTGTCACGGACTTGTCACGGTCAATGACCGTGACAAGTTCTTGTCACGGTCGTGTCAAGGTCAATGACCGTGACACAAAACGCGTGTTTTTTGTCACGGTCAATGACCTTGACAAGGGTGGTCGGCTGAAAGGTGACAATTTGGCCATTTTGGTGTAGTGAAGGTTAAGCCTAAAGACAGTGTGCATAACGTGGGAAGGGCCAGGGCGAGTATCGGGAGCCCATGGGAAGGAGGGATTATTGACCCTAGGTAAGGAGATGAGATGAGCAATGGATTCGAGAGAGACAATAATCTCCCTACCGCGCACTCGAGAGTAAAAATTATTCTCCCTATCATGCATTCCAAAATAAAATTCCCGAATGAGATTGGGAAAAATAGTGTCCGTGAGATAAAATAAGGGGTCCCACCCTAAATCGTAAATCCAAGAATGGACAGTGGTGTCGTTGACGAATTGGAGATTGACAATTTTCTCACGTACAATAGAGCGAGTGGAAAAACCTTGTGTTTGATATTGGGTGTGTGCGGTGAGTGATCCCCTACGAAGCCTAAGGTCGGGGATAGATGCATTTGCATTGGACTCACCATCGGAGGAAGAGGAGCGTTCCTCGGGAGAGTCACGAATGTGACATGGGGGACGATTACGGGCCATTCTAAACTAGGATGAGACTAGAACATACCCGAACAAAATTCCAACCAAACTACCAAACACACCAACAATCCAACGAACCAATCAGTAATAAGCCCATCCTCCGTTAGAGATAAAATTAAAATAAAAAGAAAAAGAAAAATGCATTTAAGATAAATTCCATGAAATTAAAAATACTTTTAATTTGAGAAAACTGATATTATCATGGAATTTAGCTTAACCAGGGGCAACACAAACAATAAAAGGAGTAAATAAAATAGCCCCTAAAACATTGTAGAGATATACACAAATTTATATATGAAATTTGGGTAACAAAAGAATAAATCGTTTTGGTTTAAAAATGTGACCCAATAGCATATATATATATATATATATATATATATATATATATATATAGAGAGAGAGAGAGAGAGAGATAAATATATATATATATGGAGAGCAGTGTATACAAATACATAAAAAAAATGATACCTCGAAGTGAAGAGGTAAATAGCAAACTCGGCGATCTACAGAGCAAAGAGGGGGTCTAAATGAGGGTTAATGGAGAAGGTGAAATGAGGTTAAAAAAATGGAAGGATGAGGTTTAATGTAGGAGTAGAAATGGGGTTTAATCGTGGGGAAATAGAGAGTATGGGAGAGAGAGAGGGATAATGGGTAATTGGGTAATGGATAAAGGGATAGTGGAAGAGAGAGTGGGAAAATGGAAGGGAGAGAGAAATCTGGGAAATAAGGAAATGGGGAAACATGGGCAGGTGGAGAGAGAAAAAATAAGGCGGCAGTTTTTGGGAAGAGAAATCGCAGAAATAAAACCCAGGTCGTTCGAACGAGTGATGTCGTTCGAACGATGTCTTTCGAACGAAGTTCCAGAAACATAGAGGGTATTTCATTAGATATCTCATTAGAAGTTTGTTCGAACTAACTTTTCATTCGAATGATATTACGAACGAAGTTCCAGAGATGGGGTCAGAAATTTCGTTAGAAATCTCGTTCGAACGAGAATTTCTGACGAAATTCAATCTTTTTTTTAATAAAAATAAAAATAAAAATAAAATAGTTTTAAAAATAGCAGAAGAACATGAATTGGGAAGGCTAGAAAGATGCCAAAATGAGGATTTTAATAGTCCTAGCTTGTGAAAACATGTCCAAACCGTGGGAGTGGGAATGTAGGGGTGTGAACAATACGAGTGAGAGTTTTTACCCAAGACAACGTACAAGTGCGAAATGCTAAACAATATATAAACACAATATTCACTCACATTAGCCTTGTGCCAATAAAGAAATATTATGGTACACTCAAACACAAATGCATCATGCATACAAGATAGATGATTCTCTCTCCAATGTTGTCACAATAAGAAAGCAATGAATCGATTAAATGTGCATGCCCATTGATCTTCAACTTATATCTCCCATGAGCAACAATAGATTGAGACTATTCTTTTTGAAGAATCAATCAAGCTAGATACTTTTGGCCTTGGCATTATATATCATTTTTCAATGATTCTATTTTAGGCACATATTCTAAAATGCAAGTGGAGGCTATTCACGTAAAAACTTTATGTTTTTCGCAACCCGAGTCCATTGCTTGAAACGAAAACCAACTGGATGAATATAATTACTTTTTGTTTCAATCCGGGTAATGGATGATCATGGACAATTTCGATTGCTTATAAGATATGTGACAAGATCGAGAAGACAACACCAAATCTCACTTCACAAGTACACTATGAACAAGATATCCGCAATATTTCGTGAAAGGTGTGTGAAAAAAGGCAAATATGTGAGGTAATCACAGAAATACATATCATAAAAGAGCATTTTTGGGCACAAGATAAACGAGGTCCGGCTTGACTACTCATCGAAAGCCACGTGGACATGAAAAAGGTTAGTGATCCAAACACATCGAACACAAAGCCATATGGACAAAAGTTTGTGAAAGCTTTTCTAACCATTCCCATGTTCCTTGAAAATAAGAAAGACGAAAATATTTTTGAGATTTTGATTAAGTTATATACAAAAGTAATCTACTTCATAGGTATAAAAATATACAAGAGAAACAACCTAAACTAGATAGACTACTTCGATCTCAATCAATTGAGCAAAACCCAATTGATTTCCTAAGGTTTTCAAACCTAAGGGCATCTAGAGGTTTAGTAAAGATATCGACCAATTGTTGATCGGTAGAAACAAAGCTTAGAGAAATGATTTTCTCTTCAACCAAGTCACGAATAAAATATTCACGGATCCTAATATGCTTGGTTCTAGAGTGTTGAACGGGATCACGGGAAATGTGAATGACACTAGTATTGTCGCAATAGATAGTCATACTGCTTTGAGAGATACCATAATCTTCCAACATTTGTTTCATCCAAATGAGTTGAGTGCAACAACTCCCGGCGGCTATGTGTTCGGCCTCCACCATGGACAAAGAAATAGAATTTTGTTTCTTGCTCATCCATGAGACAAGTGCACTTCCAAAGTAGAAACAACCGCCAGAAGTAATTTTGCATCCATCATCATCTCCTGCCCAATCGGCGTCCGAATATGCCGATAGACAATCATTTATGTCAAAAGAATACCAAATTCCAAAAGACAGGGTCTCACTAACATATTTGAAAATACGTTTAATAGCAAGTAAATGGACTCTTTGGAGGCGTCTTGACAATGGGCACAAACTCCTACACTAAAGGAAAGATCTGAACGGCTAGCGATTAGGTAAAGTAAACTACCTATCATACTTCTAAAGAGAGTGTGTTCTACATCCTTTCCTTCGGTGTCCTTACTAAGTTCAATCGATGAACTCATAGGAGTACGTGCATATTTAGCAGATTCGAGTTTAAATTTCTTAACAAGATCTTTAGCATACTTAGTTTGGGACAAAAATATCCCACTTTAGAGTTGATGAACTTGAAGACCTAGAAAGAAAGTATGTTCACCTACCATACTCATCTCAAAATCATTATGCATTTCTTTTGAAAATATTTGAGTATGTTTATCACACGTAGACCCAAACACTATGTCGTCAACATATACTTGAGCAACTAGGATAGCTTTTGCATCACGGCGAACGAAAAGTGTCATATCTACTCCCCTCTCAAAAAACCACGAGAAAGTAGATAAGAAGTGAGTCTTTCATACTAAGCACGGGGTGCTTGTTTCAAGCCATATAGAGATTTCTTTAGAAAGAAGACATGATTAGGATGCTTTGGGTCCTCAAACCCTTTAAGTTGTTCAACATAGACTTATTCTTGAAGAATACCATTTAAAAAGGCACTTTTAACATCCATTTGATATAATTTAAATTTAAGGTGACATGCTATGACTAGTAAAAGGCGAACCAATTCTAACCTAGCAATAAGATCAAAAGTTTCATCAAAGTTAACATCTTCTATTTGGGTGTATCCTTGTGCAACCAATCTTGCTTTATTATGAACAATGACACCATTTTCATCTATTTTATTTTTGAAAATCCATTTGGTGCCAATGACATTTGTACTATAAGGCCTAGGGACTAATTCCCAGACATCATTTTCTTAAATTGAAATAGTTCTTCTTGCATAACATTAATCCAATGTTCATCTTTTAATGCTTCTTTAAAGTTTTTAGGTTCAATTTTAGAAGTATAGCATAAATAGGTAACTTCATTTTCTAATTGCGCCCTAGTCTTGACACCTACCTCGAGATTTCCTATCATTTTTTAGGTATCATGACTTTTACGCACCCAAGGAGTAGGATCCTTTTTCTCAGTAGTGGGAACAACCAAGTCATTTTGAGACTCAATGTTTTCAACATTGGACACAACATCACACTCACATGACAAATCTTCCTCATTTTTAATTAATGTGGCTGGAGCATCATCTTTTATGACAACATTAATTGATTCCATGACTTTAGAGCTACTTAAGTTGAACATTCTAAAAGCTCTACTGTCTTGAGAATATCCTAGGAAAATACGTTCATCACTCCTTGAGTTAAATTTACCTAGAAGTTCTCTATCTCGAAGTATATAGCAAAGACTACCAAAAACTCTAAAATAAGCCAAATTAGGCTTCTTGCCCCTCCACAATTCATATGGTGTTTTGTTAGTGTTAGGACGCAAATAAACCCTATTTACTGTGTGACATGTGGTGTTAATCGCTTTGGCCCAAAACCTACGAGGTGCATTTCTTCATAGGAGCATAGATCTTGCCATTTCTTGGATCGTGCGATTTTTTCTTTCAATGATACCATTTTATTGTGGAGTTTGAATGACCGAGAATTCATGTTTAATTGTTATTTCATCACAAAAGGCATTCATACTGTATTCCTTGAATTCGGTTCCATTATCACTCCTAAAGCGGTTTATGGTAACACCGTGTTGATTTTGAAGAGTTCTACACTTAACAGTAAGAAAATCAACTGTCTCAGATTTTTCTCTTAGAAAGCCTACAATAGAGTACCTAGAAAAATCATCCACCATTACTAAGATATATCTTTTTCCTCCTATAATCTCGGTACGTGTGGAACCATAAGGTCCATGTGTATCAATTTTAAGACACGAGAGGTAATTATAGTGTTTAACTTCTTATGAGGACTCTTAATTTTCTTTCCTAATTGACACGACCCACAAATAGTGGAGGTTGGCTTTCCTAGTGTAGGTAAACCTCGAACTACCTCTTTTCTCACTAGTCTATCAAGATCTCTAAAGTTTACATGACCTACTCTTTGATGCCAAAGATCGGCAGACGAGGCTTTTGCACTATTACAAACTAAAGATGATTTAGGAATAATTCCATAGCAATTGTCACTAGTTCTAACACCTTGACAAATAGATTCACCCGATTGATCATATACGGTGCACTCCGATTGACTAAACTTAACATAAAGATTTTCATCACATAATTGGCTGATACTTACCAAATTATCCTTGAGACCATCAACATAAAGGACATTTTCAAGTTTAGGAAACCCGAAGATTTCAATAGATCCTCTACCCATGATTCGAGATTTGCTTCCATCCCCAAAAGTGACTTTACCATCTTTATAGTTTTCAAGAGTGGTAAATAGAGATTTATCACCAGTCATATGTGTCGAACAACCACTATCAAAGTACCATTGTGAGGTATTTTGATCCTTAAGTGCAACATGAGCAACAAAAGCTTTATTGGTATGATTTCTCTTAACCCAAGCTTGAGTTGTTTTCTTTCCTTTGTTGGCTCTAGTGTTATAATTGGAATTATTTCCTTGGACTTTAGAAAACCTAAGAAACTCTTCCATTAGACCTTTAGAAGTATTGACTAGATACTCAACTTGACTCTTAAGACTAGCTAAGGAGCTATAGTTGGAGCTATATGTAACAATCCGCGTAATTTTGAGCTATTTTAATTAATTTTTGGAAAATGGAGGAAAATAAATTTTTGATAAAATTATTTTTATTGCTTGAATATGTTGGTTATTATTTTTAAAGGCGAGAATTTCAAACGGTTTCGAAAACGGAGTTAAAACGGATTTTAAAATGATTTAAAAATGTTTTTAACTCTTAGAGTTCTTTTGGCTTGCAACTTTTCATTTCTTTGTCTTATTTAAAGGAGTATTTTGGATTCCAACTCTTCATTTCTTTACATTATAAAAGGGAGACGTGGGCAACCTTTTTAACATATTTTTGGCACAAATTTTGGCAGCAAATATATTTTATATTCCTCTTCTTTTTATATACACATTGGCCCTTGAGATTTGTGAGTTCCAACCTTAGATTAGAGGTGTTCTTGGGGATATTTTGTTGGAGGTTCTTGGAGGAGCTTTTGTAGATCTTTTGAGTTGATCTTGAGGATGTGATCGTTGGTTTCTCATCATGGTTTGAGGTATGGGGTTTTACACAATATGCTCCTTAATCTCGCGAGTGTCATTCTCTTTGAATTCTTGTTTAATTGAACTCATATTTGAATTGATAAATTCATTGAAATATGGAAAATAATTGTTGAAATTATTTTGATTCGTGTGGTATTATTCATGTTGTAATTGAGCACGTTGTCATGAGATTTTAATATGGCACGGATGTTGGGCACCCGCCAAAATTCCTGTTTCCCGGGCTATGGCTTGATAAAGCATATACGGATGTGGTGAGGCCTGGTGACCCGGTTAAAGTGTTGTTGAGAAATTATAATGATGAAATGCTATTGAGATTTGCATTTTGATTTGAATATTCGTACTCGTGTTGTTACGTTTTATTCATCACTAACATATATTTGTTGAGCATCTTTCTTGTCATATTGTGTACTTCCCCATATTTTCTTTTAGTGGTAGGTTAGCGCGGATTTTGGGGTGCTATGGAGATTGATTTTAGCGAGGATTGTTTGGGAAATATTTGTATTATTTTGATGTATAGAGCATTGGAGATTTGTATTTTATTTTCGAGTTAGTTGTTGTATGTAATTCGAGAGATTTGGTATTTAATTTGAAGAGATTGAGATTAGTGGATTTATATTATTGTGGGTTTATTTAGATGCTCTATACCTTGTGACTTGTCGATTTGGATTTATTTTATCGCATTAGCGCTCCGTTCGCTCTCCCCGGGCGGGCGGGGTGTTACACTATAGTGTTGTTTAGAAGTTGTAGAATGAGAGTTCTTTCCAAGCTTGTAGCAAAAATCTTTAAGATGACCCCGTTTGTGACAATAAGTGCACACATAGGTTTGTTTTGGATTAGCTTTTTAGGGTTGCTTAGTAGGACTTATTTTAGTAACATTAGATTTGGTAACAAACTTAGCTACAGGTTCGGGTTTGACTTTGGATGAATTTGCTTCTTCATATCCTATACCCTTTCTCTCTTGATAATCTTTCTCCTTATATCCTAAAACAGGACCTAGAAATAATTTTCCCATTCTTCCAGAATTATCCTCGAGTATGACTTTAACTTCACAAGAGGACTCGAGATCTTTTTCAAGTTGGGGAATTTTAGCTTCGAGAGATTTTCTAATCTCTAAAGACTCATTAAGCTCTTTGTTGACACCTTCCAAGGAGATAATTAAGTCACATTTTTCTTTACCTATCAAGATAAGCTTCTCAGAAAGAGATATCTGAATTGCCTCGAGTTGACTAACTAAAGCCTCCTTCTCCTTCAGGCCTTTCAACTCTTTTTCTAAAGTTAAGTCTTTAAAGGTTAATCTTTTGTTAACTTTTTGAATATGGAGAGACTCATTGTATAGTTCAGAATAGGTGGATTGCAGTTCACTTTCATCTATTTCACTTTCACTTCCTTTTTCATCACTACTAGTAGAGTGAGTGGAAGAAACCTCAAGATTTTGCTCAGAATGGTTAACATTAAGGTATGACACACTTGAATTAATAGCATGGCTTTCCATAAACGCAGTGAAATTATTTTTAGACGAGGTAGAGTCTTCAGATTCATTATCACTGTCACTTAGAGTGGCATTGTAAACTGTTTTTTCTTTGCCTTGTCTTTTAATTTTTGTAGGGCACTCGAATGCTCTATGACCACGTCCCTCACACTCAAAGCATCTCTCCGAATCATCCTTTTTAAAGTTATCTTTGTTGAACTTCTTCGGATCCTGATTATTGAATTTTCTATTTTCTCCTTTATTTTTGTTCTCAAATTTTGGTTTTTCAAATTTAGAGTTTTGCTTTTTGAACTTGAGATTTTTTTTAATTTTTTTAGCAAATAAAGCTATATCATCAGGATCTATATTAGACTCATCAGAATCAGACACATTGACTTTCTTAACTTTTAAGGCAACACCTTTATCTTTGCTTTTGTTATCTTTAGGAAACATATCTAGTTCATAAGTTTGAAGATTAGCAACAAGTTCTTCAAGTTTTAAAGTATTTAGATTTCCTAATGAATTTAGAACAGTGACTTTAGGAATGAACCGCTTAGGAAGACATCTAAGAATTTTATTAACAACACGATCTTCAGGTATTTTTTCACCTAGGTTAAAATAAGAATTAACAATATCAGATATACGAGCATAAAACTCATCAAATGTTTTAAATTCTGTCATGGTGATCATTTCAAATTGGGTTGTTAAGTTTTGAAGTTTTGAAGCTTTAACTATACTAGTTCCCTCATGAGTAACTTGGAGAATATTCCAAGCTTCCTTTGACGTTTCGCACGTCATTATATGACGAAATTCATCGGGGGACACCGCACCAAATAAGGCATTTAAACCTTTAGAGTTAAAGTTACACCATTTTAGTTCTTCTTCACACAACTGTTATACAGGAGTCAAAATAATTTTGTCATTAACTACCATAGTAGGAGGGGACCATCCTCTTTTAATAATAACCCAAACACGTTCATCAATTGATTTAAGGGTGTTTTCCAATAGGTGTAATTAGTTCCATCAAACAAAGGTAGTCTATTCGACGAAAAACTATCCATATAACCTCCATGATTCATCTAAATAACTTTTAGAGACTAGCTCTGATACAAATTTGAAGTTGCAAGGTTATACAAACTAAGTTTATTTTGTGGAATACACACACACAACCCGATTAAAATAAGCTAAGGAGAGATATTTCCCAATTTGAATTTCTATAGCAGATTGATAAGTTAGCAAGACTAATTTCCAATTATTGCGATGAGATTGATAACTTGATTAATTAAAATAAAATTATCCAATTTTATCCTAAGCATACATCTATGTGATTTAATAAAGTAAATTCCGAAAATCACAACCACAACGCGCCAATGTACAAGGAAAACCCAAATGGGAAAAACCTCGGACGACTGGGCCTAGACAAAATCCACTACAAAATAGGTTTTATAAGAGACTCAAAAGACTTACAGACATTGACTCACTGAAGACATGCTTATGCCGTCCTCGATCTCTGAATTTGTAGTACGCGAAGCTCCAACGCGTTGCTCGACACTCCTCGTGTCGTGGTAATCACCGAAGCCCAAAACCACCGTCTCCACTAAGCTTGAATGCAGAGATTCACCTCAAACTAGCTTGTTGAATGTCAAGTTGATTGCATGGGGTCTTGATTAAAGGGTTAAAGTAGTGTTGGAGATTGATTTTACCAAAAAGAGGGAAGTTATGGAAAATGCTCTCAAGAGGATATGAAGCTTCCTTTATTTTTAAATTAACTGATTTTCGTACATATGTTATATCAGTAAAAGTAGTGAACCAAAACAGTTTTTGTAACATAACTGCTCGAAAATAAGTTAAAATTTTTAAATCTGGCATATCTTGTTCAAACGAGGTCGTTTGAACGACATGTCGTTCGAACGAGTTATCTAACGGAATTCCAGTGTCGATTTAGATAGGTCGTTAGAAATCTCATTGGAACGAGATCGTTCGAATGACATTTCTAATGAGCTTCTAATGAGTTTCTAGTGTGGCCTGAGGAATGTCGTTAGATCCAGGTCGTTCGAACGACCTGGAGAAATTTCGAACGAGATGTCAGATTTTACATAGAGAGAGTTAAAATAAATTTCAAAAATAATTCTTTATGGAAATTGAATTTTTGTGAACTTTACTCTATGTGAAAATTTCTCGATTATAAAAAATACTCCAACACTTAAATTGATTTCGGTCATATACCTTTTAGACGAGTGAACATGAGGTGCATATTGATGTCGCATGAACTTTGGATGCAATGCTCGAATCTTTGCGGTTGAATGATGCTTGATGAAGAATGACCCAAAATTGTTTTGTCCAACGGAATGTAGCCAATATAACAAGTGACTCGATTGGAAATTTGTCCTTACAAAATCACTTTGAGATTTTATTTGTTGATTTTATTAAGTCAATGTCTCATATTTCCATCTTTTTACACCTAAGGAAGATGTTGAGTTCATTCGATAGGAGTATCCTATATTCATTGTGCACATATGTCATGTTTATATGCATTGATTTTCCTATCGAATTTGATCACACCCCTACATTTACGCTATCATCGACTTGGTTGTTTTGTGTTCTTTTATGGTATGATTATTTCTTTGTATATTTTGTGTGAAAAATTTTGAAAAATTCAAAAATAGTAGTTTCTCACCTTGTGACATTCTCCATTTGCATTTATTTCTACTTCTCATATTTGTCTATTTGGGGACATAATAAAAAGGGGGAGGAAGAATTATCACATTATGGGGGAGTTTGGAGATTTGTTTTATACTGGTAACTATGTTTATCTCATTTCAAGCTTGATACGTCACTTGGTATTTGCTTTATCTCATGTGTGTAGGTTCTACATTGATGATCATATGTTGCACACCATGATGATAAAAGTTTAACGATTTGAAGAACACACGATGAAGACTTATTCATTTGTATCTTTCCAGTTTTGGGTTCATGGGAGGGTAGATTTGTACGGGTCAATTGAATGATAATAATTCAAATTTTTATTTTGTACCGGCATAGATATAGGGGGAGATTTGTAAGGACATATTTCTCATGTCTGATATCTTACATTTATGTATGTCGTACGCCGCTACAAAAGGCATGTCACTTCACGATCTCACATGATGGCCTCTATCTGAATTCCGGGAATCAAGCATTCAACCTCTCCATCATGTGTCCCACATCTGCCTCAACGACTTCACGTTCCACAATTTTAGGGAATTTATGCAAGTGGTACGCGAGAGAAGCCAATACAATAAAATAAGGCAAGATAGGAAAGTTTAAGTGAATTTTTGTAATTTTATAGCCACCATCCGGAGGTCTTATCAACCAGAAAGTTGAAGAGCTCATCGCCACGAAGATACTGGAAGAAACGGCACCTCAATTCGAGCAACGGTGAAGAAGTTGTGGCTCTTTGAAAATGGAGAAAGTTCCGAGAAAATGCTTATGGAGAATGCTATGTGTTTTAGCCCCAAATCCAACGATGTTTCGCGAACCGAAGGGAAAACCGATTAAGGGGGTAGAACCGGTTCGAGGTACAAGCTGAACCGGTTCGGGGTACCTGACGCTGACAAGATTCCCAATGACTTAAATTTCTTTTTAGTTTCCTTATAAAAGCCAACTTAGGGGGAGTTATTTTGTAAGACTTGGAGAGACGATTTTGAGAGTTCTATTATCTCAAGTCTTCATATTTTTAAGTCTCAAAGACTCATGTTTTGATTCACACATCATTACCATATTTTGTGAATCCTTTTGCAACCCAAAAACATAACTTTGCATTTGTTCATACTTGTGGAGAAGCTGTTTTCTTCTTCATTGCTGACCATCTGGACTTCTTGCGGGAGATTCTAGCCGACGATATTTCGAGCCATTGCTTTGAAGGTTTGACGAAGACACCAAGAATTACACTTGTGGGAGATTATCAGGTTGTATGTAAGTCAATGGTCTTGTAAACTTTTCAAAGTTCTAGAAATAAAAGATTTTGCCCTTCGGGGATTTTTTCTTAATTTTGTGTCACATGCTTTATTTATTTATGGGTTGACACACGCACACACGTAGTTGTTTGTTTAGGGGATGTTTAAAAATAGACTCTAATTAAATAAGTGTGACAAATTGGAAACTTACAAATTTAATTTAATCAATTATCACACGTCATACGTTTTTCAAATTAGTATCAGAGCCAATTACACAATTATACCGTGTAACTATATTCCTTTGAAGAACAAAGTGGAATCCCTCATTCGTTGAGGAAAACTTAACAAATTTATTGATCGATGAGAAGGCAGAGAAACAAGGGAAAGGTAAAATTCTTCCTCCAAGCCAAGAGATGACAGAAAAAGAAATCATGAAGATGGTTATCAAAATGACCCATACCTATCGAAGAGGCCTAAGTAACTAGAGAACGCAGTAGCTATGATAAATTTTAGTTCTTTTGATTGTCATGTAATTACAGGAGGAGATGCAGGAGGAGGAGATCACATTGCTGATAGAAAGTCCTATTTGAATAAAGCACAAGTCGGTTCTTATAACAAGAGAATTAATCTGAATGAAGATAATCGGCCCATAAAAGTCAATAAAGATAAAATGGTAATCGGCTTTTCCAAAAATGACCTCTCTGGGTAATGTATCCATCCACTAGTTATAAAATTTAGAATCCACGATGCCATCATCGCCAAAGTTTTGATTGATAATGGGAGGTGACCTGATATAATGTTCTACCCTTACTTTCAAAGTTTGGATTTAAAACTCAAAGATCTAGAGCCAAACCACAGGCCATTGATAGGTTTTTTAGGCGAGAAAGTCTACCCACTTGGGACAGTTAAGATGGAAGTGTTGTTCCTCAATTGGCTAGCCATCCATACTAAAAAATACCCTTCTTTATCATGGACAAAAATATCTCAACTGCGTATAACATGATCCTCGACAGGGTAGGGTTAAGAAGTTTGAAGTCGTACCATCTACAATCTATTAGTGTTTGAAGTTTCTAACTCACTTTGGGTTTGGGGTTGTGAAAGTGACCACAAGGTGGCCAGAGAGTGTTATTAATCCTCGGTCGAGCAAGAAAATTTGATTGATTTGAAGAAGAAGAAGAAGAAGAAGAAGAAGAAGAAGAAGAAGAAGAAGAAGAAGAAGAAGAAGAAGAAGACTACCACTTATCAGGTAGATACCACATAGCCTAATAGTGAATTAGAAGTTGAAACTATAGGTCCCCGAGATGAAACAGAATCAGTCAAAGGGTAGATTGTTGAAACCACTAAAAGTATAGTCTTGAATGATGACAAACCAGAGATAACCACCCAGATCGGCTCAACACTGGATCCAATCCTTAAACAAGAGTTGGTTGCATTCTTGAGGCAGCAGAAGAATGTGCTTGCTTGGAGTCATGAGGATATGCCTGGGATTTATCCCAACTTCCTTTGTCAGGAGCTCAACATCAATAAGGATGCAAGCCGATCAATCAAAGGTGTAGACTTTTTAGTCCGGAGAAAAATCAAACTATTCGGGAAGAAGTGGAAAAATTATAAAAAGCCCAATTCATTGAGGATGATAAATATCCCACCTGATTGGCCAACGTTGCGATGGTTAAAAAGAAAAATGATAACTGGAGACTGTGTGCAGATTTTACTGATTTAAATAAAGCCTACCCAAAGGTTCATTTTCCCCTGAATAGAATTGATTGATTAGTAGGTGCTACATCAGGGCATGAGTTGTTAAGCTTCATAGATGCTTATTATTGGTATAATCAGATAAAAATGAAACCAAAAGATAGGGAAAGTACTACTTTCATCACCAGTCGAGGTGTTTATTGTTATAATGTGATGCCCTTCAGGCTCAAGAATGCTAGAGGAACATAACAGAGGTTAGTTAACAAGGTGTTTAAAGCGCATATCGGGAAAAATATGGTAGTTTATGTTGATGATATATTGACTAAAAGAAAGAAGGCTTCATATAGTATTAAGGACCTCAGTCAGACCTTCGATCAGTTGGAGAAGCATCGGATGAAGTTAAATTCGACTTAGTGTGAACCAAAGAGGAATTTAGTCTAATCAGACCAAAATAAAAGCTCTGATAGAAATGCAGCCACTGACTAGAAAAAAAGAAGCACAACGGCTTACTGGTAGAATGGCAGCTTTAAACAGGTTTGTTTCTTGAGCAAAAAATATGTGTTTGTAATTATTTAAGGTTCTTAGAAATACCTTTGAGTGGAATGCAGTATGTGAAGAAGCATTTTAAGAATTGAAGAAATATCTGGGATCACCACCTTTATTGTCCCAACCTGTTCTGGGAGAAAAGTTATATTTATACTTAGCTGTTTCTGAGTATGCAATTAGCTCGTCTTTGGTTAGATTGGATAATGGAATCCAGAAGCCACTTTACTACACCAACAAAGCATTCAGGGGAGCCTAAATAAGGTAACCATGTTTGACAAAATATGTCCCTAGCACTCATTGAGGCTTGAAGGCATATGGAGCCTTATTTCCAAGCACACACCATAGTTGTGCACACTGATCTACCTCTTCGATAAGCACTCCAAAAATATAAGAAGTCAGGAAATTAATGTACTCGGAAGTAGAACGGGGGAATATGACATTATATATAAACCAAGGTCCTCATTGAAAGACCAAGCTTTACCATATTTCATTATAGAGTTCACCTATCTAGAGGATACCTACCAACAAAACTTGCTTGCCGAGCAGACTTTTGCGAAAGAGAGTTCAACTCAAAATCAAGCCAAAGTTGTAGCCGATCAACTTGAATCATATAGGACCTAACAAATGGCTCAAAAATATGCATAGGAGAGTAAGAAGATATTCCACCATGGAGTTCTGTCATCAGAAAGTTTCAGCAGTGATATCCCATTGTGGAACTTATATGTGGATGGATCCTCATGCATGACTGGAAGTGGAGCAAGTATAATACTCAATACTCTTGATGATATTGATATTGATTATGCCCTTAGGTTTTAATTCAAGGAATCAAACAATGAAGCGGAGTAGGAAGCTTTGATAGTCAAACTGGATTTGGACCATTCATTAGGCGCTGAGCAAGTTGTGGTGCATAATGATTCATAGATGGTTGTCAACCAAGTGCTACATCTATACGGAGTCAAAGGAGAATTGATGACCAGATACTTTACCAAAGCTATGGAAGTTATTTCTAAGTTTATAGGTGTGTAAATGAATAGGATACTAAGAATAGCTAATGCACGAGCTGATGCACTTGCTCGGCTATCTTTAGTAATAAGAATTGAGCTTCAGAGAAGCATTCCAATATAGATCTTGGCAAACCGAAACATATATGAAGACTTAATGGTCATTTTTGTTATTGTATATTTAGTACCACCCTGGATGGATCCAATTAAGGCATACATTGAAGATGGAATCCTACGAGCCGACCCCAAAGAAGCCAGAAAGCTTCTGTGACAACCCTGCTTTTTAAATCTAATTAGGTTAGCTACGCCTAATTAAATTAAAGCGGAGCGTCAATATGTTGGCATTAGAAACAAAATTTAAATAAATGCAGTAAAGTAAACATGTACACTCTCATATGTGTAACCAAATCATATAATGACAACTATAACAAGTGAAACCAACTCATAACTATTAACTGCAATAATCCATCAGTAATCTCAAACTAAAAAATATAAAATGTCAATACATGCAGCCCAACACAAAATGGGAAAGAGTAATACAACAATTCTCTCAAATACCAAGTAAAAACAACGTGATATTAATCTCTGATACCACCCTCAAGAAAAGGGAAACAAGCGACATAAATTAAAATAGAATAACTCCACAGCTATAGGAATCCTAAGATTGATATGATATCATCAAGCTCCATAGTCTATTGTCCATCGGGACGAGGACCTGTCATATATTATGTATATAGGAGAGGAGCAAGAAGCAAGATAGACGAACGTCAAAGCAAGAAAACAAGCTATAAGATTATAAGATGTACTTATAATGAAAGACACTAGTCATTACTCGTCTCCAGTAATTAAGTTGTTCAATTACCCAACCAATGTTCCTATGTCGTGACTACCCAACCCAAACTCGAGTAACGTGTAGTCTCATATCGTATCATGATTAATCATTATTAATCTCATTTCAGTATTTAACGTATCAAAATATTTCCTTCAAGTACAATATCAAATGCATTGATTCGGGATATTATTTTAAGACACGAGCATAATATCTCACACAACAAGTCATATCGGGTCACTATCGTTACCCGGGGGAACAAGTCGTAACACTAGGCCTACACACTAATACTCCCCAATATTACGTGGCAAGGGCAATCGTACTAAGTCCTAAATCACATGGCGTTTCAAGGTCTTTCTATCCGACCCGGATTACAACCATGTGTCCGATTCCAGTGGTTTATCTCCGACACGGCACTCGAGCGGAACCTAACCGGATCAATCACAAACAAAAATCGCATTCAACATGTGCCTACGTCGACCGGAGGACTAGTATAGTGTATACTCGACAATATACATGTAAAATAATTTCACGCTTATGTATATATACAATCATGTCAAGTCTCTTACTCGAGTTATACAATAGTCATTATTTATAATATAACATAATTTACATCATTAATTTACTAATTCAACATCAAATCATTTCATGGTTATATATCCCTAATAACCATAAGTATGTGATTAAGTTAAGATATTAGGCACAACACCACAATTATCTAACTAACAACATGAAAAATATTATCATTCTTATTTCAACAACATGCTGCCCAGAATTTAAAATGCAGATTCGAGGCTCTTTCGATCCGTTTTTGGAAAAACTTAAAACTACAAAGTTGTTCGGAACGTGATTTTCTATAAGGACACGCGAGAACGTTTCCAAAGCCTGCATAAAACATACCCGAAACTAATATATAATATTCGCCCCTATTTTTGGCAACTTTCTGCCCATAATTTTAAAACGCCGATTTGAGGCTTTTCCCATCCGTTTTTGGAAAAACTTAAAACTACAAAGTTGTTCGAAACCTGATTTTCTATAAGGACACGCAGCACGCTACCATAGCCTAATTGAAACAGAGCCAAAACTAACATATATAGTTCGGACCTGTTCACGACAACTTTCTGCGCAGAATTTTAAAACGCCGATTTGAGACTTTTCTTATCCGTTTTCGGAAAAACTTAAAACTACAAAGTTGTTCGGAATATAATTTTATGTTGGGCAACGTGGACGAAACACCCATTTTCGGAACCAAAACAGCTCAAAACAGTTTTTAATATGACGATTTACAAGTTCATAGATTTCTCAAATTCAAGTGGTTGTTCAACAATTCAATCCCTATAATGATGTTATTGCATTTGAATCTACATGGAGGGTGATCCTAATACATTGCATATCATTTTTAACATCAATATCATATTAATTTAGGGATCCAAATACATGTTCATGTGAAATTTCATTATAGATTCATAATATACACATATAGGTTATTAACTTGCCTTGGATTGTATGGAGAAGTTGAATCCTCTTTAAATCCTCTTAGCTTTCTTCTCTTCTTACTCTCTCTCTCTCTACCAAACCCTTGCCCCCATTTGTGAAATGATAAAATGAAGACTTCTTCTCTTCTTTTCTATTTATACCTAGGGTTAGTTTATTTACAAAAATGCCATTGCCCCCAATTTTAACCCTCTCGAACCTTTTACGCATTAATTCGCTTCTAATATTTAAGTCGCACATTCGTATCTCAATGAATTCATTTTAACTTTTCATTTCCAAACATTTCGAATATATGTACTGACATAGTTTTATTTCCAAACATTTCGAATATATATACTGATATAGTTTTTTTTTTTCAATTTCAATTCAATCAAAAATGCGTGGTATTACAGCTTCGGTACAAAGCATACAAATACGTGTTGGACAAAGGAGTTCTTTACAAAAGGGGATTGATTATCTCCTTATTACACTATGTTCATCCATTCGAGGTGGAAGGTGAATAATGGTTCTTGGGAGCTCATTTAGCTGGTCAGTCATTAGTCCAAAGAATCAACACACAAGGATACCACTGGCCGACTATTAAGGCAGACTGTAAGGCCTTCGTAAGAAAGTGTGAGAAGTGATAGAGGTTCTATGAAGTTGATAAATCACCTAATGTTGCTCTTACACCAATTACATATCCCAGTCCATTCGCTATTTAGGGAATTAACTTACTCAGCTCACTACCAACCACCACAGGCAGATTTAAGTACCTTGTAGTTGTTGTTGACTACTTCACGAAATGGGTGGAAGCAGAGTCGTTGATTGAGATGCCTTATGAGAAGGTATATCAGTTCATTTGGAAAAACATCATATGTAGGTATGGCATGCCCTATTATTTCATTACAGACCATGGAACCCAGTTTAACAACGATGAGTTTGAAGCATATTGTGTTCAGTCCGAGATTCAGAAACCCCATTCTACACGAGGCCATCCACAAAGCAATGGTCAAACAAAAGTGATAAATAAAACCATGCTCAATGGTCTGAAGAAGAGGCTTTATGTTTCCTCGGGAAATTGGATTAATTAATTACATTATGTTCTCTGGGCATACAGAACAACGCAGAGGGTAGCAACTGAAGAAACACCATATAGCTTACATTTGGGACAAAAGCCATTATTCTACCACAGATAAACTTACCAACTCACATGGTGCTGAATTTTTATTCTCTAACCAGTGACTTGATGAGATGATTGGATTTAGATATGTTATAAGAGGTCCGAAAAGATGATGCTCTCAGAAATGCTGCGTACCAACACAGGACAACTTGCTTCTACAACAAAAGGGTCAAGCCGACCAATTTAAAAAAACCTTTATCCTTAAGAAATTCATCCAGAAGAATAACAAGATTGAGGCTAATTAGCATGGCCCATATCACATTTTGGCGGTCATCTGACTTGAGACCTTAGAAGAAGAAGAAGAAGAAGAAGAAGAAGAAGAAGAAGAAGAAGAAGAATTCAAAAATCCCTGGAACACCGATCACCTTCAAAAGTATTATTAGTGATTAAAGGGATTAATGTATTGTATTGCTTTTACTTTATGTTCAATAAAATCTTGAATTTTAGTTCCTTTAATTTTTTTAATTTTTTTTTCGGAGTACGGCGATATACATCCCAATATACATCCCACACAAACAAGAAATAAAAATAAAAATGTCTCTAAGTCTTCAGCTCTTGCCGATCAGCAGAACATACTCAATCAGGTTGAACTTATCAAATTCTAGATGCACTAAAAACTTAAAGCACAATCGTCTCTTGCCCAGGATAAAACTTCGTTTATGACTTTGTATGTACAAGTCACGAACAAGAAGTATTACCCGACCAAGTTATATACAGGAATACATTCCTCGTACTTGGTCAGCACTAATATTTTGCTTCATGTATGACTTCGTCTTTGACAAGTCAAGGATAAGAAGTCTATAAAACTTCGTATACAATTCAGGCAGTTACAAATAATTTTTGCCCAACTCAGTTAAATATAGGAAAACATGTAAACATTCCTAACCATTGGAATACACACATATATTCCTCATATACTTGGTCACTACTAATAACTAAGGCTAAACTTGGATTAATCCATCTAATTGCATTAGTAGAATATATGGCCCTACAATCACAGTTTAGTAATTTATTATTAAACTATAATTCAATTGACTGGTTGATTAAATAATCATAAGTTCGCAACACAATGGTATGAATTTTTATTTCAAATACTAACTATATTACATTTAATATTACATGAACACAAAATACAAAAAAGCTATCCAATTGGACGTTTTCCTTGAGCTCTAGAAGATTGTTGCACTCTTTCCATACTTGCAGGATCATCATCCAATATATAAGGAGAATTAATAAAGTTGAAATGTCTCATCATTCATCTATTACTGCTTCACGGAGCATTGATAAGATGTTTCATGTACATCATGAAAGCCATAGTCTCCTAAATATTTAGTGATCAATCACTTCGGGATAGCATCAGTAGGGATCCATAAGATGTCCAACTTGAATGGAGGCTTATCAAAATCTAGCAGACCAGGATCATTTCAGTGCCATAGCTCATTATTTCGATCATGTTTCAGTAGAGTCAAACAGTTGGTCCATCCTCACTTATAAACATCACGATGGCTCTGAGCAAGGTGATCATCAATATGGCTAAGAGTTTCATTATAGCCTTTCATCCACACCTCTCTGGATTGTTTATGAAATTGAAATGTTAGCCTTTCAACCTGATGTTGAAATATCTTCAAAATATCACTCTTCACTTTTAGCTGAACAGCTTGGTCAGCAATGGCTTTATCCTTAGCTTCCAGCTTTAGAGATAAATCAACAATAGCTTGACTCTTTGCCTCCAGCTGGGCAGCTTGGTCGGTTAGTGTTTTACTGGTTCTTGACTCATCCACAGTTGCTCGGTGAGGTCCTTGTTGCCCAAAAATTACACAAGCTTATTTTTCTTCAAAGCTTCAAGTTCCTCTACTAGCCTTGCATTCTCAGTCTCTAAGAAACAAGAACCTTCATCAGCAACACTAGAAGATGACTTCTTCAAGTTGTCCAACTCATTTATGAGCTTGTTATTTTCTTCCTCGAGAAGTTTGTCTATCTCTCTAGCTCTATCCAATTCTCGGTTCAATAGGAACTCTTTACTTTTATACATAGAGGCATAATTTTCATATTTTCCTCAAAACCCCATTCTTCACTCAATTCCTTGTACTTAACTTCATAGTCCGCATGCAGTAAAGCTTTGGTCTCATTATGGTCTTCTTACAACTCTTCGATCATCTCATAATAAGCAGCATTATTTGTCACTACTCTGCTCACCAAACTATAAATATGAGTGTATTCTTCTTTAACTTGTTCAGACGCATCTGTACCAAGTATGCTGACCAAGTCTTCTTCAAATAAAGCTACATGGCCAGCTTCCAGAAGGTTTCTACTCCACCTGAGTAGGTCAGATTCAATAGAAATTATGGCCTTCTTCCTAACATTAAACTGAAAATTATACAAACATGATTACTGAGCATGCATGACACAACGAATGAGATCCCATTCAAACTAAGAAAGAAAGAAAAAAGTATAGTAAATACACCATATGTATCCAAAAGGATAATTTTTTTCATTAATAGCCAAAAAGGTTCTACAAACTGCTGGTCCTATTACAAAGGAAATGAGCAAAAAAAGAAAAAGAACAAAGTAGTTAAACGTTCTCGTTGTCCTAAACATTGCTCCTAGAAGGTTGGTCGACATAATGAGCAATTTCTTTAAGAGGGCTTTAAATCATACCTAGGTGGCTAAAGGGAGGATTCCCCAGACCCTTCCCTATCATCAAACTCTTCCTACAAGTTTGGAGGGGATCCTAGCTAATATTTCAAGAATAACTTAGACTTTGTTGGAGTGTCGACCTCTGTAAGGACCTCCGTCCAACCATCCTTGAAAGATTTCTTCCTCATGAACTCAATCTGAGCAGAGGCTGCCAAAAATGCTTTGTCCCAACCTTTGTTGAAGAATTCCTCTTTAATTTTCTTATTTTTGGCCTTCTTTGCGACCAACTTAGAAGACAGACCAACAACTTTCTCCTTGGCAGACTTCAGGAGAGCTTGATTTTCAGTCAATTTATCTTCGGCCATCTTAACCTTATTCTCAGAAGATGTCAAGCTAGCTTCAATAATCACCAACGTTACCCCAACAGCTGTCAAACTAGTCTTAGCAGTTATTAGTTTTTCAACAGCAAGAGTGCCTCGATCAATAGCCTTCTTCAGCTCAGCATCATAAGTCTTCTTCTTGGACTCCAACAACTGCCTTAAGGCCTCAACTGATTGCCTTAGACCCTTAAGGGACTCCTCAACATCTCCTCGACAAGAACGAATTTGATCATCCTTCTCCCGTATTTGGTTAAAATTCATCAAAAATTGCATAAAGGACGACATCATATTACAATGAGTATTCAAAGGGAAGCAAGAAATCAAGGGCAAGTAATAAAGAAGAAAGAAATACCATAGCCAAACTTTGGCATGCATTTCTAGGGTACGAGTCAATATCCCCCATGAAGGTCCCATCGAGATGAGACTGTCCCAGCGCGGTAACCTCAGGGATAGCAAGTAGCGCAGGCATGCTTTTTACACACATATAAATATATGATCAATCATAGAGTCATATAGATATATAACTATTCACATTCATAATTTAGGTATGCCCACGGCCCAACATTATATTATTCCATTCTTAGTACATTTTTTTATTCGATTACTTCTTATAAGGAACTTATTCATTTTTATTTCCGAGATTTAATTTATTCCAACTCACTTCTCATCTCTCGAAGTATTTTCCTTAGCTAAGTACAAATTCAGTAGGCCCTCTCTTACCTTCTAATCCAACTTCTAGACATTTCGATTATTAAGTCAACACACATTAAATTTCTTAGGTATGAACCTTTCCTGTTTACCCTTCATTTTCCCATTTCATTAAAGTTCCACTAAACGGGGTTTACCTTGAACCTACTGGTCCTTTTTATGTTTCATTATGTTCTAATAACATTAGTCATGAGTTATTACGAATTTAATCGGATTAAGTCAACGTAAGGAAAAATCCAGTTTTTCCCAGGAGGGGTCGATCGATCGATAGAAAGGGGTCGATCGATCGAACCGTCGATCGATCAAAGCTCTTGGCTCGATCGATCGATCAAAGCATGTATGGCGAAAACTGCAGAATACCAGTTACGGGAATTATCATCCAAAATCATCCAAATCCAAGTTTTTAACTCCCAAACTCCCAGAAATTTATACCACAATCATTATAAACCCAAATGAACAATGTTCTACGTAAGGCATGCGAATTTTCATCAAGTATCATGGATTAAAAGGGGAAAAATTCATATAATTATCGTGAACCCTAAAAACTTCTTTAACTTAATTCTTCTCATTCTTTTTCTAGAATTTCTGCTTTTAATCCAATGTAAATTCGTTGTTCAACCTCTACATGTGAAGGGAATTTCCAGAATGATGTTTATATCTCTACAACATGCGATTTCTAACCTCAATCATGGGTTTTCTTTCATAATAACTCATCCTAATCAACCCTAAACTAATATGAATGAGGCATTAACTAAATTAAGCAAGATAAATACTTGCCTGGGAATTTTCGGTTTAGATTTGTGGATGAAATCAGTGTGGTGGTGATCCTCGTTGCGCGATCTAACTTTTGGCGGTGACGGCGGTGCAAACGGAGGGGTTCTTGGCCTAAAACTCCTTGGTAAGCTCTTCCCTTCCTTATCAAATGTCCGTCTTTTGGTTTTTGGTTGCGTTAACCCTAGAAGAAAATCCTAAGCATCTGATATAACCTAGAAAATTCGTAGGTTTCCAAGGCCAAAAATACAAAATGCCTAAAACGCCCTCCCGGGGTGTTAATTAAGCCTAAAAATGCCCGAGACCCAAACTAAACTCCCGGGTACATTATTTTAACTATCTCGACCCTTACGGACACGTTGACGGACTCGAAATGACCATACGGGTGACTTATAATTTATTCACTTTTATTAATCAAAATTTAGTCCCGACACAACACGGGCGCGTCCCGACTTAAATTTCCAAAATTATCATTTTATTCACTCGTGACATTTAATAGAACCAATTTTATATATTACTTTGCTCATTAGTAATATTCAACAAGTTTCCCATAATTACTTACTCTCGTCACGTTAGTAATTAAAAATAATTAATTTCCAGATTTATATTAAATTAATAATTCACATCAAATTTAATAAATCCCCAAATTTATAAAGCATAAAAATACGGGGTATTACATACTTCCCCCCTAATAATGGAATTTCGTCCCGAAATTCGAAAAATAAGGCATACCTGGTAAGAATAAATCTGGGTATTTCTCGCGCATATCTGCCTCGCGCTCCCAGGTGGATACCTCCACATTATGATGCTCCCACTGGACAAGTACAAGTGGAACTACCTTCGACCTCAATCTCCTTTCGCTATGGTCTAGGATAGCCACTGGTCTTTCCTCGTAAGAGCTGTCGAGCTGTAAGTCAATCTCCTCAATCGCGATATGGGTATGGGCCATGTCATCCCGAAGTTATCGTCTCAACGACGAGATGTGGAATACATCGTGAATGCGATGTAAATGCTCTGGCAGCCCCAATCTGTATGCTACCGGCCCAATCCTCTCGATGATGAGAAATGGTCCCACATACCTCGGGCCAATTTCCCTTTCTTCCCGAATCTCATCACTTTTTCATAGGAGATACATGTATTAATACTTGGTCCCCCACGCTAAACTCTCAGAAGAATCGTTTTGCATCGGCGTAGCTTTTCTGCCTGTCCTGGGCTACCCGAATGCGACTCCTGATAATCTCAATCCTCGCGGAGGTTTCCTGAATCACCTCTGGTCCGAGCAACTTGTTATCCCCCACCTCTAGCAAACACTTTGCGCAACGACAAGGCCTGCCATACAAAGCCTCGAATGGATCCATGCCAATCGTGAACTGATAAGAGTTATTATAAGCGAACTCTACCAGTGGAAGGTGTGGCTCCCAACCTCCTCCGAAATCAAGGACACACATGCGTAGCATATCCTCCAACATCTGATTAGTACGCTCTGTTTGCCCATCTGTCTGTGGGTGATAAGCTGAACTCAACCTCAACTCTGTACCCATGGCCTCCTAAAAGCTCTCCCAGAAATGCGATACGAAAATCTTGTCTCTATCTGACACAATATTCAGGGGCACCCCATGTAATCTGACAATCTCAGCAATGAACACCTGAGCATACTGACCCGTGGTATAGTCTGTCCGTACCGACAGAAAATGAGCCACCTTGGTCAAACGGTCCACAATCACCCAGATGGAGTCGTGGCCCCGCTGTGATGTAGGCAACCCAGTAATAAAACCCATAGAAATACTCTCCCACTTCCATGTGGGTATTTCCAATGGCTGAAGCAACCCTGATGGTTTCTGGTGGTCCACCTTTACTAGCTGGCAGGTAGAACACTTAGACACAAAATCAGCAATGTCCTTTTTCATCCCACTCCACCAGTATTATCGCCTCATATCCTGGTATATCTTATCTCCCCCAGGATGCACCGTAAATTGGGACCCGTGAGACTGGGTCATCACTACATGACGTAAATCTGCTCCTTCTGGGACCATCAATCTCCCATTAAATCTCAAACCTTCATCAGAACTAACAAAATAGAACTCAGCACCCTCAACTAAAAGTCGTACAATCTGCTCCTGGAAAAATGGGTATGCGGTCTGTGCCTGTATTACCCTTATAACAATCTCGGGTGTCACTGTCATGACAGATATGAAGGAACGGGTTACTGCGTCCTGGTAACCTAACTTTTTCCACTTCGCTTTCCTGATGTCCGCTACATCGTTTATCGGCCTACGTCTTAACGTATCGGCAACTACGTTGGCCTTCCCCGGATGGTAATGTATATCGAACTGATAGTCCTTCACAAACTCTAACCACCTACGCTGACGCATATTCAACTCTCGCTGAGTGAACAGGTAATGCAGTGACTTGTGGTCTGTGAAAAAGCGAAATTTCTCCCCCAATAAATAGTGTCTCCATATCCTCAATGCAAAAACGATCACTACTAACTCTAGGTCGTGTGTGGGGTAATTCTTCTCATGAGGCTTAAGCTTGCGGGAGGCAAAAGCTATAGCCTTCTCCTCCTGCTGAAGTACTCCTCCAAGTCCCCGTAAAGAGGCGTCGGTGTAAACCAGATACTCCACGCCCGTCTTAGGTAAAGCAAGGACCGGTGCCTAAGTAAGCTTGTCTTTTAGCTCGTCGAAAGCCAATTGACAAGCATCGTCCCAAACATACGGTACCTCTTTGTGAGTCAGGTTCGTCAATGGACCCGCTATTTTGGAGAACCCCCGAATGAATATCTTGTAGTATTCGGCTAATCCCAAGAAACTACGCACTTCGGTCGGTGTCGTGGGTTGTCCCCACTCCCTCATCGCTAACACTTTACTCGGGTCAACTGCAATCCCCTGTTCAGAAACAACATGCCCTAAGAACTGTACTTCCCGTAACCAGAACCCGCACTTCTCGTATTTAGCATACAACTGATGCTCTCGTAGAGTCTGAAGAACCTGCCTCAAGTGCTCATCATGCTCTTCCTCAGTGTGTGAATATATCAAGATGTCATCTATGAAGACGATAACAAACTAATCCAAGAACTCTCTGAACACTCGATTCATCAAGTCCATTAATATGGCTGGAGCATTTGTGAGTCCAAATGGCATCACTCTGAACTCATAGGACCCATATCTCGTCAAGAAAGCAGTCTTTGAAACATCCTGCTCCCTAATACGTAGCTGATGGTATCCTGACCTCAGATCTATCTTCGAAAACAAAGTTGCTCCTCTCAACTGGTCGAACAGGTCATCGATTCGAGGCAACTGATACTTGTTCCGTATCGTGACCTTGTTCAGTTCCCGGTAGTCCACACATAGCCTAAGTGATCCATCTCTCTTTTTCACAAAGAACACTGGAGCGCCCCAAGGTGAGGTACTCCTACGAATGAAACCCTGACCTAACAGCTGCTCTATCTGATCCCGTAACTCTCGCATTTCTGCCGGAGACATACGATATGGAGCACATGTTATCGGTCGAGTATTCGGTAATAAATCTATGATAAAATCTATCTCTCGATTGGGGGTGGGCTTGGTATCTCCTTAAATACATCAGAATACTCACGAACAACTGGGATTGAGTCTAAGGGAATCACGACCTCCTTAGAGGTATCCTCCTATATGTAACATAAATGAGCGGTCAAGCCTCCCTCTGGGCGATGCATCGCCACTACAAACATCTCTTGCCCCGGAATGGCAAAGACAATACTGCCACCGAAACAATCTATCATGGCTCTGTAAGCCGTGAGCCAATCCATACCAATAATAACGTCGTGCTCATGCATATCTAAGACTAACATGTCTGCTGGTAATACCAAGCTACCAATCTCTACTCCCACACCCCGGCATATAAAGAAAATTAACGATCCATTTCCCAGTGGTGAGTCTACACACGTTACAGTGCTCTCTGCTGTGGCTAATAACCCTAAAGCCTTCGTAAAATGGGTAGCTATAAAACAGTGTGTCACTCCAGTATCAAATAAAACCCGACCCATAGTACCATGGATAGGAAACATACCCTCAATCGCGGGTGGTGCCTGTGGAGCTGCTGCCTGGTGGACGTTATAAACACGTCCGTACTATAACTGCCCCTGCTGCACTGGAGCGACTGAAATGGCTGGTAGGGATGTACCTGAGCTGATGCTGGGAGGGCGGCTGGAAAAGGTGTCCTCTGTGATTCATTACGGGCACCCCGCTGCTGTGGGACCCTATCACCCTTTGGACAATCCTGGCGCTTGTGGCCATTTTTACCACACCCGAAGCATCGGTCCTTAAAATTTCCTCCCCTTTGTCCCTGCTGATTACGACCCTGTTGGCCGTTACCACCCCACCATTGGCCCTACTGGCCGTTACCACGTTGTTGGCCCTGATGGCCCTGCTGCTGCCCCTGCGGCTGACGATGTTGGCCCTGCTGATTAGGCTGGCCCTGCTGACCCTGCCTAAATCCCTCAAATCCCTGCTTGGAATCACCTGATCGGAACCGCTTAGCAGGGTCCCCCTGATGGGAACTTTGCTCATGCTGGCGAGTCTGCCCCTGAGATGTTGGTGCTCCACTAGCACCACTACCCCCTGTCCTGCCCTGCTGGTTGGACTCTCCTGCTCGCTTGCTTCCCTGCAGATGGAAGCGGTGATACTGACAGTGTAGTAAGGCAGCATTGAGTACGTCTGTGTAGATACTCAGAGACAGATTTCCTATAAGGTGCTGACGGATCCTCCAAGCTAACCCGTCCACAAACAATAGTATCTTCTTACCCTCAGTGGGTGCCTCATCTGGCACTATAGTGAGAAGTCTTGTGAACTCTTCTTCATACTCAGCAATAGTAGAATTTTCCTGCTTCAAGTTCAGTAACTTTCGCCTCATCTCAGTTTGCACGGCGGATGGAAAATATTTGCGGTCAAACCGCTCCCAGAATGACTGAATCGGAATAACATCCCTTCCTCCAAGGTGGTGGTGGACTCCCACCACTGCAAAGCGGCCCCCACTAGCTTAAAGGAATCCAACAACTATTTATGCACGTCTGTGCACTCATACATACGCAGATGCCTCTGTATATCTTTCTTCCACTGGCTGACAATGATGATATCTGAACTACCTAAGAACTCAGGGGGATGTGCCTTCTGAAAGGCATCCCTAACTCGCTCCCATGCAGATGGAAGCTGTGCTGGTACTGGCACCACTGCCTGAACTTGAGGTGGAGTCTGCTGTACTACCACTAGCGCAGCATTCACCACCTGAGAAACGATGGCGGCTACCTCATTTGTGTTCATCATTCCCTGAGCTGGAGCTACTGGTTGCTCGGCTTGGGCACGCCTATCCTTTGGGGCACGTCTCGGAGGCATCTGAAACGTGAAGAAATTTATTAGTCTACAGTTATTATCAAATCTTTAATAGCTGAAGACGTAAGCGTAAATGTAAGAATACAACAATCCTAAAAATAGGCCTCTATAACAAGAATGCTAAGCTGAAAGCAAAAAATAGGACGTACAAATCCTAAGGAAACTAGAACCTAATGCTCTGATACCACCTGTGACACCCCGCCTAATTAAACACCAGGTGATCAGTCCTTTATTAAATTATAATCAAGGTGAACGGTTGGTTCATTCTTAGCATCACTGTCATAAAAAAAATCCAATTAAACCCCCTAAATAATTAAGCTAAGTGTCAAAACCATTTTTAGACATTTCTTTCCAAATTTCATTTTAAAAACCAACATTTAAAACTTTACATAATTCACAATTTAAGAGTTACATAATAATAACAAGGATATAAATGATCATTCAAGAATGTAACTATCAATAGTAAATCCCAACTTCAAACCACCAAAGAAAAACATTCTAACAGTAATAAGTCCCAAAGTAAAACTACTGAAAGTAAATGAAATACAATCCATCGCAAAACCAACTGAATAATGAAAAGGGCGACACATGCCCAACTAGATAAAGTAGAACTACAAGTGGAATCAACAAATGAGGTCATCAAAGCAAGAGGCCTGCAACTCCCACCTAAGCTGCAGCGCGTTCCTTCCAAAGGATCATAGCAAGATGCCCCTGTGGCTGGGCACCTGTAATATATACATATATATATATATATATATATATATATATATATATATATATATATATATATATATATATATATATATATATATATATACAAGAGAGGAGAGATAACAGTAAACGGGTCAGAGCCCGATGGTAAAACAGTTTAAAATTTTAGTTTAGCAAGTATTTAAAATGTTTATTGGCTAATGCAACAAGATATTAGTAACGACACTCTCTTGAGAACATCTCACCTCTCTTCTAATGTGCACAACTATCGCACTTATCTCCCCAGCAGTTTAACTTCTTTTATCGTAAGTTACTCGTAAGATTTCAAGTTGAAGATTTCAAATGTTAAGGAGTTTAATCTTATTTAACAGTAAAATTCTTACATAAGCCTGATATGATAATAAAGTTCCTCAGAAATATAACATACTTTTCAAATACTTATTCCCAAGTTGAAATAATTATTCTTTTCTTACATACCATAATCACAGCAGGTAGTTTCCAATTTCCATATTTTAAATATATATATATAATACTCATATAATATATATATTCTAACAGCACCCCACATAAATCTATGGTGCGGGCATACTCTGCTATCCAGTCCCCGTATCACTCGTACTAAGGGAAATACTAGTTCGGAATCACTCTCGAACTGTATTAACAAAAAACACATATAAAATGAGGCGAAGCAGAGTTTCCAAGTCCTAAGAGGATAACACATACCCTCACGTCTCTTAGGACCGTTTGACTATCGATCCGATAGCCTGTACCAAGGATTCCTATCTTCTAGGGTACGAGTCAATATCCCCCATGAAGGTCCCATCGAGATAAGACTGTCCCAACGCGGTAACCTCAGGGATAACAAGTAGCGCAGGCATGATTTTTACACACATATAAAATATATGATCAATCATAGAGTCATATAGATATATAACTATTCACATTCATAATTTAGGTACGCCCACGGGCCAACATTATATTATTCCATTCTTAGTACATTTTTTTATTCGATTACTTCTTATAACGAACTTATTCATTTTTATTTTTGAGATTTAATTCATTCCAACTCACTTCTCATCTCTCGAAGTATTTTCCTTAACTAAGTAAAAATTCAGTAGGCCCTCTCTTACCTTCTAATCCAACTTCTAGACATTTCGATTATTAAGTCCACACACATTAAATTTCTTAGGTGTGAACCTTTTCCGTTTACCCTTCATTTTCCCATTTCATTAAAGTTCCATTAAACGGGGTTTACCTTGACCCTACTGGTCCTTTTTATGTTTCATTATGTTCTAATAACATTAGTTATGAGTTATTACGCATTTAATCGGATTAAGTCAACGTAAGGAAAAATCCAGTTTTTCCCTGGAGGGGTCGATCGATCGAAGCTCTTGGCTCGATCGATCGATCAAAGCATGTATGGCGAAAACTGCAGAATACCAGTTACGGGAATTATCATCCAAAATCATCCAAATCCAAGTTTTTAACTCCCAAACTCCCAGAAATTTATACCACAATCATTATAAACCCAAATGAACAATGTTCTACGTAAGCATGCGAATTTTCATCAAGTATCATGGATTAAAAGGGGCAAATTTCATATAATTATCATGAACCCTAAAAACTTCTTTAACTTAATTCTTCTCATTCTTTTTTTAGAATTTCTGCTTCTAATCCAATGTAAATTCATGTTTCAACCTCTACATGTGAAGGGAATTTCCAGAATGATGTTTATATCTCTACAACATGCGATTTATAACCTCAATTATGAGTTTTCTTTCATAATAACTCATCCTAATCAACCCTAAACTAATATGAATGAGGCATTCACTAAATTAAGCAAGATAAATACTTCCCTGGGAATTTTTGGTTCAGATTTGTGGATGAAATCAGTGTGGTGGTGATCCTCGTTGCGCGATCTAACTTTTGGCGGTGACGGCGGTGCAAACGGAGGGGTTCTTGGCCTAGAACTCCTTGGTAAGCTCTTCACTTCCTTCTCCAATGGCCGTATTTTGGGTTTTGGTTGTGTTAACCATAGAATAAAACCCTAAGCATCTGATATAACCTAGAAAATTCGTAGGTTTCCCAGGCCAAAAATGCAAAATGCCTAAAACGCCCTCCTGGGGTGTTAATTAAGCCTAAAAATGCCCCGAGACCCAAACTAAACCCCCGGGTACATTATTTTGACTATCTCGACCCTTCTGGACACTTTGGCACAGTCGAAATGACCATACGGATGACTTATAATTTATTCACTTTTATTAATCAAAATTTAGTCCCGACACGACATGGGCGCGTCCCGACTTAAATTTCCAAAATTGTCATTTTATTCACTCGTGACATTTAATAGAACCAATTTTATATATTACTTTACTCATTAGTAATATTCAACAAGTTTCCAATAATTACTAACTCTCGCCACGTTAGTAATTAAAAATAATTAATTTCCGAATTTATATTAAATTAATAATTCACATCAAATTTAATAAATCCCCAAATTTATAAAGCATAAAAATACGGGGTATTACAATGTCATGACCCACTTGGGGGCACTTTGTCCCATCATACACCTCTCCTGTTTGTAAAGGAGCATGTTTCCAATTCTTTGTAATAACTCCATAGTCAAAATAATCCTAATTGGAGTTTGGGAAATTAACAACTAGGGTCTTATTAGCAAACCTAGTCTTCATGTAATAAGTGTTTTCACTAGTACTCCACTTATAATTATGCATTAGCTTAGGTATGCCAATGTGTGTTCCATATATTAGATTAAGCCTATGTATCTCATTCACTACTCTCCAAGTGTTCGGGGCTACCCTAGTAGGGATGACAACAAAATATTGACAAAACTCTAAACAAAAGAGATTTGGGGGAAAAGTGAAACCATATTCAACAATAAACAAAGAAGGAATCCAATGACCCTCTAGCAGTGACAACACCTCAACAGGTGGTATGGGTATTTCTAACTCTACCTAGTTGTAACAACCCGAGGTCTTGGAGACGATGATTTATTTATTTTGGGAGAAATAAATATTATTTTATTCGGTGACTAATTAAATTGGCAATTGAGGTCAAAATTTGAAGTCGTTAGAAAGTGTTTCGAATGGCGATTCTGAGGGTGTAGTTGTGCTCGGAAGGGTCGAGAAAGTCGAAATGATTGTACTTGGGGTTTATTTAGGTTCCGAAATAATTTAAGTACGTTTAGCTCGAATTAAAGTTACCGAGTCATTTAAAGTGTCTATTATCATTTAAAGATGTGTATCTTGGGAGTTAGGGAATTAAAGCCTACGGGAGATTCATTTCTCCAAAGAGAGAAAGAGAAATAGAAAGAAAGAAAGAGAGAAGAAGAAAGAAGAAGAGAAGGAAGGAGAAAAGAGAGAGAAAGAGGATTTCCGGCCAAATACGCGATCTCAAGGCGGATTCAGACCCTACGAACCCGAGGGCAAGTGATTAAACTTGATAAATAATTGTTGTGTACCATTTATTGCATGATTTTTGGATTAAATCTTTGGGTTTTAGGTTTAGTTTATCAAAGATCAATTAGCGAGGTTTTGGGCCGATACAATAATAACTGCTTACTTATGTCATGATGTGAGATAAACATTAGGAATCCACTTATGTAATAGAGTCGATCCACTAAGGTATTGAGCAGCGGTGTAGGATCAGATCCCAAAGATAGTAAGTCTTTTCTTTCTTATCAAGGAAAGTCTTTTTCAAAAATTCTATATAAATTTCGTATCAGGGCCAATTCCCTTTCTTTGAGATTAAGACTCAGGTGAGAAGGAAGGAATTAGGTTGCAGGGGAGCCCCATTCCCGATCGTCTTTGTAGGAGAAGCCTTTGAGAAATTGTCCTATTACCTGCTGCCTGGGGTCAATTCCTTTGTATCGAGGGGCTTTCCTTCCTAGGTCTATTCCTTCTCTCCGCCTATTCGGTATGTCCGCCCAGTCGTAAAAGCTTTTCCTTGAGGTATAATCTTAGATTTGATATGTAGATCTTTGATTTGAGGATAGAAATTAGTTTATATGTATTCTAGAATGAATATTGATGATATATATGTGACTGGGTTGAAGAGAAATGAAGAGAAAATGATTAAAATAAATTTTGGGATTTTTGGCTTACTTAAAAAGTAGCCATTTTCGAGAGTTCTGAAGGGCCGAATCGATTCGGCCTCCTACCGAATCGATTAGGAAATATGCAGGTGCCCAGGACTGAGTGACCGAATTGATTCAGACCCCAGCCGAATCGATTTGGCCTGAGACAGAGTCCCAGGTTTGATGACCCGAATCGATTCGCCTTGGAGTCCGAATCGATTCGCTGGGCCGAATCGATTCGGAATTGGCCCAAATCGATTCGAAAACAGGGCTTTTGGGGGAATGTTTTTCTAGGGAGAATTTCATTCCGTTTTGTTCGAGGTTATCGATTGGGAACCTCTATAGGAGTTATTTGGAGTATGTTTTGGAGACTTTTAGAGAGTTTCCCTTATAAGAAATCATTGGAGTCATATTGACTAAATTTGAGGAATGCCGATTATAAATTATGGTGTATTCTAAGTGGGGAAGCCCGCCTTAATTGGAGATTTTAGTTATAGATAATAATTAAATTCATATGAAAGAATGAGGATAACTTAGAGATACCGAATCTTAGGATCCAATCCCAAATGGGATAATTTTTAAAGGTTCATAAAATGAATTGAACCCTATTATGGATGGAGAATTTTAAATGCTAATTGATGTGCATATGGATATAGAAATATCCTTAACGATGATTGATTTGGGAGATATCTCACACAAATGAGAAATGCTAATTGAGGTGCATTAGGATAAATAATATCCTTAACTTAAATAGAATTGAGAGACAATTCAAATTAGAATCGACAGGTGAGCTTCAAGCGAGAAATAGTATAGTGTATACTAAGTGGGGAAGATGTGTGAGAAATGACGATTAGTATATCAAGAGGGAAGTATACTAAACAATAAACAATGATGTTAATCAATTTCGCCTAAAGGAATATTATAAATATGAAAATGTTGTGACAGATATACCTTATATGATGGTATATCTTTATACGATGTGATGATGTATGTATACCTTATATGATGGTATATATATATATATATATATAGTGAAGCATACCCCCTCCTTGCTATCATTGGAAAGTTGCGTACGTTGAGGGTGAGCATCCTGGCTCAAAGAGCAGGGTGTGGATATTCCCCACGTCATAGTCGTCTATGTGATTATTATATGATATACATTATTTATTTTGGGGGTGAGAAGTCGTGGGTATGTGTCGTTCTCACCTGCAGGTTAGGAGCTATGATCGCTCCCCGGGACGTCGTGTGCGTGAGTTGATCACGAGGTGGGTGTCGTTGAACCCCACCAGGCGGCCCCAGTTTGCTACGTGTATGGGGTGCTGGAAGATGATAGCATGTGAGCCTGCGTCCTCGAGTTATAGCTCGGTTGGATGGTTTTTATCTATTGTGCTTGTACTTGAGTATCGAGGGCATAATGGACATCAACGACTAACATTGCCAGGATTAGTGTATCGGGGGGGTTCCTTGTTTGGATTTCGCCTCGGCGAGACATCCCACGCACAAACCGCAGTGTAATGTTGGAAATTGGGGAGAAGTTAGTCCTTAATGCTCATATTTATATATATATCACCTATCCCGATTATCGACAGTGTCAGGAGTAGTGTAACGGGGGGTTCCTTGTTTGGATTTCGCTTCGGCGAGACGTCCCACGCATGAAACACCGTGTACTGTTGAGAATCGGGAATATTAATTAATTAAAATGGAGTAATAATAATTTATGTTACATGCATCATGCATTAAGGGCATAATGAATCTCGAGGATCAATACTGTCAGGAGTAGTGTAACGGGGGGTTCCTTGTTTGGATTTCGCCTCGGCGAGACGTCCCACGCACGAAACGCAGTGCCGTATTGAGAATCGGGTGAAGTTTAGTCCTTAGAACTTGATACTAATAACTCATATATAATAAATTATATATATGTTTACATGCCAAATGGGGGCGTAACTAGAATATATGAAATTCTAGTAAGAGAATTTTGATGTATTGTGATGATGTTATTATGAGGTTGATTATGCAACTTTATATGTTCAACAAATGAACCAATATAAAGAGAACTATAACATTAAAAGTTAAAGTAGACGATTTAAAGAATATAGATAGGAGTAGATTGGGAGATAGGTTAGATGATTTTAATTAAATAATCCCATTGGGTTTAAGTTAGACTCTTTTGCCTAACTAGAATTGGGCATCCGTTTGGAGATCACGTGCAGACGTTTAGTTGCGCGCTTTAGTTGAGAGGTGAGGGAAATAATTATGGAGAGTTCGATTCCACCTTAATCGTGTAATAATGCATTTATAATTATTATGCATTTTAATGCACTTGCTATAAAATGTTTTCAACTCGGGCTCTGACCCGTTTATATTTCTCCCTCCATGTATATATATTGTATTACTTTAGGTGTTCCTCCGCAAGGACGCCATTGATGTTCATCCATCCAATGTATTCGTGGAGCTATGGAAGTAGCGGACTGTTGCGGCAGTTTATTTTAGTCGATTCCTATCTTTGTATATCTAGATTAGGATTTTATTGTATATTGAGTTTATATTCAAGTGTTGTAGATTAACACTTTTATATTTCATTCCTCAGATTCTTGTATTGTCTGTGACCCGACAGCTTAGTCGAGTATTTCATTGTAGAAATTTTGTTGTACATTGTATTGTACTCTTCATATTATTGGAGTTTGCACTTATTACTCATCATAGTTAGATGTGTATTGTTGGTTATGTTTGCACAGTTTGTTTTGTTGTTGTTGTTAAATAAAAGTTTTAAATTTTTTGATAATCCACTTTTAATGATTTCGGGTAGTTAGCCTTATATTATTTAGTATTGCCAGTTGATGTTGAGACTGTGCCATCTGAGATACCTGATTTGATATAGTATAGGGCTGGCCACCCGTTATTATTTTGAGCGGGTTTTCACACTAGTCTGGGATGTTCATTTCCTGCCTAAACTCATCTAGGGGATCCCCATGAACTATATAAACCATGGATGCAGTAAAGAAAGAAAGGAAGTGAAATGAAAAGGGAGAAAAAATCTTATAGTGAAAATGGGGACTGAAGTGAAGATAGACCGCAAAGGAAAACACAAAAATAGAGAACTTGCAAATGAAGGAGAGTTCAAAATCTAGGAAAAGTTATGGCATGAAAATTCGGCAAAATCTCGTCTCCTATACCTTACCTAGGAAATCGTGCAAGAAATGATTCCTTTTTTGGACGATTGACGTTCTGACGGATTCACAGTTTTGACAGCATAAAAATACCAATATACCTTTCAGTGGTTCGCTAATTTATAAAGTATTTACAAAAATGTCATTACAAAATCAAAACATGGAAAATTTTCACAAGTCCTACATGTCGGCAGGCACCAACCAACCTTGAAGAAAATATACTCAATCCCTTCAGTAGAAACATCAAGAATGAAGTATTGAGGGCTTTTGTTGATACCAAAAATTATCCAGCCACGTGGACTAATCTGAAAAGGACACTTATCTCCTTACGTGGCAGAAATCCAAGTCAGCAGTCACTAAACCAACTCTATAGATAGCTTCTCGGCAGGCATACCGACTAACATGAAAAATGCAGACCATCAATGTAAATGTAAAGCCAACACATGGAAAGTACAACCAATGGTCTTTTCGCACATGGTATAGACAACCAATCATCACTTTTATTATGTATGGGTGTAAATGCTTGAATATATAAAGGCATTCCAACCCTTGATCTCCGAGTCACTATAAATATATTGTATACCTTTCACCAAAGTCAGGATATAACGGATTCTAGGATATTCTTATTAAGAAGAGTGCCTAGATTTCTGTAATCACTGAAATCAATATTATAACAGTGAACGTAGGATTTCTTACACAGCTGAACCACTTTAAAACTCACTATCTTTTATTTAAGATTAAATTGCAATCTTATATTTATTTGTGATTAAAAATTTGGATCTAGTCCAATTTTTGACATCAACAATATATATTTGCACTTTCATTTGTAAGAATGAAATCATGGTGGGATAATGTAAATATCGAGTAAATGGGTAATAATTTAGCATTCAAAATTGTTGTGGATGGTGGGATTCACATTGAATGTAAATTTACACAATATCTAATCGGAATGGAAATTTACATGGACTTTACATATTTGAACAGGGAAATGTGCATTGTTTCTTACTCAATGGGGTAAGAAACAATGCAAATATAAACATTTGCATTGTCCTTAGTGGATGACCTAATGATTTCTTGGTAAGGTTACCGATAGTGTATAGTCAATATTTTACTTTTGTATACATTAATATTTGTAACTGTATATAAATTTTTGTGATACACAAGTGTCAATTTGTGTATACCCTAAATTATAAGGTATAAATCATGGGGTGTGGGTTATCACGCCAAAAAACTATGTAATTAAAGTAGACACAAAAAATATTAATGCCTACTAATACAAATGGAAAGCTCTTACGAATAAGAGTAGTTACCTATTGATCTCATAATTTGATGACTATTCTCTAACATTTGATGTCCTAAATTAATTTTCAGTCATATATGTTTCATTACATTATTTATTCTAAAACTTAGAACTCTACAGTTATAAATTAATTTCAAATTCTTTCTAATTGTCTTTCTTTTTACACTATATCCATTTAGATTATATTATTTTTCACAGTATTCTAATTTTTAGTCATCATTGAGTACCTAATTTGTCAAACTAAATTGTATATATGCATGTAAACTATCTTACTGTTATAATTTTTCTATTACATTTCTTTGCTTTCACTTTCTAATTCATGAGAATTTGTAGTTTAAATTTTTATTTAAGTTCCATATATTGGGGTTCAAATATTTGTGAGAAAAATCAGGTGTAATTTAATCTAAAAGATTTTTATCCTCCTCGTGCCTCGAATAGATTTTGTCAAAGAAAAAAAATATTGCGTACATAGAAAGGCCCACAATACATATTCAATTTGAGAAAGCTAACATAAACAATCAAGTCCTGATCCAATGGCCTCAAATGGAATACTAATCGTTGACCACATCCGTTGTGTTTAAAATCACAATTGGATAAATAAGTGAGTATGAAACCAAATGGGCTTATCCTAATGGTTTCCTAGAACCATTGATTAACAAATCCCCCCCCCCCCCAGGAGGTTGAAGTTAAAAAAAATGAGTAAATATGAATAGTTAAAAATATATGTCATTAAGGAAAGAGAATTGCTAAAAATAACATGAATCTTATAAACACAATTATTTTAATTTTATTAGTTAATTTTTTTTACATTCTAAAATTAATTATAGTCCTTCCCAAATTATTTCTTCATAGCATCACTCTATATAAAAATTAGGGGCTTTTGTTGTCGAGTCACTGGACTCACTATTTTGGACTCTAAACTTAAGCCTAACAAATTTTAAACAATTCGGTCCAACATATAAATATCCCTGAATTGTAAAACAAACACACTTCATCGAAATTCAAGCTAAAAAAAGTTTGCATTGCCTCTTCGATCAAAACCCTAACCGTATTGTCTTTTCGATCAAAACCCCAAAACGATTCTCATTATCAATCAAATTTTGATCCAACAACAAGATATAAATACCATTGATTTCCAAAACAAACACACCTTACATAAATTCAGGCAATCAAAACCCTAATTGTGGATGTTCTAACAAACGATTCACATTCTCAATCAAATTCTTCCAAATAATTAATAGGTAAAAATACATGCTTATATATATGTATTTGATGTAATTTATTGTGAATTAAATGTAATATTGTGTTCTCAAGTTTTATTTTTAAGATTATACCATACATTATGTATATGTTGTGTTCTTAGCATTATATTTATGATATTAGTTATTTGTTTTTGTATTTTGAGTGTTATAATGTGTATTCCATGTTCTATTTTTGTGTCCTCAGATTTTATATAACTTTTTCCTTATTTATTATATATTTTGTGTTCCCGTATGTATAAATTTGTAGATATTATACATGGACAAATGAAAAACTGTGTTTGTTGATGATATGAAAAAATAAAATATGAATCTATCTCGTAAATTTATTGTCGTGATTATGCAAAACACAATTTTTGCATATTGAGGACTGCACATTTATGTATTTCATCACCGTAAATTTCCTCTTGTACACATTATTTATTGAGGACTGAGAATATATACATGATTGAATATGTACATACTCTTTGAATTTGTACAGGTCGTATATTAATTGTGGTTTATGCCCATGGCATTTATTTCGGAATGCGAATATATACATGCTCTGCGTATTATCGTACCTCCTATACTAATTGTTGTCCATGGTAGAGAAATTTATTAAGGACAGGGGACTATATACAAACTTTGTGTATTTTCATACGTCGTATTAATTATGGTTCGAGCCAACGGATTTAATAGCTTTTATACTATTGCGATAATACTGGATTGAATCAAGTCAATTATAATGTGCATGTACTTTATTAGTTTGTGTTTACTTTTTAACAGTACACGCACATTAAAATTGATTTGGTCCAATTCTATGTGCGTGTACTTTCGTAAAGTACACGCATAATAAATAAAGTACACGTGCATAGAATATGACTTTATTAAATCAATTATGCGTGTACTTTATGTATTATGCGTATACTTTCATAAAATACACCCAATTACATAAAGTACATGCATGTTAAGATTGATTTTGTACAATCCCATGTGCCTATACTTTATGTTATTATTCTTGTACTTTATGACCGTACGTTATTGTAGTCTGCGCCAACATAATTAGAATGATATTTCACTATTTGTAAGAAGTATTTGGGTTGTTTTATTGCTTAGGAATCATACTATCAAGTATGTTCAACTACAAAACTGTTAGGTGCACCTTTGAAGTTCTTAACTATACAAAGCTTTTCACATTGAGAGTTAATACTACTTATAATGACAGAATTTATTTTCTGCTTCATATCAATGATAGAACGAAAAAGCTACTTGGTTTTTACTACTATTTTGAAGACATTAGGTGCATTTTTTATGTACAAAATCTTCAAGTAACTGAATCGAAAGTGAAGGATTTAGCAAAACGAATTAAGTAGTATTGCTTAAGGGGTTTAAAAAGTCTTGTGTGTTTAGCATGGATCTATTGTATCACGTGTTTTGTGAATATATTACGAACAAAGAATCTTGGTTTTAACTTGTCAAACAACAAATCTTAGGTATGACCATGTAACGGACGATAGGGAATTTGTTTTTTGAAATTTTTTATTACGTATTTCTTGTATTTAGTTGATATTTGTACGAAGTGTTAAGAGCATATTGCATGTACTTTTGTTAAACATTGTTGTACTCTATTCAAATATATTTGTTATTCAATGAAAAAATACATGTACTTTATGTTTTATTTATGTACTTTATTTCTTTATGCGTGTAATTTAATTTATATGCTTTTACTTTAAATTTTATGCATTTACTTTATAGAAATGACTTTAATGACAAGGGCACAGAAGGGAAAGAATCCCAAAAAGGAAATGTTTGATAAGAGTGGTCTTAAGAGAACAACAAAAGGAGATAAAAAGAGTACAACGAAGTGAACAAGGACAGTTCATAAAAAGGACCAATATAGGTCGAATGTCTTGAGCTTCTATCATGATTTGGCTAATATTCGCAGAAAAATCAACGACAATCATATTAAGCTTCTTAAGAAGATCCATTTCCATAACTTATTCAATTCCCACTACAGCAATGAAGTAGTAGAGAGATCATAAAAAGATTGATAAAAACATTATCACCATTGTCGAGCTCTACAAAAATAACACAAAGTGTTTTATAATGATTAGTGATGCCCAAATAAGCGCCAACAATATAAGTTATATTTTTGGAATCCCAATAATGAAAGGGCTAAAGAAAATTGAACTAAATAAGAGAATGGATCAATCTTCCCCCAAACCTAAATTTTGCAGTCGCTACTTCCAGGCCGACAAAAAAATTGAAAAATAAAATATTACAGAGGGATTGAAGATGTTGATTGAGCATGATACTGGCGAGGGAAGGAAATTTTTTGTAAAACTTGTTTCTCTCCACTTCATGACGATGTTTTTTTTTCCAACTCAAACTTCACATTAGGAGAATTTTTCACACCATACATAAACAATATTGATGACATGATTACATATTATTGGGCTTCTACTGTCCACAAATTTCGGATCCACTCTCTTGATAAAACGGTTGAATCTAAGCCCGACACATCCTGTGGATGTACTATATCATTATTGGCGAGGAAAAGTCCTTCTACACATTTCAATGTTAAAGTAAACGCATAATTAATAAAGTACAAGCACATTGCAGTCAATATAAATCATTTTCAATGTGCGTGAACTTTATAATTCATGTGTGTATTTTGTTAAAGTACACGCTTCATTTCATAAAGTACACGCACATTGCATTGGACCAAATCATTTGGTACTTTGTTAAAGTACACGCTTAATAAATAAAGTACACAGAAATATCAATGAAATTTCATCTTCAATTTGCATGTACTTTATGTATTATGCGTGTACTTTAACAATATTTACATTGTTACTCATATTAATTAGTTTAAATGGTATAACTTATAATTTTTATTTCAATTTTAAAGTATTGGGTAGTGTGAGAAGTTTAATGCTATCAATCCTATAGAGGGGAAGGAGGGTAAGGAACCATTATTTCTTCGATGGATCTTGGGAACGTTAAAAGGATCTACAAATGAGAATAAGATCAGTAAAGCCTCTTTGAAGAAAGAAGTTTCAAAGAGTAAGGAAAAAATGTGGAAAATGATGACATGCCCAATTTCAATTTGGGGATATCACAACCACAATCAGAAGAAGAACCAGCTGTGACAACCCGCCTAATAAAATACTGGTCGATCACTCCTATATCAAATTAAAACAGGAGTCGCATATGGATCATTCTCAGCATCACAGTCGAAAAACCAATTTAATTACTAATAACCTATTAGGCTGGCGTCAAAATTTTTCTTACACTTTTTAAACAACTAAATGATTAAAAACATCCACACAGTTTATATAAATGAAACTGGAAAGAAATAAAATAACCGAACACTTGGTTCAAATATGATACAACCAAATCGAATGTTGCACTAAAAGGAGGTAAAGAAATGTAATACCCCGTACTTTTATTGATATTTATTTATGGGATTAATTAAATTAAATGTGAATTAATTGAGAATTAATCCGGATATAATACTAACGAGATGTGAGTTGGTATTTGATTATAATGTGTGTATATGACAATATATGAATATTGGAAATATTGAAATTGTCGCGAGATTGAAATACGGCAATTTGGGAAATTTTGTTGGGACGCGTGTGACAGTCGCGTCAGAAATGTAATTATTTTAATTAAAAAGTGAATTTTATTTCTCTCAACCGTATGGTCATTTTGAGTGCGCCAACGTATCCGGAAGGGTCGAAATAGTCAGAAAACACTAGCTGGGGGTTTAGTTTGGGTCCCGGGGCATTTTTAGGCCATACCGGCAACTTAAAAGGGTAGTTTGGTAATTTTGGAATTTTGGGATTTATGACTAACGAATTTTAGGAGTTTAAAATAGAAAATTTAATGACCCACTAACCCATTACCAGCAATTAACCGATTAGAGGGCTACGGGGGCTTCATGAGAAGTTAGGAGAAGTTCCCAAAGAGATAACCCTAACCCCATCTTCAACCTTCAACCTTGGGAGAAAAGGAGAGAGCAACCTACATCCCAGATTCAACACCAAATTCAGAGAAAGATCAGAGGCAAGTGCTTTAATTACGTTAATTTCAAGCGAATGTTTCTTCCATGCTTAGAAATTTATATAATCGCATTGTTTTGGGAGATTTATAAAAACCCATGAAATTTGAGTTAGAAAGTCTGGTTTTGATATAGGGCTTGCATGTAGAATTGTTATTGGGTGATTATACTAAAATAAATATGACTTTTATGATGCAAAAACGGATTTATTTATGGGAATTGATGTCTTTAAATTTCTAGGGTTCATACTCATATGGTTTTGGGAAAATTGGGGATTGATGATAATTTCATGTTATTTAGGAAGGTTTGACCCCTAAATATGTTGAGATACGACCTAAGTATGTTTAGGAATGATTAGGAACATTAAAACACTGTGGGGATAATTTTTGGATGAGTTTTGAGAAGAGAAAGTTTGAGGAAAAACGATTTAGAAATTCTGGGCTCGAAACTGTCATCTCGTTAGAAGACCTGCCCAGGTCATTCGAACGAGCTCGTTCGAACGAGCTTCTAACGAGGTGACAGTTTGACTTCTAACGAGCTGGATGTTAGTTAGATGCCCCTTTCGTTCGAACGAACTCTCGTTCGAATGAGGTCGTTCGAACGAGACTTCTAACGAGTTGATAGATTGGCCTTTTTGGCCTGATTTGATTTCTAGTGTCCCGTAACCATATTTAATTGTAGAGATAACCTTCCCTCGTTAACTATTTGATATAGTTGGGATATTTGGGATATATTGAGGAGTAAAACATAGAAGTGTGATTTGAATCAAATGATAATTGTGGATTAGGACGTGAGTGACTATTATGATGTGAGAACAAGTGACGGCTTAAATATTTGTATTAACGGATATTTGGGATATATTGTGGAGTAAAATATAGAAGTGTGATTGGAACCAAATAATATTTGTGGATTAGGACGCGAGTGACTAATCACGTTGTGAGAATAATTGATGACTTAAATACATACGAACCTAACATATGAAAGATGTAAAATTATAAGTTGGTATGTGAATGAGAAGTATACCACTAATAAATTATGGTAATTACTAAGATGTGTACATGCTTAGTATATGTATATGATTTTATGTGTATGACATACCTACCATACTTGCTATCACGGGAGGTTTGCGTTCGCTTAGGGCCATTTAATCTTTGTGTGCCTACGGGGGGATATAGATTGGTACCTCGAGTACATAGGTCAGAGAAGGACTTATTGGGAAGTTAATAAGACTGCTGATCGTGGGAGCGTAGGTATGTGCGTGACCCATGTGATGTGACTGTGTTCGCCTCCATTGATTGTGATTGTTGTTATCTGAGAATGATTCCTGAGAGATTCAGAATGCGTGATCCTTATGTACGTGATGTACCAGGATGGATAGCAGAGTATATGTGCACCGCATCTTAGTCTCGGGGTGCTTGTATTGTATATTTATGATGTGAATGATATACGGTTAAATGAACAGACTTGTCATGTTTAATTATGAGAATAATTTATAGTAACTCCTTGAGAAGATAAATAAGGTGATAATCTCCAGTAAATTGTGTTGCTAATAATTGAGAGTTTGAGAATTAACGAAAAGCTGTCTATTTAAATTGATAATGTTGGGACTTATAGTTCGAATCGAGTAGATGGGTTAGAACTTATGTCGGTTCAGTTAGATATGAATACCACTTAGATGGGTACTGTACTTTAGGAGTGCACAATTAGTCGAGGGGTGAGTATTTCATGTGAGAGCACGTCCTAACATGTATTTTGAATTCATTGTTTTAATGTTATTAAAGCACTTGCTGTTTTTAAAATACTCTCCACTTTCGGGCTCTGACCCGTTTCCTTTCAAATCTATTTTTTTTGTAAAACCTTTTTAGGTGCCCAGCCACAAGGACACCATGCATAGGATTTCCATTCAGGTGACGAGCTGTAGCTGTTGTGGAAGTTACAGGGCCTTGATATTAGACGCCTCATTTTCTAGTCTTGACTCCATATTCAGTTTCATCATTTGTAGGGCATGTCGCCCATTTCTATTAGAGACATTTCATAAGTCAGTTATTCAGATTTTTGGCATGTAATTAATTCAGGATACACTGTTTTATTTATTCCAGTTTGTGGGATTGTTGTGAGGAGTTTTCCTCCGGACTTATTATTAGTTGTTGGTTACTTTATTGAGACTTTATGGTGTATGGTGATGTTATTCTTTTACATTTCATCTATCGCATGCTAATCAAATTTAATTTAAAATTTGACAACTTACTTTTTAAATAGTAGGTGGTTAGTAATCATTAAATGTTTTCGACAGTGATGCTATTAACTGAACTAACTTGGCATTTTTAATTAATTTAATAAAGGAGTAGCTACCCGGTATTTAATTAGTTGGGGTGTCACAAGAAATAAATCAATGCAATTGAGCCATTGGCCCGAATATTTATACAGTACCTCCTCTCTAGATTACAAGGATAGAAGCGTCTATCAAGAACCCGCATGCATCCACAGCTGCTGCAGCAGACGTTTGACTCGAAGGAAGTGTCATCCATGCGTCCTTGTGTCTGGACACCTATTGAAGATATATATATATATATATATATATAGTAAGAGAGGGAAAAGTAAATAAACGGGTCAGAGCCCGAGTGTAAAAATATTTAGCAAGTGCATAAATGTTTTATTTTAAAATAATTTAGGTTTTATCTCATATTTAAATTGGTATCGCACTCCCATGAGATACCCCTCACCTCTCTTCTAACAGTGCACACCTAGCGCATCCTTCTGAACATCCTAGTCAAGCTACGCTGCCTAACTAATCCGTCACCCTTCTTCTAACCACCCTAGTTATTCCAAGTACTAAGGGATAAAATTCTACCCACTCTCAACACTATGCCATGTTCGTGCTTGGGGTGTCTCGTAGAGCAAAATCCAAACAAGGAACCCCCTTATACACTACTACGCGACAAGGTCGATCGTCGAGATCCATTAGACCCTCAGTACACAAAGCATATACATACTATGTAATGATATACATAACATACCTACCCTAATATACATAATTCAATATACATCCGGATAATATCTTTCGTACTGAGGTTTACTTTATATTCATTTTTATAATACACATTCGAATCTATCTCCCGGATTGAGGTTTACTTTATATTCATTTTTATAATACATATCTGGATCTTTCTCCCAGACTGAGAATATCTTTACTCTCATAAAGATATATCTATTACATTGTTCTCATGCAAAAGTAATATACCATACACACAAGCATAATAACCATCCCAACGAGCTATAACTCGAGGATGCGGTCTCATAGTGCCGATCCAAAATCCGGGTTTACTCACTATACCACGGTACCAAGCCAGACTTACTCAATGGTCATGGTAAACATATACACAACGGTGGAGGCGGTCATGTTCCCCCTGTAAGTGGAATCACATAAATCGCACTCGAACGCGGGACGATAATGACCTGGGAACTATACTCACCCTGCTCCTCGAGCGAGGGGATTCACCCACATCGCGCAACCTCTCTGGATCGCACTAGAGCATATATATAATTTGGATGTTCCAACCCTATACTCAAAGGGGAAGCCCGTGGAAACCAGCCTCTAAACACACATGTACCATCACATATAGATACAGATGTATTCATATCATAATATATATACTTTAATCACATAGTATATATATACTATATATTCCTCCTCGAATGTATATAAATGGCCATAATTGCCAATCACATAATAACATTTAAGTATTCTCTCTCTTAAATATTACTTGCACCTTAATCACTATTTAAGGACTTGTACAAAAACCCGAATGTACCTATTATTTCTAATAATAGGATGTAAGTAATCGCACACTCACGATACTAAACCCAAAGGTATTCCCTCACTTGATAATTAACTCATACGTTATTCGCTTTTAAGGATTTACACACATCTAATCCCAAGGATATAAATCCCTAGAAATCTCTTCCTAGGATTTACCAAGAGGTATTCAACTCACATACATTCAAATACATCAATACCTATGCTCAATGGTAGCAGAACTCTCTCTCTCAACTTTTGTTCATCCCGAACGTTACCTATGTTCGTCCCACAGATTATGCCCTACACCAATCCAAGGCCTTCTCTTTAATTTAAAGGTTTACTTACCCTCAAAACCATCATTTAGGAGTCCCGATATCATAATTAGGATCCCCCATATAAGACCAAAAATTGTAATTTAACTCCCCATACTCTTAAGGTGAGAAAACAGGCAAATCTGACCAAAGCGAATCGATTCGCCCCAATTACGAGTCGATTCGGGTGGGCGAATCGATTCGGCTCCCAATCCGAATCTATTCTAAAAGTGTTCTGCATGCAGGTCCTTTAAGGCGAATCGATTCGGTGTAAATCCGATTTGATTTGGCCCAAGGCATCCTTACAGATCCCCATAGGCAAATCGATTCGGCCTATAGACCCGAATCGATTCGGCCTGTTCGAGGGGCACTGTTTGGGCGATTTTTCAATCTCCAAAATACTCAAATATCAACCCAACTCCATTTTAATGGTTTCTAATCTCAACCAACAACCCTATAAACATCTAATCTATGTTTTACAACTAACACATCAATTGATTTGGGGTAATAAACCATTTCTCTTCAATTTAAACCCTAAAACCATAAAAACCCCAACTTATCATTTTAACACATTTCAATCCATTTCTTTACTCCATTTACATAGATTTAAATCTAAAAATCATTAAGAGTTTACATTACATCAATATGTAAACTAGTATTCAAATTTTTCCAAATTTATTTAAAGGGTTCTAACCCAAAATCATAAAGTTTACCAACAATAATATGAAATAAATACACAAAATGAAATAAAGCAAGTATACACTTGCCCGGAGGATGAAATCCGACAACCTCAAGTCGAATCTGGCGGAGTTTGGGCCAGAATCCCCCTTTTCTCCTCTTCTCTCTTCTCTTTCTCTTCTTTCTCTCCTTTCTCTCTTTCTTTTCTTTCTCCTCCTCTCTCTCTCAAGATTTATAAGAAGAAAATAAGAGTTTATCCCTTTAAAACCTAAAAATGACTTGTTTACTCAATTACGAGTCCAAACGGGTCCAAAAATTCCCAAAACTTAATTTCAACCCCCAGATATTCTTTTCTGACTCTCTCGTCCATTCCGAGACTCATCGCACACTCGAAATCTCCATTCGAGGCACTTAACCACAACTCACTAATTTAACCCACTACATCTTAATACGGGTTTTCCCATTAAAATATTATCCTCGGTCGCTTTACCCAGCTGCGACATATTATTAAAATACTCCAGTTCATTTAATTAATCCCAAAAGTAAACATAACACCCATCGAAAATCATTAAATCCTTGAAAACCTCAAAAATTACTATTCACGATAATTTCTTAAATTCCCAATTCGCACTTAATTATTAATTTTAATTTGCCATAAAAGTGCGGGTTGTTACATACTCCCCCCTTACAACGGAATTTCGTCCTCGAAATTCAGATATAACCCCTACTACCAACACTAACCTAGGATCGTGAATCACTCCACATCCTAATACCTCAAAGTGGAATGGTACTACCCAATAACTCTTAACCCTATACTCACTCAGTACTTACCTCTATCAAGGTTTATACTATACTATACTGCCCTCTCGTCATAATCTTCAACTCTACATACTACGCCCCTTCTATATTAGGCGGTATATAAAACCAAATCATTAAGGTGCCCATACACCCGTGCCTATCCGCACAACTATTACTAAAGTCCGACACGTACACACTTTCTAAACAATGGACCCTATTTCCTCGGCGTAATACTCATACATGGGTCTTCTCAACCCGTAAATTCTCATCCTTCTCAAGGTTAACCAACCAATTTTTTTTCTATATCGGTGCCACTAACTCTATTGAACTTACATCCTAATAATGCTACGGTCTATGCATTACCCTACCTACACAAAACGAGTACAATCCTAAGTATATCCCTAGTGCCCAAGACCTCACTCAACTTCCGACATTTACTTGGTTTCATGCGTGGGACGTCTCGCAAAGCAAAATCTAGACAAGGAACCCCTCCAACACACTACTACTTAACTTTATCGATTGTGGAGGTCCGTTATCTTCGAATATGCAACCGGGATAATCCTATCCCCTCTTTCAACCAAATGTGGTCTGAACTCCCATCTCTATCCAGTAGCCATACCACTAAGCGCTCGCACCCCACTCAGTCCTTGCACAATTAATAATGAGCTTAAACTCACAGCTCAACAATCAACCCTACATACCTTAAATCACATCTATAAGGTTGCCACGCACTCAAATCATGATAATGAAACCTCTGCTTACCAGAGTTCCACATATTCACATTAATAAAGGCGAACTCAACCTATATCCAGGTGAGATATCGCAATAACAACCCATTCCACCCTGGAACCGCAGACACGACAGTCTTACAATCATTAGCCTGCTATCGGAGGAGCACCTAAACGGACAAAGAGTTGCATGCAAACAAAGAAATATAGACGGGTCAAGGCCTGGTTCGATATGATTACCATGTGAGAAAAATGCATGACAGTTGTGAACGTAACTTTCTCTCGCAATAAAACATAAAGGTTCTCACCTCTCGTTCTAAAAGCACAACCTAACGCAATATCAATGCTAATGCTCAATGATCATAAAAGCATGTGAGAACTCATCTACATTTACTCACGGAGACATCACATCAATTACTCACAATAAGTGCATAATTCCTTTTTCTCTATAAGGAATACATATGTGGCTATTCATTTTATCAAATGTTTACCAAATCAATTTTATCTCATTACTTGCTTTACCAATTCTATTTCCCTTCTTCGATCCAGGAAATGTATTTAATGCAAGTTTATTATAATAGAATGCTTTTTTTTCCATATCATAACTTCTCACTTCCCTTCTTCCATCCAGGAAATTTATTTAAAGCCATTTTATTATCATACATCTGTGACAACCCGCCTAATAAAATACCGGGCTATCACTCCTATATCAAATTAAAACAGGAGTCGCATATGGATCATTTTCAGCATCACTGTCGAAAAACCAATTTAATTACTAATAACCTATTAGGCTGGCGTCAAAATTTTTCTTAACTACTCTTTTTAAACAACTAAATGATTAAAAACATCCACACAGTTTATATAAATGAAATGGGAAAGAAATAAAATAACAGAACACTCGGTTCAAATATGATACAACCAAATCGAATGCCGCACTAAAAGGCGGTAAAGAAATAAATAAATGCAATTGAGCCATTGGCCCGAATATTTATACAGTACCTCATATCTAGATAACAAGGATAGAAGCATCTATCAAGAACCCGCATGCATCCACAGCTGCTGCAGCAGACGTCTGACTCGAAGGAAGTGTCATCCAGGCGTCCCTATATCTAGACACCTATAGAAGATATATATATATATAGCAAGAAAGGGAAAAGTAAATAAACGGGTCAGAGCCCGAGTGTAAAAATATTTAGCAAGTGCATAAATTCTTTATTTTAAAATAATTTAGGTTTTATCTCATATTTAAATTGGTATCGCACTCCCATGAGATACCCCTCACCTCTCTTCTAACAGTGCACACCTAGCGCATCCCTCTAAACATCCTAGTCAAGCTACGCTGCCTAACTAATCCGTCGCCCATGTTCTAACCACCCTAGTTATTCCAAGTACTAAGGGATAAACTTCTCCCCACTCTCAACACTATGCCATGTTCGTGCGTGGGGTGTCTCGCAGAGCGAAATCCAAACAAGGAACCCCCCTATACACTACTACGCGACAAGGTCAATCGTCGAGATCCATTAGACCCTCAGTACACAACGCATATACATACTATGTAATGATATACATAACACACCTACCCTAATATACATAATTCAATACACATCCGGATAATATCTTCCAGACTGAGGTTTACTTTATATTCATTTTTATAATACACATCCGGATCTATCTCTCGGACTGAGGTTTACTTTATATTCATTTTTATAATACACATCTGGATATTTCTCCCATACTGAGAATCTCTTTACTCTCATAAAGATATATATATTACATTATTTTCATGCAAAAGTAATATACCATACACACAAGCATAATAACCATCCCAACGAGCTATAACTCGAGGATGCGGTCTCATAGTGCCGATCAAAAATTCGGGTTTACTCACTGTACCACGGTACCAAGCCAGACTTACTCAATGGTCATGGTAAACATATACATAACGGTGGAGGCGGTCATGTTCCCCCCGCAAGTGGAATCTCATAAATCGCACTCGAACGCGGGACGATAATGACCCGGGGACTATACTCACCCTGCTCCGCGAGCCAGGGGATTCACCCACATCGCGCCAGCTCCCAGGATCGCACTAGAGCATATATATAATTTGGATGTTCCAACCCTATACTTAAAGGGGAAGCCCGTGGAAACCAGCCTCTAAACACACATATACCTTCACATATAGATACATATGTATTTGTATCATAATATATATACTTTAATCAAATAGTATATATATACTATATAGTCATCGTCAAATGTATATAAATGGCCATAATTGCCAATCACATAATAATATTTAAGTATTCTCTCTCTTAAATATTGCTCTCACCTTAATCACTATTTAAGGACTTGTACGTAAACCTGAATGTACCAATTTATTCTAATAATAGGATGTAAGTAATCGCACACTCACGTACTAAACCCAATGGTATCCCCTCACTTGATAATTAACTCATACGTTATTCGCGTTTAAGGATTTACACACATATAATCCCAAGGATATAAATCCCTAGAAATCGCTTCATAGGATTTACCAAGAGGTATTCAACTCACATACATTCAAATACACCAATACCTATGCTCGATGGTAGCAGAACTCTCTCTCTCAACTTTTGTTCGTCCCGAATGTTACCTATGTTCGTCCCCCAGATTATGCCCTACACCAATCCAAGGCCTTTTCTTTAGTCTAAAGGTTACTTACCCTCAGAACCATCATTTAGGAGTCCCGATATCATAATTAGGATCCCCCATATAAGACCCAAAATTGTAATTTAACTACCCATACTCTTAAGGGGAGAAACTTGGCAAATTTGACCAAAGAGAATCGATTCGACCCAATTGCGAATCGATTCGGGTGGGCGAATCGATTCGGCCCCCAATCCGAATCGATTCGAAAAGTGTTCTGCAAGCAGGTCCTTTTTGGTGAATCAATTAGGTCTAAATCTGAATCAATTCGGCCCAAGGCAGCCTTACAGATCCCCTTAGGCGAATCGATTCGGCCTAGACCCGAATTGATTCGGCTTGTTCGAGGGGCACTGTTTGGGCGATTTTTCAATCTTTAAAATACCCAAATATCAACCCAACTCCATTTTAATGGTTTCTAATCTCAACCAACAACCCTATAAACATCTAATCTATGTTTTACAACTAACACATCAATTAATTTTGGGTAATAAACCATTTCTCTTCAATTTAAACCCTAAAACCATAAAAACCCCAACTTATCATTTTAACACATTTCAATCCATTTCTTTACTCCATTTACATGGATTTAACTCTAAAAATCATTAAGAGTTTACATTACATCAATATGTAAACTCGTATTCAAATTTTTCCAAATTTATTTAAAGGATTCTAACCCAAAATCATATAGTTTACCAACTATAATATGAAATAAATGCACAAAATTAAATAAACCAAGTATACATTTGCTTGGAGGATGAAATCTAATGACCTCGAGTCGAATTCAACGGAGTTTGGGCCAGAATCCCCCATTTCTCCTCTTCTCTCTTATCTTTCTCTTTTTTCTCACTTTTCTCTCTTTCTTTTCTTTCTCTTCCTCTCTCTCTCTCTCTCAAGACTTATAAGAAGAAAATAAGGGTTTATCCATTTAAAACCCAAAAATGACTCGTTTACTCAATTACGAGTCCAAACGGGTCCAAAAATTGCAGAAACTTAATTTCAACCCCCAGATATTCTATTCTGACTATCTCGGCCATTCCGAGACTCATCGCGAACTCGAAATCTCCATCCGAGTCACTTAACCGCAACTCACTAATTTAACCCACTACATCTTAATCCGAGTTTTCCCATGAAAATATTATCCTCTGTCGCTTTACCCAGCTGCGACATATTATTAAAATACTCCAGTTCATTTAGTTAATCCCAAAAGTAAACATAACACCCATCGAAAATCATTAAATCCTTGAAAACCACAAAAATTACTATTCACAATAATTTCTTAAATTCCCAATTTGCACTTAATTATTAAATTTAATTTGCCATAAAAGTGCGGGTCCTTACACCAGCATGACCTATAAGTTCTTCATTGAAATCTAATTGGGAAATTCCATTAAATAAAGTAGTGGGGAAGTCTAAAAAGAAAGTTAATTTCGTCAAATTGGCTGAAAAGGAAAGAAAATTGGTTGAAGTGAATGCTGGAATGAAATTGATGTTAGAGGAGAGAGATGCCCAACTCAAAGAAAGTAATTAAGAAAAGGTTTGAGCTGAAGAGAATCCTAACAAGTTGGATCCGGATAAGGAAATTTTTAATACACTATTGAAACTTCAGCTTCAAGAGTTGAAAGATAACTTCACCGAGTAAATAAAATAGTTGGAGGATGATACGGCCAAATAAATTTGTTTAAATAATGAATTAAAAATAAACTTGAAGAGTCGGGAAAGAACGACTGTAACCAAATATAAAAGTTGGAGGAGGATAATTCCCAACTCAAAATTGAAAATTCAAATTTAAATAGTAGTCTGAATACTACTATAGAGTCATCAGAAACTCAGAGGATCACATCACATCAGCTTCAACAGAGCATTAACTACTTGTCTGAAGCTAACTAAAGGTTCATAACTGAGAAAGATATAGTTGTTACAAAATTTAATGAGTACGTAATTTGGTGATATTAGAAATAGATTTGTAATCATTTGTCCATATTTATGTTAAATTACACACATTGTCACATTGGTTAATTAAGTACACACATAGTACTTAAAAAGTATTAAATAAATTTGCATGTACTTTGTAATGTTATACGTGTACAATATTCTTTTTAGTAATATGCATATACTTTGTAATGTTATACGTGTACTTTAGGATTACTTGCTTGTTCTTTGGTTAGAATATAAAGTATATGCATATTACTAAAAAGAATATTTGAACTTTGTGTGTACTCTGTAATTTTATGCATGTACTTTATGATTTCTTGTTTGTTCTTTGCATTGAATATCAAGTACACCCATATCAATACAAAGTACACGTGAAATTATTTTTACTTTTATGTGTACTGTGTAATATTCTGTGCGTACTTAGGTTTACTTTGTTGTTTATTGCCAAATAAAGAAGAGTACACGCATATTTCATAAAGTACATGCATTTTCTAATGATGATCATCAATTGTTTTATAAACTACATGCATTATCGATATAGTAAATCCACAAAATCTTTTCTTGTTTGACATTTGTTTCATTTTCATTAAGGTTTATGGCATGTTTATTAATTAAATGTGATGTTTTGTTTTCTCTAGGAAACGATAAAATCAAATTCTCAATCAAAAGATAGAAGATTTGGCGTCCTCTCTTGTTAAAAAGGATGAAGAAATAAAGATTCAGAACGCAATGTATGCGATAATCCAGGAAAGGGAAGACCGAAAGCAAAAGATTGATGAAAATTTTGTATATTTACATACTATTAATGATTTGTCAAAAGAAGATAAGAATAAAAATCCTTCGAATGAAGCTCCTGCTGAATTGCAGCCGCAAGGAAGAAAGAGACAAAATAATAAATCTACTACTGTGCCATAAAAAAAAGAAAATGACAAAACAATAAAGGCAATTAGTTTTCAATAGCAACAATTGAGTATACCTGTAAATCTACAAGTGTACAAAACACCTTACAAAAGAAACCCAAAATAAATTGAAAGAATATTTCACACTAGAGAAGGATACGGGGTAAATTTTCTGTTTGTTTATTTTGAAACCATCTTATTTTTTTTACATGTGCCTTTTTTTATTCTGTAATGCACTTATGTATATATACGAATATTACTATGCCTATTTATTTCATAAATTATAGCTCCATAGTATATAATCTAATATTTTTATATAGTATACGTATTTTGAAATGAAGAACAATCTTAATATAATAAAGTGCACGCATTAAGAATAAAATACACACATTTGTTACTCAAGTAAATGATTGGTTTTATAAAGTACATGCATTTTTGTACTGAACTACATGTGTGTACTTTATTAAGTACACACATAAATTTACAAAGTAAACACATATTATTTAATGATCATAGATTATATATATGCTTCAATTATTATTCTAACCTTATTTTTTGTTTTGAAATTTTGCAATTGTCTCTATACAACAAAAGACTAATCTTCTATTTGCGCCGACGATATTAAAGAATTACCGAAAGGCGAAGAAATATCAAACCAAGTATGTAATCGAAACATAGGACATTTATTAAATTTGCATATTTATATCCTTACCTTTTTAAATCTGTGAAACAAATAATTTAATGCTTTTCCTGTTTAATGGAGACGAAAATGAAGAAAAATGGGCTCCGAGCTACGCACGCTTTTAACTTATATGATTGGGTAAGAAAAATAAAAGCTAAAGTTTTGTTCATCACCATCAGATATATGCTATCATATTGTTTCTTACTAATAAATCTATTAATTTTAACAGGATGACGTCTGAAATAATGTTAAAAAATGCAGAAGAAACAAATCGAAAAACATAGTTTGAAATTTTTTGGAATTTCTGATATACTATTCATTCCAATAAGACATTCAATAGGAGATAATGCAGGACATTTTACATTGTTAATTATATACAAACAAGAAAATAAAGTTGTCCATATGGACTCTCTCCCCCCGTTGGAAATCAATCAATCCTCATTATACTACAACAAGGCCAATAGGATGGTTACGACCTACACTTATTTACATTACATGAACTTTTGTGTTTTATATGTACCCATGGTTTTTCCTCTTAACAATTTTTGGCTTTAAAAAAATTGTACGAATTGAAGGACCCAAATCCACAAATAAGTTAAAGAAGTAAAAGAACAATAGACGGATGCCAGTTTTGAACTACTCAAAGATCATGAATGCGGGGGGAAAAATAATGGGTAAGATCAAATAGCCTCGAATAAATACACAGTTCATTCATCACGACACATTTCAACAAATTTCATTCACATTATGCTAACTAATATATTTATTTTATTTTAATTTCAGTGTTGACTGTGGCGTGTTCTGTATATACTACATGGAACAAATTGCAAAGGAACTGCACTCAGAACACCATTTAAAGATGGCGAAATGCTCCAACAAATATCCTATATAGCTAATGAATTTTTATTCGTTAGTTATTAATTGGAGTATAAAAAATTGTAAAGACTTTTTTACCTGCGATAAATTAAAATAGAAAAATACTTTTGTTAAAGATCAAGATTAATTAAAGCCGCTGGCGCGGATCCACAACCACATGACCAACTAAGACATGACTACTCTATTAAGCATGAGTCAACAGTAACAAAGTAAATGAACATTAACATTATGCTAAATTAATGTCAAAAAATAAATGAGAATTAATTATTAGAAAATCATGTGTACTTTATATCAAGTTGTGTGTACTTTACTGCAATTTTCCTGTGACATATATACAAATGACTAAAATGGTGTAAAACCTCAAGATTTGTCAATGCCGCTGGCGCGAACCCATAAAGACATGCCCAACTAACACATGGCAGGTCGATTAAGAATTAGTAAATAGTAACAGAGTAAATGCACATTAACATTATCCTTAATTGATGTCAAAACACAAAATGAGAATTAATCATTAGAAATTCATGTGTACTTTATATAAAACTCATTGTACTTTACTGCAATTATCCTGTGAGGTATATACAAATGACTTAACCTTTGTCAAACCTCAAGATTGATCAATGTTGCTGGCGCGGATCCACGAACATATGGCCATCTAATAAATGATAAGTATATTAAGTAATGAGTCAAAAGTAACAAAGTAAATGCACATTAATATTATGCCAAATTAATTTCAAAACATAAAATCAGAATTAATCATTAGAAATTCACATGTACCTTATATAAAACTTTGTATACTTTACTGCAATTTTCCTGTGACGTATATACATGAATAACTTATATATACATAAAGTAAACACACACATGAACACACACGAAGACACATAAATGAAACATGCAATCAAAACATATACATACACAACCTGTTACAAAGTCATAACACAAAGTCAAAATATATTCATATAAAATTAAAATAAAATCATAAAAACACACAATCAAATCATTCATTCAATATTCGAGTTAATTTAGCACATTAATCACATAATTACAATGATTTGATTAATCGAAAACAAATACATCCACCTATTTTGATCGCTCGACATGCAAAACATTTCATGATAACAAGTATAAACTTACAAATGATCGAATTAATGCAAAAGTAAATCTAGGTTAAATAGAAGCAGAAAGAATTGATTTCTTCAAACAAATTGGCACCTTCATTCTTTGAGAGAACAAATCTAGTTGAACAGAAGTGAAAAGAAGAAAAAGATCATAAGTTATTGGAGAGAACGAAGCTGTTTGACAAAAGTGGAAGGAAGAAAAGGAAGATCCTAGCTTATTGGAAAAGTTGACAATCGCTGATTAAGATAATGATAACAAAATGACTGAAATGATTGAAAAGGGTATTTATATGGACATAATCGTTTAAAATTTGTTTGACCCGGTTAAAAAGTCCAAAATATCCAATCAAGGGACTAGACCATAAAACCTACAATAACTATCCATCCATGATTAGACATTCTGATTATAATGTATAATATTTGTCCACGCGTGATTAGAAGAGAACACACCACTAGTAGTGAATATATGTCAATTTAAAGTAGTCTCTCATTATCTATCAAGAATATCTTTTTCATTTTGTCTATTTAGAATTTGGAATGAGAACCATGTGTACATGTCGACTATTTCTTGTTGATAGTTTTTAGATTTTTTATTATTCCAGAATAACATTGGACCACTATGAATTTTGCTTATAAGTGGTCACTCAGTCTCTCTCTCTCTCTCTCTCTCTCTCTCTCTCTCTCTCTCATGACATCATAAATTTTAAAGCAAATCTTTGACCACTTTTTCTTTTTCCTTTTTAAAAAAAATAAAAGTGTGAACATGTGGACCAGTTTTTTATTATTATAAATTTATCCAAAAGAGGATAAATTTTATAAATAAAATAAAAAGTGGACGAGTGGGCTCACCGCACAACATAAATCTTAACGAGAAAGAATATTATATTATGACTCTATAATAAAAAGTAGACAAAAAATATAACTAATAAAAATATGATCCTATGAAAGCCACAAAGAGGCATAGGATTGGATCGTAGGATATACTCAATAAGAAAAAAACATAGAATTAATCAAATTTGTATTTTAAATTCTTCTTGATAAACTAAATCACATTCTATATCTCTTGTCTGGGTTAATTATTTTTAATTTTGCTTTTAATTTATATTTGTTCCAATGTTTTTGTGGATCTTTTCCTATGATTTTTGTTTTTCCGACTGATCTTATTAAATCTTCTAATTTTAATTTTGTAATCAAATTAGATACAATCAATGCAATTATAATAAATATAAACGTAAAAGACCTTGGTATAAAAAAATACAAAAAAATATATAGAAAAAGGCATTCAGAAGACAAAGACAACAATTATTTAATAAAAACATATTAGAATTTAATACTAGTAAAATTTATAAAACAATGATTAATAATAAGAAGTAAAAAGATGCATTTAGAAAATGTAGAAATAGAATTTTTAGGCCTCAAAAAATAGAAATAAGAGTTACTCTATGTTTATTACTAGAATATGGGTTCATGGATAGTTTACCATATCCTCTTGTTCTTATTGCTATTTTTATATCTTTAGCAGATTCTCTTATGTGCATAGAAAAATAAGGTATACATCCTATTACAACTGAATTTTTTGTGCTAAATCTACTTATGCACTTGCTATTTGAGCCTGCCTTTTGGCTTAAAAAATGCACCATAAATCATTCAAAATAAAATGGATCAATTCTTTGAAACACATTTAGACTTTTGTATATTCTATATAGATGATGTTCTAGTATTTAGAATTACCCGTTTCGGATCTTTGCACGATCCTCTGGACGATTGATTTTTTTTCTTAATTTCTTCAACTCGACCATTTCTATACTTTTGGGCTTCCGTCATAAAGTGTATTATTTGGATCTCTGGTTCCAATGAGTTTTTGCATTTATCACAAAATTTTTTATGTGGGTAGTCAGTGTTATTTCAATTTATTCGCATGTCCTTATATCATTTAATTTAAAATATTTTTTGGGGAAAAATCCTAAGGCCCTATTTTATTAAATAATGCAGAAACAACCTCTCCATGGTGGCTTTACAAGCATACTAAAAACTGACTAAGAATTTAAAAAGTTCTAACATTTGGCATACCATTTCTATCTATGTTTATAAAACCTCTTATCATCTTTGGCAAGTCAAGGAAATTCATGAAAATCTTAGAAGATTTGGACTTTGAAGCAATGGATGCTAGGCCATCAGCAATCAAATTATTTTGCCTCTAAATATGCTAAATTTGTATCTGATTAGTATTCAAATGGCATTTAATTTCCTGAATAAGACTTCTATAGAACCAAGGAACCTTCCATCTCCCTTGAATTATCTTCAAATATGCTAAAGCATCAATTTTAATACAAAGGAAATTAAAACTAATTCGTAAGAAACCTTTTATGCTTCTAAGAATATCTATCGATTCTACTTCCAAACTTCTTGAATGGATAATGTATACAAGTTGATATTTAATCAAAAAACCATTAGACCCTATGATGATAATCCATATACCACTATCTCCTAGATTACCTCTACTTGAGCCATCAACATTGAGTTTAACAGTATCAAGTGAAGGGGGAGTCTATTTGGTGATTAAGAAACTGGAATTTTAGGAGTTAATTGAATGATAAACTGATCAATCATCTCTTGATACATCATTGGAATATGACTCTCAAACTTCAATAAGGAAGCCTTCTCAGTTACTGGGTCAATAATGTTTTTTATGATGGATTTACTAACCACATCCATGCGTTCAAAGCAAGACTTGCATCTAGCTTTCCACAATTCCCATAATATTGTCATTAGCAAGATTTTATGGAAGAATTTGAGATAGTCTGTATTAGTAATAGTAATCCACTAAAGCATACGAAGAGCATGAATAGAAGAAATAATTGGAATAATATCAAAAGTATTATTGAAAAACTTTCAAACTTCCTTAGCAATTAGACCATGAATGAATAAATGATTGAGAGATTCTTCTTATTTAAGGTAGAAATAACATCTAGGAATAGTGGGGATATATAGAGCTTTTAAATTTGAATCCAAAGGAAGAGCATTATGGGACAATTTCCAGGAGAATATAGATATCCTTGGAGGCACCTGAAAAAACCAAATATTTGAAAAAATATACCTTGTAAATTGAGGAGGAGAGAAAATACGCACAACAAACTTTAGAGTAAATTCACCAGAGCTTGAAGGCTTCCATATTGGTTCATTATCAATGACAGTTGAATTTTCTTGAAAAGTTTCTTAATCATGCTTGATTCTATTGTAAACCACTAAGCCATTTGGCCTAGACAAAGTCTTGTATTTGTTCCTCATGAAGGAGGCCCAAATACCTTATGAATTATGATATGTCTATGCCAGTTTCAGTCCAAAATCCTCACTAACAGAGTTCAGATCTCTAATCCCTATATCACCCTCATCAACAGGTCTATAGATGGTTGTCCAATTAACAAAGTTTAGATCTCTGATTCATCTTTTGAAAAATAGATTTAGGAGGTTTTAATGAAGATAGAGTATATATAGGAATATAGTCAAGAACATGTTTGATCAAAATAAATCTGCCAGTTATTGATAAGAATCTTGCTTTCCACCCTTTTAGCTTGGCTCTAATGTTAGAAATAAGATCATAATAATTTATAATTCTTCTTCTCCTTTTGTAAAGAGGACATCCCATGTATTTTATTGGCATTGCTTTATAGGTGAGACCAAGACATTGAGTAATGGTTGTTATTATATGAATAGAGGCTTTAAGATTTATAGAGAATGAGCTATTTCTCCTATTTATAAGCTAAACAGAGACTTTTTTATATGAACTCAAGAATTTCATAAGAGCATTCTGGATTTTTTCCCTCAATTAATGAAATTGATAGTTTCATATGCAAAAACAAAGATTAGTAACAAAGGAGAATTTGAGGGGTAGGAGAAAGGGACAACTTTCTTGGATAAAATAAGATTCTATAACACTCTACTCAGGACCTTGCCATAAGAACAAATAAGGATGGAGAAATGGGATCTCCTTGTTTTAACCCTCTATGAGAAGGAAAGAATCCAACAGCTCTACCATTAATAATGATTTAGAACTAATTTGATGAAATAATTCTCCAAATGTAGTCTATAAAAACTTCAAGAAAGACAAATCTTCTCAAGACTTTAATAAGAAACATCCAATCCAACCTCTCATAAGATTATTCCATGTCCAATTTGAGAAGAGCATTAGAACCATCCTTCTTATTAAGCATACAAGTTATCTCAGAGCAAGCAATATATTATCCCGAATATTCCTTCCCTTAATGAATCCAATTTGGGTTGGAGAATCTAGGATGGGAAGATAATTAGAAATCCCGTCATTTAGAATTTTTGAAATGATCTTCACATTAAAATTATTGAGACTTATTGGCCTGAATTGAGAACAAATTATTGGGTTAGAAACTTTTTGAATCAATACAAGTGAAGTGCTAGACCACCTTTTTGGAATTTGGGCCCCAAGAAAAAAAGATTGAATGGATTGAGAGAGTTCGCTTTTAATAATCTCCCAATACTTCATATAGAAAATTCCTCCAAGACTATTAGGACTTGGGGTACTTTCTCTATTTAAATTAACTAGTGCATTGAATATTTCATCCTCTTCAAAAACTCTACCGAGGTGACCATTCATATCATTAGTTACAAGCTTTGGGGTGACATCTAAAATATCCTCTTGACCTAAAGTATTAGCAGCCTGTCATCTATCTTTAAAGTTGGTTAGAAAGGTTTCTTTAATGTCTTATTGGCTAGTTTTCCAATTATCATCCTCATCTCTAATCTTATGAATAACTATAGAAGCTACCTTTTCTTTAATAGCTGAATGAAAAAATTATGTATTGCCATCTCCTTCTTTAAGCCATTTCATATTAGATTTCTTCTTCTAATAGGTCTTTTCCACAGCCAAAGCTTGGTTTAGATTGACTTTGTACTGCTGTAACTTTATCCTTTAATCAGCAAAAGGATCAATTTCAAACTTATACTCCTATTTAAGAACGTCACTTCAATGTCTATAACATTTTAGAAGATGTTTCAAAAGTAAATTTGTTCCACTTCTTCAACATTTCTTTAATGTTTTTTTAATTGAAGAGAGAATTTTCCCATAGATGAGTCTTAGTAGTTAGATGGCAAAGAATTTATAACTGTCTCCATAAAAGACTTATGAGAAATCCATATTTTCTTTAATATGAAAGGTTTAGGAAAATCATAATTGGTTGATTTTAAGAAATAAAGAAAAGGTGCATGATCACTATAATTTTTAGAAAGGTCAGAAATTGTGGTGTTGGGAAAGATTGATTTCCAAGTGAGATTACACAAACCTCTGTCAAGTCTAGCACTGATGGAACCATCTTCAGTTCTAAAGTTAGTTATGGTGAATCTGGAGCCAATAAATCCCAAGTCAAAAAGGCCACACTAATTGATAGAGTCATTGAAATCTTCCATTTAAATATGATCAATAAGATTCGCTCCAATCTTCTCGTCTTGATTGGAAACAACATTATAATCACAAATGAATAGGTGATGAATGTCTTGAATGTGAGATAATTTCTCTAGATCCCTCTAAAGCTCAACTCTCTCTTGTCTTATGCATTTGGCATTTATAAGACTTATCAAAATCTCATTAGACAAGCTTGTATGAATAACTTTCATAGATAAACTTTTCTCTCCATCTTTGATAACCTTAACTTGGATTCCAAATCGCCATACAAACCATATTTTATTTAAGTAATTAGTTATACCTACATCATAATTCCACTTAAGGAGACAGTCCTGCAGTTTAGTTCTCGTAGTCTTAGGATCAAGAATCGCCATGTTAGGCAAATTAAATTTCTTTGAAAGATTTTTAATTCTTCAACAAGTGGGTGAGTTTGATATTCCTCTAGCATTCTAAGTAATGAAATTAATCGTTTGGAATATGAGGGAATAGATTTAGAGATCACTTTAGTAGATGATATTGTGATTCTTTTTAAACGAGGGTCTGCAGGTAGTTTGGAACACGAACTTAATGATTTAGAGTTGGACTTTGACTGAATGTTTGTGATTTCTAGCTTCTTCTTGTTGAAAGTTTCCTTTCTAGTCTTGATCATATTCCACTTTCTGTTCAAAATTGATGCAAAAATGATGAGTTATCAAGGTATTATAGTTGTCTATTTCATCTTCTCCCTTTTCTTCTCGATATCTAACATATATCCTTTATTTTCGACCACATGACATTCATAATCAGGAAGGTCTGATTCTCTTGGGGATAACATATTATGATCAACCACATATGCTTCTTCAGAACATATCTCACAATGGTGGATTTTTTTCACTAAATTCTTGAATTTGGTTGGTGGGAATATAAGATGAGGTATTGGCTTGGATAACTGGATTGACATTAACTTCTTGATCGGTAACTACTTCAAGATCAACTCTTTGGGTCTACTATCTAGAGAAAGGATTCTTGACTTAATAATGTTCATTCTTTTTGAGGATTTAGATTTGGTTTTGTGAAATGTTTGGAGGGGTACTAGAAGGTTTTTAATGGACTATCTAACTATGGTTTAGGATAGGATTTAGGGAGTTCTGATTGTTTATGGCTTTTACCTCTTCAGGTGTCTTTAGTTCTCCTTGTTCCTTCTCTTCTTGATAAGCTACATCAATTATCAAATCACCATCCACTAATTTAGAATTCTCTTCACCATTAACAATACCAATCTTGTTCTTCCATACAACTTTTGGATTTGGATCATTCTTCCTGGTCTTCGCTTCTTTATTTGAGCCTAAGGAACATACAATAATATTCATTGTTGATGTAAAAAATTAGATCATATCTAATTATTCAATCACAGATAAATAAATGAGACAAATAATTTTTAAAGTGGTTCATCCTTATAAGAATGGCCTACGTCCACTGTTATGTTATTGTTGAGTGTTTTTGGGAATTTTCGATTACAAGTTCTATCAAGAAATTCCGGTCCCCTTACAATGAGGATTGTATAATGTATTTATAGCCCTGAGGCTGTAATGTGAAAGGGTAATACATTAAATGATGTACATATGAAAGGGTAATACATTCAATGCCCTTTAAGCGTGTGCGTCTGAATTATAAGCATTTAATGAATCAGTAGAACTGTTGGTTATCCAGCTATTAATGCTTTGTTCGAGGTGCAGCTCGGACCGCCTGAGTTGCTCGGACTGCCTAAGCTTCTCGGTACTCAAGAGTTCCTCGGATAGTTCTTGTTCCTCGGAGCGTATGAGTTCCTCGGAGAGTTTGTTGTTTCCACGTAGATTGCCATGTGCCTTCACTGTATTGAGCCATATCAGCAGACTAAATTTGGTATCAACAGAAGCCCCCAATGTTTCATAGTTCGAAATTTGAGGAGTATGGAACATTCTTTCTCGGAATATGGTAGCTTTAAATGGTCTTCCTGATTTTTAGGAGTGTTTCCCTTGTATTTATTTCTCCTTCCAAATTCGTAGAATCAGGCTTTTTGAATTTTCATAACCGCCTCAATCTCTGTGTACTTTTTGTCCTTTTAGCCGCCGGTAGCGTAATCGTTTCTTCTCGCTTCGATTGCCGCGCCCTTTTTGTTCCTCTAGCCGCCGGTAGCGTAATTATTTCTTTTTGTAATCATTACTTTACCATTTCCCAAGGCAAGGTATTTAAACTTCACAGACACTCCCATCGTCTTCTACCTTTTCAAATTTATATCTTCGAGTTTTCCGTCGTCTCTTTCTCTCCTGTGTATTCATCTCTTCCATCGTTCGTTGTCATCAGATCCACTCTTTTTCTGTAAGATTTTCTTCCTTCTTCTTCATTTCTTTTATTCATCATGGTTTACCCTGTTGAATCTCTTGATAAGTTTCGCTCTGATTTTTCTATTCCCTCCTGGGTTGTTCTGGAAGAGCTTTCTGAGCCTTCTGATTATTTCTGCTTGGCTGGGGGACATTGGTTCCCCAATCTCTTTATTGCTGAGTGTGGATTTTCTTTTCCACCCAATCCCTTATGTCTGGAATTTTGTCAATACTTTGACGTTGTTCCTGCAAGAATAGCCCCCAATACATGGAGAATAGTTAATGGGGTGCATAGGTTATATCAAATCCATGGAACTCGCATAGGGATTCCAGAAATCATGTTTTGCTATAGATGGGCAGTTGGTGATAACACCTTTTATTTAAAAACTAGATCTTTGAATAGGGCCTTAGTAGTCAATCTCCCGGATGCTAATAGGGATTATTTTGAGCACGGGGTTGTCATAAAAAATTGGCAACATGCTCCTTTACCTGGAGATGAAGTTTATCAGGGTCCCAGATGCCCTCCCTATGGCAATGGGATAGGTTATTTTTATTTTATTTTACTTATTTTGAAATCATGCTTCCTTTGTGTTTGATAAAATGTGCCACTGATATTTTAATTTTGATTTATTTGCAGTTGATAGCAAAAGAAAGTGTCCAAAGGAAGCAGATGTTAATATAAGGCACTTGAAACTTATCTGGAGTCTGCATCAATCTGTTGCCGACGATTATATTAGGTCGGCCTGATATCTGCTGTAATACAAGAGCTACACCACCTCTTTTACTGCTCGTCCAGTAATAAGTGAATCAGAGCCAGTACCAGCTTCCACCAGTTCTTTGCCTGAATCACACATTCCTTTAAGTGAAAGGATGAAAAAGATAAGACCTCCCACCCTTTTTGAGAAGCCTGCCTCTGGTGCAGGAGAGGCAAAAATAAGTAAGGTTGATGTCCCAGAAGGGACAAAGAAGACTGATGCGCCTTCCTCGGCTGCTGCTGTTGTGAAGGTTGTTGAGAAGCCCGCAGTGGCTCCGAGCAGGTCTGTTGCTCCTGGAGAGGTGATTGTAATATCACCGACCAAGGGTTCTTCCTTGGTTGAATCTGTTCCTGTTTCCCTGAGGAGGCTGAAGAAGAGCTCCTCGGTCAATTTGGCTGACACCATCACTCAGCCCCCAGTTACTGGATCATTCCCGAGGTCCAAGGTAATGAAGAAAACCTTACTCGGGACATGGTCACTTCGTTAGCTGCTCGCCACCTTGCTTCTGTAAGTCTTCTTACTTTGAACTTTTCATATTTCCCTTGTCATTTCTGTTTCTGACTTACTTTCTTTTTCTTTTCACAGTTGATGAGCTGCTTTAATATAATTGTGAAGAAAGACGAGGCGATTAAAGCTTCATGCTCCTCGTCTAGTGTGGATGGAGCTCTGGAGGAAGCTATTAAGTCTCTAGAGGATTCTCGCCAGACATATGCTACTGACAAGGCTGTTTGGGAGAAGAAGCTTGCCTCCACCGAGCAGGAAAAAGCTCAAGCTGTTGAAGTCTCCAAAGAGTTGGAGAATAGAATAAAGAACTTGGAGGGGGAAAATAAAGAGCTCGACGAGAAGCTCAAGAATGATGGAGAGATAGAGAATAAGCTCAAGGTTGCTGAAGAGGAGTTGTCTCAACTTCGGGAGGTAAATCGGCAGAAGGAGGAGGCTGAGAGAAAACTGAATGCTGCTGATGACCTGCTGTCCGAGAAGCTTTCCTCAAAAAAGTTGAAAAGGAAAATGGCTGTGAAGAAGTCCTTCAGCACTGGCTGGGACAAGGGGTGGAACAAGGGATTGGCTGCCATGGTGTCGCAAGTGGACTATGGCAGCCGTAAATACTTTAGGGATGGATGGGTTGCTGCTCTTCAGGAGATGAAAGTGGATGAAAATTCTGAACTCTTTCAGAAACACATCCTTGGTCCCCCTCCAACTCTTGAAGACTTAGAAGAGGACGAGGCTTCCTCCGAAGAGTCTTCTATGGTGATGGGAGATCATCCCCCAGCCATCCATCCTGCTGCCGAGGAACTTCAGAAAATCGTTACTTCTTCCGAGCAACTGTTGGCGCTCCCCGAGTAACTTTCTAATCCTTCCGAGCAACCTACTTCCTCGTCCCAGCCTCCCGAGAAGGTTTTGGGAGATAAGGAAAATGTGTACAGTTGTTCGGGTTTATCTTTATATTTTGCTTTTGTTAATTGTAACCATGAATATGTAACTCCGAAATCTTGTACTTCTGACCTTTATGATATAATAAAACTTGAACTTGTTTTTATTCATACTGTTGTCTCTTCTTCATACTCTATCTTGATTCTTATTGATTATTGCTTTTTCTTTCTCTGCTAGTTTCTGGCCAGGATGGAATTACTATCTGCCCATGATACAAAGTTGCTGCGACAATCTAATGAATACTTTAAGGCTGGTCATACAGACCTGAGTGCAGCATAAGTCATCGACATCCTCGGCTAAGATGCTTCAGAACAGGCAGTTGAAGCATATCAATATCTGAAGTGTCTACTTGATCGAGCAGTGGCCAATAATGTGGCCTATTATGATATGATCGAGGATCTCCAAGGCACCCTCGAAGACCTTCAGCTACAATACAAAGAATCCACTGCCCTGTTGCATGAGGGGTACGAGAAGAAATACCAGCAGATCATTGCCGACAAGGGCTATGAGAAGCTTTTTGTTGGGTACGATGTGAGGGAGAGAACTCTGAAGGGTGAGGTCGAGGAGTGCAGACAAATCGCTGAACTATTAGAGCAAGAGAACAACAACCTGCAAAGAGAGTTGTCATAATTGAAGTCTGCAGCTTCCACTTCAAAAGCCATAATCTATGTGACTGATGAGGGATTCTCGTTCTTAGAAGTCGAGAATGCCAACTTGAGGAACGAGTTGGAAACCTTAAAAAGGACTGGTCCTTCTTCTTCTTCTCGGGAACGAGCAAGAGTAGCTCGGATTCCTGTCGAGGAACAGAGGACTCAGTCTGCATTAGAAAACCAGGCCTTCCAGCTGATGGCGAAGAACCAGGCATTAGTTGAAATGTCAAAGAAGATCAGGGACTTAGAAGAGAAGCTTTCCATGCAGAAGTCTACCTTGAAGAACAAAGAGATCTTCATCAAAAATCTCCACGAGCAGCTAGAAAGACTAACATATCAATTCCACAAACAACCCAGGGAGTTCTGGATGGCTGGATACAACGAAGCGCTATACCACTTGGACGATCGTATCCCGAATGCCAATAATGAGGGCTACAAGCAAGGCTGGTTGAATGCCTTAGGTGTACTGCAACTCGAACGGGGTCATTACTTGTGGGACTACCATGATCCCGGACTGCTCGACTTACATGTGCCACCATACAAACTGGATATGAGTTGGATCCCTGCTCGGGCCATTCCTCGGAGCTTGATTTCAAAATATCTCGGTGACTACAATCTCCATTCAAATGCCGAGATATCTCGTCCCGAGAACCTCTTAGATCGACCATCCGTGATGAATGTCAGGATGTTGAAGGATCTCAACTTTATAAATTCTCCTCTGGCTTTAAATGATCCGCCTGTTGGCGAGGAACCTGTGTCAAAAGAAGAGGGGAAAAGACCAGTAGAATAGGAATATTAATGTAATAGTTAGTATACATTTCAATATCAATGTACTTTTCATTTCATCATCAATGTAATTTATTTTTGGATTTAATGAAAGACTTTCATTTTTGTTCGCAATTTTAACTGCTATTGTCTTGTAAAACACTTTATATTTGTGTATGCATATCTGTTAAAAAGATAACAATATTGTGTAGTTTGTCGATCAACTTATTGTCGAATAGCTTGAATTTGTGGTAGTCATTTGGCAAAAACAATATTTTGTTTCTCGACCAACTTAATAATAATTAAAAATTACGAGTATCAAAAATGTTGCTAGATCACTTAATAATAAAGTTTTGTTTCTCGACCAACTTAGCAATAAAGTTACGAGTATCAAAAATGTTTAAAATGTTTCCGACCAACCAAGGTCGGTAAATTTTCCTTGTCGACCAACTACAGTTGGTGGGTTTCTATCCCCGACCAGCCATAGTTAGTCTTTTTGAAATAATTTTACCTTCCGACCAACTCAAGTTGGCATTTTCGAAAATATATTTAATTCCTAACCGACATAAGTTGGATTTTTTAGGAATACTTTTATTTCCCGAGAAACACATAATTTTATTTCTAGTAGGAATACAAGTTTTACTTCCCGGAGGAATACAAGTAGCTTTACTTCCCGGAGGAATATAGGTAGCTTTACTTCCCGGAGGAATAGGTAGCTTTACTTATCGGAGGAATATTGGTAGCTTTACTTCCCGGAGGAATATTGGTAGCTTTACTTCCCGGAGGAATATAGGTTTCTCGACCAACCTTAGTTAGCGTTTTCGAGAAAAAATTTGAGTAGCCTGAGCTTTGCCGATTTTTGCCCCGAGTAGTGTGTAGCACTAGTATTCCCCAAAAAACTTTCAATAAAAAGAAAGAATTCGGCAGAATATCTTCAATTTATTCATCACTGATAATACTTGCGCAGGTGCTCTGCGTTCCATGCATTCTTAAACTCCTCCCCTTCTAAAGTTGCTATTCGGTAAGTTCCTGGTCGAACAACCTCTGTAACTCGGTATGGTCCATGCCAGTTTGCCTCCAGCTTATTGTGCTTTTGAATTACTTTCTTCAGCACATAGTCTCCTTCTTTCAGGTCGCACTTCTTCACCCTCTTAGAACAAAGTTGTTCGCTGCTGGTAAGCAGCATTTCTAATGGATGCTTCTTCTCTAACTTCCTCGAGCATGTCTAAATCCAATCTTCTCATTAAGTCGCTGACAGGGGAGTTGAAATTCAGTACCCTGTGTGTTGGGAGGCCCAACTCGGCAGGTATAACAGCTTCACTTCCAAACGCCAGCATATATGATGATTCTCCAGTTGCTACTCGGGGAGTAGTTTGGTAAGCCCAGAGTACTGATTGTAGCTCGTTGATCCAATTTTCTTTTGCATCATCCAGTCTTTTCTTCAAGCCATTTAGCAGCGTTCTGTTCGTCACTTCAGTTTGTCCATTGCTTTGAGGATGGCCTGGTGCTGAGTGGATCTTCAAAATGTTTGACTGATGACAATAGGCAGCAAACTCCTCGTTATCAAATTGTGTTCCATGGTCTGTGATGAAAGCATGAGGAAGACCATATCGACAAATGAGGTTCTTCCAAATAAATTGGTACACCTTGTCGTACGTCATATCGATGAGAGGCTCATCTTCTACCCACTTAGTAAAATAATCCACTGCGACGACGAGGTATTTGAATCTTCCTCTGGTCGTTGGCAGTGGCCCAACCAAATCTATTCCCCACATAGCAAATGTCCAAGGGGAAGTTATGGGTGTCAACAATGCTTGTAGAGTTCTTCGGATGGAGGAAAAGCGCTGGCACTTGTCACATTTCTTGGCATAGGCTATACAATCAGCTCTCATCGTCGGCCAGTAGTATCCCTGCGTCATCACCTTTGTAAGAGCGTCCGACCTGCTACATGTGCTCCACAGGACCCTTCATGGATCTCTTCAATCAATTCTTTCACCTCGAAGGGATGTACACATCTCTGCAAACCTGCCATAATTCCTCGTCTATAAAGAATACCGTTAGTTAATACATACCGAGTAGCTTTAAACTTCAATTTCTTGGCTGCGAGCTTGTCAATTGGTAATTCTCCCTCCTCAATGTATGCCCTCATTGGATCCATCCAAGATGGTTCTAAATCAAGGGTAATAAAATTCGTCGTCAGGTCTTCATCTATACTCCGACCAGCTAAAACTTCAATTGGGATTGTTCATTGTAGCTCGGTACGAGTAGCTGATGCTAATAGAGCTAAGGCATCTGCTCTCGCATTCTCCATTCTTAGTATTCTGACCAGCTGAATAGTAGCAAATTCTGACACCAGCTCCTTTGCCTTTGCATGATATCTGATCATTAATTCTCCTCTAACTGCATATACTCCCAACATTTGATTTACGATCAATTGAGAATCACTGAAGATAATAACCTGCTGTGCCTCCATAATTTTTGCCAAATTAAGACCTGTAATCAAGGCCTCATACTCAGCCTCATTATTGGAAGCTTTGAATTGGAAACGTAGGGAGTATTCCATGTCGACCTCGTCCGGAGTGCTCAAAACTATCCCCGCGCCACACCCTGCAGTGCAAGATGAACCATATACATATAGCCTCCATATAGGTAACTCGTCTTCAAATTTCTGATCTGTCAGAGCTCCTCGGTGAAATATTTGTTGCTTCTTTTCATCTTCCCCTGATATTTCTCGGTCTTCATCGATCATCTTTTCTTGCCCTTTTACCAACCGGAGTTGGTCTGAGCTCGAATTTGATGATCCTGTAACATCTACTTGCTCTTTTACCAACTGGAGTTGGTCCGAGCTAGTATTTGTTGGTCCTGTAACATCCACAGGTTGATTAGCGAGCAACTTTTGCTCCTCGGGGGTATCAGGATAGGTGAACTCTGCTATAAAATCTGCTACAGCCTGCCCTTTTAGCGATGATCTGGGTTCATAAACTATATCATATTCACTGAGCTCTATTGCCCAGTACATCAATCTCCCTGATTTTTCTGGTTTATGAAGGGCTTGTCTCAGTGGCATATCAGTATATACTACTATGGTATGAGCCTGGAAGTATGGCCTCATTCTCCTACTCGCCTCAATCAGCGCCAGTGCCAATTTTTCCAGCCTTGGATATCTGATTTCTGCTCCTCGGAAGGCCTTGCTTGTGTAGTAAATTGGTTTTTGCACTCCATTCTCCACTCTGATCAACGCCGAGCTAACTGCATTCTCGGACACTGCTAGGTACAAGTATAATTTTTCTCCCATCACTGACCTGGATAACAATGGAGGTGCTCCCAAGTATTTCTTCAAGTCTTGAAAAGCATTCCCACATTCATCATTCCACTCAAAAGTCTTTCGGAGTGTCTTGAAGAATGGGAGACAACGATCAGTTTCTCCTGATACAAATCTGTTGAGTGCCGTTACTCGTCCTGTAAAACTTTGCACCTCTTTCTTCGTTATTGGAGATCGCAACCCTAATAGAGCTTTGATCTTTTCAGGATTCGCCTCAATGCCTCGTTGGTTGACAATGTATCCGAGAAACATGCCTTCTCGTACTCCAAATATGCACTTCGTTGGGTTCAGCTTCATTTGGTATTTATCTAGTTGATCAAAAGTCTGACTTAAGTCAACTAGATGATCAGCAGCTTTTTTGCTCTTCGTCAGCATATCGTCAACATAGACTTCCATATTGCAACTGATTTGTTCAGTAAAGACTTTGTTCATCAGCCTCTGATATGTCGCACTTTCATTTTTCAAACCAAAAGGCATAACATTATAACAATAAGTTCCCCTAGGGGTAATGAAAGAAGTACTCTCCCTGTCTGCAAGTTTCATTTTAATCTGATTGTAGCCAGAGTAAGCATCCATGAAACTCAGCAGCTCATGTCCCGAGGTAGCATCGACTAGTTGATTAATTCGGGGCAGTGGAAAGTGATCCTTTGGGCATGCTTTGTTGAGGTCGGTGAAGTCTACACACATCCTCCATTTGTTGTTCTTCTTCTTTACCATCACCACATTGCCTAACCAGTCTGGATATTTAACATCTTCAATGAAGCAAGCTTTCTAGAGCTTCTCGACTTCTTCCTGTATAGCTAGATTCTTCTCGAGGCTAAACACTCTTCTTCTCTGCTTCACTGGCTTGATCTCCTTATTCACATTGAGTTCGTGACATAAGAAATTTGGGTCTATCCCGGGCATATCCTCATGACTCCATGCAAAAGTTTGCTTTCTGCTTCTAAGGAAAGTTATCAATTCCTGTTTTAGTGAGGTTTCCAACGACGAACCTATTTGAGTAGTTCGTTCAGGGTGCTCGTCGTCCAGAATGATGTTTTCAGTAGCTTCCACCACTTGACCCTTCACGAGTTGCGACTCATCTCTAGGATCCAATGTTTTAATTTTTGCCCCTTCTTCCACTTGATAAGTAGTAGTCTTTTTCCTTGATTCCTCCAGTTCTTCTTGCTCGGCGGACGAATAATAGCATTCCCGAGCTACTTTCTGATCACCTTTAACAACTCCTACTCCAAAATTTGTTAGAAATTTCAGGCATTGATGCACCGTAGATGGTACAGCCTCAAACTTCTTCAATCCTACTCTTCCCATGATGATATTGTATGATGACTGAACATTCTTATCCATCACGAAGAAGCGTATTCTTTCTGTTCGACAAGCAGGCCACGTACCAATGAATATATCCAACTTGATCGTTCCAAGTGTAAATACTTTCTCGCCAGCAAAACCGATGAGGGGTCTATGATAAGGCTCCAGTTGAGATAGCTTTAAATTTAAACTATCGAAGCACGAGTAGAACATGATGTCTGCCGAGCTGCCATTATCGACCAGTACTCTTGAAATTATTACCTCCTTCATTCTCATCTTGATCACCAATGGGTCATCATGAGGATACAGAACACCTGCAATGTCATTCTTTGAGAAACCAATGACCAATTTCTCTTTGTTCACCTTTCTCGGGCGATCCTCCTCAGCTAGATTTATTCGTTGAATGTGCGAGCAAGCTTGAGCCTCACAGAGGTAAGCTTTTCTCTCGGTAGTAAGGTCTCCTCCTCCTGCATCTCCACTTGTTATAACATTACAGTCAAATGACCCAAAGCGTATTGAAAATACCTCTCGTTCTGGCTTCCTTGGTCTCTTGGGAACATCGGGGTCATCCTCGGGATCAACTTCATGGTTTCTCTTCTTGTTCTCCTCTGCTCGACGAGGAGATCTAGACCTCTCTCTTGTTCGGTCATTGTTTCTTCTTTCGCTTCCACGATCAACATACTTTGACAGTTTTCCTCGTCTGATGAGTGTTTTAATCTCATTCTGAAGAGCTATGCAATTTTTGGTCATATGGCCATGATCTTTATGAAACTCGCAATACTTCGCCTTATTCCTCTTGTCAGGGTCTTCCTTCATTTTCTCTGGCCAGTTTAATTCCTCGTTGTTCCTGATTTCCTCTAGAATATGGTTGATATCCTTCTTCAAAGGAGTATAGTTATCATATTTCTTCATCACGTCCCATACCGATCTGTTTTTTGAATGTTTATCATTACCATTGTTCTTATGCTCTTTCTTCTTAGCTTTATCGCCTTCCACCTTGGTTTCTTTGGCATCCATGTTCTTCTTCGCAGCTATAGCCTCCTCGGCATTCATAATCTAGGATGCTTTTCCCATCAAGTCTGACATGGTTCTCGGTGGATCTTTGGCCAAAGTGTAGTACAGCTTGTTGGGCAGTAGTCCACTCATCAAAGCAGTAATCGCTGTCTTCTCCTCATAATCAATGACTTCAAGTTTCTCGTTATTAAAACGAGTTATATAATCTCTGGTACTCTCACCAGCCTTTTGTCTAACACTTAACAGATGTGCTACTCGTTTCACTGGCTTTGCCCCAAAATAGAAATTCCCAATGAATAACTCGGCCAGCTGAAGAAAGGTTGAGATCTTACCCCGAGGAAGATTATTATACCATATTTGAGCAGATCCGGTAAGAGTTCTCGAGAATGCCCTGCATCTCATCTCATCCGGAACAGCATAGATGTCGGCTGCAGCTTGGTATTATTCTATATGAAGGACAGGGTCAGTCTTTCCATCATATTTGGGGGTCACAACAGGTGCTTTGAATTTTGATGGTGTTGGAAAATCTACAATGGCTTGGACAAAAGGTGTTCCTCGAACAAAGGTTTGTTGTAGAGGATTCTTAGCTTTAACCATCTCCCCCAATCTATCCTACAAACTTTGAATAGAGCCTTTCCATGCATCATTTCCTTCCTCGGGCCTGTTGGTTCGAGCAACTGATCGCGTTGAGGTGGCTTCCTGGGATCTCTCTTGACGAGCAGCGGGTCGCAACTGGGCAGATCCTTCCCTTAAGTCTGATGGTCGTCAAAAACTCCTCGATGGGGCTCTAGGAGGACTTTTGCTCTTCCTAGGACCTAATCGATCAAAAGGAGATACCCTGCTTAACCTCTCTAACGCACTGGTCCTTTCTGGGGAGAGAGTGATACGTTGTTCAGTATCTGTGGCTCGCACTGACGAAGTTCATCCAGGTTGATAAGAAAAATCTTCAGACTCCTCATTGCGATATGAATTGGTACGCCTAGTACGTGAAGAAGGCGCATGGGTATTTCTTTGAATACTCCGCAGTCCTGAATGAGTTGGTCCACCACCATGAAGAGTTTGTATGAGTTACCGCATAGTTTCTTGCATGACGGTCTGGCCATGAGCCAGATTTGTCATTATTCCAGCCAGATCTGGAATATTTGGCGGAGCAGATGGATTTGGAGGACTCCCAGCGTTTCGATTGCTGGATTCTGGAATATCATCCATTTCTAATGAATTATTTTTGATGAAAAATGATATTACCAGTTGTTTCCCACAGACGGCGCCAATCTGTTGATGTAAAAAATTAGATCATATCTAATTATTCAATCACAGATAAATAAATGAGACAAAGAATTTTTAAAGTGGATCAGCCTTATAAGAATGGCCTACGTCCACTGTTATGTTATTGCTGAGTGTTTTTGGGAATTTTCGATTACAAGTTCTATCAAGAAATTCCAGTCCCCTTACAATGAGGATTGTACAATGTATTTATAGCCCTGAGGCTGTAATGTGAAAGGGTAATACATTAAATGATGTACATATGAAAGGGTAATACACTCAATGCCCTTTAAGCGTGTGCGTCTGAATGATAAGCATTTAATGAATCAGTCGAACTGTTGGTTATCGAGCTATTAATGCTTTGTTCGAGGTGCATCTTGGACCGCCTGAGTTGCTCGGACCGCCTAAGCTTCTCGGTACTTAAGAGTTCCTCGGATAGTTCTTATTCCTCAGAGCGTATGAGTTCCTCGGAGAGTTTGTTGTTGACACATAGATTGCCACGTGTCTTCACTGTATTGAGCCATGTCAGCAGACTAAATTTGGTATCAACATTCATCATCCCCTTTTTTGCAATATTGCTTGTAGTATTTAGGAATATCACCAGTCTTGATCTCTTACCAAAACCCTTTCAAACCACAACCGTTCCAAACTCTATTGGGTATAGTTTTTGTTAAATCAATGTCTACACATACATGACCCAAACTCAGTCTTTTAATCTCGACTATAGATGCATCTAATTTCAAAGGATTTCCTATGAGTTGAGCGATAGAATAAAGAGAAGATTTTGAGAAAAAATTAATAGGCAAATTAGGTAATGATATCTCAACTTCTGGTTGAAATCAGGTGTCCACTTAAAAGTTCTCGTTGGAAATCGACCAACAAACCAAGTACCTCTCATCCACATCCTTGAATAAACTTCTTCTGAATTCAAATGAATAAGAATATGTTTATGAAAGATCAATCTAATAATAAAAGTTATTTTTAATGAGAATGTTTTAAATACCTTACGAATTACTACCATAGATGGCCTTCCATGCGAAACCTGCCAAGAAGGACATGCTAGAATGGTTTTTACAGTATTTCAACATCTTCATAAGTGAAGAGGACTGTTGGTTCTCATTTAAAGGTTGTTGGTGGTTTTACAGTTAGATCATGGTTACAAGAAAAGGATTAAGCTATAACAGAAGCAAATGATCGAGTCCATGCATTCTTACTATCAGGAGGCTTGTGTTCAACGTGATCGGTATTAGTTGATTCCATGCAAACCCCAATTAGGTTTTTGGAAAAAGCAAGGGATGGCTAGAGAGAGAGAGAGAGAGAGAGAGAGGTGAGTAGGAGTCGAAACATAAATGCAAATATTGTATCATGCCATTGGATTCATGTGTGATATTTATCATGTGTGATTCTTATGTTTGGATTCACAAATCCTAATTGGGAGGAGTAGATGGTATCATGTGATGGGAACTGACCCATTGCTTGACTAATATTTCAGGTATAGTCGCTAGAGTAGCTACATAGAATTGGATTGGATAATTGTGGAGTGCAGCTTGAGTTTATCTTATCGCGTTAGTAGTTTATATTTGTTTCATTATATCGTTTTATTTATGAGGCAGTTATTTGCGAATTTGACGGGCTATTCAGCTTCACCGTCGTTAATGATTTACAGTTAGAGATTTGTAATTGGATTATTTATATTGAGTATTAATTTATCTTTTGGAGTTGAGTTTTATTTTGGTGTTAGCAATGTGATGAATTTAATTTGCGTTGATGTTTATATTTATTGGATTTAAGTTTGGATTATATCTTATGGAAAAAGTTTTCAATGTCTCATATTTATTTCACATGCTAGGAATGGTATCTTAATTTCGTCGTCTGATATACTTTGGCAGTAAGGATTGACCATCTTCAAAATCAAAATATGCAGGGTGTCACAGTTGGTATTAGATCATAGTCTTAGGTCTTGTAGGTTGTGAGTCTGTTTATCTTTCACATTACCTATATTACATTCACCTTACTGATTCTTACTCTCTCAAATATTGAGTCTAGCATATGTGTTAGTTATAATTATTGGAGTTAGGTAATTTTTTTCTTAAAGCCGTTGTAGGCATTGAAGTTAGAAGTAGCAATATTGATGTAAGGATTGTTATAGTTAATTTTGGAGACGAGATTTGTTTTGAAGATCGTTAGTACCAATGTCAGGTTTTTCTACTATCGATGTGTTGGTGTGATTTGATTTGAGGACTTTAATGTTGCGATGGCTTTTGGAGATAGATTCGAGGGTGATAATGATATGTCATCATTTTATTTTCTTGACTTTAAGCTTTAAATTCACGCTTCGTCGAATTTCGAGAACGAAATTCCTATATTAGTTGGGGAGAATATAATACTCCGTGATTTTGGACAGTGTATATATTTCTTATTGGATTTAATTATTTTTAGTATTTAAAATATTGGTATTGATATGTAAGAAATAAGGTTTAATTGGATTTTAAAATGGGAACAAAATTGAATTTTTTTTCAACTTTTCTTATCTATCAGCTGAACAGAGGGAATATATTCGCTCTTGGGGGGGGGGAGAATATTCGCCAAAGGGAATCATTTGGCTTTGGGGGGAATCGATTCTATCTGAGGAATATTTGGCGAATTTATTTATTTCTAGGTGTTTGAGTTGGTTTCAAACTATCTTGTTTTCCTATATTGAAAAGGCTTGGGTTTAGTGTTTTTCAAACACTTTTAACTCATCACAAAAAGCAGTAGCCTCCCAAAATTTCTTTTCTCTCTTCTAAAAAAACTAAACCCGATTAAAAGAAAGTTTCAACTCAATATTAGAAGATCCAAATCAAGTTTTCTCAAGATGAACCAAGAATGAGTGTTTGTTATTTTTGCGAGAAGATCGATATCACATGATCAGATTTTTAAGGCGGCTTCATTTCAGGCATGAATACTTCTATTGTTCACCTTAAATGTTATATGTTTTAAATATTTCCTCAACCTTAATTAACTATGTTTTTCTTAATTGTGGGACGATAGGCATGTTAAAATTAAATATATGAACTTGGAATAATATTTCGACTCATACAACGACAATATTGATGTGTAGGTTGTAGAATATAATTATTGTTATGCGACGTTGTTAATGGGTAGGGTAAAATGGAAATATATGTCAATTTGCAATATATTACTTGTATGGAAATTATGGAATTTGACATCTTGTCTAACTATTTGGAAGAACTTATTTAATTATATGATTAAACGGATGTGATTTGAATGAAATTGAATTCGTAATAATTGTAGTGATAAATAAAAGTATGATTTAGGTGGATATTGTTTGTGTTAATATTTGGACATTGCCGAAACGTTTGGATTTTGGGGTCGTTATACTTTTACCCCTGTATTATAAGTTTTTTGATAGGTATGGGACTAGTAGGTAGACTTTGTTGTTGTTAACACTTTTTAGGTATGGGAGTAGAGACCGTGTACTTGTACGGTTTTCATTAGCCTAGGTGTGAGACTAGGATGTGATTTTTGGTAGGTATTCTTCCTAGGTTATGTACTAGGTATTACTTACGGTTTGGTAATCTCTAGGTATGGGACTAGGGATAATTTTTATTTTGATACCCAAATTAAGCGTGGGGCTAATAGAGAATAAGATAACTTTATTAAGAATTAATAATTAATGCCTAAAATAATAAACAAGTATGATTATGCGTTGGCAACACGAGTATGTGCATGGCTAACAGTAATTGGGCCAATTGGCTATAGTGACGTGTCGTACGTGGAATATCATGAGTATGTACAAATCTAACAAAAATCAGGCTGACTGATTATAGTGAGGGGAATGGGTATGATGTGTTGGAACTTAAGCGGGTTAGGAGTATGTGTAGGACCAATAGAAAGGTTGATTGGCTATAGTGGTGTCACACGAATGATAATAATTCAATAATTAGATTGAGTAATATAAAGACCTAATTTTTATTTGGATTCTGTTGTTGCTGAATTAAAAACTAACAAACCCCGTTGGTTTGTAATTCCTTTGGTACTATTATGTTCGGTATAAAAAATTTACATATTGCATTATGCTTTACTATTTTAAAATTATTTCGCCTTTAAGTGGCTTAAAAATTGTAGACATCTTGACAGTTCGGGCAAACCTATAATTCTCTTTCTTCTATTTTCTCTGCAGAATGAGATGAAACGCCTTGAATCTGAATCTATATCTGAGGATGGTACCACGATGAGCTCAGACGAGATAGTAGATATAGTTTTTGGCACAAGACTGGGATAACAGTCTTGGGTATGGTCCCAAAACAAAGTATTCTAGAATTAATATAATGCAATTAAGGAATTTAGAATTGAAAGAGGCACTTAAACAGTTTATGAAAGTTCAAGAAGATTTGATGGATCATCTCCAAGCTTGTGAGGTAGAGGCAATAATTCAACGAGAAGATTTAGTGGCACAAAAGGCCTCTATGGAGACCCAACGTGCAATGCTAGATGCTATTTTAGCTCGACAAGTGGAGTCCGATAAGTTGATTTAGTCGTTGATTACATCACGTTCCTCATCTTCTGAACGATGGTAATCTAGACATCCTTTAGTTTTATTACTCGTATGCTTTAAGATGATCACATTCGTAATCGATTATTATCTCTTTAATTATCAAGTTTTGCTCATTATTGTAACTTTTTCATGATAAAGACTAATCAAATCCTACTTTATCTTAGCTAATGATTTTGTATTCTCTTAATTGCAGATTTGACGCGACGAGAAGTTATTTTTGGGGTGCCATTAACTTTTTGCATTTGACGTTTGTAAATGGAATCTAATACTTCTACGTCCTTTAACTAGTTTAAGTTGTTTTTTTTGCATCATGGATACATGTCATTTGTAAGGGGATGAAATGTGGGACTTCTACATCTACGTGACTTAATGTTGATCTTGTTTATGATAATTTAGTTATTTTGTGGATTTTAACAAATGTGTTTTTTTAGATGGTAATTTGTTTAAATTTTGTGGTATGCATTAATATACCAAATTCATTTTCAAAATAAAAAATATGTATTTTGAAACACACCATTACCAAAATAAATATTTTAGTAGTTAAATAAGAAATCGATAAATGAAAGTGCGGTTTAAGATTTGATAGTTTATTATTGAAAAATTAATGATAAGAATCATTCTTCAACAATTAAATTTCGTAGCCAATAGATCTTGAGGGAAGGTACAAATTTCGTAGCTAAAAGCTTCTAACACACTAGTTTATTGATAGAACTGGCAACAAAATGAAGATTTTAATAACGAAATGTTAAATTATTAGCTACAAAACAAATTGTAAATTCCGTAGATAAAATATTTTAACACTAGTTTACTAATAGAATTGGCAACGAACTGTTGAACAATTAGCTAAAAAACAAATTGTAGCCTAAATATGATAATTGTCCGCGAATACAATTTCGTGGCAAATGACCAAAACAATTGGCAATGAAAGTTAATTCCGTGGCCATATACATTCAGCAACAGGCCTTTGGCCACAAACTCGCTACGAAATAATTTTCGTTGCCAAAAACTATCAGCAACGAAATATAAACTTTGGGCTACGAAAAATTCACATTTAAATATACGAATTGTTATAGTGGACACTGCGGGAACGTTGGCATTTTATGGTAGTTATATTTTACCCATATTTCATAGGTTGCTTGATAGGTATGGGACTACTATGTAGGCTTTGTTGTTGACACTTTCTAGGTATGTGACTAGTGATTGTATGCTTGTACGGTTGGGTATTTCCTAGATGGGGCTAGGTAATACGCCTTTACATTATTCCGTTAGCTTAATTGCGGGACTAAAGGGTAATTTTTTGGTAGGTATTCTTCCTAGGTGATGAACTAGGTATTACTTATGGTTTGGTGATCTTTAGGTATGGTACTAGGGATGATTTTTATTTTGATACCCGAATTAAGGGTGGGGCTAATAGAGAATAAGAGAACTTGATTAAGAATTAAGAATTAAGAATTAATGCCCAAGATAATAAGTAGGTATTAAAATAAATTTGCATCGAGAGTATGTGCACGACTAACGATAATTGGGATGACTGTATATAGCGATGTGGGTGTGTGTTGGCGTCAAGAGTATGTGCAGGACTAACGATAATTGGGTTGATTGGATATAGTGACATGTCGTGCATGGAACCTCACGAGCATATGCAGAGTTACCAAAAATTGGGCCTACTGATATGTCTTGGAACTTAAGCACGCCAAGAGTATGTGCAGGACCAATAAAAAGGTTGATTGGCTATAGTGATGTCGCACGAATGAGAATAATTGAATAAGGTAAAGATCTAATTTTTAATTTAATGTTGAAACAACATTATTGGATTTAATTAATGGGGTGGCTTAGTTTATGTGTGTAGTCAGTGTTATTTCATTTTATTCGCATGTCCTTATGTCGTTTAAGTTAAAATACTCTATTGTGATATTTTTCATGTATAATGCTTATGTCTAGATTCACAAATCCTAATTAGGAATAGTAGTTAGTATTGATGTGATGAGCTCTGACCCATTGTGTTTACTAAAAATTCAGGTATAGTCACGGGAGTAGCTGTATAGGATTTGTTTGAAGACTTGTGGAGTGCAACAGGATTTTATTTTATCTATTTTGTAATTTGGATTTATTTCATCCCATCATTTTATTTATGAGACAATTACTTCTGGATTTAGCGGGGCATTCGGTTCCACAATCGGTTCCACAATTGTTAACAGTTAATAGTTAGAGATTTGTAGTTGGTTTATTTATATGTTGAGTTTTATTTTTGAGTTTTCATGGTGATGAATTTTATTTGCGTGGTTGTTTATATTCGTTGGATTTATGTTTGGATTATATCTTGTGGAAAAAAAATTAATGTCTCATATGTCTATCACATGCTAAGAATATTATTTTGATTTTTATGTTGGACGTAGTCCGGCAGTGAGGACTGGACACTTTCAATGTCAAAATACGTGGAGTGTCACAGTGAGTTAAAAGAGTAAAAGCCAAAAATTAGGTATAAGATAGAATAAGATGCGGTGAGGTAAATTATATTATTGTATAAATATTGATCTCACCCTCACCTAGTACCTTCTTGGCTTAAATTCGGATTGTTAAGTGTCTTATATGTTTATTAAATAGTGAAAAACTATGTTCCTCTATTATACCGATAGTCAAAATTCTCAACATACCCATTAAATAGATTTTAAACAATATAGAGTAAATTTGATATTAAATAGTGAAAAACTATGTTACTCTATGTTAAGTGTCTTATAAATTTGATAAACATATAAATTTGATAAACTATGTTACTCTATTATAATAGATTTAAAATTTATATATTGTTTAAAATTCTCAATATATAAATTTGAACCTAAAATCAAAATAATTAAATCATTAATAGTATTCGTTAGAAACCATATCTAACACTAAGAGAGTCCAGTTTATGCTAAAAATAGATTTAAAAAAAATAAGCACAAGACTCTCTCCTACAACACAATAAATAAATCTTTTCTCAAAAGGAGATATGTTGTTTAAGATCCTTGAAAATTTCAAATAAAAAAATTAAGACAAAAAAGAAATCTAAACATTGTTAGAATCTGAATCAATTTTTTTTTATAAGAAATAAAATTTTATTTATAAACAAATAGGAATAAAAGTCGTTCCTAGCGGCTCTTACAAGTCCTAAAGAAAAATAAATTAATAAAATTTACGAATTGTTGAACGGGAAGGAGAAAGTCTTAAATTATATTTATGAGTCGATTTCTTCACGTTCGTTAGGAAAGGAAATTAAGTATCTCCCTTTTTTTACTGCCAACCACCACATCTTGACTGAAATTTGTGTTGGAAAATTGGACTTAAAGTTGGACTTAAAAGTTGTCCAGATTTTTTGGGATAGAATTATGAGCAACTTTGAACTCAAATTTAGGTGGGACCCACACTACGATAATTATGGGACCATATACGAACGCGTTCTCCTTCGCAATGACAATAACGTAGTAGATTCACATGTCCAATTTCATTAAGTTATGAATGATAAATATGTCCCCAAAGTGACTCACAAAGCAATGAAAGTTAATGAATTATTTATGTTTTAACTCTTGTCCCACATTGGAAGAGTAATGGAAAAATGATGAGTTAATAAAACCTAAATGATGGACTAAGGCAGTTGGATGCCTTGGGGTATCCCAACCCTTTGAAGGGGAGATAACCTAAACTATGCATGTGTTGGGCTTGGGCCAAAAGCCCACACGCGCGCGCTATCCGTCCGGCCGCCTCGGCTCAGTTCGGTTCGGGCTTGGGCTTACTGTTTTTTGATAATTAAAATTTTATTTGTAATTTTTTGTTAAATCTGTTTATATAAGATTTTTAATCTTAAAATTATAATTTTGTTTTGTACGAAATTTTTTTATATTAAGAAAAACAGTGTGACACCGATTTTTTCTTGTTTAACTTAGACTAATATAAACTGGTGTTTAATAATTTAATCTAATTCTGTGACATAGAATTCTAAATATTGTGTAGAAATTTTGCTTTATTCTATATTATATGATTCCAAAATTATTCTTGTTAAAATTCAGTTAATCTTAATTATATTTGGAGGAAGATGGTGTAGAGAATTTTGTATTCTGTTTTGATAATTTCATTACAAATGAATACTATCATTGACAAAAATTTTGTTTTTGTAATAGAAATGGAATCAAAAAATGCAATCACCGTTCCACCACCTACCGTGAACATTCCACCTACGGTGAATATGAAACATGCTCCTTTTGTTGCCCCCGTAAGCATGATACATGGGGAGAAACCGGAAAAATTTACCGGGGTTGATTTCAAACGTTGGCAAGGACAGATGTACTTTTACCTCACGACTTTTCAATTGGCAAGGTTTGTATATGAGGATTATCCACCTTTAAAAGAAGGCGATGAGACTGAGAATGTTGCTGTTGTTGAAGCATGGAAACATTCTGATTATCTGTGCCGTAACTACATCCTGACGTACTTGGACAAGACACTATATCTCGTGTACAGCACTATGAAAACCGCAAAAGAATTATGGAATTCTGTGGAAAAGAAGTACAAAACTGAAGACATTGGTATGAAGAAATTCATCGTGGGACATTTTCCAGACTTCAAAATGATTGACTCCAAGTCGGTTATTGCACAAGTTCAAGAACTTCATGTTATTCTTCATGACATTCATGCTGAAGGAATGTCAGTCAGTGACATATTTCAAGTGGCTGGAATAATTGAAAAATTTCCTCCATCTTGGAATTTGTTCAAAAATTATCTCAAGCACAAACGCAAGAAGATGAATATTGAAGAGTTAGTAGTTCAATTGCGGATTAAAGAAGACAACCGTGAATCTCAAAAGAAAAGTGGGAAGAACATCATGGAGTCCAAGGATCATATGGATGAAGGTCCTAAATCCAAACGTAAGCGTGATGGGTAAGGAACATATAAGCAAAGAAAAAAGTTCAAAGGCAAATGCTACAATTGCGGCAAGCCAGTACACCTCTCAAGCGAGTGTCGCGAACCAAAGATTGCTAAGAAGAAAAATGCTCAATCAAATGTCACGGAGGGTGAGAACATTTCTGATGGTATCGCAGACTTAAATCTTTTTGTTGTTGTCTCTAAATATAACTTGGTAGGAAATACCAAGGAATGGTGGGTGGATACTGGGGCTACTCGCCACATTTGTGCAAATAAATGGATGTTCACTAATTATAAAGCTTTGGAAAATGAGGAGACTCTCTTTATGGGAAACTCTTCGAGTTCTAAAATTGTGGGATAAGGAAAGATTATTCTGAAGATGACCTCGGGAAAAAATCTTACCCTTAAAAATGTGCTTCATCTGCCTGATATCCCGAAAAATCTGATTTTCGGATCACATCTAAGAAAGAATGTGTTTAAGCTTGTGTTTGTTTCTGATAAATTTATATTGTCTAAAAATGATGTGTATGTGGGAAATGGCTACCTGTCTGAGGGGCTCTTTAAAATGAATGTAATGACATTGATGCCTAAGGCATCCCCTATTAATGAAATTCCTAGTTCTACTTATTTGATTGAGTCTTCTAATATTTGGCATGCTAGATTAGGACATGTTAATTTTGATACCTATCATAGATTAATTAACATGGATATTTTTGCCAAAATATAATATTGATAAAAATCATAAATGTGATATTTGTGTGGAATCAAAATTAGCTAGATTACCTTTTCATTCTATTGAAAGGGTCATCGAACCACTAGATTTAATTCACACGGATATTTGTGATTTTAAATTTGTACAAAATGGAGGTGGTAAAAAGTATTTTATTACTTTTATTGACGACTGCACAAAATATTTCTATGTCTATTTATTACATAGTATAGATGAGGCTATTAATGCATTTAAACAATATAAGAATGAAGTTGATAATCAATTAAGAAAAAAGATAAAGGCTATTAGGAGTGATAGAAGAGGTGAATATGAATATCCATTTGAGGAATTTCATTCTGAAAAGGGAATTATTCATCAAACCACCGGTCCTTATTCTCCTCAATCGAATGGTATTGTGAAATGCAAAAACCGTACATTGAAGGAGATGATGAACTCTATGTTGATAAGTTTAGGTGCCCCCCAGAACTTATGGGGGAAGCCTTATTATCTTCTAATTATATTCTTAACAAAGTACCACATGAGAAAACTCATATGACGCCTTATGAGTTATGGAAAGGTCGAAGAACTTGCTATAAATATTTATGAGTGTGGGGGTGCTTAGACAAAGTAATGGTTCCTAAACCTAAAAAGGTAAAAATAGGGCCAAAGACTGTTGACTGTGTACTCATCGGATATGCTACTAATATAAGTGCATATCATTTCTTAGTTTGTAAATCTGAGATTTCGGGTATTCTTATAAATACGATTATTGAATCGAGGGATGCTTCATTTTTTGAAAACGAATTCCCGTATAGCATGACCTGAGAATCTGGTCCTTCTAAAAGGATAAATCAAGCTACTAAAAGTGGTACTCATCAACCTATTGAAACAATAGAGGATGAACCAAGACGTAGTAAAAGAGTAAGAACCTCGACATCTTTCGGTCCGGAGTTTTTAACACATCTTCTAAAAAATGAACCTCAATCGTACAAAGAAGTTATATCCTTACCCAATGCTTCTAATTGAAAAGAAGAAATTAATAGTGAAATTGAATCCATATTACAAAATCACACATGGAAACTAGTGGATCTTCCACTAGGTTCAAAACCGTTAGGTTATAAATGGATCTTCAAAAAGAAATTGAAGGCCGATGGGTCAATTGATAAAAATCAAGCTAGATTTGTAGCTAAAGGCTATAGGCAAAAGAAAGGGTTGGATTACTTCGATACATATTCACCAGTAATAAAAATTACATCCATTCGAATGTTAATAGCAATAGATGCTATTAATGGACTTGAAATACATCAAATGGATGTAAAAATCGCATTCTTAAATGATGAGGAAATTTATATGGAGCAACCTGAAGGGTTCGAGGCTCCCAGACAAGAAGAAAAAGTATGTAATCTTGTTAAATCACTTTATGGATTAAAACAAACACCTAAACAATGGCATGAAAAATTTGATAATGCCAGGTTATCAAATGGCTTCAAAATTAATGAATGCAATAAATGTGTTTATTTTAAATACATTCAAAATGAATATGTCATTGTAGGCCTCTATGTTGATGATATGCTTATCATGGGTAGTGTGACACCCCGCCTAATTAAATACCGGGTGATCAGTTCTTTATCATATTAAAAATCAAGGTGAACGGTTGGTTCATTCTTAGAATCACTGTCACAAAAATAAAATTCCCAATTTAAACACCCTAAATAATTAATCTAAGTGTCAAAACAATTTAAAGTCTTATTTACATTTTATTTAAATTCCAATATGAAAACTTTTTTTTAATAACAACAGTTTAAGAGTCACATAAATAATAAGGATGACAATCACCACACAAGAATTAAACCATCTAGGTAAACCAAACCAAGTTATGAACTATAAATGAAATCATCCTAACAAGAGTTAACTCCCAAAGAGTACCAAATACTGGAAATAACATAAACATAAATCTCTGACAAATCCAAACGGGATAGGAAATCGGGCGACACAATCCCTAACTATGAAAAACTAAAATAGAAACTGAATCAATGAAGAGGTCCTCTAAGCAAGAGCCTGCAAATTCCACATAAGCTGTAGCACGTCCAATCCAAAGAACTAAAGCATGACGACCCTGTGGCTGGGCACCTATAATATATATATATATATATATATATATATATATATATATATATATATATAAGAGAGTGAAGATGACAGAAAACGGGCCAGAGCCCGAGTATAAAACAGTTTAAAATAGTTTAGCAAGTATTTAAAATGCTTACCGGCTAATGTAACAACTATGTTAGTATGAGACACTCTCTTGAGAATTCTCGCCTCTCATCTAGTGTGCACGTCTACCGTACTACTAAACTCATAAGTTTATCTAACTTTTGTTTTCATAAAGTTTTATCCCGAGAAGTAGAAAGGTTATGATATTCAGTTTTAGAAGATCATTCTCTTCAAAATTTATTACGTTACTTAGAGACACACCATGCTGTTACAAAGTTCCCGAATAGTTATTAAAAAGTTGGAGCATTTATTCATTACTTAACTGCTTATATGCGCAGTAGAAAGTTTCCTTATATATATATATATATATATATATATATATCACTCATATATTACATATAATATCGGCACCTCGCATAAATTCTATGGTGCTAGCATACTCTGCTATCAAGTCCCCGGATCACTCATACTAAGGGAAATACTAGTTCAGAATCACTATTGAACTGTATTAACACAACACACACAAGATGGAGGCGAAGCATAGTTCCAAGTCACTAAGAGGTTAGCACATACCCCTCACGTCTCTTAGGCGTCTGAATATCACTCAGATAACCCGTACCAAGGAATCCTATGTTCTATGGTACAAGTCAATATCCCCCATAAAGGTCCCATCGAGATATGACTGTCCTGGCGCGGCAACCCCCGTGATAGCAAGTAGCGTGGGTATGATTATTCACAAATAAAGTATTTCATATATGTACACAGTCACACAACCATTTACAGATACACAATTTCCAATAAGGTTCGTCCACGACCCATAATGATTATTAACCGTATTTAGTACAATTTTACCCAATTATTTCCCATAAGGGATTTATCTCTTTTATGCCCTCTCATAATTACTTCTAATCTCTCGAAGTATTCTCTCTTGCTAAATACAATTTCAGTAGGTATACCCTCTCTAACCTTCTGGTCTAAGTCTTTCTCGAGTCCCTCAATTCATTAATGAACTTACGTACAATCTCTAATGTGTAACGAAATTCCCCGTTAGCCCACAATTTAATCCCATATTAAATTTCATTCAACGGAGTCTATTTAGACCCTACTGGTCCTCCTTACAATCCATTATACTCTATAAATAATAATCAAGGGTTCCTACGTATTTAAACGGAATTAAACAAAAAAGGAGAAAAATATACAGTTTTCCAGGAGGGGTCGATCGATCGAGGAAAAGGGGTTGATCGATCGATGTTCTTGGGTCGATCGATCGATCAAGCAATTCTTGCCCGGAAATTGCAATTTCAACCTACGGATTTCATCTCCCAAATTTCTCCAAAACACCATTCACGATTCTAAAACTCCCAAACAACATTACTACTAGTTACATATACTTATATACATGATTTCCTACGTGAAACATGTCCAAATTCGTCAAAGGTATGGAATTAATGGGGTAAATCATCATATTTAACAAGAACCCTAATTTTCATAAAACTTTCATTCTTTTAAATTCTTTTCCAGATTTCTTGCTTCTAAACTCATACAAATTTGTGGGTTATCCTCTACATATGATTGGGATGTCCAGAATATAACTATTTCCACCAAGACGTGTGATTAAATCCTCAAATTCCTCAAACTCTTTTATCAAACATGTGTATAACAATCCTAATCTAACATGGATAAAATAATAATTAAAAGAAAAGCAAGATAGATACTTGCCTGGAAATTCAATGGTCTGATTTGTGGATGAAAAAGGTATGGTTGCGTTCCTCTTCGTGCAATCTACGTTTTGGTGGTTGTGGCGGTGTAAACGGATGAGTTCTTGGCCTTGGATTGCTTGGAAAGCTTCCTACCTTCTTCTGTAATGTCCGTTATTAAGTTTTTTGATTGCTAACCCTAAAAACCTAACTCAAATGGTCGATATACCTTAGGTAAATTCGTGGGTTTAATTACCCAAAAATACAATATGTTTAAAATATCCTCCCGGGATGCCAATTAGGACTCAAAACGCCCCGAGGCCCAAACTAAACCCCCGGGTATACTTTCGTGACTATATCGACCCTTCCGGACACATTGGCACACTCAAAATGACCATACGGGTGACTTATACTATATTCACTTTTAATAATAATAATTTAGTCCTGACACGACACAGGCGCGTCTCGACTTAAATTTCCATAATTACCATTTTATTCACTCGTGACAATTTTAATAAAATCAATCTTATATATTACTTTACTCATTTAGTAATATTCAACAAATTCTCAATAATTACTAACTCTCGTCACACTAGTAACTATTTAAAATAATTTTCGGATTAATTGTAAATTAATATCTCAATTTAAATTTAATAAGTCCCCAAATTAAAAGCCATAAAAGTACGGGGCATTACATACTTCCCTCCTAATAACGGAATTTCATCCCGAAATTCTAAAAATAAGGCATACCTGGTAAGAATAGATCTGAATATCTTTTACTATATCTGCCTCGCGCTCCCAAGTGGATTCCTCCACATTGTGATGCTCCCACTGGACCCGTACAAGTGGGACTACCTTCGACCTCAATTTCATCTTGCTATGGTCTAGGATAGCCACTGGTCTCTTTTAGTAAGAGCTGTCGGGTTGTAAGTCAATATCCTCTATTATGATATAGGTGTGGGCCATATCATCCCGAAGATATCATCTCAACAATGAGATGTGGAATACATCGTGAATGCGGTGCAAGTGCTCTGGCAGCCCCAATATGTATGCCACCGTCCAAATCCTCTCGATAGTGGGAAATGGTTCCACGTATCTCGGAGCCAACTTCCCTTTCTTTCCAAACCTCATCACTCCTCTCATTGGGGACACACTCAGCAATACTTGATCCCTCCACGCTAAACTCTAGAAAAGACCTCTTTGCATCGGCGTAGATTTTCTGTCGATCCTGGGCTACTCGAATGCGACTCCTGATAAGCTCAGTCCTAGCTGAAGTATCCTGAATCACCTCTGGCCCTAGTAACTTGTTGTCCCCCACCTCTAGCCAACAAGCGGGAGAACGACAAGGCCTGCCACACAATGCCTCAAATGGGGCCTTGCCGATTATGAACTGATAAGAGTTATTATAAGAGAACTCCACCAGTGGAAGATACAGCTCCCAACCTCCTCCAACATCTTATTAGTATGCTTTATCTGTCCATTCTTCTGTGGGTGATAAGCTGAACTCAATCTCAACTCAGTACCCATGGCCTCCTGAAATCTCTCCTAGAAGCGCGACACAAAAATTTTGTCTTTGTCAGACACAGTATCCAAGGGCACCCCATGTAGTCTAACGATCTCGGTAATGAATAATTATGCATACTGGCCCGTGGTGTGGTCTATCAGCACTGGAAGAAAGTGAGCTACCATGGTCAATCGATCCATAATCACCCATATGGAATCGTGACCCCACTGTGATGTAGGCAATCCAGTAGTGAAGTCCATGGAAATACTTTCCCATTTCCACGTAGGTATCTCCAACGACTCGAGTAACCCTCGTGATCTCTGGTGGTCCACCTTTACCATCTGGCAGGTAGAACATTTGGACACGAACTCTGTAATGTCCTTCTTCATCCAACTCCACCAGTACTGCCACCTCATATCTTGGTACATCGTATCCCCTCCGAGATGTACCACAAATCAGGATCCATGAGACTGTGTCATAACAGCATGACGTAAGTCTTTTCCCTCTAGGACCACTAATCTCCCATTAAATCTCAAACCCCCATCAGAACTCACAGAATAGGACTCAGAACCCTCAGCTAAAAGCCGTACAATATGCTCCTGGGAAAAAGTATCCGTCGCTTGTGCATGTATCACCCTCGTAACAATCTCGGGTGTGACTGACATAACAAATATAAAAGAACGGGATACTTCATCCTGGTGTCCCAACTCTTTCCACTTCGCTCTCCACACTTCCATTACATCTCCTTTCGGTCGACGGCTTAATACACCACCAACCACGTTAGCCTTCCCCGAATGATACTATATCTCCAACTGGTAGTCTATCACAAACTCCAACCATCTATGCTGATGTATGTTCAACTCTCGCTGAGTGAAAACGTACTGCAGTGACTTGTGATCTGTGAACAAGCGAAACTTCTCCCCCAGTAAGTAATGTCATCAAATTCGTAGTGCAAATACAACCGCTTCTGGCTCTAGGTCGTGGGTGGGGTAATTCCTCTCGTGAGGCTTAAGCTTGCAGGAGGAAAAATCTATAGTCTTCTCCTCTTGCTGAAGTACTCAATTGAGTCCCTGTAAAGAGGCATCAGTGTACACCAGGTACTCCGCTCTCGACTTGGGCAAAGAAAGAACTGGCACCGAAGTCAACATATCTTTCAGCTCATGAAAAGCCAATTGGCAAGCATCATCCCAAACATACAGAATTCCCTTGCGAGTCAGATTTGTCAATGGACCCGCTAAAAGCCTCGAATGAACCTCCTGTAGCACCCGGCTAACCCCAAGAAACTAAGCACCTCTATCGGTGTTGTGGGCTGTCCCCATTCTCTTACTGCTGACACTTTTCTCGGGTCAACCGATATACCCAATTTTGACACAACATGCCCCAAAAACTGTACCTCCCATAATCAGAATCCGCACTTCTCATACTTAGCATACAGCTGATGCTCTAGTAGAGTCTGAAGAACCTGCTTTAAGTGCTCGGCATGCTCCTCCTCGATGTGTGAATAAATCAGGATGTCATCTATCAAGATAATAACAAACTGATCCAAGAACTCTCTGAACACTCGGTTCATCAAGTCCATGAATATGGTTGGAGCATATGTCAGCCCAAACGGCATGACTCTGAACTCATAGGATCCATATCTCATCAAGAAAGCAGTCTTCGACACATCCTGCTCCCTAATCCGTAGCTGATGGTACCCCGATCTCAAATTTATTTTCGAAAAGAAGGTTGCTCCTGTCAACTAGTCGAATAGGTCATCTATCCGAGGCAACATATATTTATTCCATATAGTGACCTTATTCAGCTCCAGATAATCCGCGCATAACCTCAGCGATCCGTCTCTTTACTTCACAAATAACACCGGAGCGCCCCAAGGTGAGGTTCTCCTACGAATGAAGCTCTGACCTAACAGCTGCTCTATCTGATCCCGTAACTCCCTCATCTCCGCTGGAGCCATATGGTATGGTGCACGTACTATCGGCCGAGTGCTCAGCATCAAGTCTATGACAAAATCTATCTCTCAACTGGGGGGTAGGCCCGGTATGTCCTGAAATACATCCGAAAACTCACGAATGATTGGAATCTAGTCCAGGGGAATCACAATCTCCTTAGAGTTTTCCTCCTCTATGTAGTATAAATGGGTGGAAGATCCTCCCTCTGGGCGAGGCATTGCCACCAAAAACATCTCCTGCCTCTGAATGGAAAAGATGATGCTCCTACCGAAACAATTAATCATGGCTCTGTACGCGGCGAGCCAATCCATGCCAATGATGACATCGTGCTCATGCATCTCTAAGACTAACATGTCTGCAGGTAAAATCAAGCTACCAATCTCTATACCTACACCCCCGCATATAAAGAAAATCAAAGATCCATTCCCCAGTGGTGAGTCTACGCATGTTACAGTGCTCTCTGCCGTATCTAATAACCCTAAGGCCCGTGAAAAATGAGTAGTTATAAAATAGTGCGATGCCCCAATATCAAATAAAACCGACCCATAGTGCCATGGATAGGAAACGTAACCTCAATCGCGGGTGGTACCTGAGGTGCTGACGCCTGGTGGACGTTATAGACACATCCATACTGCAATTTCCCCTACTAAACTCGAGCTGTTGGGATGGATGGTAGGGCTGGCACCTGAGCTAGTGCTGGGAGGGCGACTGGAAAGAGCGACCTCTGCAGCTCATTATAGGCACCCTACTACTGTGGGGTCCTATCCCCCTCTGGGAAATCCTGGCGCTTATGGCCATTCTTGCCACATCCGAAGCATCTGCCCCTGAAGTTACATCCGCGCTTCCCCTACTGACCAAGGCCCTGTTGGCCGTTACCACCCCGCCACTGGTTTGCTAAAAACGTTGATGGCCCTATTGCTGACAGTGTTGGCCCTACTGACCCTGCCTAAATCCCCCAAATCCCTGTCTAGAATCACCTGATCGAAATCTCTTGGCAGGGTCCCCCTGATGGTAACTCTGCTCACTATAACGGGTATGTCCCTGGGCTACTGGTACCCCACCACTACTACTTCCCCCTGTCCTGCCCTGCTGGCCGGACTCCCCTGCTCATTTGCTCCCCTGCTGATGGAAGCGGTGATCCTGACAGTACAACAAAGTAGGGTTGAGTACATTAGTGTAAGTACTTAATGATAGATTGCCTATGAGGTGTTGACGGATCCTCCAGGTCAATCCATTTATAAATAACAGTATCTTCTTCTCCTCAGTGAGTGCCTCATCCGGAACTAAAGTGAGAAGTCTGGTAAACTCCTCCTTGTACTCAGCAAGGGTCATACTCTCCTACTTAAGATTCAGTAACCTCCACCTCATCTCAATCTGCACGGCGGATGGAAAGTACTTGTGGTCAAACCTCTCGCAAAATGACTGAATCGTGATGTTGTCCCTCTCATCCAAGGTGGTGGTGGACTCCCACCACTGCAAAGCAGCCCCCACAAGCTTGAAGGAAGCCAACAACTGTTTCTGCACGTTGGTGCACTCATACATGTGCAGATGCCTCTAGATATCCTTCTTCCATTGGCTGGCGAATACTATGTCCAAGCTACCCGAGAACTTTGGGGGATGCACCTTCTAAAAGGCATCCCTAACCCGCTCCCATGCAGTGAGAAGCTGTACCGGTACTGGTGCTACTGCCTGAACCTGGGGTGGAGCCTGCTGCACTACCGCTAATGCGACATTCACCGCCTGAGCAAGAATGGCGGCTACTTCAGTTGCATTCATCATCCCCTGAGTCGGAGCTACTAACTGCTCGGGATAGGCATTCTTATCTCGAGGTGCGTGTCTCGAAGGCATCTGGAACGAGAAGGAAGTTTATTAGTCTACAATTATTATCAAATCTCAAATAGCTAAAGACGTAAGCGTATATACAAGAATACAGCAGTCTTATAATAGGGCTTTAAATCAAAGACGCTAAGCTGGAAACGAAATAAGCCGTACAGATCCTAAAGACACTAGAACCTGATGCTCTAATACCACCTGTGACACCCCGCCTAATTAAATATCGGGTGATCAGTCATTTATTAAATTAAAAATCAAGGTGAATGGTTGGTTCATTCTTAGCTTCACTATCGCAAATATAAAATTTCCAATTTAAACACCTTAAATAATTAAGCTAAGTGTCAAAACAATTTAAAGTCTTATTTACATTTTATTTTAATTCCAATATGAAAACTTTTTTTTTAATAACAAGAGTTTAAGAGTTACATAAATAATAAGGATAACAATAACCACACAAGAATTAAACCATCTAGGTAAACCAAACCAAGTTATGAACTATAAATGAAATCATCTTGACAAGAGTTAACTCCCAAAGAATACCAAATACTGGAAATAACATAAATATAAATCTCTGACAAATCCAAACAGGATAGAAAATCGTGCGACACATGCCCTAACTATGAAAAACTAAAATAAAAACTGAATCAATGAAGAGGTCGTCTAAGCAAGAGCCTGCAACTTTCACATAAGCTACAACACGTCCAATCCAAAGAACCTAAGCAAGACGCCCCTGTGGCTGGGCACCTGTAATATATATATATATATATATATATATATATATATATATATATATCACTGTTCTAAAAAACCCGCCTAGGCTTAAGGCTTGGGCGAAACGCCTCGCCTTAAGTTTTTTACGCCTTATGCTTAGTAAAACTCTTAAGAGGCACTTTTTTCTAAAAACAACAATGCTTTAGTGAAACGATATCGTCTTTTAAAGAATTTTTTAACTAATCGGACCCTTATCTCATCCAAAATAATCAAATAGTATTTTAATTTTCATATATTCAAACATATTTTTATGATATGTATAATTTTAGTATTTTAATAGCCTTGTTATGGTGTAAAAATAATAAAATATATTAAGAAGGCCTAAACGCCTTTTCACACCTTTTTACGCTTAGCTTCTAAGGCTTAAAGCTTGACCTCCACGCCTCGATCACGCCCCGCGTTTTTTAGAACCTTGATATATATATATATAAGAGAGAGAGAAGATGACAGAAAATGGGTCAGAGCCTGAGTGTAAAATAGTTTAGCAAGTATTTAAAATGCTTACCGGCTAATGTAACAACCATGTTAGTATGCGACTCTCTCTTCATAATTCTCGCCTCTCATCTAGTGTGCACGCCTACCGTTCTACTAAACTCATAAGTTTATCTAACTTATTTTTCCTTAAAGTTTTATCCCAAGAAGTAGAAAGGTTATGATATTCAGTTTTAGACGATCATTCTCTTCAAAATTTATTACGTTACTTAGAGCAACACCATATTGTTACAAAGTTCCCGAACACTTATTATAAAGTTGGAGCATTTATTCATTACTTAACTACTTATATGCGCAGTAGAAAGTTTCCTTATATATATATTAGTCACTCATATATTACATATAATATCGGCACCCCACATAAATTCTATGGTGCTGGCATACTCTGCTATCAAGTCCCCGTATCACTCATACTAAGGGAAATACTAGTTCGGAATCACTCTCGAACTGTATTAACAGAATACACACAAAATGGAGGCGAAGCATAGTTCTAAGTCACTAAGAGGTCAGCACATACCCCTCACTTCTCTTAGGACCGTCTGAATATCACTCAGATAGCCTGTACCAAGGAATCCTATGTTCTAGGGTATAAGTCAATATCCCCCATAAAGATCCCATCGAGATATGACTGTCCTTGCGCGACAACCCCCGTGATAGCAAGTAGCGCGGGTATGGTTATTCACAAATAAAGTATTTCATATATGTACACAGTCACACAACCATATATAGATACACAATTTCCAATAAGGTTTTCCCATGACCCATAATTATTATTAATCGTATTTAGTACAATTTTACCCAATTATTTTGCATAAGGGATTTATCTCTTTTATCCCCACTCATAATTTATTTCATACTTACTTCTCATCTCTCGAAGTATTCTCTCTTGCTAAATACAATTTTAGTAGGTATACCCTCTCTAACCTTCTCGTCTACGTCTTTCACGAGTTCCTCAATTCATTAATTAACTTACGCACAATCTCTAATGTGTAACGAAATTCCCCGTTAGCCCACAATTTCATCCCATATTAAATTTCATTCAACGGAGTCTATTTAGACCCTACTGGTCCTCCTCACGACCCATTATACTCCATAAATAATAATCAAGGGTTCCTACGTATTTAAACCGGATTAAACAAAAAAGGGGAAATATGCAGTTTTCCAGGAGGGGTTGATCGATCGAGGAAAGGGGGTTGATCGATCGATGTTCTTGGGTCGATCGATCGATCAAGCAGCCCTTGCCCAGAAACTGCAATTTCAACCTACGGGTTTCATTTTCCAAATTTCTCCAAAACGCTATTAAAGATTCTCAAACTCCCAAACAACATTACTACGAGTTACATATACCTATATACATGATTTCCTACGTGAAACATGTCCAAATTCATCAAAGGTATGGAATTAATGGGGTAAATCATCATATTTAACAAGAACCCTAATTTTCATAAAACTTTCATTCTTTTAAATTCTTTTCCATATTTCTTGCTTCTAGGGTTATCCTCTACATATGATTGGGATGTCCAGAATATAACTATTTCCACCAAGACGTGTGATTAAATCCTCAAATTCTTTTATGAAACATGTGTATAACAATCCTAATCTAACATGGATGAAACAATAACTAAAAGAAAAGAAAGATAGATACTTGCCTGGAAATTCAAGGGTCTGATTTGTGGATGAAAAAGGTATGGTTGCGTTCCTCTTCGTGCGATTTACGTTTTGGTGGTTGTGGCGGTGTAAACGGATTAGTTCTTAGCCTTGGATTGCTTGGAAAGCTTCCTACCTTCTTCTGTAATGTTCGTTCTTAAGTTTTGTGATTGTTAAACCTAAAAGCCTAACTCAAATGGCTGATATACCTTAGGGAAATTCGTGGGTTTAATTACCCAAAAATGCAAAATGTCTAAAATACCCTCCCGAGATGCCAATTAGGCCTCAAAACACCCCGAGGCCCAAACTAAATCCCATGGTATAGTTTTCTGACTATCTCGACCCTCTTGGACATATTGGCGCACTCGAAATGACCATACGGGAAACTTATAATATATTCACTTTTAATAATAATAATTTAGTCCCGACATGACACAGGCGCGTCCCGACTTAAATTTCCATAATTGTCATTTTATTTGACTCGTGACAATTTTAATAAAATCAACTTATATATTACTTTACTCATTTAGTAATATTCAATAAATTCTCAATAATTACTAACTCTCGTCATGCTAGTAACTATTTAAAATCATTTTCGAATTAATATCTCAATTTAAATTTAATAAATCACCAAATTAAAAGCCATAAAAATACGGGGTATTACATGTAGTAACCTGGAAATTGTCAAAACTACAAAACAAATGTTGAGTAGTATGACATGAAAGATTTGGGTATTACCAATGTTATATTCAGAATTAAAATTTCTAAAACATCGGATGAACTTATATTATCTCAATCTCATTATATAGAGAAAGTACTTGAAAAATTCAAGAAGTATGATATCAGTCCTACCAAGACACCTGTAGATGTAAATTTACATCTAGCAAGAAATAATGGTGAAAGCATATCTCAACTAGCATATTATCATATTATCGGCATTTTAATGTATATGATGAAGTGTACACGACCAGACATAGCATACTCTATAAGTAAGCTAAGTCGATTTACGAGTAATCCATGGACAGATCAATGGAAGGCAATATTGAGAGTTTTGGGTTATTTAAAATACACTCAAAACTATGGACTGCACTACTCTAAATATCAAGATGTTCTTGAAGGACATTGCAATGCAAATTAGATATCTGATACAAAAGACTCTAAGTCTAGGAGTGGGTATGTGTTTACCCTAGGAGGTGAAGCCGTATATTAAAAATCCTCAAAACAAACGTGCATTGCTAGATTGATAATGGAATCCGAATTCATTGCACTAGACAAAGCTAGAGAAGAAGCTAAATGGCTTCGAAATTTCTTAGAGGATGTTCCAAATTGGTCGAATTATGTGCCCGCAATATGTATACATTGTGATAGTCAATCGACGATTGGAAGGGAACATAATCACTTGTATAATGGAAAGTCACGACATATTCGTCATAGACATAATACCGTTAGACAACTTCTCTCAAATGGAATTATCTCAATTGACTATGTAAAGTCAAAAGATAATATTGCGGATCCACTAACGAAAGGTTTAAACCGATAGCAAGTTGAAAGATCATCGAGAGGAATGGGTCTAAAGCCTATAAATAAATAAGAATCAATATAGTGGCAACCCGAACTAGCTGACTGGAGATCCCAAGATCTAGGTTCAATGGGCAAATCGAACTACATTGTATTCAGAAAGCAGTGGAGGATATTTAATCCTATCCATTCCAAAGATGAGACAATGCATATCTGCTGCGAAATTAGAATAAGTTATGCTTTTAATGACATCCATATCTTAATATGTCTAAGTGGGATATTGCAGGATACTCTTTATGGAACTCACCTACGTGAGTAAGAAGATGGCCACTTCTATGAGAATAATAAAAGGTAGATTCTCTAAAATACTCACGGAACCAAGTGGTGTTCTTGGCCAAAATGAACACAAACGTGGGAACCAACTGTATTGAAGAATTATTGCGTGAATACAGTTGTTTAGGTATACAAAGACGGTTGACGGTTCAAAGACGTGAAGTCTACTGATTAACCAAGTAAATCTGATGGTATATCACTAAGAAAAGTTAAAGGCCAATAGGCTACTTCTCCCGATGCAATAAATCTTCAGTTTTACTCAACCTGTGTCTGCATCTGCATTAGCTTCTGTTCCGTTTTTATTTATAGCGATATATCATTCATGTGGGGGATTGTTGGAAAATTGGACTTAAAGTTGGACTTAAAAGTTGTCCAGATTTTTTGGGATAGAATTATGAGCAACTTTTAGCTCAAATTTAGGTGGGAACCACACTACGATAATTATGGGACCATATACGAACGCGTTCTCCTTCGCAAGGAGATTAACGTAGTATATTCACATGTCCAATTTCATTAAGTTATGAATGATAAATATGTTCCTAAAGTGACTCGCAAAGCAACGAAAGTTAATGAATTGAGTATGTTTTAACTCTTGTCCCACATTGGAAGAGTAATGGAAAAATGATGAGTTAATAAAACCCAAATGATGGACTAAGGCTTGGATGCCTTGGGCATCCCAACTCTTTGAAGGGGAGATGACCTACACTATGCATGTGTTGGACTTGGGTCAAAAGCCCACGCGCGCGCGCACGTTGTTTGTCCGACTCGGCTCGGGCTTATAAAAAATTTGTTTCCTTTTGGGCCGAGTTTAATTAATTTTCTGGGCTTTTATTAATTAATTATTAATTAACCGTTTGTCAGTTAATCGCCAAAGGTCAATAGTTAACGAAATGAACTGTTTTTAACAGTTAATTTCAGTTTTGATTATTCCCAACAGTTAACACGAAAGCTATAAATAAAAAACCATTCCCTTCAGTTTTGGTTGCTGTCAACAAAACCCCTCCAGAGAAATTCCAAAAGTGCTACTGCATTATTTCCTTAGTCCAGAAAAATATTTTCTTCATTTCTACATATCGTATTACTATTCCGGTTGAGTATTAACACAGATTTGTGTTCGTTGGAATTGATTATTGTTGTGCTACATAATTAATTTGAGAAATCCGTTCTATCTTGGGAGACAATTATTCAATAAGTTTACAGCACATTGGAGGAAATAAATTTGTCTTAAGGAGACCGTTCTACAGGGCTCGAATTTATCTTATTTATTTATGTTCTTAATTCTACAATATCAAGTAAGTTATTCTCATTTCTGTAATTTCATTTTAATTTTGTAATAATTATTTTGTTAATAATTTTGTAGTATTTCATAAATAAATAATAGACATGCAATTTGTTGAATCTTCAATGTTCACTAAAACATCAAAAGAGTTGTTGACTTGAGAGTTGAACATTTGATATTCAAAATTTTCACATTTTTTATCAACCGGGTCTTAACTAAAATCACGAGTTTGGACGGAATGAGTAGACATTTCTAAATAAAATTTTTGGATATCGACATGTAAATTTACTTGTGGACTAGTACCATCCTCTTTTACCCACAATGAAGCCTTTGATGAGCTGATATAATTTCATTAATATTTGGGATATCCTCTGGGGGATTTCATCATTAGAATATCATCGTTATCAGATACGAATATATCCCCCAAAGAATGATTTTTTTTTTTTTAGAAACTATACTTTCTGGGGTATATTGACCTATATTATTTTTCCCCGGTTATTCTCAGACAATAAAGGCTCTCTCATTTTGCTTTTTTCTAGGACCATCTCAAGATGCCCGACACTTGGGAAATTCAAATGTTCTAATATTATGGGAGCCGAACCCTTTTTCATTATCCAATAATACTACTTGACCCACCCACATTCTCCCCAATAAATTCGTCGGCACCCATATTAGTTAGTTGCGCCACATGGGATACTTTTTCAAGGGTAGGTTCACTTATCTCATCAGCTTCCGAAATTTTAGGATAAGAAGAATCCTTTTGATTTATTTTCTTTTGCTGAATTAATATTATGAATAGGAGTTTCTTCCGATAAAGAGGATTTTGACTTAACCATATTGTCTACAGCGTTTTTTTTTTTAACTGTAAGAGTCACATCCTTTGCATTAGTTAGACAATTTAACCCATCTAACTATTTGCAATGAGTCCTCCTAAGCTGACACATATATGCCATATATTTTTTGCGATACAGTGACGTGGCACATGTGTATTAACTAGTATTATTAACGCAAACTCATATTCATTAGACAGTAACTAATCACGGTGCGACACATTACTGTGTGACACCATTCCGTGACACAAATCTATATCGGTCTAACATTTTTTATTTGCAATTGTCCTTATGAACAGGTTGAACAAAAACTGTCGAATGTTTTTTAATATTCATCTGATTAGGCAGTCAATTAGCTGACTCCTCATTCTCAAGAATTATTATTCCATTCTTAGCCAAAAAACGAGATCGACCCGAAGCATGGTTTCGTTTATAGACTTAAGGATCGTGTTGTTTAATCCTATGATGCTGAGACAATTGCTTATTTTTAAGATTGACATGAACTTTTCTTTTGATATTTTTGCAAAATGATATTGGGTGACCAATACCGCCACAAAAATTACAAAAGGAAGGAATATGTTTAAAAACAACTTTAATGGGGATTTTCATATCATCCTAATTAATAACCACAACTTTTGGTAATAAAAAGGAGAAATCAACGTCAATAAGAGATCTAGCAAACAAACCATAATTTTGCTCTAAAGTGGCTTGATCAATTATAAAAGGAATACCTACTCCTCTAACTAGGGGTATTTGTAGTACGGTAAAAATTTGTACCGTACCATTTTGTACTGATAAAAAGTGGTAATGATTTACCCATTTTACTTACTGAAAATCGAAACTATCGAAACCGAAATTACCAAATTTTTTGTAGTTGGTTTTGGTTTAAACATTTTAAAAACCGATTCACCGAAATTACTGAAACAATTCCAAAATTATGACCCAAAAATACCAAATTGTTATAAAATATGTATTGTAAAGTGAATGTTCACTTATCCCACATCCCACATCGGAAGAGTGAGGCTTTTGATGAGCTTACCTTGTATTTTAAATAGGAAGTTAACCCCTCATTATTAACACACCAATTAATGATAACTCTTCTTCTCTCTAAAATTCTCTCTGTGTCCCATTTATTTTAACACAATTTTTTTTATCAATTATGTCCATTATAAACTATTCTCAATCAAATGACTCTTAAAGGTTCAATCCAGTCAACCAAATGAATATGTTAATCTTCACATGTTACTAGTTATATGGGCTTTAGTAGTAATATATAACTAGTAATGGGTACATGAATAAAACCTATACTGAGTAATAGGAACAATCCTGGCTGTCCATTTTTGGTCAATCTTCACCGTCAATTTTGGAAACATAAATCCTTACTTAAAAAACAAGGGTTAAACCTAAACGAACTAAAATGTGCGCAACTTTGGACTCGCTTCTCTCGTCTCCCACTATTCTCTCTCCGCCGTCGATGTTGGACGACAAAGTAAATCAAGTAATTCTCTCTCTCTCTCTCTCTCTCTCTCTCTCTCTCTCTCTTTCTCGTCTCCGTCATCGTTGTCGATGTTAGCCCAACCCTATAAGTTTAACTGTGATTTTTTTCTTGGATGTTTCTGCAATTAATTAGGAAAAAGATATCATATTGTTGTTGTGTACATGATATTTGTAGTTATTATTTTACAGCTTATATTTTCCATCTTTCTCGCTATAATAATCTCCACGGTTACCTGAAAATTATTGATTTTATCGAAAAACCAAGCGATTTGGTATCGGTTCTTGTCTTCGTATACCAAGCGGTACAAACGGTAAAATCGGTATTACCCCTTCGAAACCGGTTTGGTTTTGGTAAACTATGTTTACCGACCAAACTGACCGATACTCAGCCCTACCTCTAACAATCTCAAACAATAATCTTGGATGCCAAGACTCATCCAGTAAATTCATAAATTGTACCTAAACACTCGCATTAGATGAAATAAAATTTGTTGGACAAAAGTTTGGAGTTCAATTAATAGGCTTGAAAAGGCCTTTTTTTTTTATCTAATTGAACCCAAAACCCAAGCTTTTTGCATTTCATCGATTGATTCAAAAAAACAAATTATAGGAACCGTTACCTTTAGAAGTTAAAGACCATGGATTTTTCATTTGCCAAAATGAATCTATTGAATTCTTCAATTCCTGAGCAATAACATGTTTTTGATCATTTGACAGTTTTAACTTCCTTAAACGCCTTGAATTTCTTATAGAACTTTGAAAAAATCTTTAGATGGGGGATATCATCCTTATAATACGACTCAGAAGATTTGAGAGATGGTGGGAGATACCTTCATTTGTTGACAAATGAGATTGTGTTGACTCCTTTATTTTGAGAATTTGAGCATATGATTTGGGTTAAGCCACTGAAATCTGAGATAAATGTTTAGATGAAAATTTCAGTATATATATATATAAAGTACTGCTCTTGTGCGAACTCGTCAACATTTTAAAAGTGTGGACCGAACATGTGTCACCTGACGATGAGCCTAGAAAAGAGAGGGAGAGTGCCTATAATTTAACCGATAATTTATAAGCTCACTTCCAGGTGACACATGTCCGGTCCGCACTCTTAAAATGCGGACTAATCTGTACAAGAGCAGTACTATATATATATTTCTCCTAAAATATGTGCTAACCTTCTTTTTACCTGTCTCTTTCTATAATTTTGGTTGGCCAACCCAAAGGAGACAAATGGTTGAGATTATAATTATCGGGTGGCTTCTATTCCTAAGGATACGACGAGTGCTTAGAATTTAATATAGCTCTACTAAAAGGGCATCTGGTTAAATGAAAGAGGTAAAAACCAATTTTTTTTGTGACGTAGGGTAATCCCTGGGCCAGCTTGCGTGCACCTTGAGACTAATCCCTCCGCCCCGAACAAGGCTTTATATAACAGGCGTTTAATTCCTGCGGTCCGTGGCCCTAAGACGCAGCTGTCAAGTTTCGAACCCAGGTGCCTAGATTTACAACTACACTCTGGCTCTACCAGTTAAAAACCAAAGTTGGTATTATTAAATCCAAACCCGCTTAAAGATATACAAAGCATTTACACCTAGTCTCCGAATATAGGCCATAAATTGTTATGATCCAATGCTTTAGAAATGTTAGAACCGATAAGAGATATAATCATATGGTTAATTAAGGAACCTAAGGGTCTGTTTGGTTACCCTTATTTGTCATGGCAAATGGCAATAAGTTGGCAAATGGGGTAATTGCCTACAATTTGATGTGTCTGGTACAAAAGTTTGACTACAAGTTATTTGTCAATGTACAACACCTCCTATGCACAAATTTGCCATAAATGTTGGCAAACTTTGCTTTGCTATTTGAGTGAAAAATATTTGTCATGCCTTTTTTTTTTAATACAAAAATATTTTATAAATCATTAAAAAAACTTTTAAATAAAAAACTCTTTTATAAAACTGTTTTGAATAATTAATAAACTGTTTTAATCATTTTAAAAATTGTCAAACTGCCTTTTTGTAACATTTTTCGTAACTGTAAAAACAATTTTTTCGTGCCATTTTTTACATTTTTACAAAAATGTTTTTTTAAATAAATATTTTTAATAAACAGTTTTTTGTAACATTTTTAAACATTTTTTCGTAACGTAAAAACTGTTTTTTAATTCCAACGAATGAGATCGCGTGTCGTTCAAACAACTACGCGCGACATCTCAATGTCATTCGAACGAGATGGTGATCTCGCTGGAACGATCTTGGCGTCGAAACCGAGGTACGCTTACTGTCTTAGAAAATTTTTCCAAACCTTTTCAAAAATCAATGTCTTCTAAAACAGTAAGGAAACCTTTTTATAAAAAAACATTTATAAAAATATTTTTATATAAAAGGTTTTTAAAACTCCTTTTTAAAAAATATCCAAACACTCTTAATATGAAATGTAAATGAAACTTTAAAACATTATCTTACCAAAGATTATATTGTTGGGCTTGAATGTTGAAGACAACTTGTAATTCGGATTCGTCTTTTGTAGATGAAAACTTCTTCAATTCTTAGACGATTGTAACGGTATACGACATAATAAATTGTGACGGACGTTCATAAAATTATGTCCTTACAACCCATGACAACATATGTATACTACACTAACCCATGACATCATATAACTCTAGAATGTTCCCTATTCTCCATTCAGTACCTCATGTGAAATGTAGAGGTTTGTAAAATTGTCCAATTAAATGTTTTTTCCACATAACTTATAGGCTATGAATGGGAGCCTTACTACCCTCTACAAGGAATAGAAGATGAATAGAATTCATAATATATTCACCCAAGAGGAATCCGTTGGAATTATTATAGTTATTATATCAATAATTTTAAATGAGTGCAAGTGTTTTAATTTATTATTTTAAAATTAATTTTGGTAAAGAGATACTTGATGAAAAATTAAATTTTTGTCGCTTGACCTTTTTGGCTTCATTTAAGTGCTAACTTATTTTTAATGGTATTTAATTTTAACTCCTATTTCATATTCTAATTATTTAATATACATTTGGGCCTTGGAAATGTGTAGCGAATGTGAAAAATTAAGTCTCTAATTTTTTTTTAATAAAGAGGTTGGATTATTATTAGTCGGAGTTAATTAAAACATTTATCACTTGTTTGGAAGATTCTCTAACATTTTTATTCTGTAATCAAACCTGAAGTTTTATTACAAAAAGGGTAGAGAATTTAATGTCGTTCGACATTAGTAATATTGAACTTAAAGTTAAGCTATTTATGTAGAACTAGAAGTTCTCAAATACAAATGATAAAAAAAATGAAGTTTTATGCATAATTCGCACCACTCACTTTGTGAGTTATTTTAATGTAGGACTTTAAGTCCTAGACTTTAATTTGATAATTTTAATTTGTTATTATCTGGTACCCTCCCATACATATGCGACGAGTTATATGAAAGTTATTTCTAAAGTAATTTGCTTTGTTTTATGGGCATCAATATACATGGGTACTATATTAAAATAAAAGTGAAAAATAATTTTGCGTTACTTGTAGTGTTAGAATCCAAAAGCTTTTATTAGCAAACAATCATTACATTATTCAAGGGTTTATACTATATTATATTTAACATTGTAAAATTGCACTTTGTCATGAGCCTGCAACTCTGTGGTTCAATTATTTATTATTATATAATGACCATTTTGGTCACCTTAATTCTTTTTCATAAGACGTTGTAAATGCAAATGATATCTATCACAAGGGTATATATGGTGCTTAAGATTTACCCTCTTTTGAACCATTGATAAATACAATGTTTATGGTATATGTGCCATTTGGTTTTGATGAGACACTATTCTCGCTGTTAGGGGGAGGATAGAACGTACCTGAAGTACAAATTCTACTTAAAGAACAGTTCGTTCCTGAAGAACGACGAGAATTATCATGGAATACTTTCCCATTGTCTCATATAATCCCTTGTATCACTAAATATGAAAATGAAGTGAAAAATGATATTGCAACATCAAATGTCACGTGGACTAGTTGCAAATGTGCTTGCTAAAATCGTTATCCCAGAAGGATAAAATAAATTATGGTAGTAAATAAATTCATTGCACGCCAGAAGCGTGGCAAACCTATATGTGCCAACTATTTGACTCTATGGAAGTGGAGATTAAATAAAAACATGCCCAAATAACGCTCCAGAAGAGGTTATATGTAACGCTCCAGAAGAGGTTATGAACAAAATATCCACTTTCTCAAAAACTCCAAAAAAGGTTATTATCTATGAAAAGACACAAATCCCTGAAGTGACTATAAAGCCCTTGAAGTTGGCAAAGGTACCTAATATTAAATGAGATCTCTATCTTTTATAGATATACAAGAGAAAAGTGGGATAAACAAAGATGGTTATCGATGATATAATCCTAGAAGGATTTTCTTTGCCTGAAGCAAAGATAAGGAGTACGTACTCAAATGCAGTAAGACGTTCATTGTACAGTAGTCAATCAAAATGGATATAGGTACAACCGCCTTAGTAAATATTTGTCTAAGGAAGAGTATGAAAACAATCATATATAAAAATGTGCCATTATAAAATATCCTTAATAGATGTGCTCCTGAAGAACTCAATTGAAATAAAATTCTTAAATGGATATTCTCTTGAAGAGCTCAATTAAAATGCAAAATATTCAAATAAGAAATTCAAAACGAATGACCTTGGGGTAACAAGTCTTTGTCTCGGCCCGCAGATCGAGCACATTTTATGTTAAACTTATATCTATTAGTCAAATGGATTGAAAAGTCCTGCAAATGCTTTAAGCATACAACTTTAGTATATCCATGGTCTCCGGTATTTGGATATTATATTATTCATATTATCCTAAAGAGGATGACAAAAATAAATTTGGTCCCGAACTACCAAATGTGCATTTTATTATAGTATTTGGTCCAGAAGTACCATACTTGTACGTTATTAGTATATTGATATATATAAAACCATGCATGATATTGGATATTATAATTACATTCAATATCTTTGCAAGAAATAATTATCATTGACTTGCATTGCATGAGACTAATTTGAATCATATCATATGATATTTTTATCAAACCATCTACATCCAGTTAGTTATATAGATGCAGGTTATATCTAGTATCCTCATAAGGTATAGTCAAAGAACTTATGACTTGCCTCGAATAACATATGTTCCTACTAGTTCTTATGAAGAAGAGTTGTGCAACACACAAACTCTTCTCCCCCTAATCAAATGCTTTTCGTAACTGTAAAAACAATTTTTTCGTGCCATTTTTTACATTTTTACAAAAAAAAAATTTAATAAATATTTTTAATAAACAGTTTTTTGTAACATTTTTAAACATTTTTTCGTAACGTAAAAACTGTTTTTCGTAACATTTTTAAAAACTATTTTTTTAATAAATAATTTTAAAAACATTTTTAGTAAACTGTTTTTTTTAAACTTTTTTTTGTAACCGTGTTCGTAAAAAATTTAAACATTTTTAAAAACTGCAAAAACTATATTTTCGTAACATTTTTAAATATTTTTAAAAACAGCAAAAATTGTTTTTAATAATAAAAATAGGGAGGAAAAAGAAAAGAAAAAAAAATAGTTCTTTAGTTTTTTTAATAAATAATTTTGGGGTATTAAACATTTTTTATATATAGTTTGTTACTTTTTTAATAAATAAATACAGGGAGTAAAAAGAAAAGAAAAAGCTGTTTTTTTATTAAATAAAATCTTGGACGGAAATTAAAAAAAATAACATATTTTTTATTATTATATATGGTAACATGGACGAAAATTTATTATTAAAATGTTTTACCTAAAAAACTTATTTTATCTCATTTGATGTTTGATAATTTAATATAAAAATAAAATATTTATTTTGATAAATTTTATCTATAGCAAATATTGCCATAACAATATTTGTTACGAGGTGCACCAAACGGACCAAAATGAAATATCTAACTGATAAGTGTCGGTCATCTAAAAAGTGAATCCTATGTAAACCATTGTACTCGGTCACGTATCCGCTCAAACTAATAGTTAAGACCCTATGATCCTAAAGATAATCAATCTTCTAACGAATTAATGGATAACAAATGTACATTATCTATCCACAAATAAATCTAATCGAAACTTATTAACGCTAATGGTACACCTCGGTCAAAGTGCCGATCACAAAGAGAAAAGAATTTTCTCGGGCCGGACAAAATGAATCCTATTGGATGTTGAATAGTCACATGGATCAATGTTTTATGCCAACAAATATAACCTAAAATTTAACGGATCTATAAGATTCTAGCCATTGTGAATAAGAAGAATCACAAGTGTGTTTCTTTAAAAGTATGTGCACATATGACAATTCTAAAATAGTGTTTGAAAATCATTTTAAAATTTAGAAACTTTCTTAAATTCTTTTAATAAAATAATAAATTATTTTTTAACAAAAATTAATCCAATGTCACTTTTAAAAATTATATTAGACACATAATCAATTAAATTTAAATGATATGCATATGTGCCTAAAGTGCATAAAGGTGTAACAATGTGTATATGTTATAGGTCCATCGACTTGGCGACATTTTTATCTTTTTACATTTACTCCGATTTGTACGTTGATTAATATTGAGTCTTGAGGGGTGAGCAGTATTAGACACTTTAAGTTCTTACACATAATGTACCAATTAGAGGGTCTCAAACTATAAAATTGTTTTTCACAATAATTCAAACTAGCGGAAACACTAAATAGTGTAGACTCAAACAAAATCTAGGAGCCAACAATTTATGATGTTTCAATAGGTTCTCGTAGATTGAGATAAACCAATAGGATTGTATGACAACCGTTTCGATAGGATGACAACTCATTTTCTAGGTTGTGAACGTTTCAATAGTACTAAAACTGAAGTTACGATCTCATGTGATCAAGCCTAACCCAACTCAACGAAATTCCTAGTAAGTACCATTTACCGACATACATATGAAACAATATATTTAAAAGAATAAATATAAAGCATTATCATAAGCAGATTTATCATTTCAAAATGAATAGGAAAATGCTTGTTTGTAAATAAAATTCCTTCACATGGTTTTAAGAAAAAACTCAACAGAGGCCATTTGGGATATTTTATCATTTATCAATCTGACCCCTTCCCAACTCATACAAATGCATGAAGGATTCTGATTGTGTAACGCCTCGACTTGAATATGTGGGCTACTTTTAGTCAATCCGATTCGACCCAAGCGTTAGGTGTGAAATGCAATGAACAACCTATTATGATACCCCGCTTATTAAAAGAACGGGTGGCCAACCCTCTACTAAAATAAAACATGAATCTCATTGGCTCATTCGTAGCGTCACTGTCAAATTCAATCAAATACTAACCACCGATTATTAAATTAAGTCGTTTGTCAATTTTAATATTGTTTAACGCGACACGACAATATACTAATCAACCATAAATATCTAGACAACTTAGAATAAAATCCACAACCACAAATAAATCAAAATTGTAAATTTATTACATACCAAACTGTTCCGATTAAATCATCGGAATAAATCTCCATACAATAATACTCATAATGAAATAAACATAAACGTAAATAAACTAGTTGTCTTAGGCAACCTGCCTGAATAGAAAAATAGTCATGAACTAGAATATAGAAGTAGACGCGACTAAACAAAACTCTACAACATCCACAGCTGTCATAGCTCCGGTACCTGAGAATGATCATGCCTAGCGTTCCTGTGGATGGACACATAAAAGTTTTTGAAAATATCTTTTGACAAGGGTCAGATCCCAAAACCATTTGAAAATATTTTGCAAGTAATTGAAATGCATAAATAAATGTACATCCATCTACTCATATTTAAATTCACATCGCACTCTCTCTTAAGACATTACTCATCTCCCATTACAGTGCGCTCCTGACGTATGCATTTTAATTACATAGTTATGCTATCCGCCTAACTACTTCCCAAGTGTCCTTAAAGTCCATACGCCATCCCATCCTACATAATTTACTTATTAACTTTTACGTTCTCTAATTATAATTCTCAGTTATAATTTATTAAACCATTTTCAATAACTTTCACTTGTTATTAACTTTCACATTTTAATTCAATATGCGCTTTTTTTTTCACACACACACGCACACACACACACACACACACACACACACACACACACACACACACATATATATATATATATATATATATATATATATATATATATATATATATATATATATATATATATATATGTGTGTGTGTGTGTGTGTGTGTGTGTGTGTGTGTGTGTGTGTGTTATTATCACATCATGAATACATATTATATATCACTCGCAATACATGTATAACCGCCATTCGAAATAACAATAATAACTTTCTTGGATACGGGTCTCTAATGCTATAATCACCTAGGAAATACTCTCATCATCTTGGTTACTACATTGGAGTCTCACACCAAACTATGATAGAAAAATAGCATACGATGTTGGAGGCGGTCATAAGTTTTCCAATTAGCGAGTAATAGCCATACCTATAATTACCTCAACTCAGACTCAATCTTAACAGGCACATGCATGGAGATTATGACGTGTCAATAGTACTAACCCTATATTCACTAGCGAGGGAAGATCACTAACTCACGCAACTTCCGATGATATCCCTTAGAGGGGTATGTTATATTATCCATACCATTATATCTTTAATACCGATATAATATCTTTATATACAATTTTCACACATGTATATATTCACCTATAACTTATGTAATTATTCCTGTCACAAATGGCACAAAAATACATTATCACCCAATGCTCCTGTAACAACCCTCACTTTTGATAGCCTATTTTATATTTATTTACTATGTGTAGTAATTAATTATAAAATGATGGATTTTGAGTAAATATTAATTTAATATGAAAAAGGCTAATATTTACTGAAATGTTGTATGATTACCTGATGAGTAGGTAAAAATATCCATGTGGTGTATTAGTTCCATTAAATGATATGGGCTTTGGTTGTTGGCAGAAGAAATAGGGAGGCTAGGTCTGCTATGACCGGTCGACCGCGGTTCTCAGACTGGTCGACCGGGCCTTCGGGAGAGGGCACACTGCTTTCTTTCAAAGGCATAAATGTTGAGGCGCGGTCGACCGCGTCCCCCTTACCGGTCGATCGGCCCTGCCGAAGTGAACTTTCTGCTTTTCTTCTTAGGCAAAAAAAAAACTTGAGACGCGGTCTTGGGACCGGTCGACCGGTCCCCTGTTTTCTTCCCAAAATTTTACTTTTTGTTTTAAATCTTTTCTTTTTATAGGGACTTAGGAACCTTCTTGAATGAAGTAAACTTTGGATTTTAGAGTCCTAGTTGAGTCTGGTTGTCACCCTAGAGTGGAATGGATTTCACTTGGGGTTAAGTCCAAGGGGGGGGTGGGGTGTTCCAAAGTGATGTTTAGGCATCACTCTTTTGGCTACTTCTTAATAGGAGGATAGGGGTTGTAAGCCCATGTTTGGAGACTTAAGGGCTTATCAAAATTTTATGAACTTTGGGGACTTGTAGGATCATGATGATCATTTGGAGACTAAGCCGGGATTTGTAATTTGAGGAATGTCAATGATGATGCTCGATGGGAATAGGTTTGCATAAAATGATCCCAATGGTTTAAAAATGATAGGTTCAAGTAAAAATGAACCCAAATTGTGTTAATGATGATTGGTTCAAATAAAATGAACCCAGTTGTTTAATAATGATAGGTCCGAATAAAATGAACCAAATACATGGATAATGGAAATGGAAATTTGGTAATGGTAATTGAAAATGAAAGTGAGATTTAAATGGTAAATGTTAATTTACTTAAACACACCTCTCTAAATGACATCATAAGGGAAGTTTTCGCGCTTGGTGATGCCCCCTCGCTAATGAATGCAGGGAGGATATAGTCCTAGGCCATATGCGGGGTTTTTAAATGTTTTTCTGCGCTGGTTAGGGGATTTCAGGTGTGGTCCTGACTTTCCTGCAGGCATATGGCCGCTTCCCGACGTTGCGTTATGATCCCAGGTTGTCTTGTATAGATAGGCCCTGGAAGATGATGGTCATTTAGGGGCGCGCCCAGTGGGGAAACTCGGAGGGGCGGTCTTAGAATCGTTATATGTATATGAATATAACTTTTCTGCATCAAGTGGGACTTTATGGATATATGCCATAAAGATCATGATATGTGCCATAAAGAGCACGGGAATGAGATTAATGAGATATGTGCCATAAAGAGCACTTGATATTAATGGTATTCCTATTAAGGAATGGAAAGATGAAATGGTAAGATAATTAACTATGGAAGTTAATAAATGGTTTTATTCCTATTAAGGAATACAAAAGGTAATGGAAATTTGATAAATGAGGAAAGGTTTTAAATTTAAGTTATTACTTTTCTTTCTTTTATGTAAATGACATTTCATTTCATCATTTAGTTAAATTGTAATGTAAATTTATCATCCTTATCATTCATGCATAACTGTTCATTTCTATCATGCTTTTTATTTCTTCTGGTGATTATATAGAACCCGGCCCTGATCGGTTTACTTTCCTTGTTGTGTATATGATTGTATCCGCTCAGGTGCTCCCCCGCAAGGACGCCAGTTTTGATGTTCCCATTCCTTTGCTTTCGACGAGCTGTAAGATTTTGTGGGTTATTAGAGGACATTGTATTAGACGCTCTCATCTTTGTATTCTAGATATGATCTGGTCTTTTCATCGGGCGTGTGGCCTAAACTTTTGTACTTGTTTAATGAATGTATTATGTAAAATATTAAAATTGTGGTACTTCGTTGTATGTTGCTGTGGATCGACAGCTTATTCAGTCCTTTTGTATACATTCGTCTTAGTTGTATTATTTATATATACTCTTTTGGAATTCCACTTCCTTGTCAGATTGGGTTGTTTAAATTAAATTTTCTTAACTGGTTTTAAATTTCTAAACTTTTTGGCAACCCGTTTTCTGATTTATTGGGTGGTTTTCCCGTATACTCAGTTTATTATTGTTGATGCTGAGAATGATATCCATCCATGATCCCTATTACGTTTGAGTATCGGGCTGGCCACCCCTTATCTCGGATCTCGAGTTATCACAGATGGTATCAGAGCGTCAAGTTCTAGAGTCTTTAGGATCTATGTGGATTCGTCACGTTCTACCTTAGCGTTCTTTGATATAGAGCCTAATGTTAGGACTGTGTAGTTGTCTATGTTTGCGATCTTCTGCAAGATAGATTGTTTCAAATAGTATTTTAACTCTATTGTTACTTCATTTTAAATGCCGCCTAGAGAGGTCACCCAGCGAGACGAAATAGAGTTGTAGAAGAGGAGGTAGATTCTCCACCGCCGCCACAAGGGATCGTTAACGCTACGGATGTAGCAAACATAGTAGCTCAAGCGATTAACACCGCCATAACCGCAGAGGTCCAACAATTTGCCACAGGCTCAACAATGGGCTCACGATGTTCAAGCTCCCACGGGACTTACTCCGTGAGAAAGGGTTAGAGAGTCTTTTCTAAAGAGCAATTCCCCAAAATTCGAGGGAGGCATGGAGGTTGTTGAAGCCAATTCATGGAAAGAGAACAGACAACGCCACCTTCGAATGATAGAATGTAGCGAGGAAAGAAACTAGTCCTTGCCACTTTTAAGCTAGTCGGATCTGCGTTATACTGGTGGGTGACAATGACCACACTAGAGCAGAGAGACAAAATGACGATCACTGAGTTTTGGGCTTTGTTCGATCGTGAGTATGTTCCTCCCGCAGTTCAAAAGGGAGATGAGAAAGAAGCTCCAAGATGTTGTGCAAGGAGAGAGATCAGTGGTGGAGTATGAAGCGGAGTTCACCCAGTTGGCGAGTTTTGTACCGGATGAAGTGGATCCAGAAGATAGGAAGATCTAAAAGTTTATATGGGGTATAAACTGGAGAATCCAGCTGCAATTGCTGGGTAGTTCATCTTTACAAACCTTTGGTGAGGTTAAGAATGCAGCCTCATCCCATTGCCATGAGCATTGGTTATATACACCGGGTAGCAAGAAAGCTACTGTCGTGGGGCAAGCAGGAAAGCTTGGAGAACATGGGATTTGAGGAGGAGCATTTCCCTCATCCCAACCTGTGGGTAGTAAGCAGAAAGAGAGGGACCCTCGACAAGGGGTTTCGTCTAAGAGACAACGTTTTGGAGGGTTTATCGCGGGTGGCAATAGCATTAGGCACAGTAAGGTGCTTTGCAATGTGTAGGTCGGGGTGGTCATGGAGGTAAAGACCATCTGGGCCAAGGAACTTCCCAGTTTAGAAATAACGGGGGTCGAGGTCGAGAGGATATGAAGGGACGGTGCTTCCTATGTGGGGAGGCAGATCATTACTATATGGAGTGTCCTCGGTTGTTTGGGGGTCAGTTTCTTAGGGCTCCGCAGCAGCCACATGTTTAGTTTCTACCTCAGGTACCTGATCCGGTTGTTCCCATGTAGCAGGGACAGTTACGGTATGGGAGAGTTTATCAAATTCGGGAGGTTATACTTCCTCCAGCTTCGTTAGCACCGCCCGCTACTAAGAGTAAGCTTTTATTTCAGAGGTACTTGAGTTATGTGTTATTCGATGCGGGTGTTATGCGCTCATTTATTTTATGAGCTCTTCTCAGATTACAGATTTGATAAGATCTGCTGAGAGTATTTGTATTAAAATTGAGTTTCTACGAGTGATGGTTCGCTCAATTCCTTGTTTGTAAACATATAGGGATTTCTGGTGGTACTTTGTGCTTTGAGGCCGATTTACTCGTCCTTGACATGGTCGGGTATGATGTGATTGGTATGCCCTATCTCCACGATCGACATAGTTGAGTAGTAGCGTATAGGAAGGGTTCCTTGTTTGGATTCCGCTTTTGCGGGACGTTCCACGCGTGAACCTCGATGACGTTGGAAGTGGAGAGATGTTGTTCTTATTTCTTTTAGTTAATTTTATCTTATTTTATTTTATTTTGCTGGTGGAAAGGTTTAGCCGAGAATCACGTAGCGAGTGATTAATGGCTATTAAAGTGCGAAATAGAAGCACTGTATACAGTTCTCTCCTCTGACCGATGCGAGGGAGACTGGGATGTGAAGTCGAATTAAGACTTCGGGTTATGCCTTAATAAGAAGGCTATTTGAAAAGGCTTTATGGAAAGTGAATGTTTGATTTGTTAAATTTTCCGTTATTTAAATGGTAATGTATATAAGTAGAATCTTTTCGGTCCCGAACATGTGTCTTAGACATGTATATCTTGATGACCGACAACGCGAGGTAGTAGTGTAATGGGAGGGTTCGTTGTTTGGATTTCGCTTCAGCGAGACGTCCCACGCACGAAACCGAGCAAAGGTCGGGAGTTGAGAAAGGTCTTGGGTACTAAGGATATACTTAGTATTATGCGTATACGACTTAGATAGGATATAGTATAGGTAGGTAGACCTTAGGATTGTTTGGACATAAGTCCTTTAGTTATGTGACGTAGGTTTAGGAGGCCTGTCGGGAGTTGACCACGAACAGATTGTGTGTTAACTCTAAGAGGGATTGGTCCCTAGTAACGAGAAGTGTGAGATTTCGAGAGTTTGGTTGGTTAGGCCGAAGGAGATGAGGCCTCTCGTAGTTAGAATGTTACGTTGGCACTCAGCTTTCGTAAAGAAGGGTGAATTCTGTTAACTAGTCTCTGCCAGAATGGGGAGTAATAATATTGAAGCATAGACTTGTTGTTTATGTTCCTCATAATTTTAAACTTGGATGAAGTATTATCCCATGCTGATTCATCGTGGGGGCGATCGCCATATGGGAAAGAAGGTACTACTTCCTGGGCATAATTTAAACCTTCGTGCGAGTAACATTTTGTTGCGAGATGATGTAGGAGAGACAGGGGTGGTTAAAACCACATACACAAGATGTTGATTAAGGGAACATAACCCTGCTCTATTGACTTTGAGGGTGGGGTGCGTTTCCACAAGAGAATTTTGTCCCGAATGAATGGACTTAAGAAAAGAAGATATGGTGGGATCTTGCGGTTCTAAGGTTGCGTTACCTCCGGGTAACGAAATAATGAGTCAAGTTATGCGCCGCCAATAGTAGTGGCCGAGATTGGCGAGGTTGTTGGACTGCATGGGGTGCCTTTGATTTTTAGTTTTCGACTGAGACAAGATTTTCATTTCCCACTTGTGGCAGGTTTCCAAGAAGCCATGGGAACCGAATGGAGGTTAAGCACTCCTTATTATCCTCAAACGGATGGCCAGACCAAAAGGGTAAGCCTTAGGTTGGGGGATATACTCCTTATGTGCGTGATTGACTTCAAGAATAGTCTGGAACAGTGTCTCTCACTAGTCGAACTCGCTTATAATGATTTGCATCGATTCGCTATCGGGATGGCACTTTATAAAGCCTGGTATGGTAGGTCTTGTGGATCTCCCGTTTGTCGGTTAGAGGTGCGAGATGATAAGTCTCTCGGACCTGGAATAATCCGAGGTACTTCTTCGAATATTGAGCTCATTCAGAATCGCATTCGTATAACCAAGATCGACGAAAGAGCTAAGTCGATGCGGGGAGAAGACATATGGAGATTGAGGTCGGTGGACCAAGTGTTGGTGCAAGTATCGCCTATGAAGGGCATTAAGCATTTTGAGTAGAAGGAAGACTTGCACCGTGTTACGTTGGACCTTTCCTATATATGATAAGGTGGGTCCGGTAGCCTATTAACTTGCTTTACCAAAACATTTGTAGCAAGTTCATAACGTGTTCCATATCTCTCCTGTATAGTAGTACAAGAGATGTGATTGGTTCCCTTAGGCACATTTCTTTCGAAGTAGAGGCAACTTGACGTTCCTTATGAGGAGTAGTCGGTTGCTATTTTAGAGCAGCGAGAGTGGCGATTGAAACCGCCGGTAGTACTTTGGTTAGGGCGTATTGTAATTATCCTAGTGTCGAGGAATCGACATGTGATTACGAGGATGACATGCGGGAAAAGTATCCGCATTTCTTCTTGCGAGGTATGCCTGAATTTTGGGGGCAAAATTCCCTCATAAGGGGGGGGGGGGGGGGAGTATGTAACAACCCTCACTTTTGATAGCCTATTTTATATTTATTTACTATGTGTAGTAATTAATTATAAAATGATGGATTTTGAGTAAATATTAATTTAATATGAAAAAGGCTAATATTTACTGAAATGTTGTATGATTACCTGATGAGTAGGTAAAAATATCCAAGTGGTGTATTAGTTCCATTAAATGATATGGGCTTTGGTTGTTGGAAGAAGAAATAGGGAGGATAGGTCTGCTATGACCGGTCGACCGCGGTTCTCAGACTGGTCGACCGGGCCTTCGGGAGAGGGCACACTGCTTTCTTTCAAAGGCATAAATGTTGAGGCGCGGTCAACCTCGTCCCCCTTACCGGTCGACCGGCCCTGCCGAAGTGAGCTTTCTGCTTTTCTTCTTAGGCAAAAAAAAACTTGAGACGCGGTCGACCGCGATCTTGGGACCGGTCGACCGGTCCCCTGTTTTCTTCCCAAAATTTTACTTTTGCTTTTAAATCTTTTCTTTTTATAGGGACTTAGGAACCTTCTTGAATGAAGTAAACTTTGGCTTTTAGAGTCCTAGTTGAGTCTGGTTGTCACCCTAGAGTGGAATGGATTTCACTTGGGGTTAAGTCCAAGGGGGGGGGGGTGTTCCAAAGTGATGTTTAGGCATCACTCTTTTGGCTACTTCTTAATAGGAGGATAGGGGTTGTAAGCCCATGTTTGGAGACTTAAGGGCTTATAAAAAATTTATGAACTTTGGGGACTTGTAGGATCATGATGATCATTTGGAGACTAAGCCGGGATTTGTAATTTGAGGAATGTCAATAATGATGCTCGATGGGAATAGGTTTGAATAAAATGATCCCAATGGTTTAAAAATGATAGGTTCAAGTAAAAATGAACCCAAATTGTGTTAATGATGATTGGTTCAAATAAAATGAACCCAGTTTTTTAATAATGATAGGTTCGAATAAAATGAACCAAATACATGGATAATGGAAATGGAAATTTGGTAATGGTAATTGAAAATGAAAGTGAGATTTAAATGGTAAATGTCAATTTACTTAAACACACCTCTTTAAATGACATTATAAGGAAAGTTCGCGTGCTTGGTGATGCCCCCTGGCTAATGAATTCAGGGAGGATATAGTCCTAGGTCATATGCGGGGTTTTTATATGTTTTTCTGTGCTGGTTAGGGGATTCCGGGTGTGGTCCTGACTTTCCCGCAGGCATATGGCCGCTTCCCGACATTGCGTTATGATCCCAGGTTGTCTTGTATAGATAGGCCCTGGAAGATGATGGTCATTTAGGGGCGCGCCCAGTGGGGAAACTCGGAGGGGCGATCTTAGAATCGTTATATGTATATGAATATAACTTTTCTGCATCAAGTGGGACTTTATGGATATATGCCATAAAGAGCATGATATGTGCCATAAAGAGCACGGGAATGAGATTAATGAGATATGTGCCATAAAGAGCACTTGATATTAATGGTATTCCTATTAAGGAATGGAAAGATGAAATGGTAAGATAATTAACTATGGAAGTTAATAAATGGTTTTATTCCTATTAAGGAATACAAAAGGTAATGGAAATTTGATAAATGAGGAAAGGTTTTAAATTTAAGTTATTACTTTTCTTTCTTCTATGTAAATGACATTTCATTTCATCATTTAGTTAAATTGTAATGTAAATTTGTCATCCTTATCATTCATGAATAACTGCTCATTTCTATCATGCTTTTTATTTCTTCTGGTGATTATATAGAACCCGGCCCTGACCGGTTTACTTTCCTTGTTGTGTATATGATTGTATCCGCTCAGGTGCTCCCCCGCAAGGACGCCAGTTTTGATGTTCCCATTCCTTTTCTTTCGACGAGCTGTAAGATTTTGTGGGTTATTAGAGGACATTGTATTAGACGCTCTCATCTTTGTATTCTAGATATGATCTGGTCTTTTCATCGGGCGTGTGGCCTAAACTTTTGTACTTGTTATATGAATGTATTATGTAAAATATTAAAATTGTGGTACTTCGTTGTATGTTGCTGTGGATCGACAGCTTATTCGGTCCTTTTGTATACATTCGTCTTAGTTGTATTATTTATATATACTCTTTTGGAATTCCACTTCCTTGTCAGATTGGGTTATTTAAATTAAATTTTCTCAACTGGTTTTAAATTTCTAAACTTTTTGGCAACCCGTTTTCTGATTTATTGGGTGGTTTTCCCGTATACTCAGTTTATTGTTGTTGATGCTGAGTATGATATCCATCCATGATCCCTGTTACGTTTGAATATCGGGCTGGCCACCCCTTATCTCGGATCTCGGGTTGTCACCGCTCCATATATACTCAATTAATTAATTATTCACTTAATTAATTAATTTATATTCAAAATACAATTTATGGACACACAAATAAATCACTCACCCCGTACCCCAATTCTCGAATTTTCATCACAATGCATTAATAAATCCCCGAGTACGATCCACCTTAAATATTCTAAATTTCACCTGGAAAATGCAAATTTTCGACATATTTTCAAAAATACAAAAAATAAGACCTAAAAATTATCTTAATTACCAATTTGACTCTATATTTGAATTATACATGAAAAGTTGAGTCATGTATGTGTTTTGAGTTTTTCTCAAATATCTTCCGAATGCACTAAAAAAGAAGACCTAGACTCTCCAAAATCGATTTTTGTCATTTTATTCCATCCACCTCAATCCCAATTCATATCACAACCAATATATAAAATTTAGATAAATTCCAAGTATAAAACTTCCAATTTTATCTAGAATTGAACTACACAAGATGATTGTATGAAATTTAAGCTTAATCTCCAATTAATATAAAATTCTCACAATACCACACTAATTTATTTTTCTCAATTCTTCCTATCAACACCAACTCTTGGAAATTTAGAATTCTCAACAATGATAATTCTCCAAAAATCAATAATTTATAACATTTTCCAATTATAAATATGTTCAAATTATAAATCATTTTCCAAAGTCCCATTATTTTCATGTGAAAATATTCCAAAATATCATTTCTCAACTATGATATGACTAAAGTTGGATAACAAATCAAATAGGAAGTTAATTACTTGCCTTAAGGTTTGTAGAGTCTGAATTTGATGAAGATATTGATACACGTTCAAGAATTTTCTGCCCAAATCTTTGCTTCTAGAATGTTTTTGAAATGTTCTTCAATTCCTCACTGGGACTCTTGAATTTTCTTCTCAATTCTCTTCACTCGCTCTCTCTAACTCTTTGTATAACTCTTCTAAGCCATTGAATTTGTGCAATGACCCTTCCTTAAATGTAAATCTTTCATTTTATAAGTTTCAATCCCGTTTTTGACTTTACATATGCCATTAAGAAGTCCAAAAGTCACTTAAACTATTCCCAATTAATCTAAAAAGCCCCCGAGACCCAAACAAAATCCCTAGATACTCAATTTTGACTAATGTGAGCCATTCCGGATCTACCAAGCACTTGAAATTGTCACTCGAGTCACTTAACAATATTTTTCCATCTCAACCTATAATAATTTAATTGAACATGTCCCGGTTGAGATAGTATTAAATTCCATCGCGTTACGACTTAATTCAATTTTATTTACTATAAGACACTAGTAAATATAAAGTCACATAAATATTAATTCATTCAACTCTAATATTTATTTAATTTCCTCATTATTTTTTTATTTAATTAAATTATGTATCACCCGCATAATTTAAATATCCAATTAAATATAAATATAAAACTAAGGTGTATTACATTTATATAATGTTTGTACTATATTTTTATTTTAAATAACATTTTACTTGTTTAGCATGCGAATTCGAGTTTCAAATCAAACTACGTGAGGGATGGTGGGGAGCACACCAGATTGAAAGCATATAGAGCTACTAATGTAAATAAAAAGAGTACTTACCTGTATGACGCTCTCAAAATACGCAACATGTGACACCCCGCCTAATAAAATACCGGGTGATCAGTCCTATATCAAATTAAAACAGAAATCTCATCTGGTTCATTCTTAGCATCACTGTCGAAAACTTTTTAAAAACTTACTAACCACCTAGTATTAAAAAAGTTGGTGCCAATTTTATCTTTATTAATCCAAGACAAAATAAGTGCGGGATTAAAATAAAACATCCAACGCTGATTGAATCCATCATCACATAGAATAATAAAAAGTCTTGCTGAATAAACCATCGGCTATACCAAAACCAAACCAATCTAATAGAGAGTAATAAATCCCATACAATCTGAAAAGAAACTAAATAAAACTATGAGCGACATGCTCGAGATAGACTGATTTAAATCCATACTCTAGGAAGAGAAAAATAGATGCGTCTATCCAAACCTTACAACATCCACACATGTTGTAGCTGCGAGTCCCTCGAATGAATTCAAGCCTCGCATCCTTGTGCCTGGACACCTAAAAGGTTTTTAAAATATTTGATAGCAAGGGTTAGAACCCAAAATATTTTGAAAATATTTAGCAAGTGATTAAATTGCAATAAATTTAAAATACACGAATGCTATTCATATTTAAGCCAATGTCTCACTCTCTTGAGGACAGACTCACCCCTCAACTAATGTTCACACATAACTCTTTCTTTATATCCCACCTAGTCTTCTACCTCATAAATAGCTCTTAAAAAAATTCTTCCCTGACACACTACTTGAACCCGAGTATGTTTAAAATATGATTCGTAAGTTATTTATCACTTTAACTTAAATAATCATCTTTTCTTTAAGTCCATATAACATTCAAATTAGTTATATAATGAATACAATTCTCTTCATGTATTAGATCTCCCGTGTATAATTATTTCTCCCATTATATACATAATAATATATTAAAACATTCACACATATGTTGAATATATATATAGTCCATCCTCCCGAGTAATACTTCACCGAATGTAATCTCTAAAGTGCTATCAACCCTGTCTACTTAGTTCCACCTGGAGTTCCGAGACACCTATGGTCCGTCGAATCTAAACGTAAATAATAAACGTAATGGAGGCGGTCATATTCCCCTAAGTATGAGGACATCATCTCAATGGCCCATCTCTTAAATTGGACGCTATGACCTGGGGATAGACTCTCCCTACTCCTCAAGCTAGGGGATTCACCCACATCGCGCAACCTCCCCCGACAGCACTAGAGTATATGAATTAAATAAATATCTAATCACTGATATTTGTAGGCATACAATATATATATACATATATATATATAATTTAAATCCCGACTTTACTGTGTACAAAAATTCGTAGCACTAGCCTATATTTTTTCCAAGTCTATGGTCCGACTCTAATTTAATTAATTTCCCCATTAATTAATTTATCACCTTCCCCAGTCTATGGTCCGACTGAAATTTAATTAATTTGCCCATTAATTAATTTATTACCTTCTCGAGTCTCCCATTAATTAATTTATTACCTTCCCGAGTCTATGGTCCGACTGAAATTTAATTAACTTGCCCATTAATTGATTTATTACCTTCCTGAGTCTATGGTCCGACTCTAATTTAATTAATTTATATGCCTTGGTGTCACTCAACCAATATACTCGGATTCTCTCTCTCTCTCTCTCTCTCTCTCTCTCGGCCCGAAATTCAATATTTCAAACCCATCATTCAATTTAATTCAATTCAGCCTACCCACTTAATCAACAAGGTTTCAAATTACTCAATCATGAACCTTAGTTCTCAAATTAGATTTATCCTCTACTAAATCCAAGGGTGGCCCCATGAATATGCCTAGATTTTTAAAATACCGCTTTGGGGCATTTTGTAGCCATTTTTGGAGAAAACGCATCAGAGAACAAAATGTAGAAAACGCGATTTTCTACAAGGCAATGCAAACAAAATCGCCATTAAAACTTTAAAACCTCACTTTCTGCCCAGATTTTACCCATAAAGCCCTCCAAGACTTGTTCTAAATTCACCCATGTGATTATCTCAATTTAACTACATCATCTACATAAATTAGGGCATCAAAACCGCATGATTTAATCATCTCTACAGATTTATAAATGCCAAATATGAAATCCCCAAATTAAATTGATTTGAAACATCCACAAATTTAAAACCCAATTTGTGTGTCACTCCCAACGCAAAATCATTAGTTTACACCTATTATGATATTAATTGAAGACAACAAATAAATTTCAAAGCAAGTTTAACCACTTGCCTTAGGATTCATAGTGTATGATAAATCCTTTGGTGTAGAGATTTGATTTGTTGAAGAACACCTCCCTTATTCTTCCTTTTGGCTCCCAAGAGTTCTCCCTCTTTGTTCCTCTTTGTTCCTCTACGTTCTCATATTTCTAATGTGAGTTATGGCTGCCCACAACTTCCAAACTTACGTTTTTCTCTCCAAATCCCGTTTTTAGTTATATGGGCCTAATTCAAATGGCCCAAATACCCCCATGTGGGCCTGGTTATGCCCAAAAGTACCCCGTGACCTATTTACCACCCCGGGTACACTTTTTCGACTTTCTCGGTCCATTCAAACTCAACCGTGCACTCAGAATTGATATCTGAATTAATTTAAAAAAATCCTTATCTCACACCCAAATTAGTCTGTACCCGACTCCTGGCTGAGATAAATAAATGTCACGTCACTAATGCACGTTATGACGAAATTAAGCTATTACTATTCACTTAGTAATTTAGATTCCATAAATATTAACCATTTACTCTCCGATTAATATTTTATATAAATATTACAATAATTAATTCAGTTAAATTATGACACACAAGTAATTTAGTATTTACCGAATATATTAAATATTAGATGCACAGAAATACGGGGTGTTACATACTTCCCCCCATACGAAGGAATTTCGTCCCCGAAATTAGGTCATACCTGCGGCGAATAACTCTGGATACTGCTCTCGCATATCCTCTTCCCGCTCCCAAGTAGACTCGTCAATACTATGATGCCCCCACTAAACACTGACTAGTGGCACCACCTTAGATCGTAGCTTTCGCTCACTGCGACCCAAAATTGCCTTGGATCTCTCCTCATATGAGATGTCCGGCTGCAATTCAATCTCCAAGAGTGTGCTGTGCTAGGAAGCCTTCTTGATGGTCACCACTCTCTAACTTGATGGTACCTGACCATGCAGTGCCTCAAACAATGAGCCTATACTCCACTGGCTCTACAATCTTTATGTTAGGAAATTTCGCCACTGTATGGGTGACAATTTACTTGTTGCCAAACAAATGACATCCTTTCAGGAAATTACCCACAATAATTCCTGACTACCCATGTCAGACATCCACCTTTAATGCATGGTAACGTACTCCTCATTACATTCCTGAATTATATCGAAATACATAATCTACTCCATCCCACTGATGGTCCACAAATCATTTCGGTTCCTAGCATTTTTTCATTTCCCCACCCTTTACTAGATAAAGGTTGGATAACAATACTTTCCCCAAAAGTGTCATGCAGATACTATACTGTTACGAGGTATCACATGTAACTCTATCAGTGGTAATTACTACTCCCAAATTACCCAAAATCTAGAATGCACATTCCCCGATTTTTCCTACTACCGAGTCACTTCCCGTCTACCCATCGACTTATGGGTGACACGTCTAGTAGACTATGTAACTTCGTTCCTACTGCCTCCTGACACTTCTTACTAGAGGTGGGACTGTAAGGTCTCATCCAATATCAAAACAATATTGGACGGCAACCTGTACTGTTTCACTTCTTCTTTTCAATTGAATAGTTGGATGTACTTTCCGATCGTATAACCCATCCAAATTTAATAATCAATCGTTCTGGTAAATCCATTCTGCAAACTCGATGGAAAACCCCGACCTCTCCCCAATTTTGGATACCCAAATTACGGATCTTACTAGTTTGTGTGTAAATCTCATTCCTGGAATTGTAAAATTACAAAAACCCCGATTGATAACCTTGAATCAAACTTTTCTACCTTTAAATGGTGTACTTGGAGACAACTTCATTATTTCTCATATATCCCAAATCCCCATGCTCAAAGATTCACATCGCGTGAGTAGGAATCTACACATTATCTATGCGTAAAACCATACTAGGCATATGACTAAGTGAGTAACTTCTCTACTTTCCCAGAAATGTGGCTTCTTTCTTGCCTAAAAATATCTAGTTACATGTGCCTCCAGCACCTTTCCACTCCTCATGGTGGAGATCGTTCTCATTAACATACAAATAGTCGAACTATTTTCTTTCTAAAACAGATTATAGTTCACTATATTCTTCCAATCATTTCTAATTGCCGCACGGTATATAATCCACACGCTTATTTACACATTCCTTTATTTAAGATGATTCTGAAGTCATACTAACCAGGGCATCCATACACCATATATCCCATGCATATTTTCACAACATCGTAGACGTCACATACGTAATATTTTTCTTTCAAGGTTATCCCACATATCACACTATATCATAAGATTATTTTTTATTACTCCCCAAATCATAATTAAATCTTCTCGATGTTGCACCACCCATTAACTTGGTGAAAAAGTTTTCTCAGTGCTTCTTTCGTAGCACTACCCGGCTATACTAGCCTTATAGAGGTATAACTTCCACCTCAAAGCGTAACTCCACACGTTCAAAAATTACCCTTTAAATTGATGTCCTAGCATCCAATAGTTTCTCTCCACTACTGACATTTATTAGGACTTTTAAATATAAAGTTTCATACCAGATCCCAAAAGAACTTTCCCCAATGCATTAAACACTAGCATCATCATTAATTGATTTTCATAGATCTATGCATATAACCAAGACACCCAAAACTATGTACCTATACCCATAACTCCAGCGTCTCTAAAGGAGTTATATAATACTGTGCTCGTACTATCATTAAGTCCTCAACGCTAAGTCACTAACGAGCTAAATCTCTTGCTCCATGGTCAATCCGCCATGCCTTGAATCATATCAGTAAAAGTCCCTACGCACCGGGATCCAATATAACTAGACAACTATACTCTCTGAAGTTTACTTCACCTTAAAAAATTTTGCGAGACCGACCCTCTTCCAGGTGGAATATCGTAAAAAATATACATCCTGCCCTGGAATTGCGAATACAATAGTCTTGTTATATCCTCCCACCATCGCTTACCCATCGCTAACCAGTCCGTACCCAGGATAAAAGGATGCTCTCATAGTACTCTCAAAACGAGCTTACCTCCTACCGTATTTATCCTCTCAGTGTCTGCATTCAACCCCTTACGGATGGGACTAAAGAGAGCCCCGCTAACCAATGGTAAACATATACAAACCATAATAACAATTATGATACACCCACTAGACCCGTCTCCCACACGAATATAATGTTATATAAAAATTTACAGTGATTCACCCGTATCACACAAAACTTACCCCATTTACTAGAGGATAAAAATTATACTTACACTCGTCAATACATTGACAATTATAATTGTTCCTAGGCATAATACTCTCGTCCAAACCGAACCAAAACTCTTATAAGTGTTTTCCTTGTCGGGTATCCCACTCCTGTCCTTAATCCGTTGTGTAAAGGATTTACACATGAGTTCCTACTCTTTACACATAAGATGCCTCTCTGTGTCATTCCCCTTTTTCTGGCCATGTTGGGATTGTCCTTCCATGGATCTAGTAGTCTTGACCCTGATTGCTACCCCTTTTTTTGTCCCTTTGACTTCACTGGCCCTGTGGGACTCGTTATTGGCCTTGACGACATTGGCTGAATCCACCATCATTTGGTAGAAGTTCTACTGACCTTAATCATTAAAATGGATCCTTTACTGGGTATTCCCCCCTGTGGTGTCTCACTAGCAACACTAAATCCATTTCTTCCCTTTGGATAGTTTCCCCAACACTCTTGGCTCCTCCTTCATGGAAGCGTTGATGTAAACTCGTAAACGTATGACTCCTGATGATAATCGACACTAGTCTTCCTGGCTAGATTTTCCATTCATGCCTATCTATTCTATCCATGAGTCTATTATCCACTTACAAACTCCATTATTACCTATACCCTTCATCGGGTATAAAGTTTGCTTAACAAGTCGACTTATCTATTATGATCGGCCTTTATCTTGCCCGCTTCTGATAAGTTTCAAAATTCCATTCACATCTCTGTTTAAACAACAGATGGAAGGTCTCTCAGTCAGACCGTACCTAAATTTTCGTTGCACTCCATACATATTTCTCTATACGGGGTGACTAATCCTTATCAATCCATGCTGCTCTTATAAGTAAAGCTTCGCTTGAATTTAATACTGGGTCACGCTACACTCCACCGTACATGATTGACTTTGGATTATCTCTTTTCCGTTGGCTCATCACACTTTTTCTCTTCCTCGAATTCCTGCAATATCTTTTCAAACGAGTCCCTCTCCTAATGCAATCCTTTTAACGACCCTCGCTGGTCGTTCCATGATGTTCAGTGTACAAAGAGCAACCAAACTCGTATATGAATCACATCAACTATACTTCATAGTAGGAGAACATAAATGCACGTGCGTAAAGGAATACAACAATCCTATCATAAGGCTTTATATCAAAGAACGCTATGCTGAAAAGTAAAAAGCCGTATAGATCCTAAGGACACTAGAACCTGATGCTCTGATACCATCTGTGACACCCCGCCTAATAAAAAATTGGGTGATCAGTCCTATATCAAATTAAAATAAGAATATCATCTGGTTCATTCTTAGCATCACTGTCGAAAGCTTTTTAAAAACTTACTAACCACCTAGTATTAAAAAAGCTGGTGCTTTTTTATCTTAATTAATCTGTGGCAAAATAAGTGCAGAACTAAAATAAAACATCTAATGCTCATAGAATACATCATCACATATAATAACAAAAAGTCTTTTCGAATAAACCATCAGCTATACTAAAACCAAACCAAACTAACAGAGAGTAATAAATCCCATACAATCTGAAAAGAAACTAATTAAAACTATGAGCGACATGCTCGAGATAGACTGATATAAATCCCTACTCAAGGAATAGAAAAATATACGTGTCTATTCAAATCTTGGAACATCCTCACATGCTGCAGCTGCGAGTCCCTGGAATGAATTCAAGCATGGGGTCCTTGTGGCTGGACACCTAAAAGGTTTTAAAAACAATTGATAGCAAGGGTTAGAACCCAAAACAATTTGAAAATATTTAGAAAGTGATTAAATTACAATAAATTTAAAATACATGAATGCTCTTCATATTTAAGCCAGTGTCGCACTCTCTTGAGGACAGACTCACCCCTCAACTAATGTGCACACCTAACGCTTTCTTTATATCCAATCTCATCTTCTACCCCGTAACTAGATCTTAGCAAAATTCTTCCCTAACATACTAATCTAACCCGAGTATGTTTAAAATATGGTCTATAAGTTATTTATCACTTTAACTTAAATAATCATCTTTTCTTTAAGTCCTTATAGCATTCAAACTAGTTATGTAATGAATACAATTCTCTCCATGTATTAGATTTCCCGTGTATAATTATTTCTCCCATTATTAACACTATATTAAAACATTCATACATATGTTGAATATATACATAATCCATCCTCCCGAGTAATACCTCACCGGATGTAATCTCTAAAGTGATATCGACCCAGGCTACTCAATCCCACCTTGAGTTTCGAGACAACAATGGTCCGCCAAATCGAAACATAAATAATAAACGTAATGGAGGCGGCCATATTCCCCCGAGTATGAGGACATCATCTCAATGCCCTATCTCTGAAATTGGACGCTATGAGCTGGGGATATACTCGCCATACTGCTCAAGCTAGGGGATTCACCGACATCGTGCTACCTCCCCCAATAGAACTAGAGTATATGAGTTAAATAAATATCTAATCACTGATATTTATAGGCACACAATATATATATATATATATATATATACATACATACTAGGGTATGCCCGTGCCTGAAGGCACGATGAAATTTTTTCAAAGTACGTAATCGCAAAACGGCAAAAACTTTCAAACGAATGTAATCAGGAAACGACAAAAATTTTCAAAGTGCATAACAACAAAAAAAAAATTCAAAGTATCACTTGTGCCCATAAAAGTGTAGAAAAAATAAAGTACTTTAGACATCAAACAGAGTACTTTAGATATCATGTGCCCATAAAAGTGAAATTTTTCAAAAATGTCTAAGAAGGCAATCAAAATAGGCAAAAAAAAACTGAAGAAAAAACCTTACATGAACCAAATCTGTAATGAAAAAGGGAACTGGTGACTTAAAAGTTGATTTCGACCCCTCTAATAGCGCCGAAAATAACTTGAAACATGTTAGCTAGGCACGGATGATACGAATCCAATGGCGCCAAAATCGTCTCATTCCGATTTACGATTAAAAAGTTATGGCATTTCTCCCAAAAGTGAAAAAAATAGAAAATTAAAAGTTCGCACTAGAAATTTTAACAAATAGGTAATTAACTCATAATGTTTTAAACACAGTGATTCAAGTGTTGGCAGTGTTCAAAATTGATTCGTAATGTTTTAAACACGGTGAACACTGAAAAATGTTTGGCATTTATAATGGTTGCAGCTTCTCGTGAAGGTCGGACCACAACAGCGCATACCTGGAGATAACTCCCATCAGAATATCAGTAGTTGAAATTAATAGGTAAGAAAAATAAAGCCACTTCTTAATGACTTTCCAATGATGCATGTTCGTGTTTAACTGCTTCCATTTCCATAATCAGCTTCTCCCTTTGATTTTGATGCCCATTGAGATCCTTAGAGGATGACTGCATCTGATCCTTCACTGCCTTGATCTTCTTCTCTATAACTTTGAGCCTACGCTCTCGATTATTTGCACAGTGATGATTGGTCTCATAGTGATGCTTTGTCTCACAGTGATGCTTGGCTTCACCTTGAATGTTCGATCAACTTCATATAGGAATGTTTTGCAGCTAGGAAATGGCTTCACCTTCCTAGTTATACTCAGCCATAGACCTTATTCGTCATGTGCATTAAAGGCTCTTAGTCCACTCAAAACATTCCTCGAGACAACCTGATTATAAGAGAACAAATATATGAATTAAAACTGGTGAACAAACCAAAATCACATCAATATAATATGAACTAAATTAACAAATCAAACCAATATGAACAAACTGAACAAAATATACAGTTATACTGAAGCCAAGTGAGAAGATCTTAAACTGAACTGCTGGCCCAGTGGATGACCTTAAACCGTGGTAGCAGATTATATAATGTGGAATGTGATTGCGTAAAAATTATTGATTGCATCAAAAGTGTAAATCCTCAATTCGTTAAAATGTGTTTCCTTTTTGCATTCATTTCTTGAAGCTAGTTAGGATTGTGGGAAATTTTGTAGTACTTCTACTCGAGAAGAATGAAATTTTGATGTAAAAACTAGTGATTACTATTCTATTGTCATGTTACTATTACCACAGAATGGGTTATGACAGTTTCTCGAAACAACTGATATGGTATTTAAACAACTGAAAAATGACAGCATGTATTTAAACATCTGATCTGACCTGATCTGACAGCAGGGATTTAAACAACTATTCTGACCTATGAAGTCCATGACAGCAGGTATTTAAACATCACCACCATCATGATAGTCTAAATTACCTACTGAAATTGAAAAAAAGACATAAATAAAAAACGTTGGCTTACATGAACAATGTGACTTTCGAGTTCCATACATCTTTAAATTATAACATAAAAGAGGGAAATGGTACTTTAAAATTGCATAAAATGGACAAATACATGAATCCTATAAAACACTAATCTCATAAAAAAATATATTTGGTTTCTTACAACTAATTTTCATGTGAATAGGTCAGTTTTGGGGTCAGCTACTAAAACTGATAAATCAACACTACGAACGGGTAAGTTTTTAAAAATTGATAAATCAACACTACAAACAGGTAAGTTTTCAAAAATTGATAAATCAACACTACTAAAACTGATAAATCAACACATAATTGTAAACAAACAGGTATATATAAAAATACTTGTTTTTGTTTAGTGTCCGGACATGGATATAAAAATAGGTAACTGGAGTTAAAAAATAGTTATATATAAAATAGATACAAACATTTAGTTAAAAAAAGGTACATACAAAAATAGATATAAAAACAGTTTTGAATGTGTATCAGAGGAGTTGTGTCCTCATAAGCTCAATTTTAAATATCTTTACTCAATAATACAAAGCACCTCCTCATAATCTCAGTTTTAAATATCATTACCTAGGAATCAATATTATTCACTCCTATAAATTAAAATGACAATCTACCAAATACTTTTGCATCCACCTGGGGTTAATATTCTGAAACAAATTAAAATTAAAACCAACACACTTTGGAATTCCAACATGAAGTTAACTTCCTATGTAAACCAAGAAGTAATAATAACATTGAATTCCCACCTAAAAAAAGCAACACTCAGGAATCAACAATGTTAACCAAGCAATAACACTCATTACCAATGTAAACCAAGCAGTAACACTCGAGAATCTCATGTTTGTATTTATATATATATAAAACTGTAGAGAAGTTTATTTTGATATACATACCAGCTACATCTGAAATTTCATATGAGTTGTCTTAAGGTTATTAAAACTAACATAATGTAATTGCATAATGAATTTCAGCTATAATTGCATCTCATATGAATTTCATATGAATTTCAGACATATGAATTTCAGGTATTTGAATTTCAGTTATAATTGCATCTCATATGGATTTCAGACATAGTTGTAATCTCATTTGAATTTCATATGAGATGACACAATAGACATAGCTGTAAGAATTTCATATGTATAGCTGTAATCTCTTATGATATTACTGCCTGAAATTATACCAAGCCATAGGAATGGTTATAACATGCGTGGGCTTAACTCCAGAATTCCTAGACATGTTAGAAAGCATACCAGCATAGAGGCGGCTAGGATTGTGACCCAACTTCTTCACCTGAAGGTAGTAACTTCGAGAAACGGTAGCATTTTCATCATGCACTATCGATGAACATGTAGGCAACTTCATAACTTCCATATTCGGAGATGATCTTCCACATTCACCTAGAACTTGAATATGGAAGCAAAAGGAACATGAATATAAGGACTAATAACCTTAATATACCTCAAACTGAGCAGGGGTGTATGCCTAAGCCAAGAACTTAAAAGAAGGACTAATAGCCTTAATGTCATTTCATATAAAAAAACACCAAAGGCATTAAGGTCAAAGCATAAGAATGTATAATTATTATTAGCATATCATGAAAATAACTATGGACAATTACAATGATTTCCTACATGCACCACTTATTTTCAAAACTCAAATCTCACCTTACTCTTACCACTTTGATATGTCCCAAAGAAAAAATAAAAATTTTCCATAAATCCAACAAAACAACAAAAAACGTCATGAATAAAGTAATCGGATGCATAATTATTTAATTGGATACAATCAAACATTCAAAATCATTTATAGGTAAATAAAGTAAATCAGGAAAAATGAGATTTTATGAGCTGGTGACTGTGCAGTTAATAATGAGATTTTATGAGACAAACTCTAATATTAAAAAACCATCCAATGGAGAGTAAACACAAATGAGATTTTATGAAATCAGATTACCTATGCTCCCTCTCCTTTTGTCCATTGAGATGATGTTTTGGTACAAATTCTAATATCAAAGTGATGACTGTCGTTGTTCCTTTTATGCAGGCCAACTGCTCTGCTTACAACATCAGCTAAAGAAAGAAACATCAGTTTGTTCGTAATTAAATGGCTAGCATAGTAAATTCAGTAATGCCAAAAACATATAGGAAATTAAACCATGTACATACCATTAATATTTACTCATTTCTTATGCCCCATCCTTATAAGTCATCACGCACATCGGCCCTACATGCAATACTCCATTTCAGAGATAACTAAGAAGCTCTTCAAATAATACAAATAAAACTAACTCCTATAACGTACTTAAAAACACAACGTTTTCAGACATAACGTACTCTGTACCATAACCTAAGTTACTTACCTTAATAATATGACAAACAATGAAACAATCGACTACATTGTATATCGAGTCCATGAAATGAAACCTCACAATGACCTCAGAATCGACTACTATTACACTAAAAGTATAAACAACTATTGTTAAATATCCCTAGAGACTATAAATGATTTTCATGACTAAAGTACATAGAAAATAAAGGTGATGAAATTTGAATAAATACACTGATATAAAATTTAATGATGTTTCACAAAATCGATAAAAAAAGCAAGTAATTATAGGTAGCCACGGAAGTGCATAGAAGTTTAAAAGAATGCCCAAATATAATTCTGACTTCACACCTTCAAATCTTAAACCGTAGTGCAACTTGGAATCAAATGTGGGAAAATATCTACATTTTCACTGGTTACAGAAATGATACGTAAACAAAGCACTTGTACATGGAAAAAATTATGCAGTATTACAGCACCCCAAAACTATCGAGATGGACAAAATGAAACTCGACATCATTTGCCAAGACAAAATTACAAATGCCACACTCAATATTGAACACATATCTAGCTAGCGAAGTACCCTACATAATCACCCAATTAGTAAACTAAAATCAGTCATAAAATTCTAACAAAAAATAGCAGGGCTTCATAATATGTGCAAATATGAATGTTAATACCTAAAAATCAATCATAAACTAATATATGTGCAAATACCTAAAAGTATGTACAAATATGAATGTTAAAAAAAATCCATTCTGACAGTGACATAGGCATGGGTATGGTTGTTAGTTTTCCATTTTAGCAAAATTACCCCTAGAATATTTATATGTAGCGTACTTATCATGCCTATATCGCACCTAGCTAGATTACGTGTACTAAAAATATAATTATAATCACAAACAACCAAATTTTACTAACAATTTTATTCTTCACGTGATGTATTTCTAAAGATTCAAAATGGGAGTGTGCAAATGCTATTAGTACACAACAAACTACTAAGATGAACTAAATGAATCTCGTCGTTAACACTCCCAAAACATAATAATTTCATTCATAAATAAAAACATGTCTCAACTGTCCATTTGGCAACGGACTTGGAAGGGGACCATACACTACCAAAACATAATAACACTCCCATGTTTGGAAATTCCAACAGCATGAACTTTCATGATTTCCATTCTCGACTGTTCATTTGGCAAAGGGATTTTTATATTCTTGTCTAGTCGCCCTAGGCAAAGAAGCGTTGGACCCAGAACATTGGGTCTATTCATTGCCATAATAACTTTTACCTTCTCAAGCTGGTTAAGCAAATCAATGAGTGTTCATTGCACTGCACGTCCCAGCCAGTAACCGTTGTAAAACGACGTCCAACAATTGCATCGATCTCATCCATAAAAATGACACAGGGTTGGTGTTCTCGAGCATCTGAGAAACATGAATAAGATATCACTCTATATGATATACTGAATAAAATCATGAACACGCATCGAATCCCAACCGCACATAGCCAAACTTCAATCAAATCGGCACACACAAACACCCACAAAAATTAAAAAGCACTAACCCAGGCCCTGCTGTCGGAAGACCATCATGTGAGAGATCCATGGCTGCCCACACCACCGTCCCACTAAAACCGACAGCCCGTAAAAGTAGTGATGGTGTCCGACCATCATTGACCGTTGGAGGATCTCCATTCGGTTCCTATAAAAATAATACTAAATCAGTGGTGTCGGTCACGAAAATATTGGTTAGTCACGAATAAGATTTTGAATAAACAATCTTTGATCTTCATAACTGGATAGTCACTATTAATGATGGAGCAAAGCAATATTAAATCAGTTGAGCATTAGATATTATCGAAATAAAAAATTCGTTTAATAAAACAGGGGATTAAACAATAAACTGTTTTTATTTTCTTATAATCGTTTGAATGAATAATAAACCGTGGATTGTCGTTTTAAACCATGGATCTAAGACTTGAGTTCAAAAAAATATCATTTTCTATCTAAACAATAAATCATTGACCGAGACATGAGTTTAAATAATAAAATATTTGATCTAAACAATAAACTGTTTGGTCTTCTATTTTTTGTTTAATAAAACAGGGGATTTAAGACTTAGACAAACAAAACCACGGATCTAAGACAGTTTAAAATAAGATTAGCAGAAAAATCATGGATCTAAGATTAGAGAGATTAACCTAACGATTGCTCTTCTTCTTCAAAAATGGAGAGTTTTCTTTCTTCTCTCTATAGGATATGCGGCTGTGCTAGTTGGAACATAAGATAGGTCTTAGATGGGATTGTCTTAGGTGGGTTTTCTCTCTTCTCTCTCTCTCTATATATAATATGCATCTGTTCTTCAACAATGGAGATTAACCTAGCGATTGTCTTAGGTGGATTTGTGTTTGGAGAGAAAATGACAAACGGGTTGAGAGAGCAAGTGGGCTATGTGTAATATTGAAGAAAATACCATTGTACCCTTGTATTTGAATTTTGAAGAAAAGGGGGGAAATAAATTAGAGTGTGTCAAAAGTGGGGGAAATCAAAATGTTCAAGGGCAAAAGAGGTAGTGTAGAAAAAATTCATAAAGATGACATCATAGTTGAAGCTTATGACACACATAAGTTTTATATTTTATTATATAGATGTAATGAAGTAAAGCAAAGTCTTTTTATTTGTTATATTTACATAAGAATAACGTATGAGCCTTACTTCTCATAGTTATCTGCAATAGAAAGATGCATATATATGTTATGTGAAGTGCTTTTTTATGGTCTGTTTATCTAAAAGCAACATTCATTTTCAATCTTATATTGTACAACAAAGATGCATATGAGTGTCATAATAGTCAAAATTTCATTCAATGTTTTCTAGAGCAGGAGTAATTAGAGAAAAATTCTCACGTCCTACCTTAGAAATCATATCCAGTTGAGGTGTTAGTCACATATTAGTTACTCCGTGAGAGTTAGTTCAAATACAACTTAATCCATTTCACAACTATTATATTTTGTTTGATTCAAGAATGAGATTGTCTGAGAGAGAGAGAGAGTACTAGTAGGTTGCATTGGGATCAGTGGTATAAATATATGTTGCATCTGGGAGAGAGAACCAAGAACAGATACAAAAAATCAATAAACCGACAAAATCATAAATTACTTTTAATAAGCCCATGAAACCCTAAATCCAATACAAAAGAAATCTAAAATGAAAAAAAATTAATAACATACCATTTCGTTTGTGTTTCCATGGTACCATTATGACGAATGACCTGCAAAATTAAATATAAATAATTTCAAAATTAAATACAAATAACTTTGAAATCAAATGAGATAATTCTTGAGGTTTTAACTTACTTGGCTGCAGGTGCACCTTCATGGTCAACATGTTCGGAATGGACATCGCCCTTTGAAACTCCCCTGAAACAAAAATATGAATAAAAAAACATAAAAACTAAGCGCAAAAATGTATGACTATTAAGAAAAACAAAACGGTCAGTGTGTCTACCTCTTCAATTAATACACAAAAATTGATCCATTTACAACATCTTCAAAACAACGCATTTTGAAGTATAAATATGTGTTGCTATCTCAACTCTCAAATCAAACAAAAAGAGAGAAAAAAATACCTGAAATTTGTAGTGTAAATCCACATAAATAAGATTGAACAGGGTTGGATCTGCAAAATAACGAAGAAACAACAAAAAGGTTAGAAGAAATTAGGTCACACATTATGAAATTAAATAAAACGAAAATCAAAATTGAACAGCTTCAAAACCTCCACCCAACCCATTTGAAACCTAAAAGTAAAAACTAAATCGTAGTACCTCAAATTGTAAACCTAAAATCGATTAAAACTGAAATTGAAACTATTCAAAACTTATCTAAGGGAAGAGGTGACGTGGAGAGTGGAATAGTGGCGAGGAGAGAGGTGAGGCGCAGCGAGGAGATTGGTGGCTGAGGCGGGGGGAGTAGGTTTTGTGCGGAGTAAAGATGAGGGAACGGGAGAAAGTAATAGAGAGGGAGAGAGAGAGGTGGTGCTTGTGAAATGAGGGTCGAGGAGAGAGAGTTTGTGCTTTGCTGATTGGTATTTGGCAGCAAGTGTATAATTTCCTATTTTATCCATGTATTTGAATTTTGGGTAAGAGGAGGAAAGGAAATGAGGGTAAAAAAAGAGGGGGAACTCAAATATTTAAGGGGAAAATATGGTATAAGGTGTATTTTAATCTCAACCATTTGATCGTTGCCTTGTTGGCTTCAATTTGAACCGTGAAGTGTCTCCCAAACTTATGAATAGTAAAAACACCATCTGAACCATGAAGTGTCTCCCAAACTTATGAATAGTAAAAACACCATTGTAACTTTTATATATATATATATATATATATATATATATATATATATATATATATATATAATTTAAATCCTGGCTTTACTGTGTATAAAAATTCGTAGCACTAGCCTATATTTTTTTCGAGTTTATGGTCCGACTCGAATTTAATTAATTTGCCCGTTAATTAATTTATTAGCTTCACGAGTCTATGTTCCGAATCAAGGTAAGACTTAGTTACATTTGTGTGTTAGGGTTTAATACCTTTGTAGGTTATGTGCAACATATTAGGTATGGGTCTTCGTGTTATTACGTACTAGAGGTGGTATCCTTATGGGACACGTATGACATCGACCATATCTCACTAGTCATTTTACTTTCTAAACCTAATTCAAGACTAGAAATGCCTCCACTTCCAATGAACTCAATTGTTCATTTTAAACTAGAATTCAAATTCCTTTTAGAATAAAAAATCTAGTCATAAGTTCTAATAATGTGTTTGAATCTACAATGAAACTTTCTCTTTAATGATCTTTACCCATAAAATATTCAACTGAGTATCTAGCAGTATTAGTGAGATAAAACTTTAATGTAAAATTATTTTTTCAATGTACCTAGATGGATAAAAGATATCCAATTTTGATCAAAAAATAATTTTATAAAATCAATCAAATATATTTTTAAAACCAATTTAGAAAACCGAGTACATTATATAATTTACCGACATTATCTTTATGTCTACACCAAAATTCATAATATTATCTCGCCGTTAATGCTGTTTAGTTATTATAATTGCCAATAACTTGAGAACATCTCTCTCAAATTAATTTCCCAATTATCTCGTACCCCAGCAACTAGTTGCAATCTTGATTTTTGGTTCCCAAGTCTACATATCCAGTTACCACCAAACGGACCATAAATCATTCAATTAATCTTAAGAGATAACCTTTACCGTGTCATTTTCCCTAAGTAAGATAGTAAAAATCGGACACCGAATCTATAAACATTCTAACTTACTTGTAGTGAGATTACTTTCCTTTCATCTCTTTCAATACTATCGAGGAATATAAAACTTCCTTAACCCAAATCGTTTCACCTGAGACTTAGATTTATCTTCCTATAACCTTTCGAGAAAGAGGTAAAGAGCTTTCTCAACATTTAACACCAAGCTTTGAATACTTATGATCCTCACTCATAGATTATGAGATTATACCTTATTTCTCCACCATGTTTAATCCAAAAGAGTCCTTTGTTTAACCAATGACGAGGTCATTCTAGGAGTTGACTGTTATCAACCAATCATAGGTTCCTACAAGTTTTCATCAACCAATTCTTTAAAATCAAAGATGCACATATAGAACTTCCCCATGGGAGGTGGGGTGGGGGGCGACTGGACACATGTAATACTTAATTTGAAAGAATCACCATATATTTCAAAAGTCATTAATTTCGCATTTAAAACCACCCATGTGGTGGGTAGGTGGAGACTAACTGACGAGAGGAGTTAATCGTATCGCAATTTGAAAATATTGATGAGAATTATGGATTAAAATAATTTATCATCCCCTTAAGTTAGAACAATGTCCACTTACTTTTCAATCATTAAAACTTATTCCATATTAAAACCTTTAAGACTAATAACGAGTGAGAAAATATTAATTTCATTTTTGAAATACTAGAATCATTTAAATTGAAAAAAATAATTTCCAATTAAACACGAGAATTAATTCGATTAAATTTTGAAGTGGCATCCCTCAAACTCCATGTTTAAAACTAATATGTTTGATATCATGATTCTTTTATGAGATGAGATTTCTCATAGGAGCTTAAATTACTCCACCTTGAACCAAGAATAATTTCATCTTTGATTATGCTCCCAGACAGTTCTGGACTCTCCCTCCAAGTGTATACCATCGATTCACTCATTGGGGGGAGGATATATAATGTTATGTCTAAGTGTATATCACAGGTTCACTCCTCAAAATAAAAGCTTGTGAAGGACTTCCCCGTGTGTGTGTGGGGGGGGGGGGGGATCGAACTAACTCATACTATAATTCTTGACATTATGACTTAAGAGTTTTAATGAATCATTGATGCCTTGATTATTTCCACCCTGGTGGGGTGGGGTGGGGTGGGGGGGTGCAGCCAAATGGACACGAGGAATCAATCACATCCTTGACTCATGAAAGCAACGAGAAAGATCATGGGATTTATGTTGAAACCCATCTCCCATATAGTATTTTAAAACTTTGAGGTTTTGAAAAACATTTATTATGTTCTAAAATACCGAATATAGTCCTCAGTAATTTCCAAAATTTACTTATGTGAATCAAATATCTTGATCTCATTTTATTTTCTTAAAATACAAATGTAATTTAAATTTTCCAAAATTAAAATCCCGATGTCTCATTTTAAATTCATAACTTTAAATTTAATTATCCCAATTTAATTCAATTTTGGAAAAAGAATAAAACACAATAATAATTTTTAAAGAAAATTAGTGATCGAGGTTTGTCTCGAAATAATCATCCATGTTGTCCATAAAATCGGGTGTTCATAATTCTCCATTTAAATAGAACATGAATAATGAAACATAATAAAATAATGAGACATTAGAAATTAAATAAATAAAAGCAAAAATTAATAGACGAATCATGTAAAATAATCCCTGTTTATGAAGACTTCCTTATGGGTAAGAGTCCAACTTCAAATTTACTTCATCAAATCCAAGAATCTTAGTTGGAGAAGGAATCCTTATGGCTAAGAGTACAACTTAAAGTAGACTTCATCACAAAAAGAAGAAGAGATTTTTAGAGTCTTGATCATTAGAATAACATCCACTGATGTCAAGAACAAGTTCAGAGAATACTCACCACGAAGCCATGACCAGAAACCACTTTAAAAACGTAAAACATCTGGGTTGTTTCCAAAGTCGTTGATTGATCAAAGACCATGTCTCGATCAATATACACTCCGAAATTTGGTGCAATTATGCTCTTCCATGAAGAAGCTCGGGCAGCCATCCCGGATCTTCATGAAACATTATGAAACTTTACTAAACCTCAAACCCAATCCTTAAATATGATTCTAAATGTTTAGAAAACCTTACAACCCTATTCCATATCCTCTACAAACATCGATAAAGAATAATTACAAAACTTAAATTATTACAATCATATCGAATATAAATGAAACATAACTATGGATAAATAATCGTAGGATCCAACCACATATAAAATATATGCATGACCTTGATGGAAGGGTTATATACCAAGAATCTAAGAAAAACCATGTTAGTACTAAATACGAACAACCATGTATTCATTCACTAACATGTAAAATAAATGTTTAGTTATTTGGCCAACATGGACCTTTGCAATGAATGATTAATCTGAACCTGAGGCTCTGATACCAAATGATAGGGATTAATAAATGCGAAATAAAAAATTTCAGCTATGGAACTTCGCTTAACAAAACATGAGAAAGTGGACAAACCAAAAATTGATATGCTAAACAAATATAGTGCAAGGACATATTTTCCATCGTCCCTAGTTTATATTGCATATTTCATATCCCGTTACAACTGTCAAAGTAAGTTCACATTCACACTCTCAAGAAGACGGATCTGAATATCAAGCATCTTCAACATATGCGCTACATAAGGTATACTTTGGTATAGATTTCATTTTGAGTTACTTAGATTTTTTTACTAAGTATTTGGATATTTTTCTAAATTGTTTTAAATGAAAATGATGCATTTTAATAACTTAAAATGTTTTAAAAAAAACTGTAGGCATACTTTAAAAAATAACCTTTTCGCTTCAATCGTTCAAATCGTAAAGAAATTTGGTTCAAATGACATACTCAAACGACATTCACACGTCCTTAGATATGTCATCTCTTAGGTCATTCCTTCCCTCCTTGAAACGACCTTATATTGTTTGGTTTTTTTATGTCATTTATTTGGTCATTCATTAGTGGATCAAACGACATCATAATGTCATTCAAACAACATTGAGAAGTCATCCAAACGACCTGCTCCACCTTAACGTTTTTTGTTAGGCTATAAATAACTATTTTGTGAGACTTTTCAATCAAGAATTTTTATTTACGAAATCTGTAGAACTGCTACAATTAGGTCTTCACTTTTAAGGATAAAAAACCCTTTTTCAGATTCACCAAAACAATACCACATACATTTATGAATATTCTTTGGAACCCAGACACTTATGTTAAGAAGTTTACACTTGTGGAGTGCGATCTCTACTGCTGAATTAGGGACACTCGAGGGTATTCACTATTAAAGGAGGAGCTATGATTCTTTTGATTCTCGAGGGATTCATTGCTCGTTATAGGTTGCGGTCTAGGTTTCAGCAAATATTCATTACAGATTTCTTTATTGTTGTAAGCTGCAATTTGCAAACATTATTGAAATAAAAGTTTTTGCCCTGCGGGGATTTTTCCTAAATTTGATTGTTCCTGAATCTATGTTAGTGATTGTTTAAATTTTCATGCCTATTGATTAAATTCTTTATATCACTTAGATGAATGTTTAGGGTTTAATTAAAATTGGATCAAAGATTGACTCTAATTAATTAAGTTAATCTATTGAAATATTGCGCAATCTCAAATTGGTATCACATCCTGCCTTCTCAAATTAGTATCAGAGTATGTTTCACCAAATTACATTGAGATACTTTTGTCGCTAAATTTCTGTGATATCAATTGATTTTGAAATTTTGACTTTTGAAAAATCATAATTTTTCCAATGCTTATATAAACGGATGCTCGTCTTCAATTGAACAAATTATGCCTATTAGAAAGCTCGCATGAGATCTTGTTTGAAAGCTATCGATGAGAGAGTTTGGATCATAATTGAAAAAGGGTGGACTCCCCCACTGTCACCGTAAATAATGTCACCAATCCCAAACCCGTGTCTGATTGGACAGAATATGATTATAAATGGAGTACCTATAACTCTCGAACCTTTAATGCCATTTTTAGAGCCATAACCCCTGACGAGTTTGGTTGTATCATGACGTGCACTATGTATAAAGAGGTATGGGTTATCCTTCAATTCAGACATGAGGGTAATAACACGGTTAAGGAGTCAAAATTACAAAATTTGACTACCCAGTTTGAGTCTACCACCATGTTAGAGTCCGAATGTTTTGACGAGTTTTATTCTAGGCTATCGGACATAGTTAACACGAGTTTTAATTTGGGCGAGAAAATAAAGGAGTTAAGAGTTGCTAAAAAGACTTTAAGGTAAATTCCATACCGTTTTATTCCAAAGGTCAATATTTTAAACTCATTGGGGATATTATATACACTTAGGTTAGAAGATTTCATAGGAGACCTTCAAACCTATGAAATTCTCATGTTTCCCAAACCGTCAGCCTGGGGATAGTGAGATAACTTTAAAGACTCAGGTTAAGAAAAAGAAAAAGGAGAGGGTTTATGAGTCTGATTTTGAGGGTGGGGTTTATTTCGATGACTTGACCTTGTTTGCTAAAATTTTTAAAAGGTTTCTAAAATTTTGAAAAGAAAATTCTTTCAATAAAAAGATTTTTAAGAAAACCAGAAATAAAAATGAGGCCGAGGATAGAGGGGAGAAAGAGGAAGAGGTGAGATGTTATGAGTGCGAGGGAAAATGGAATAAATCTTTTGAGTGGCCCACGTTGCTAAAGATAAAGGGCAAGAATATTGATAACAATGGAACTCCTAACGATAGTGACATCGAGTTGGATGATTTTGGGAATGAATCACCACATGAAAAGTGCATCTCTTTCATGGCTAGTCACGTGAGAACATCTACTTTATCCCACGACGATGAGGATACTTGTAAATGTGAGAGCCTCAATGATGTTTAGATCCATTTAGGGGATAGTGAGTGTGATAGTGAGACCGCAAGTAAGGGTGAAGGTGGCCTCCAAAAGGAGTTTAGAGACTTGTACACCGAGAATTTAAAGATAAATAAGTTGGGTAAAGAGTTAGGTCTTAAGGTGTTAGATTTTGAGAGAGAGATAGAAGGTTTGAGGAAGTGTGAGGCCTCGACGAGTCAACTCGAGAAGGTGAAAGATTTTTTACGGGAGAAGTGTATAATCCTAGGTCGAGAATAGAGTGAATTGACTAACACTATGTCTAGTCTTACATGAGATATTCAATCTTCATTGGAGACTCGTGAGACAATTGAATCCCCTGTATCCAAACTCAAGAGATATCTCGAACGTGCTAGGGAAGTCAAGGCCACTTTAGAGGAGTCATCTAAAAAGGTTGGAAAGATGCTCCTCAATATCGCTTTGGGTAATGTTAAGAGACTAGGAATAGGTTATGACGTTTTATATACTTCCATGGTGCACCTGAGCCCATTCTTGATTTTGTGATGGATTCATATGGCTCTCGACCTAACCCACCTAGGTGTCCGTTTCCTCGTAAGAGAGCGCATCCTAGATGTTTTAAGAGAGGTATTCCTAGGCACATTTATATTTTCTCCCATTGCAAGAAAAAAGGACACCTTAGTGAATTTTGCTCTAAGTTGGGTAGTGTGTCTCATAGGTATTTACCTCGTTATGATACTATACATGTTCACATACACACTCCCCTACATGATACTCCACATGCTCCTGCACATCACATGAGATATTTTGAGTACTTTTGAGAGAAATTTGAGTATTTAGTCAAGACTTCACATGACATGATTGTAATACCCCGTATTTTTGTGATATTTATTTCACGAGATTAATTAAATTAAATGTGTATTAATTAGAAATTAATCCGGATTAAAATACTAGCGAGATGCGAGTTGGTATTTGATTAAAATGTGTATATATGACTATATATGAATATTGAACTATGAAACTTGTCGTGAGATTGAAATACGACAATTTGGAAATTTTGTTGAGACGTGTGTGATAGTCGCGTCAGGAATATATTTATTTTAATTAAAAAGTGAATTTTATTTCTATTAATCGTATGGTCGTTTTGAGTGCGCCAACGCGTCCGGAAGGGTCAAAATAGTCAGAAAACACTAGCCTGGGGTTTAGTTTGGGTCCCGGGGCATTTTTAGGCCATACCGGCAACGTATAAGGGTAGTTTGGTAATTTTGGATTTTTGGGAATTAAAACCCACGAAAATTAGGAATTAAAAATCTGATTTGGTAATTACCCACTAAACCCACTAACTACACCTTATGACCTAATGGGCTACGGGGGTTATTAGAATTAGTTCCAAAACTTTCCTAAGGCAAACCCTAGCCACCATTGTCACCTTGGAGAAGAAGACTTGTAGAGGGAGAGAGAGGAGAATTCTGCAGAGAGAGAGAGAGAATCATTCATCAATTCGACATCAAAATCAGAGATACACATAAGGCAAGTGGTTTAATTTCATTAGTTGCAGAGAATGCTTCTTCCATGCGTAGGAAATTGATAAAATTGTATTGTTTTTGGGAGATTGATGAAAACCCATTAAACTGGAAATTAAAACTTGTATTTTGATGAGGAATTGCATGTAGAATTGTATGTAGGTGATTAATCTGATGATAATATATTTTGGATGAAACAAAAACGGATTTAATTAGACTCATTGGGGATTTAAGAATTTCTAGGGTTCATGTTCTTGAAATTGGGGAAAAATGTATAGATTTGATATTTGGATGATGTTATAATGAATTGACCCCACAAAACACGTTAGTATGTGACCTAAGTATGTTTAGGGACGATTAGAAACCTTGAACAATTGTTGGATTGATGTTTAGATGAGATTAGAGTGGAAGAAAAGATGGAAAAACGAAAAAAAGGAATTTCTGGGCTCGAAACTGGCCTCTCGTTAGAAGACCTGCCCAGGTCGTTCGAACGAGCTCGTTCGAACGAGCTTCTAACGAGTTGACCTTTGACTTCTAACGAGGGGGATGTTCGTTCGATGACTTTCGTTCGAACGAGATCTCGTTAGAAGGCCCACTTCGTTCGAACGAACTCTCGTTCGAACAGCCTCGTTCGAACGAGACTTCTAACGAGCTGACAGTTTAGGCTTTTTGGCCTGTTTTGATTTCGCGGGTCCCGTAACCTTATTTAATTGTAGAGATGACATTCCCTTGATGATAAATTGTTATGGTAGGGACATTTGGGATATATAGAGGAGTAAAACCTAGAAGTGTGATTTGAACCAAATGGAAATTATGGATTAGGATGTGAGTGTCTATTACGACGTGAGAACAATTGACGGCTTGTATAATGGTGTTAACCGGGAATATGTAAATTGTGTAACATTATGAGTCGGTACGAGAATGAGAAGTGTACCACATATAAATTATGGTGATTACTAAGATGTGTGCATACTTAGTATATGTATATGATTCTATGTGTATGACATACCTACCATACTTGCTATCACGGGAGGTTTACGTTCGCTTAGGGCCCTCTAATCCTTGTGTTGCCCGGATTTAGATTGGTACCTCGAGAACATAGGTCAAAGAAGGACTTATTGGGTTGTTAATAAGTCTGCTGATCGTGGGAGCGTAGGTATGTGCGTGACCCATGTGATGTGACTGTGTTCCCCTCCATTGTTTGTGATTGTTGTTATTTGAGTACGATTCCTGAGAGATTCGGAATGCGTGATCCTTATGTACGTGATGTACCGGGATGGATAGCAGAGTATGTGTGCACCGCAGCTAGTCTCGGGGTGCTTGTATTGTATAGTTATGACTTGAATAATATACACTTAATTAATGAGAACTTTCATGTGGTATTGTGTGTATAAATATGGAAACGTTTTGAGGAAATATAAAGGGGTAACCTGAAATGAATTGTATTGCTTAATTGAGAATCCGAGTGTATGTAAAGCCTCTTTTTAATTGATAACATTAGAATGTATAATGGGAACCGAGTAGAAAGGTTATAACTCATGTCAGTTTAGATAGATGTAATTATCACTTAGATGGGTGCTATACGTTAGGGGTGCACAATTAGACGAGATGTGAGTATTTCATGTGAGTGCACGTCCTAACATGTATTTTGCATTCGTTGTTTTAATGTTATTAAAGCACTTGCTATTTTAAAATACTCTCCACTTTCGGGCTCTGACCCGTTTGCTTTCAAATCTATTTTTTTGTAAAAACCATTTTAGGTGCCCAGCCACAAGGACACCATGCTTAGGATCCTCATTCAGGTGACGAGCTGTAGCTGTTTGTGGAAGTTACAAGAACTTTGCTAGTAGACGCTTCATCTATCTTGACTCTATATTCAGTTTCATTAGTTGTAGGGCATGTCGCCCATTTCTATTAGAAATATTTCCTATTTCAGATTTTCAGACTTTTGGCATGTAATTAATTCAGGATACTTTGTTTTATTCATTTCAGTTGTGGGATTGTTGTGAGGAGTTTTCCTCCGGATTTATTAATATTTGTTGGTTATTTCATTACTTCGTTATGGTGAATGGATTATGTTGTTCTTCCATTATTCTTTTTCTGTATGTTAATCAGACTTAATTTAAAATTTGGCAACTTACTTTTTAAATACTAGGTGGTTAGTAATCATTAAAATGTTTTCGACAGTGATGCTATTAACTGAACCAACTTGGCATTTTGTATTGATTTAATAAAGGAGTAGCTACCCGGTATTTAATTAGTCGGGGTGTCACAATGATGTATATTTTTCATAGGATGTCACCACCTCTGGAAAACTCCTCTGTACCTAATGATTGAGGTTTATACTTGTTTTCTAGCATAGGATGATTTTCATGATGATATTTTATGCGTATTGCTAGTGTATACTACCATTGCATTTTTTTTTCCATTTTGATATAATTTTCAAAAATCCCAGAATATTTTTAATTTTGAAAAATTTTGGAAAAATATAAAAAAAAATCTATTTTTTTTAGAAAAAAAAATTGAAAAAAGAAAAATAGATTGTGGAGCCTTTTGAGTTTATCATTGATTGAGATTAATTGATATGTTTTTTCTATGCTTGTCGTGACACTCCATATTTATTATGTTTATTCTTTTCCTTTTCTATTTCGGACAAATAAAAAGGGGGAGATTAAACGAATTATGAATTATGGGGGACATTTGAGATTTAACTTGATTTATGTTTATCTCATTTCAAACTCAACACGTCATGAACGTATTTGCTTTGCTTATTGTGTGTAGGACTTAGATGATCATTTGGAAAGCACACAAAAAATAATAGCAAGTAAATAAATGAGAGTTGTTGATATTTAAAAGTTGAATATTTTTTAAAGACTTGAATATTTAGTATCTTTCCACTTTTGGGTTCATGGGAGGGCATTCGATTTGTATAGGATAATTTTATTGATAATTCAATTGTTTTTATTTTGAACCGTCATAGACATAGGGGGAGATTTGTAAGGACATATTTTTTATTGTCCTTAGTTTACATTGTGTATGTCATATCCCATTACAATCGTTGAAGGAAGTTCACGGTCACACACTCAAGAAGATGGATTCGAATACCAAGCATCTTCAACATACGCGCGACATGAGGTAGACTTTGGTATAGATTTTTTTTGAGTTACTTATATTTTTGACTAAGTGTTGGGATGTTTTTCCAAACTATATTAATCCTAAATGAGGCATTTTTCTAACTTAAAATATTTTCAGAAAGACATGTAGGCTGACTTTAAGAAATAATATTTTCTCTTTAGTCGTTCAAACGATAAAGAAATTTCGTTCAAATGAAAGTATAAAATGACATTCACATGTCATTAGATAGGTAATTTCTTAATTCGTTCCTTCCCTACATCAAACGACCTTATATTGCTTTATTTTTTTAAGTCGTTTCATTGGTCATTACTTAGTCGATCAAACGACATCTTAATATCATTCAACCGACATTGAGAATTCGTTCAAAGTACCTACGTCGCCTCACCTTTTTTCATTAGCCTATAAATACCCTCAAATATCATTTAGCCGGCCTTATACTGCTGCAATTAGGTCTTCACTTTTACGTTTAAAAAATCATTTTAGATTCACCAAAAAAATTCCATATACTTTTGTGAATCTTCTTTGGAACCCAAATACTTCTTCCACGAAGTTTACACTTGTGGAGTGAAATCTCTACTGCTGACCTGGGAATACTTGAGGGTATTCACTGCTGAAGGAGGAGCTAGTGTTCTTGTGATTCTTAAGGGATTTATTACTGGTTCTAGGTTGCGATCTATGTGGGATTTTGTGTAAATTCATTGCAGATTTCTCTAGTGTGTTGTAAGTTGCGATTTGCAAACATTATTAAAATAAAAGGTTTATCTTGCGGGGATTTTTTCTAAATTTAATTGTTCCTAAATCTATGTTTGTGATTGTTTGAATTTGCATGCTTGTTGATTTAATGCTTTATATCACTTTAATGCATGTTTAGGGTTTAATTAAAATAGGATTGAAGATTGAATCTAATTACATAAGTTAATCTATTGAAATATTGCGAAATCTCAAATTGGCATCACATCCCACCTTCCCATATAAGTTTTAGAATACCATACCTTTGCTTATATAGTTATGAGCCGATGTGGAGAAAGGCAATTAATGATGATGGGAATGCCTTGTTTTGAATCTTCAAAACCTTGCTTAACCTTTTATAAAGTTTGAATCTTCCTGAATATGATCCTCCCCAAAGCTAGGCATGTAGGTGGGTACTTTTTGATAGAAAAAACACCTTCCATATGAGTGAGATATGGTCCTCTCTCTCCCTAAGACTCTTCAAAAAAAATGAGAATAATATTTTCTCTCACCCATCTCTAACCCTAATAAGAAACATTAACCTTACAACCCTTCCCACACTTTTATATATAAGTATAAAAGTTGGGATTAGGCTAAACTAGGTTCTTTAAGAATTCGGGCCTAATTGTTTGGGGATTAAGAATACACTAGGGACCCAAGTTAAAAAATTAAATTGGTTTCAAATAAATACTTGGAAATTCTCAATTACAATTACTGTAATTTATTTATTTCCACTCTTTATTTAATCATAATTAATTTCCCTAAACATTTGTTATTGCACTAGAATTTAATTATCTAATAAATACTCAGACACAATGAGTGCTTATTTGCAATGCTGATTATGGTGCATAATATGATTCCCCATGTTAATCTTTAGATACCCTCTTGGTTAAGTCAGTTTGCTATTAATTAACTTTTACCAACATCTAATCAATTTTATCTACTCTCGGGCTTAACTTATTTTCTACCTCCACCGAATTACAAATAATGCACTCGTCACTCTTACTCTTGGAAATAAAAACTCAGAAGTCACGTAAGGATGTATGTTATTCACATGAATACCGGGACGCAAGGTCCTTTGAATTAAGTTCTCAGATCTACATGTATAATTGTAACCCAAAATAAGAGGATCAGTTAATTCAATCTAACATTGAATCGCACCCATTGTAATCAATTTGATAACTATACAATCATTTGAATCCTCCTAATTATCGAGATTAAGAATCTATACACCCAATACAAATTATGTGAGATATCCCGAGTCTAATCATGAAAGCCCTTAGAGTCTAATCTTAAGAGTGATACTGTTCAATATATTCATGAGATGTACCGATCACAATCCTCTATTGAACAATCTCACAAGTTTTCAAACCTTTATCAGTTCCTCATAGTTTAAGATAAACTATTAAGATTGTATCACAATCATTCTAATAGGGTGTTAAGTACCTATCTAGGTTGGCATCAATTCAATAGTACAAGAACTAGAATTCCAATCTCCTCGGATTAACCCAAAGTTACATCATTGGAATTTATACTAATCCCTATTGAACGACATTTGAAAGAAATAATATATTTAACCAAATATAAAGCATTCTAATAACCATGATTCTTATTTCAAAATTAAATGACATACCTTTATACATGGTTTCATTATGGACCTTATACATGGTTATGACTTGTGATACAATCTTAAATATGGTTATGACGTTATAAATTCCAGTCACAAGTCATACCTTTATCAGTTCCTCATAGTTCCAAAATATAGAATATGGTTATGATGTTATAAATTCCAATCACATGGTTTCATTATGGACGTTATACATGGTTTCAAAATTAAAGTTATGTATAAAGGTATGTCATTTAATTATTTCAAAAAGAATAAATCCCCAACACAGCGGGCAATGCCTCATTCGAGGGGTCAAGCGCAAGGGTGACCAAAGTTTCATTATGGACGTGTTTTCAATATCTACCAATAGGACGAACCAGCTCATCCCCATGTGATTGAGGGTATATTTTATATTTATGATAGTTATACCTAGCTTTTTTATATGGGAGCATCTCATTATTTTGCTAGCTGTAGTTTTCTTCAACATCATGTACGACAAAAATAGCGATAGATGTGTCAATGAACGTGGATACCCATTAGGTTGGGGTGCTTACTTGCATCAGGTTTGTAGGGCTGTGGTAGTCGAGATGGGCCAATTATGTTTTTTTGTCGACTTATTATCTTTGCATATGTCTATATATGCCATCATTTTGGGTATTAATTTATTAGTGACGCATCACACTCAGATCGATTACAGTGGAAAGTCTATCACATTTGTTATTATAGAGTAGGAGATGTTCCTTATTTCTATGCCTAGACTTTCGGGAGATTTTAGTATATATTTATATTATCTCTATGCGAGTACATCTGAGGAGGTCATCATAACATTATATTCGAGACTGTTCATTCAGGAGTTTATGGACATATTTAAGGATGTATAGGGATTACCGCCTACCAAATGGACAGATTTTTTTATTAACTTCGATTCGAGTATCATACACATATAGAGGTAACATTGCCATAAGGCTCCATTAGATATGCGAGAATTGTAATAGAAGATCCAAAAGTTATTGAGTCAGCGGTTCATACGGAGGATCACGTCTCTATAGGAACTTCATGTATTATTTGTGAAGAAGAATGATAACTCGCTCCGAGTGTGTATGGGTTATAGGGAGCTGAATAAGGTCATCATACAGAACAATTATGAGTTACCATGTATCAATGATTTTATTTTATCAGTTGAAGGACATGTAATTATTTTCTAAGAATGTCTTGCTCTCGGGGTATCTCTAGTTACGAACTCGGGAGGATGACATTATGAAAATTTCTTTTCCTACGCATTACGGATCATATGAGTTCTGGGTTATTCCATTTGGGCTAACCAACTTGCCGATAGTTTCCAGGGATGTGGTGAATTGAGTGTTTAGTCCATGCTTGGATCAGTTCGTCATTATGTTTATTAATGATATCCCTATTTATTTGCATTATGAGGAGGAGCACTCATAATATTTGAAAATGATTTTTCAGACACTTAGGGAGAACAAGTTATACGCCAAGTTCTTTAAGTGCAGGTTTTGGTTCCGAGAGGTGCCTTTTTAAAACACATTATATCTGAGACCCAGATCTCGGTGGATCCTAGCAAGGTGTAGTCCACAGTGCCTACAGAGGTTAAGAGTTTCTTGTGTTTTTAGGGGTACTACAAAAGGTTCATTTATAGGTTCTCGAAGATTTTCAGGACACTAATTCACCTCACCCGAATGGGAATACCATTTGTATGGAATGTCGATTATCAACGAGCATTTAAGGATCTCTGGGAGAATCTCACGACCTATCATGTACTTACTTTCCACATGGTAACGTCAAGTACATGGTTTTCACTATTGCATAACTTTAGGAATTGGGAGGTGATACGCACCAAGATGCATTAAAACTATGCCCCAAATAGATGCATTTTAATTGTTAGTTGTCGATAAAATTGGCCTTATGCCTGTATTTATTTATCTTGTTTGTTAAAATGTATTTGCGGGTCACAAACGCACTATTTCAATGCAATTACGGCAAGAAGGCAGTTAAAGCATCAATTCAAAATTTTACCCTCACCCGAGACATTCCAAGCACCCTAATCAACCCTTCCCAAACCTTACCTAACCATATTCCAAATTTTGCCCCACTGTGTGTATAGTGTTAACATTCATTATATTTTTAATATGTGTTATTTTATTTTATTTTAATATTTGCTCATGTCATTTTAATCTATTTTCATTTTTATTTTTTGTGTGTTTTATTATTTTATGTGTTTAAAATATTATTTATGTGTATGTTGCAACATATGTGTATCATATATTGGAATGTGTATTTTAGTTTTTTATGCATCTTGTTTTATGTAAATATTAATGCGCGTCCCATTTTTATATTTTAATATACATTTTAATATTTATTTATTTGAGTTCTTTATATTTTTATATGTGGGTTTTAATTTTTAATAGTAATATATTACTTTATGTTTTGTTGTGTGTAAATATATATATCTACGATCTCTCTCTCTCTCTCTCTCTCTCTCTCTATATATATATATATATATATATATATATATATATATATATATATATATACACACACACACACACACACATATGTTTGTCTCATGTGCGAACCACGTATGGTGTGGGCACATTCCAGACCATTTTTTAAAATAGTAAAAAAATGATTTTTTTGATACAACTTTATGAGTATGATCTCCATAGTGAGGAGATAAGCTCCAAATGTTTTCATCAAAAAATTCAATCATAAAGTGGGTGAGATGATCATCAAAAGTTTTAACGGTCGAAACTGCATATTTACATCATATTTTACATATCACCTCATCTCACCCACTTTTTCATAGAATTGTTTGATGAAGTTTTTTGAAAATAACCTCCTCACTATAAATATCATATTCATGAAGTTTCTTAAAAAAAAATCTTTTTTTACTATATATATATATATATATATATATATATATATATATATATATATATATATATATATATATATATATATATATATATATATATATATATATATATATATATATGTAGTACTGTTCTTGTGCATACTAGTATGCATTTTAAGAGTGCGGACCGGACATGTGTCACTTAGCGGTGAGCCCAGAAAAGAGAGAGAGTGTGCCTATAATTTCTAGGCTCACCGCCAGGTGACACTTATAATGCGGACTGGTATGCAGAAGAGCAGTACTATATATAAAGTACACACACACACACACACACACACACACACATAAGTTTTCAGACACCCACATACACCCTAATAACCCACTCACCTCATACGCCCTTTACCATACACCCCCACAAACTTAAAAAACTCTTATACCTCACAATTTTTAAAACACACAATCATATTTCTTGTCTCTCTTTCTTCACTATTTACCCATCTTCTCCATCTCATCATCATCAACCACATTAGATTCTCTTTCTTACCATACCCACTCTATAAAATAAATTACCCATAATTATCTCCCTTGCCTACGCCTAACCGACACCCATAGTCCCCCCAATAAACCCGAACCCATCACCCACCTTCCAACTAGACTTCCATCCCCGGTTATCCTAACCCATCGAAAAAATCACTAAATAAGAGCCCACAAACTAACCTTACACTACCTATACATACCTTTAAACCACAATAACCCAACTGCAACCTCACTTAGAGCCCCAACCTATTTCTCTCTCTCTCTTTTTCTCTCTCCGCCCTTCTCTAGCCCCAATACATCTTGCATGCACATGCACACACGACTATTTATATATCCATACATGTATATGTATGTATGTGTGGTGTGCAACATTTTAAACTCATTACATCATCCTTTTCTATCTCATTCTTGTGATCCCCATCTCAAACATAAACGAAAACCCATTTCCCCTGCCTCACGTGTCCCTCACATTTTTCCCCTCGTGTCATGCTTCTCAAGATATCAAATTTTTTCATATTCGAAAATTCCCTAATTTCCTCACACAAATTTAAAGCCTGGAAGCATTTTGAGGGGAGCTCATATTGAAAAGAAATGATGGCACATACTTTGGAGAGTTCACTTTTAGGAGTATCTTTTAGGGTAATTTTATGCTTAGTTTTATTATAATATTTTTATTTCTTCTTTTGTAATTCTTTTAATGAGTTGATTGTGAGGCTGGAATGAAATACATGAGATTAAAATTTGAGTGTTTGAAGTAATTTTTCAGTGTTGATTTATTGTTGTTAAACTCATATTTTCGGGTATTCTTCATTTCCATAACTGATAATTATTTTGTTCACCAAGACTTGGTTTAGATTGTTCTCTCTTCCATCATTCTTATGCCTGTTATTGTGATAGTATTACATTTCATATATAATAATATCTAGGTCATAGGCTAAATACCCTATTTAATGGGTGATATGAAATCCATGTTGATGTCATTTAAATTTATTTATTATTTTCCTTTTAATATTGGTTTTAAACTTTCACTTTTTAGCTTATGCCTCGAGAGAGGGTAAATCAATTTCGAGAGAAAATTAAATTTGAGATATAATATTAATTTTTAGAATTGAACGAGAGATGGGTTTTTATATAAGTGTAGAATTATATTTGGAATTTTAAACTCTAAAGTTAATTTTTCCAATGATTAAACATTTTTTAATAGATTTTTCCTAGCGGGTCATTTATTAAAAAGGGTTTAATTCTAATTTTTTGAGAGTTTGTTGAAGTTTTTAAAAATAATTTTCTAAGAGGGTAATGTTGAAGTAAAATTTGTGACAAGAGTTTGATTGTGATTTTAATATTACTTTGGGCCATTTTAAATAAATATATAAATGGAAATAATTAATATATGTGGTAAAATCTCATCCTTGGTTTGTTCTCACATTTATTCATCTCACTCATCTCTTATTTTAGTTTTTATTAGTTAGTTTAGTTAAAATTTCTCCCCCATTTACTAATTATATTAATTGTCCCTTGAAAACCATTTTAAAAAATTATACTTAGCGTCATTTTGATCTAGGCCTCATCAAGATGTTGGATTGACACCTTATTTTCCATATACATTGTCTATTGTATTTTATAGGACATATACAGATAAAAGGATTTAGTCATCAGGAGGACTTCTGATGAAGGAGGAAGGACATATAATTTGCACGAGGGCAACTACTCTAATAACAATTTAGAGTTGCAAGGGGTCATTTCACTCTTCGTTTCTGGAGACACTATTTGTTGGGTGAGAGGTTCACACTATTTTCCAATCATAAAAGTCTTCAGTATTTGCTCATAAGGAGAGATCTGAACATAAGACAGAGGACATGGTTAGGGTTTGTAAAGTACTACCACTTTTCCATCTAGTACCATCTTGGGAAAGTGAATGTGGTAGTGGATGCTCTGAGCCTCGGTGGATAGTTACTTTGGCTGCTTTATGGGTCAAACATGGGGATGGTTTGCCCGAGTTTTGGGCAGCGGGTTAGAATATCCTATAACAAATGTATTTGGCGCATGCTTTCCTAGAAGTTGTGATTTTATGCCGACTATAGATACGCGGGTAATTTAGGCATGGTGTTTAGATTTCTTTTGTCACGAGAAGGTAAGATAAATCTTAACTCTTGGAGTTCCATTCTTTTCTATTGGGTAAGATGGAGGATTATGGTTATAGGGACGACTAACAGTTCTAGAGGATTAAGAGATGAGCAGGGAATTTGTCGATATGCACACGATGCACAGTAGATGGTACATCCCAGATGGGATAATATATGTCAGGATATGCGGCGATCATATTGGTGTCAGTGATGAAGAAGGACGTTGTTGAATTTATGTCTAGATATTCCACATATTAGATAGTAATGTAGAGCACTAGAGATCGATTGGGGGGGGGGGGGATTACAATCGTTGGAGGTTCCTTGGTGGAAGTAGGATAATATTTCCACAGACTTTATTGTGGGGTGACCGAGATTGTATAGGGGTCTAAATTTCATACGGGTCATTGTTGGCAGTCTGAAAAAGGTGGCTTATTACTTCCATTTTAGACATATTACACAGCATAACAGTATGCCAGATTATTTACGGTACATATAGTCTAAGTACATGGGGTACCATTGGATATTGTGTTCAACATAGATAATACATTCATTTCACATTTTTGGAGGGGTTTTCAGGATACTATGGGTGAACAACTGAGTATGATCATGACATTTTACCCTTAATTATATGTTTAGATTGAGCAAGTGAACCAAATTCTGGAAGGCATGCTTTGGGCTTAGGTGTTGGATCTCAAGGGAAGTCGGGCTGCACACTTACTACATATAAAGTTTCCATAAAAATAGTAACTAGTAGACTACTGGGATGTAACATTATAGGTCATTGCATGTGCGACCATGTCGTTACCTAAGCTCTTGGTTGAAGCTTGTGAAACACAAGATGTTTAGGACATACATTATTTGTGACACCGCCGAGAAGGTGACACTCATTTGAGCATGGATGAAGAGATCACATGACTGGCATAATATTTACATGTACAAGAAGAAGTGTTAAATGGAGTTTCGAGTGGGGGGTCAGAAACTAGTGAGGGTCTTCCCAATGAAGGGAGTAGACAGATGGGGATCAAAGGGGAAGTTGGCTCCCTAATAAGTATATCCCTTTATGATTATCGATAAAGTAGTCCCGGTGGCCTATCATTTTTGTCGTACCTGATCATCTTCAGTGGGTACACGATGTCTTTCACATGTCCATGTGGAGAAAGGTTCTGAGGAACGAGGACACCGATCAACACATCAACCTCGATGGGATTGAGCTTCAACCAAATGCTAGCTATAGGGAGAAGTCACAACGTATTCTTTATGGGAGATGACAAACTCTGCTGTAAGAGGAAGTTTTATTATTGCTGATGTTTTATTTTTTATTTTTGCGTATCCCGTTACACAAACACTGCACGTACATGACTTATCAAGATTCGAAGACAAATTTGAAGACGTTTGAAAGATGAAATAATCACAAGTCTCAACAACCTTGGAAGAAGTTATGGTTTTGATTGGTAAAATATTTACTTTATTATTTCAGGGGCTTTAGAATTTTCAAAGAGGTTAGTTTTTCTAAAAAGTTTTTAATTTTTCAAAAGAAAAATGTTTTAGAAAAACGCCGCATCGTCGGAACGTGTTGACCATATCGTTCGAACAATATTGGAAAATCATTCTAACAAGATCCAGTTACCTTCAAACGAAGAAATTTTGGACATCCTCTAGAGTCTCATTTGAAGTCCCCGTTTGATACCTGTTCGAATGAGAATAGGCATGTCATTCTAATGTGGTACATTTCCCTTCGAACGACCGGGAGAGATTTTTTTTAATTAGATCTAATCCAAATCTTTCATACCATCCTTTTATATCCAACCTGCTTATAAATAGGATGAATGAGATTAGACTCCAAAATAACTCCTTTTATCATCTAAGAAACACTTTTTTTTAGTTCCCTTTAATAATAAAACAATATTATAATCATTCCAAATTCCTTGTAATCATAAATATCACTTTACTGAATCAAGAAGGATTCTAAGACAAAATTCAATGTGGAGAGAAATCTCTACCGCTGAACTGTGGAATTGAGATTTCACTGCTGAAGAAGAAAAGGCTGATCGGTGGATATCGAGGGTAGACCGCTACCTATGGACGAATCTGGATTGGGTTGTATTCCATTTAATGTTTTATAGACTCCATGCACCTCACTTAGATTGTCTACTTTTCATAAGTTGATTGTCTATCAAATCATTAGATAGTCACTACAAGAAAACTGATTTTTTACGGCATTTATAAGATATGCCCGGAAAAAACTTTTCTCGGTATTAATTTTTAAATGAAGAAAATTTACAAGGTTTGTATATAAATTCCAGAAATTTAGCACACTTTTTAACAAATGCCGAAATATTTATGGAACTTTTAGAACAAATTCTGGATACTTTATAAAAAATTGGCGCTATTATTATTTTTTATTTTGGCGGGAACTTTTTTTTGGTAAATTTGTATTGAGAGGGTTTAATCCTCTTCACTTTTACCAGTCTCTCTTTATCGCAACTGGTCACTCAAAAAATGTAGCACTCCGGCCAACGGGTTCATCCCATGTCAATTACCTGTTGCCGTCGTCGACTCGCAAGCTTCTCGCACTCTTGCCACCGATGACCAGCAAGGTAATACCTCTCTCTCTCTCTCTCTCTCTCTCTCTCTCTCTCTCTCTCTCTCTCTCTCATATATATATATATGTGTGTGTGTGTGTGTGTGTATATATATATGTGTGTGTGTGTGTGTGTGGATTACAAATCTACTACCAGAGACTTAACATACTTTCAGTTTTACCCACAATCCCTTAACAATTAGCCTCCGAAATCACAAATTTTCCAGAAATAAACAACTAGATTGGAAGATCAATTAGACTTACTAGCACCTCCTGATCCGTCCATCAAGGTACTGACCACTAATTAACTCAATTTATTCAATTTTTATAGTTATTATTATGAACACTTCTATTAATATTTGTGGTTTATTTGATTGGATAGGTTGTGGTAATGATTAAACCTGTCGATGGACATGCGAGAGGAGGAGATCAACTGGTTAGAAAGGTTTACGATGATTCAATATCAATTGGGGATAAAAACTTTAATTTTGACTATATTCTCAATTCAAATTCAAAAAAGGTTAGAAAGTTTATATTTTTCTATTTAATTAATTGTATTAAAGTTAGTGACCTGTTTGGTGAACCCAATGGAAAAATATTTTATTTTGTATTAATTTGATTAAAGGTTTCCCATTTGGGACTCTTTAACACCTAAATCAATATATTCAAGGTTTGCATTTTTGTGTCTCTTTTGGTTTGGCAAGTTTTTTATTTATCATTTTTTTAGTGTTTAGTATTGTTCACTCCACATTACTAAATAAAAAGTTGATGTTTGATTCATTTTCTTTGTGTTTTTCATTGTATTGAAAAGTTTATCTGGATTTGAATGTATATTACATTATTAATTTGTGTAAACTAAAGTAATCCTAACTAAATAGGAAGAAATGATTTGTGTGCTTATCTTGAAACATGTTCAAATGGTTTGATTAGTACTTTGTATCTCTCTGCAAATCTAATTTGTGTGTAGACCATAGACCTTTCATCATCTATTTTATGTTCTCTTGGGTTGAAGAGCATTATGTATTGGGTTGTCTGCTCATAGTGACTAATTCATAGAGGTGTTTGAGAAAATGTATCATTTAATTTATTCATATTCTTATCAACTGATTGACATCAATGTTGAATAAATCTACTAGATACAAATGGATGGATGACCCTATAATACAAAAAGTTTTAATGTTATCTTAGATTTTCTAAACTTTGAGGAAATTTGAATTTTTTTTCCAGTTTTCATTTCTGTTTTTAATTCTTATTTTCAATAGAAAATTTTAAAAATTAGGGAAACAACTTAATTTGTTAGACATAACCCATAAATTAGTTAGTAAATATTGAGCGAAGAAAATTGAACAGATTATATTAATGTGATTTAATTGAGCGGATCATATTACTGGCTGCCCAATTATTTAAACGTTGTTTATAGATATTGGACACTTGATGATCATCTAGTTATAATGTTTCTATACCTTTATTGAAGAGTTTCATAGTAATGCATGATTACTTGTTTTCAGTAAGAAGAGATTAAGTTAACGATCCATACAATAATGATGAATTTGTTCCAGGGCGCAAGCTTATGGTAAGCTGCCCCATTCTAGAATACTTTTATATTGATGATTTTCTATGAGATGACTTTGTGGTGGAGGTCCCATCGTCCTTGTCAAAAGCATTCATTCAAGTTGGTCTCATCTGGCCAAAGTCCACCGAATTTGATAATTATGGCAGTTTTATCTCAAATCTTCATTTTGGGAGGCATATTTCTAGCTCTTTATAAGGACGTCCAATCTATTTCATTTTTAAAAATAATCCATGAACTATCTATTTAATTTGTGATTTCTCTCTTACGTGTCTATAAATAAGTTTATAGCAATTTTTAAGTTGCTTATTACTGGTAGTGTATCTTTAACAAAATGTGGTATCCTAGAATAAAAAATGGAGCGTTTTGGGGTACTTTATAATTTAATTACGTTTGATTAATCATCACTTTATTTCTGCTCAAAGATATGGCTGAGTGATACTAAAGCCAAATGGCATTCACTATCTGGAGTCAAATAGAGAGTGCTATTGAATATATGATTTGGTGAACATATCTTACTTAACATTGCCTAAGGGATTGGACTCTTCCTTGGAATGGAATCTTTCTTGGAATCACCCAAGGGATTTGTTGAATAGATCTTAATTGGCATCGCCCTGAAGTTATGAATTAGGTATTAAATCTCTCTCTCTAATCTTCTTAATTTTGATTCATAATATCTTTGATGCACCATATTTCAAATCTAGATTAAAGATTAACAATCAATGGAAAACAAACTTGCCTAGCTATCTCATTACTGTTATAAAATTATAACTAAATTGCCTCATTGATTCATAAAACACTAAGTTTGTTTTCCATTAATTGTTAAGTTAAGATTGTATTAAAAATGCAAAAATGGAAATTTGGATTGAAATTTGTATGAGTGTATGAAAAATAGATGATGATTAGATATATAAAACTAGTATTTATGTTTGAACAGTTTCTTTGGGGTCTGGGGCTTCAAGAGAATGTGGTAGAGTGTCATGGCATGTATGGATTAGATGAAAAAATACTGGAAATGGCCCCAAGTCAGTACTTGTTGTGATGTCTCCCCTCAGGTGCATTTTAGTACTTCGTTTATCTTAATTATTTGATTTACTTGTTTAACGAATGTATGCAGTGCTGATTTAAGCGCAATGTTATATGTTTTCAACATGAACAAGAAAGGATACTGCAATACAACGTAAAAACTGCAAGTCTTAATGATTTATAATATCCATCTCTTATTATTTGGATTGAATTAAGTTGGGTGTTATCCTTTTTTTTCTTATTAGTTGGCTCGAATTAAGATGGTGAGTTTTACAAACAAGACAGGTTGATGCCTATTTAATTACCTGATGATTTTCCCCGAGGCATATAAATTTCTTATATATTAGTCTTTTTCACTCTGCTCCCATTGTACTATAAGTAGTAAGATAGTTTCATTACCCCATGTGTTGCACCTTTTAAACTAGGAAGAAGCACCAGATAGTTTGATAACACTTCCAGACACATGGATATGCAAGCAAGTGGTTATTACCAATGAAGAACGTAGGCGAGGATTTAGTCGTGTTATGTTGCATGAGCTAATTGCAGCAAGATATAAAACATCGAGATCTCTTAAAGCAATGGTGGTACTATTTCTAAGAGAGGCAAGTATAATTGATGTTTGGAAAACACTATGAGTACCAAAAAATTACACCAAGAGATTCCACTTGAATATAGAATCATGAGGTTTGAGGATGTATTCAATTGCATATTTAGGCGTCGTATAAAAAATAATTATGTAATGATATCCATTTTTAACTATCCTGATGTATCCTTTAACCTAGAATAATATGCATGGTAATTCAGGGTGTATAAGTACACTACAATATGATATCATCTTATTTAGATCTCAAGTGAAATTGTGTTTTGAACAAAACTAGGGGTACCAATAAATTATACCAAGAGATTTCACACACTCTCTCTCTCCTTGCTATCTCTTCTAAGAAACTTTACATAATATGAGATCTTTTAGGTTAAGCTTTCATGGCGTCATCTGCAACTATTCAATCCAACTCTGAAAGATTGACTGGGAGTTCTGGTGATTGAACTTTACCACCACCATCTCTATTATCAATGGTGGTGAACCCAACGAATCAAAAAATTGGAGTTAAGTTTGAAGATAATAATTTCCTCATCTGAAAACAACAAATCATAGTTGCACTATGTGGACTTGGAATCGAATAATTCATTGAAGGAACAAAACCATGTCCATTACAGATTATATAAAAAAAAGTGATGGAACCAGTGATTTCAACCCAGAATTTGAGATATGTGTTAATACCAACTTATTGTCTCCTAGCTTCTCAGCTCGATTTCTACTAGCATCCTGCCTCAATTAAAGGGTAAGAGAAAACCTGATCTAAAATCTGGAAAGGACTATTTACTCATTACTCTTCTCAATCCACTACTAAATTACTCTAACATGAACTCAATCAAAGAACTCAAAAGAAGGGAACTATATTAATGATCTCTTCTATGAGAATAACGAAATTCATCTTTGACTCGATGGATTCTATTGGTATCACACACTCAATGGTCTTGAACGCTAGCATGAATCTGTAGTGGTTAACATCACCTCAACTCGTGTCAATTACTCCTTTAATGAAGTTTGTTCTCTACTAATGACCCATGAATGAAGACTTAAGCAGTATGGGGCCGTGATCAACATAGATGGCTCTACTGCTTCAGCCAATATAGCATATCAAGACTAGTAGAGGAAGTTTAACCAAAATACTGGAGGTCAACATCGGCCATGGTCACAGAACCAGAATTAGTATTGGAATAAAGGGAACAGAAAATTCTAGAACCAAGGTGTAAAATAGTATCAAAACTCTAAGCCTTATTGCCAATGTTGCGAAAAGTTTGGTCACATAGTGCACATGTGCTATCATCGGTTTGATCATAATTTCATTAGTTTTGTCAATACTGGGAATTTCAAGTGCGTTGCGCCTGGAAATAGCATAAACTCTGGAGGTTTTGGCAATAGGCAGGCCTTAATTACAACCTTAGAATCGTATGTCAGTGTAGATGGAGCATGGTTTCCTGACTAAGGAGCAACAAATCATGTCATTAATAATTTTAGGAATCTGGAGTCTGGAGCGGAGTATCAAGGAACCAATCTTCTTCAAGTTAGGAATGGTACAAGTTTGCTTATTCAACACATTGGCTATTATACTTTTATAGATACTTCATCTTCTCAATCTTTTCTTCTTAAAAATCTACTTCACGTTCCATAAATTAAGAAAAATTTACTCAGTGTCTCAATTTTTAGAGACAATGATGTTTGTTTTGAATTTCACCCCTTGTTTTATCCTATAAAGGATATTACCATAAGAACAATTATACTCAGGCAATCTTAGTTAAGGCCAATAAAAGTTAAATTTATTCAATCCTCATCTCTGCTTGCCGTCAATCATGGTCTTAATTCTAGTGTTTATCTTACTGAGTTAAGAAAACACAAATCAGAGATTAGTTCTTCCCAAAACAGATCCATCTTACCATCTCGATTGAATTTTAAATTCATTTCCTTCAAACTTTATTTGTAATTTAGCTACCTTCAACAACTATGATTTATGGCATAGGCGTTTAGGTCATCCATCTAAAAAATATTGTAAAAACTGTTCTATCGAGTCTTAATGAGATTTTTTCTATTGAAAACTCTTCTATTTGTGTTTCTTGTCAACTAGGAAAAAGTCACAAGTTACCTTTTCATGACTCTGAAACTGAGTATATTGAACCATTGCAACTGATTCACTCCGATTTATGGGATTAAGCACCCTATAGATCTTCCAATGGTCATAACTATTATATGTCATTTATAGATGAATACTCTAGGTTCACATGGTCGTGCCTACTAAAAGAAAAATATTATGTTTTCCAAGTTTTTCAACATTTAAAAACTTAAGTTGCATTACACACTTAGGAAAGAAAATAAAAATTTGAGAACCGATTGTGGAGGGCAATATAGATCATTCACTACTTTACTCAAAGACACGGGGATCATTCATCAACTTTCATGTCCACACACCTCATAACAAAATCATATTACAGAATGCAAACACTGACACATAATGCAGAGCGATCTTGCCTTGTCAGCACAAGCATCTCTCCCTATTCATTTTTTGGGTGATGCATTCACCACTGTTGTTCACTTAATTAATTGAGTTCATGTACATACATTCCAAAACCAAAGTCCTATTAGAGTTTTATTCAAAACTAAACCTGATTACTCATCCTCAAAGGTGTTTGGTTGTTTATGATTTTCTCATTTAAGACCATGGAACACTAATAAGTTACAATTTAGAAGTGCACCTTGCACTTTCTTAGATTATAGTCTTCAACATAAGGGGAATAAGTGTCTAGGACCTAATGGGAGAGTATGTATTTCAAGACATGTTCGATTGTGTCTTCCTTTTTGCTAATAATGAGTCATCCCCTTATGTTACTTCTGATTTGGTATCTTGCATTACCAAGTTCTTCCCTCCTCCTACACCTGTAGCAACTATGTTTGTACCTTTAGAACACTCAATGTCAATACCATCACGTCAATTTGTCATATCTTCTCCCACAGTGACTACCATTCTTTTTCCTCTATTGGACAGTCCAATCACTCATATCTCTTCAATTTCATCATAACACTCTCATTCCACATCAACTATCTCACCATCACCTCCTGTTATGGCCAATGTTTTGAATAAGTCTTCTAATACTCATTCTATGACTACCAGATCTAGGAATGGTATTTTTAAACCCAAAGCTCACATTGTTAATTCATCAACAAGTCTAGATTAAGAACCTATCATAGTTCAAAAGGCTCTTAGTGACAGCAAGTGAAAATCAATAATGCAGGAGGAACATAATGCCCTTCTCAATAACCACACTTGGTCTTTAGTGGCTCCACCTAGTGATAGAAGAGTGGTAGGATTCAAGTGTGTGTTTAAAGTTAAAAGGAGCGTAGATGGGTCTGTTTCTAGGTACAAGGCTCATCTAGTCGTAAAAAAATTTCACCAAGTTGAAGGGTTTGATTTACATGAGACATTCAATCCAGTAGTTAAGACAACTACTATTAGAGTTGTTATCACAATTGATCTTTTTAGAAATTGGCCTATTATGCAATTAGATGTGTATAATTGAATTCTTAATGGCATTTTACAAGAGGATGTATACATGTAACAACATCCTATTTTTTTAACAGCAAGAAAGCTAATAACTCATTTTCAATCCTCACAAATCTTTATGGCCTCAAGCTAGCTCCTCGGGAATGGTTTGAAAAATTAAAGAGTGATTTTCCTTTTTAAAATCCATGAGGTTTTATTCATATTTTATAGTTGAAACAAATTGGGTATATATAATGTTAGTTGTTAGATGATCTTTTTTTCGTTTGTGCTTCCCATCGCATAAATCTAAATGGCTTTATGCTTGAATGTAAAAAATAACACAGTGTCTTTTACTTATTTGGGGCTTAGATGTATGGAATGAAGAAATAAAAAATGGATGGATGAAATGATGATTGTGTGGGTATATTTAGATGTACTGATGAAGCTGCCATTATCGGTACACGAGAGGTGTGTGTGTGTAGCTCAATTTTTATCATCGAATGGAATTATATGTTTGAATGATTTCATTATGTTGTTAAATATGCACATGCTTTCATGGAAGTTGAGTATATGAGTTTTGATTCCATTTGGTAATCCAAAGGTACTTCCATTGCTAAAAGCCTATAATATTAATTTTGAAAGATGCACTTATACATTGATTCACATTAATTTAGGTTTCAATAGGTAATTTTTCAAGTTAAAAATCCATAGGCTTTTAGAGAATGTGGAGTAGTTGAAGATTATGTTCATCCCGACTTCAAAAAGGAATTTGGGGTTGTATTGAAGGATAAAATGATTAGAAGAGAGCATTCAAATTGATGAAATTAAAAGATGATAAAATTAAACTTCTAGCTTGAATTTACTATAAATCATCTTTATACGATAGAGGAAATATAATTATTTTCTTATGTTAATATAATAGTTTGATGTATTAACATGTAGTGATAACTTGGGTTAATGTGTTTTTCCTTTACATCTTTGCAGCCTTGGCAACAACTAGAAAAACCTAGGACCAATTAGCATTTCACACTCGAGGCACCCAGGATGGCTACTTGTGTTGGTCAACAAGTGGTGGTAGTTTACATTTTTTAGTTTTTGGTTTAGAAAGTGAGATTTGATGGTGATCTCACTATTTGAAATTTGTTGCATGCCTGTTATATTAAATTCATTGCACTCATCATTTGAATGTAGAATCTTCTTGCAATGGTGATATTATGTTGTTAATTTATTTTCTTTTTTAATGTGTTTAATTTTTTGGATGTCCTACAAACAATTGAAACTCTGTCCAAATTTTGTTAAAAATTTATATAGTTTTGTATTAAATATGTTGATTGTTTGCAATGCATTCTTTTGTGGATACTATCAAATGTTTGTGCTTATGCTTATGTTTGGTAGAGAATCACTGCATGGTCTTTAATTAACTATTTGCTTTCTTTGATTTGTAGATAACACCATAAAAGAAGACGAAGCATCATCGACACCAACAAATGGTCTCAAGAAATGTAATTGGTATCTTATTTAAAAACGGTAATTTAAATAAAAACTTACGAGTCATTGGGCTTATGCAGATTGAGGCTGACAAGGGAAAAAGGTTTCGTTGGTTGATGTTTACATCAAAACACACGAGAGGAGCGATGGCTCAGCCATCGATAAGGATTCCGCTGAAGCAATGGCACAAAGATATCATCGATGTTCCTTCCCTTCTTTCTTAGAAAATCTCAATGATGTCATTTTACCTATTAATCAAAATTCTTATTCTGTTTACCAACTATTATAAAAGGCAACATGCCAGAGATTGTGTCATATTGTTAGAAGCATAATATATATCATACACGAATAAGGATTAAATTAACAATTAAATAATTATATTGTTTATGACGGTTAAAATTGGGCATGGCTATTGTCACTCCTTAGATTCTTCTTTCACTCCATTATAAAACTAAATGACAATTCAACTCTTTTAACATCTTATCTCTTCCATTTTTTTATTTGTGAAAGCGACACTACGACACAATTTTTTCTTTGTAATCAAACACGAACACGATCCAATTAAAACGCGACATGACACATCACGATGCGAAATCTTATTTTTTTTATTTAACATGACACGACCAAATAAAAGTGACACGATACATCCCAACGCAAAATTATATTTTTTTAACAAACAGGATCCAAAAGTGACACAACACGACATGAAATCCTCTTTTATTTTTTTAACTAACACGATCTAATTAAAACGTAACACGACCCGACATGGAATCTCATTTTTACCTAACACGAACATGATTCAAATAAAAGTGACACGACACGATACAGAATATTTTTTTTTTACCAAACACGAAAAGAATCTAACATAACAGGACATGAAATCTCATTTTTACCTAACACAGACATGATTCAAATAAAAGTGACACGACATGATACATAATCTTATTTTTTTACCAAACACGAAAATAATCTAATTAAAACGCAACACGACACGAAACAACAAAATGAGATTTCATGTCGTGTTGGTAAAAACCATAAGGTTTCGTATCATGTCGTGTCACTTCTATTTGAGTCGTGTTCGTGTTATGTAAAAATGAGATTTCATGTCGTGTCGTGTTACGTTTTAATTAGTTCGTGTTAGTTAAAAAAATAAAAGAAGATTTCATGTCATGTCGTGTCACTTTTGAATCGTTTTTGTTAAAAAATAAATTTTTGTGTCGGGGCGTATCATGTCACTTTTATTTGGTCGTGTCTTGTTAAATAAAAAATAAGAATGTGTATTGTGATGTGTCATATCGTGTTATAATTGAATCGTGTTTGTGTTTGATTATAAAAAAAGATTTTGTGTCTTGTCACGTCGCTTTTATTTGAATCGGGTTCGTGTTAGGTAAAAAGTAAAATTCCATATCGTGTGATCTTGTAATCTGTTCATGTTTGTGTTTTGTAAAAGAATGAGTGAGTATTAAAGTGTAAATCAATTCATGGATAAGTTGTCAATAATTACTACCGAAAGTTGTCAATTCATGAGATTTTTTGTTGTTTCGTGTCGTGTTGCATTGTAATTAGATTTTTTTCGTGTTTGGTAAAAAAATATGATACCATATCATGTCGTGTCACTTTTATTTGAGTCATGTTTGTGTTAGGTAAAAATGTGGTTTCATGTCGTGTCATGTTATATTTTAATTAGATCGTGTTAGTTAAAAAAATAAAAGAAGATTTCATGTCGTGTCGTGTCACTTTTGGATCCTGTTTGTTAAATTTTTTTTTGCGTCGGGATGTATCGTGTCACTTTTATTTGGCCATGTCTTGTAAATAAAAAAAAATATTTTGCATCGTGATGTGTCATGTCGCATTTTAATTGAATCGTGTTTGTGTTTGATTATAAAAAAAAAGATATTGTGTCATAGTGTTGCTTTTATTTGGATCGGGTTCCTGTTCGATAAAAAATAAAATTTCATACCATGTCGTATCGTGCAATCTTGTAATTAATTATTAATTTTTGTATCCTGTATTAAATTAAAAAATAGTAAAATTAAAGTATCCGTAACTTTTGTTACCATTTTCTTATTTTCCTTTAATGATTAATTCACATAATGTAGGAATACATGATTCTTACACAAATAAAAAAATAAAAGAGATGAGATGTTAAAAAGGCTGAATTGTCATTTAGTTTTATAATAGAGTGCAAGAAGAATCTAAGGAGAGTCATTAGCCATGGCCGTTACAATTATGCATGAAATTAATATGTGAAGCATTTAAAATTAGTGGTGGGGAGATACTGGGAACTTTATTCTGTTTTGGTTTTATGAATGAATGATTATAATTTTTATTTTATATAATAAGAATCGTTTCATTTCAGTTAAAATGAGGCAAAAAGCAGATCAACTTCCGTCAGATTGTAATGAATTCGTCAGTCGTAAAGATGAGATATTTTATGAAGTCCTGGGACCTGATAAACACGGTCATTGTTGAGCTTATGGGCATGGACCATATCCAATTGATGTGCATGGAACTAAGCGGCCGAAGGTTAATGAAAAAGAGTATGAACGACTACGATATGAGATTCGATCCGAATTTCAGGATAAATTTGATCATTTGAAGGCTCAGTTTGAGTTGATATACACATACATGATGACTTGACTTTTCATTGTATCCAAACAGGTTAATAAGTACACACTTTTATCTTTTGTTCTTAATTATCATGTTTTATATATAAATGTATATTCTAATATTAAATTATTCTATTAACAGGTTCCTCAATCCTCCAACGAGCAAAACATACCATCATATAGGTCTATTTTGCAACCCGAGCAACAATTAGAAGAAACCAACCAATTTCAACCTGTAGTGGTACCATAATCAAATCACCATTTATCTCAATCTCAACAGGTAAGTAGATAACAACTTTTAAAATGATAATTTAAGACTTTATGTTTTCATGACTGAAATAATTCATTTTTTGTAGATTGCAAATTCTCAACACTTGGCTGCCCTCGAGATTGTTGCTTGTGTTAGTGAACAAACGAATGCTACTTCAATTTTGGTATATTACTAATTTAAAGAATTTTAAAGGGCACAATATGTCTGCGTTTTCTTGGGGAGTTGGGGTATACTTGGCATTGGGTTGTTGGTTTATTTGGGTATATATAGTATTAAAATTTATGGGATGTCTTAAAAACAAATAAAACTCTATCGATTTTTTTCCAGAAATATATGGTTGATGGCATATTCATCTTGTTTATAGAAAGAACCATCAAAGAAGAAAAATAAGCACTACCAACCACGACAAAGGGTCTCAAATAATGCACTTCCTAATATTGTAGACCTTATTACTTTTGGACTTCCAAAAATGATTGTGGCACATGGATTCATTGTGAGCAAGGACCTTTCAACAAAAGTAGGGGGTACACCACTTGGTGAAGACGCTTGGGAAGTATATATTGAGAAAACATTTATAACAAATGAAGCATTTCCTAGACCTTATGGAAATAAGTCCACAATTAGAGATGCTTATCATTCAATTTTAGCGTGGTATATTGCTAATTTACTAATTTTTAATTTTATTTTTTTAATTAAAATACTAAAGAATAAGTATCAATGACTAACGATTGACTTTTTTTATTTGTAGGTTGAAGAGGATGTTTGACTTTGATGGATAAGGATCGTACATTATAAAAAATTTCGTTTCGCTTCATGTTTCTCCATTTTTTCTTATTGGACATGTAATACATTTTATTTTGTGGATGTATAATTGTTCCATGCTCAATTATGTTTATTTGCGATGAATGATATTGGTTTCAATTTAATGACGTTTTAATTTGATTACTACCCTCTTAATTTAATTTTATGGTAGAGTATTTGCACATACATACGATACTTGTAATAAATGATTTTTTTAACACTTGTTCCCACTCATATATTGCAGAATAATATCAAAATTTTATTTAATGACGCTATTATCATTCTCGACATTTTTTTAGTGCCGCTAAAAGTGTGTTTCAAAAGGTTATTATCAACATTTTTTAATGCCGCTAAAAATTTATTACCAACATTAGTATAAATGCCTAAAAATGTAGGTAACTTTTTGCGGCATTTTTTAAAATGTCGTTGTTCTTTTACCACATTGGCTACCGCACTTATGGAAATTCCGCCAAAAGTGCCGCTAACTTTTCGTGGCATTTTTTAAAATGCCGTTGTTCTTTTACCACATTGTCTATTGCCGCACTTGTGGAAATGCCGCCAAAAGTGCCACCAAAAGTGTTACCGACATTTTTAGTGCTTTTCTTGGCATTTAATTTATGCCGAGAAAAATCAATATTCCTGTAGTGAGTTCTGAATATATGGTTTTAACCTTTTTAGGAATTTTTCCTCATCCTTATGTAATTTTTTTCATGCTTGGTTAATATTGAATATTAGTCTACATATCATATGCACACCTAATTTCGTCGAAGATAAAACTTTGTACAAATTGGATTTGTTTTTGGCAATTTATTATACAAATCAATCCATTGAATCACTTGCATTCTCAAATTGGTATCAGAGCCTGTTGTACCAATTTACTTTATGAACCTTTTTACCAAAAAAAATATGATACCAACCTTTTCAAAAATTATTGATCTTAATTTTTTTTATATAATGGATAATCTGTATAATAGAATGCCCATTTTTTAAGTCTTAAACTATGCCTATTGTTAATCAAGAATGAGGTCTACATTAAAATCGATAGATGAACGTGTTTAGTTTGTTTCAGAAAGAGGGTGGACACACCCACTCTGATTGTTGATAATGTCATTGGCCCAAAACGTGTCTCTGCATGGATATATGACGACTTTAAATGGAGGAATTTTAACTTGATCGGTTTGAGTTCCATCCCGAAAGCCATCACCCTTGACAAGTCCCGCTGACTTATGACGTGCGTTATGCTTAAAAATCTTAGGATACCCTCCAGCTCACTCATGAGGGAACTAGATGTAAAACCTTGAAATCTACAAAATCTCACGACACAGTTTGAAACTATAACTTTGTTTGAGTCTGAATATTTTGATCAGTTTTACACACGTCTGTCTGATATAGTAAAATTGAGTTTCAATTTAGGTGAAAGATCATTGAGAAGCATGTTGTTAAGAAATTTTTGAGATATCTTCTAGTCCGCGTTATTCCTAAATTTACCATTCTAAATTCGTTTGGGATACTAGATACACATAGGTTAAAAGAACTCGCAGGAGACCTTTAAAAGTATGCGATAGATATGTTTCCCAAAACTATTAGACCTAAGGAGAAAGGAATTGCACTAAAATTTAAATCTAAAAAGAAAGAGGAAATGTCGTTTGATTTCGAGTACGATTTTGACTTGATTGATTTATATTTGTTTGCAAAAAAAAAATCACAAAGTTTCTCAAACTTAAAAATAAAAAACTTCAAAAGAAAAGAGAAGTGGTAAGAAAAATAATAATTATAAATTAGGCAAGAAATTTTTTGAAAAAAAAGACGAAATATTTCCCAAAGAAAGATGAAAAGAGATGTTATGAGTGTGAAGTAAAGGACAACACAGTTCATGAGTGTCCGACTAGGTTAAAGATACAAGGCAAAGGCAAAGCTGCCTCAAATGCCACGCTTAGCGATAGCGATGTGGAGTCGGTGACTTTTTATAATGAATCATCGAATAGACATGGCTAGTCATGTTAGTATATCTAGTGTATCTCACGGTACTATACATGAATACTTCAATAGTGAGTTTAGTCATTCCTGGAAAAGTGAGGCAAAGGATGTTTTAAGAGTGAGCGAGAGTGACCTTCAGCGCGCCTATGCCGATCTTTACACTGAGTCCTTTAAAATGAAAAAATAGAACAAAGGTTTAGCGATAAGGGTTTTATCCTTAGCGAGGGAGTTGATTGAGGCGGGAGTGAGTGATTCCTCGATGAGAGAATCTTTGGGAGAGAGGGTCGTTTTAGTTTAGAGGGAAAATGGTGACTTGATCAAGAAGGTGGATAGTCTTACAAGAGATCTTGAAGCATCAGTGTAGACTCTGAGAAATATGAAGAACTTGTATCCTAACTAGATAAAAATCTCGAAAGTTCCTTGTAATACCCCGTATTTTTATGCTATATTAATTTGGGGATTTATTAAATTTAACGTGAATGATTTATTTAATAAAAATTCAAAAATTAAATATGTTATAATTATTAACGTGTCGAGAGTTAGTAATTATGGGAAATTGGTTGAATATTACTAATGAGCAAAGTAATATATTATATTGGTTATATTGAATGTCATGAGTGAATTAAATGACGATTTCGAAAATTTAAGTCGGAACGTGCTCGTGTCACGTCGGGACTAATTTGGTTAAATAAAAAGTGAATATTTTATAAGTTGTCCATATGGTCGTTTTGAGTGCGCCAACGCGTCCGGTAGGGTCGAGATAGTCAGAAAAGTGTACCCGGGGGTTTAGTTTGGGTCTCGGGGCATTTTTAGGCCTAAATAGTACCCCGGGAGGGCATTTTAGTCATTTTTCATAATTGGGTAATTAAACCCACGAATTTCAGCAACCTATATCAGCCATTAGGTTAGCCTTTTAGGGTTAGAATATACAGAAATCAAGTGACGGCCATTGGAGAAGAGAGGAGAGAGCTCCAAGGAAATTCAAGGCCAAAAAGCCACCGGATTGCACCGCCACCACCACCACCGCGTAGATCGCGAGACAAGGAACACAGCCATACCAAAATCAGCCGTGAATCTGCATACCAAAAATCCCAGGAAAGTATTTGACTTGCGTATTTTCGTTAATGCAATCTTCATATGAGTCTAGGATTGTTTAGAGATGGAAACTATGGAAGAAAACTCAAATTGTGTTAGGATAATGCATGTAGTTTTGATTATATGGAAATTCTGGAACCCTTGCCATGTAGAGGAATATAACCCACGAAATTTTGATGATATATTAGAAGGAATTTCTGGTAAAAACAGATTAGAACCTTGATTAAGGAAACCTCTAGGGTTCTTGATGATTAGATGGGATTTTGAGTTAATTATCCATGTTTAATGATAGTTATACACATGATTTACGCTATAAGCACCTGGTATAATGTTATAATGATGATAGTAGGATTTTTAGGACGATTGGAATGGAAAAACATAGTTTTGGATGAAGAAGTTTAGTGAAACCCGTAACTGCATTCTGCAGAATTTTGCCCAGACCTGCTTGATCGATCGATCGAGCTTAGAGCTTCGATCGATCGAGCCCCAAGATTCGATCGATCGACCCCTCCTGGCAGACTCCTAATTCCCTCTTTAAATGAGTTAAATTCAAATTGTTGTGATATAATTCTTGGGCATTCTTGATAAAATGATTTGGGAGACATTGAGGACCAGTAGGGCATAGGAAAAAATGTTGGGACCTTTAATCTTCAACGAGAATGGTATTTATGGGACATTTACTTTAGGGTTTGGTGAATTTATAAATTTAAAGGGGTGAGGTGCGTAAGAGAGTTACGTTGGAACCTAATAAAGACACTTACTGAATTTCAGATTTGTGAGGATATAGTCCACGAGTGTCAGGTAATGAGTGAGAGAAACCCTTCGAGTTAAGGTTAGGAACGAAACCTTATACGTAATTCTATAATTGTGAAATTAAGGATAATTGGTATAATTACGGGTGACGAGAAGAACCCATATTAATATGATAAAGTGGTATCTTTATATGATTATGTGTACATATATTATATACTTGTGAAAATCATGCCCACGCTACTTGCTATCCCTGAGGTTTCCGCGCTGGGACAAGTCTTATCTCGATGGGACCTTTATGGGGGATATTGACTTGTACCCTAGAAGATAGATATCCTTTGTACAGGCTATCGAAGTGATAGGTCAGACGGTCCTAAGAGACGCAGGCATGTGCCATCCTCTTAGAGACTTGGAATCTATTCTTCGCCTCAATATTGTTTGTGTATTCATGTTAATACAATTCGAGAGTGATTCCGATTGTATTCCCCTTAATATGAGTGATATGGGGTTCTGGATAGTAGAGTATGCACGCACCATAGTTTTATGAGGGGTGCTGTTATTTTATATATATTATACGAGTAGTCAATATATATATGAGAGTTTGAAATTTGAAACTGCCTACTGTGATTTGATAAGTAGGACATGGTTGATGACTCAGATAGTGAATACTTGTTTCGTGAAAGTATAATATGTTACTGAGAAACTTTATAAATTAACAAAAGCTAAAATGAGAGTTGTGCTGCTAATCTGAAAGTAATTCTTTTTAAACAAAATATTGTTCGGTTTTGAATCTTACGAGTAAGAAGATACGTTAAATTATTGGTAAGGTTAGTATAATAAAATGATAAGATAAACCATTGGGAAGGTTAGTGCGATAGGTGTGCACATTAGAAGAGAGGTGAGTATTTCTCAAGAGAGTGACGCTCTAATATGTTGTTGCATTGGCCTGTATCAATTTAAATACTTGCTAAACGTATTTTAAAAATCAAACACACTTTCGGGCTCTGACCCGTTTTTTTTCTCTCTCTCTCTCTCTCTTGTATATATATGTATATATTTCAGGTGCCCAGCCACAGGGGCGTCTTGCTTAGGATCCCTTGAGAGGAACGTGCTGCAGCTTAGGTGGGAGTTGCAGGTCACTTGCGTAGACGGCTTCTTTTATTGACTCCACTTCTAGCATTCTCATTTATTGGGCACGTGTCGCCCTTTCCATTATTTTATTGTTATTGGGACATTTATATTTCAGTTGTTTCCAGTATTATTCTATGGGACTTATTCAGTTTGGATTTGTGACTTTAGTTTTCATATGTTGACATTCGATTGACGAATGTATTATATTATTTGGTTTACTGTGATGTGATTCTAAATTGTAGAAATGTTGTTTTTAAATAAATAAATCTTTTTCTTTAATTAAAATTTGGAAGTATATATGAAAATGGTTTTGACACTTAGCTTAATTATTTAGGGTGTTAAATTGGAAAATGTATTTTATCGACAGTGATGCTGAGAATGAACCAACTGTTTACCTTGATTTAATTTAATAAAGGAGTGATCGCCCGGTATTTAATTAGGCGGGGTGTCACAGGTGGTATCAGAGCATCAGGTTCTAGTGTCCTTTAGGATCTGTGCGGCTTATTATGCTTTCAGCGCTGCTTTCTTTGATATAGAGCCCTAATACTAGGAATGTTGTGTTCATCTCTATATATTGGGAATTCGTGCTTCTGCGATTTGTTTATTTGAATGATGAACTCATCCAAATTCATTTAAATTTTCAGATGGACCGTCGTAAAGAACTAGCTAAAACGGTTGAGGCAGTCAACGAGCAAGATCGACTCACACCTCAGGTAACCCCAGAGAGAATATCAACCGCCGAGTTAGCAGGTATCGTGGCACAAGCAGTTACCACTGCAGTTTTACAATACCAAGAACGCAGCATGCAACTTAAAGAAGTCAAAAGACCTAGAGAGGTTAGCCAAATGCATGTGACTAAAGCTGACAAATGTGCGAAGACTCCGAAATTGTGACAGCAAACTACCCAAGACCGGGTCAGTTCTTGTCAACAACGTGGTAAAGTGAAACAGTTTCGAAAGAGGAATAAAGTCTCAAGTCAGCAAAGCCGACACCAACAGCAGCAGGGTCAGAGGGGGAGTAACTTCGGAGGCAAATGTTTTGTGTGTGGCACGCATGGCCATAAACGCCAGGATTGCCTAGAGGGTGTTAGGGCCTCACAGCAACAATGTGCCCGTGAGAAGCCACAGGGGCCACTTTTTCCAGTCGCTCTCCCAGCACCAGCTCAGGTACTAAACCTACCAACCTTTCCAGTAGCACCGGTGCAGCATGGGCAGTTACAGTACAGGCATAGCTATAATGTCCACCAGGCAGCAGCCCCACAGGCACCACCCGCGATTTGGGGTATGTTTTCTATCCATGGAACTTTGGGTCGAATTCTATTTGTTTCTAGGGCAACACATTATTTTATAGCTACATATTATGCGAAGACCTTAGGGATATTAACCACAGTAGGGAGCACTGTAACGTACACATACTCACCACTGGGGAATGGTTCATTTTTCCTTTATATGCCGGGGAGTGGGGGTAAAGATTGGTAGTTTAGTATTACCTGCAGACATGTTAGTCTTAGACATGCACGAGCATGATGTGATTATTGGTAAGGATTGGCTCGCAGCTTATAGATCCATGATTGATTGCTTTGGTGGGAGCATTGTTTTTGCCATTCCGGGGCAAGAGATGTTTGTAGTGGCGATGCCTCGCCCAGAGGGAGGTTCGACCGCTCATTTGTATTACATAGAGGAGGATACAGGAGGTTGTGATTCCATTAGACTCGATCCCTGTTGTCAGGGAGTATTCAAATGTGTTTCAGGAGATACCAGGCCTACCGCCCAGTCGTGAAATAGACTTTGTTATAGATTTATTGCCAGATACGAGACCTATAGCACGCGCACCGTACCGTATGGCTCCGGCAGAGATGCGAGAACTACGAGATCAGATAGAGCAGCTGTTAGGTCAGGGCTTCATTCGTAGGAGTACCTCACCTTGGGTCACTCCAGTCTTGTTTGTGAAGAGAAGAGATGGTTCACTGAGATTGGGTGTGGACTATCGGGAGCTGAACAAGGTAATGATACCGAATAAGTATCCATTGCCTCGAATTGATGATCTGTTCGACCAGTTGAGGGGAGCAACCTTCTTTTCGAAGATAGATCTGAAGTCGGGGTACCATCAGTTACGTATTAGAGAGCAGGATGTTTCAAAGACTGCCTTTTTGTCGAGATATGGGTCCTATGAGTTCAGGGTGATGCCGTTCGGACTCACAAATGCCCCAGCCATTTTCATGGACTTGATGAACTGAGTATTCAGGGAGTTCTTGGATCTGTTTGTCATCGTCTTCATAGATGACATCTTGATATATTCACACTCCGAGGAGGAGCATGCCGAGCACCTGAGGCATGTTCTTCAGACTCTACGAGAGCATCAGTTGTATGCTAAGTACGAGAAGTGTGAATTCTGGTTGCGAGAAGTACCATTCTTGGGCCATGTTGTTTCTGAGCAGGGGATTGCAGTTGACCCGAGCAAAGTGTCAGCGGTGAGGGAGTGGGGACAACCCACGACACCGACAGAAGTGCATAGTTTCTTGGGATTAGCCGATTACTACAGGAGATCCATTCGGGGATTCTCCAAAATAGCGGGTCCATTGACGAATCTGACTCGCAAGGGAGTACCATATGTTTGGGATGACGCTTGTCAATTGGCTTTCGATGAGCTGAAAGACAAGCTTATTTCAGCGCCAGTCCTTGCGTTACCAAAGCCGGGTCTGGAGTACCTGGTTTACACCGATGCGTCTTTACGGGGACTTGGAGGTGTACTCCAACAGGAGGAGAAGGCTATAGCTTTTGCTTCCCGCAAGCTTAAGCCGCATGAGAAGAATTACCCCACCCACGACCTGGAGTTAGCAGCGGTCGTCTTTGCATTGAGGATATGGAGGCACTATTTATTGGGGAAGAAATTCCGCTTGTTCACAGACCATAAGTCACTGCATTACCTGTTCACTCAGCGAGAGCTGAATATGCGTCAGCGCAGATGGCTAGAGTTTGTGAAGGACTACCAGTTCGATATACAGTATCATCCGGGGAAGGCCAACGTAGTTGCTGATGCGTTGAGCCGTAGACCGTTAGACAATATAGCGAATGTCTGGAAAGCAAAGTGGAAGGAGTTGGGTCACCAGGACGCAGTGGCACGTTCTTTCATATCCGTGATGTCATTCACACCCGAGATTGTTACGAGGGTGATATAGGCACAGAACACAGACCCGTTTTGCCAGGAGCAGATTGTGCGACTTCTAGCCGAGGGTGTTGAGTCCTATTCTATTAGTTCTGATGGAGGTTTGCGGTTTAATGGGAGATTGGTGGTTCCAGAAGGAGCAGAATTACGTCATGCAGTGATGACTCATTCTCATGGGTCCCGATTTGTAGTACATCCGGAAGGCGATAAGATGTACCAAGATATGAGGCGACAATACTGGTGGAGTGGGATGAAGAAGGACATCGCCGAGTTTGTGTCCAAGTGTTCTACCTGCCAGCTGGTGAAGGTGGACCATCAGAAACCGTTAGGATTGCTTCAGCCATTAGAAGTACCCACATGGAAGTGGGAGAGTATTACCATGGATTTCATTACGGGGTTGCCTACATCACAGCGGGGACACGATTCTATCTGGGTGATTGTAGACCGTTTAACCAAAGTGGCTCATTTTCTGCCAGTGCGGACAGATTATACTACGGGTCAGTATGCTCCGTTGTTTATTGCTGAGATTGTCAGATTACACGGGGTGCCCCTGAATATTGTGTCAGATAGAGACAAGATTTTTGTGTCACGTTTTTGGGAAAGTTTTCAGGAGGCTATGGGTACTGAGTTGAGGTTGAGTTCAGCTTACCACCCACAGACAGATGGACAGACAGAGCGTACTAATCAGATGTTAGAGGATATGCTACGCATGTATGTTCTTGATTTTGGAGGAGGTTGGGAGCCACATCTTCCACTGGTAAGGTTTGCTTATAATAACTCTTATCAGTTTACGATTGGTATGGCTCCATTTGAGGCTTTATATGGCAGGCCTTGTCGTTCCCCAACTTGTTGGCTCGAAGTGGGGGACAACAAGTTGCTAGGACCAGAAGTGATTCAGGAGACCTCCGCGAGGATTGAGATAATCAGAAGTCGTATTCGGGTAGCCCAGGACAGGCAAAAGAGCTACGCCGATGCAAAACGGTTCTTCCGGGAGTTTAATGTGGGAGATCAAGTGTTATTGCGTGTATCTCCTATTAAGGGAGTGATGAGGTTCGGGAAAAAGGGGAAGTTGGCTCCGAGGTACGTGGGACCATTTCCCATCATCAAGAGGATTGGGCCGGTTGCATACAGGCTGGGATTGCCAGAACATTTACATCGCATCCACAATGTATTCCACATCTCGTCGTTGAGATGATATCTTTGGGATGATATGGCCTATACTCACATTGTGATAGATGAGATCGACTTACAGTCTGATAGCTCTTACGAGGAGAGACCACTGGCTATTCTAGACTATAGTGAGAGGAGATTGAGGTCGAAATTAGTTCCACTTGTGCGAGTCCAGTGGGAGCATCATAATGTGGAGGAATCCACTTGGGAGCGTGAGGCAGATATGCGCGAGAGATATTCAGAGTTGTTTTTACCAGGTATGCCTTATTTTCTGAATTTCGGGACGAAATTCCGTTATTAGGGGGGAAGTATGTAATACCCCGTATTTTTATGCTATATTAATTTGGGGATTTATTAAATTTAACGTGAATGATTTATTTAATAAAAATCTGGAAATTAATTATGTTATAATTATTAACGTGTCGAGAGTTAGTAATTATGTGAAATTGGTTGAATATTACTAATGAGAAAAGTAATATATTATATTGGTTATATTGAATGTCATGAGTGAATTAAATGACGATTTCGAAAATTTAAGTCGGAACGTGCTCGTGTCACGTCGGGACTAATTTGGTTAAATAAAAAGTGAATATTTTCTAAGTTGTCCGTAAGGTTGAGTGCGCCAACGCGTCCGGTAGGGTCGAGATAGTCTGAAAAGTGTACCCGGGGGTTTAGTTTGGGTCTCGGGGCATTTTTAGGCATAAATAGTACCCCGGGAGGGCATTTTAGTCATTTTTCATAATTGGGTAATTAAACCCACGAATTTCAGCAACCTATATCAGCCATTAGGTTAGCCTTTTAGGGTTAGAATATCCAGAAATCAAGTGACGGACATTGGAGAAGAGAGGAGAGAGCTCCAAGGCAATTCAAGGCCAAAAAGCCACCGGATTGCACCGCCACCACCACCACCGCGTAGATCGCGAGACAAGGAACACAGCCATACCAAAATCAGCCGTGAATCTGCATTCCAAAAATCCCAGGCAAGTATTTGACTTGCGTATTTTCGTTAATGCAATCTTCATATTAGTCTAGGATTGTTTAGAGATGGAAACTATGGAAGAAAACTCAAATTGTGTTAGGATAATGCATGTAGTTTTGATTATATGGAAGTTCTGGAACCCTTGCCATGTAGAGGAATATAACCCACGAAATTTTGATGATATATTAGAAGGAATTTCTGGTAAAAACAGATTAGAACCTTGATTAAGGAAAACTCTAGGGTTCTTGATGATTAGATGGGATTTTGAGTTAATTATCCATGTTTAATGATAGTTATACACATGATTTACGTTATAAGCACCTGGTATAATGTTATAATTATGATAGAAGGATTTTTGGGATGATTGGAATGGAAAAACATAGTTTTGGATGAAGAAGTTTAGTGAAACCCGTAACTGCATTCTGCAGAATTTTGCCCAGACCTGCTTGATCGATCGATCGAGCTTAGAGCTTCGATCGATCAAGCTTAGAGCTTCGATCGATCGAAGGTTTGATCGATCGAGCCCCAAGCTTTGATCGATCGACCCCTCCTGGCAGACTCCTAATTCCCTCTTTAAATGAGTTAAATTCAAATTGTCGTGATATAATTCTTGGGCATTCTTGATAAAATGATTTGGGAGACATTGAGGACCAGTAGGGCATAGGAAAAAATGTTGGGACCTTTAATCTTCAACGAGAATGGTATTTATGGGACATTTACTTTAGGGTTTGGTGAATTTATAAATTTAAAGGGGTGAGGTGCGTAAGAGAGTTACGTTGGAACCTAATAAAGACACTTACTGAATTTCAGATTTGTGAGGATATAGTCCACGAGTTCCAGGTAATGAGTGAGAAAAACCCTTTGAGTTAAGGTTAGGAACGAAACCTTATACGTAATTCTATAATTGTGAAATTAAGGATAATTGGTATAATTACGGGTGACGAGAAGAACCCATATTAATATGATAAAGTGGTATCTTTATATGATTGTGTGTACATATATTATATACTTGTGAAAATCATGCCCACGCTACTTGCTATCCCTGAGGTTTCCGCGCTGGGACAAGTCTTATCTCGATGGGACCTTTATGGGGGACATTGACTTGTACCCTAGAAGATAGATATCCTTGGTACAGGCTATCGAAGTGATAGTTCAGACGGTCCTAAGAGACGTAGGCATGTGCCATCCTCTTAGAGACTTGGAATCTATTCTTCGCCTCAATATTGTTTGTGTATTCATGTTAATACAATTCGAGAGTGATTCCGATTGTATTCCCCTTAATATGAGTGATATGGGGTTCTGGATAGTAGAGTATGCAAGCACCATAGTTTTATGAGGGGTGCTGTTATTTTATATATATTATACGAGTAGTCAATATATATATGAGAGTTTGAAATTTGAAACTGCCTACTGTGATTTGATAAGTAGGACATGGTTGATGACTCAGATAGTGAATACTTGTTTCGTGAAAGTATAATATGTTACTGAGAAACTTTATAAATTAATAAAAGCTAAAACGAGAGTTGTGCTGCTAATCTGAAAGTAATTCTTTTTAAACAAAATATTGTTCGGTTTTGAATCTTACGAGTAAGAAGATACGTTAAATTATTGGGAAGTTTAGTATAATAAAATGATAAGATAAACCATTGGGAAGGTTAGTGCGATAGGTGTGCACATTAGAAGAGAAGTGAGTATTTCTCAAGAGAGTGACGCTCTAATATGTTGTTGCATTGGCCTGTATCAATTTAAATACTTGCTAAACGTATTTTAAAAATCAAACACACTTTCGGGCTCTGACCCATTTTTTCTCTCTCTCTCTCTCTCTCTCTTGTATATATATGTATATATTTCAGGTGCCCAGCCACAGGGGCGTCTTGCTTAGGATCCCTTGAGAGGAACGTGCTGCAGCTTAGGTGGGAGTTGCAGGTCACTTGCGTAGACGGCTTCTTTTATTGACTCCACTTCTAGCATTCTCATTTATTGGGCACGTGTCGCCCTTTCCATTATTTTATTGTTATTGGGACATTTATATTTCAGTTGTTTCCAGTATTATTCTATGGGACTTATTCAGTTTGGATTTGTGACTTTAGTTTTCATATGTTGACATTCGATTGACGAATGTATTATATTATTTGGTTTACTGTGATGTGATTCTAAATTGTAGAAATGTTGTTTTTAAATAAATAAATCTTTTTCTTTAATTAAAATTTGGAAGTATATATGAAAATGGTTTTGACACTTAGCTTAATTATTTAGGGTGTTAAATTGGAAAATGTATTTTATCGACAGTGATGCTGAGAATGAACCAACTGTTTACCTTGATTTAATTTAATAAAGGAGTGATCGCCCGGTATTTAATTAGGCGGGGTGTCACATTCCTGAGAAGTTAATGTTACCATAGAGGATACATCTAATAACATGGGAAAGATGCTCCTTGATCCCACTTTAGGTCGTAGTGAGAGGCAAGGAATAGGTTATAATGCTGCATCCACTTCCCATACTTCACCATAATTATTTCCTAAATTTGTTGTTAATCCTTATGTGACTTAACTTAATCCAAAAAAATATAATTCAACCGAAGAAAGTGAACCGAGGTAGATCCAAGCAAGTCTATATGTGCAATTTTTGCAAAAATAGACGTCACCTTAGAGAGTTTTTCTATAAGTTTGGTATAACTAGGCGTACACATACTCTTGGGCACCGCTCTAATGATTTTTCTAGTCTTAGAGAGTAATTTGAGTTCCTAGTTATGATTTCACAAATATTAATTTACAAATTTCAAAGGATGTCTTTACCATTTGGGAACACTTTCAATGCTCCTACTTGAGCCAAGAATGACAAGAGAAAAAAAAAGGTTATCTCCACTTACATACTTAAGCAAGAGGTGAAATCCCTTATCGTGGACCTTTATCTCAAGGTTCAAAATACTTCCCAATGGTATTTTGATAATTCCCCCTCTAGGCACATGATTGGTGATATTTGTTTCTTTACACACCTTCAAGATCGCAAGGAAGGTCAAGTCACTTTTGGAGATTGGAGTAGGTCTAGTATTTTAGGGTGTGGATGTGTTGAGATACACGGGTTCCCTAAACTAGAAAATATTTTTTAAGTAAAAGGGTTGAAAGAAAACTTAATTAGAATAAGCGAACTATGCAAAGAAAACTTTGCAGTGAAGTTTGACCAGTCAGAATGTAACGATTATGATCAATTCGGTGAACTTTTACTACAAGGTGTGAGGATCGAAGATAATAGCTATGAGATTATGGTCAAGTCCTCCTTTGTCTGAAATAGTGCCACAGTCTACACTATGGACCTTTGGCATCAACGACTAGGTCATGTGAACTTTAGAGATATTAAGACATTAATGAAAAAGAACCTAGTTCGTGGCGTACCATCACTTGGGAAACTAACTTACTCGATTTGTGGAACTTGCCAATAAGGAAAAAAATTTGAAGTCCCCATTAAAATTTGAATACCATTAGAAACTCCCATGTTCTGGAGTCTATTTACATGGGTCTTATGGTTCCTACTCTCTCGGATGGCTTTGGTGGTAAGAGGTACATATTTGTGATGGTCAATCACTTTTCTCGATAATATATCATAAGATTTCTGAGAGAAAATTTCAATGCGGTTGAGTTCCTTACATTCGAGTGTCTTCTCCAATAAAACTAACACGGTGTCACTATTAAGCGGATATATAGTGACAATGACACTGAATTTAAAAAAGCAAAAGTGGATAGGTATTGTGATTGACTGGGCATCAAACATGAGTTTTCAGTTGTTCATACTCCTTAACAAAATGTGATTGTGGATTGGAAGAATCGGATGATACAAGAGATGTCTATATTCATGCTTCTTGGGAGAAATGTGCCCACACATTTTTAGGTAGAGGCGTTGAGCATCGCATTCCATACGATGAATATGGTATTTCTTCATCCTCAAACACTACACACGCCTTATGAGTAGTGGACAGATAAGAAGCCCAACAAATTATATTTTCGTGTCTTTGTGAGTACTTGATATATCTTGAAAGATAGAGAGCACTTAGGAATGTTCGACTTCCCGAGCAAAGAGGCGATATTTTTTGGTTATAAATTGACGATTAGAGATTATAGGGTTTTTAACCTTGCAAGATCTAAGGTTATGGGATCAATAAATGTCACGATTAAAGATGACGAGCTGTCAGTATCTATCACTCCAGCCCCCAGTGTGAAGATGATGCAAACCCCGACAACGATCCTATTATTTTTCCTACTACCCCGGTGAACCCCACTATTGATTTAGAGGGTCCACTTGCTTAGGTTTCAAAGAGTCATGACCCTTCCACTATACTTAGTGATACCACACTAAGTGTCAAGACTCGTGCTCTACTCGAGAATGTGGTTGGGTATTTGTGCTACATCTCCTTAGTCGAGACCAAGAATGTGAAATAAGCACTCAAGGACGAGCATTGGATCCGCTATGAAAGATGAGTTACTTAAGTTTCACAAAACCGATGTCAGGGAGTTAGTTCCTCATCATAGTGAGATAAATGTGATAGGTACCAAGTCAATTTACAAGAATAATATGGATGATAATGGTTCCATAGTTCATAATAAGGCTAGATTGGTCGCTCAAGGCTACCCACATATTGAGTGTGTAGAATTTGACTAGACATTCTCTCTTGTTGGTAGGCTTGAGTTTTTCCACTTACTACTATCCATAACACGTCATCCGTTCTTCAAGTTATATTATATGGATGTTAAGAGTGCCTTTATAAATGGAATTTTACAGGAGGAGGTTCATGTGGAACAACCAAAAGGGTTTGAAAACCTTAAGCACCCGCGGTAAATCTATTATCTTAAGAAGGCATTGTATGGTTAGAAGTAAGAACCCCGTACTGGTTATGATAGGCTCACTTCCTATATCTTAGCTCGTGGCTTGAACATAGAGGGAGTGGATAAGGCATTGTTTATGAGGAGAGAGAATGATTCTTTTTTGGGTACCCAAGTCTACGTAAATGACATAGTATTTAGATCCACGTGCTCCCACCATAGTCACACCTTTGAGGGGGAGATGAAGAGTGAGTTTTAGATGAGCATGGTAGGTGAGCATACATTCTTCATAGGTCTCCAGGTTTCTCCGCTTAAGGATGGGATATTCATATCTCAATTAGAATATGTAAGAGAACTAGTGAAGAAGTTTCATTTAGACCCCTCTAAGCACTCATGCACCACTATAAGTACATCAACAAAGCTTAGCAAAGACGCCTTAGGAAAGGACGTAGACTAAACCCTTTATCGGAGTACGATAGGTAGTCTCCTCTACTTGGCCCCTAGTTCTCCTAATATTTCATTTTGTATTGGAGTCTGTACGAGATACCATACATCTTTGAAGAGTTACACTTAGTCGCACTTAAATGTATCATAAAATACATGAGTGGAACTCTTTTATATAATATTTGGCATCACTTTGATAATGATGACCACTTGCCTGCCTATTCAGATGCCAATTGGGTTGGAGATGTGGATGGTTGTAGGAGCACCTTAGGTGGGTGTTTATACTTTATGAGTGCTCTTGTCTCTTGGAAGAGGAAGTAGAAAAACTACATATCTTTGTCCAAGAGGGTAAGTATATTACCTCTGGGAGTTGTTGCACACAACTCTTATGAATGAAGAAAATGTTGGAAGATTATAGGATTTCATACGGATTGCTGACTATTTCTTGTGATAATATGAGTGCAATTCATATATCTCGTAATATATTCCAACATTATTGCACAAAGCACATTAGGATACGTGAGTATTTTATACGCGACCTAGTTGAGTAGAAGGTAGTGTCCTTCAACTTTGTGAGCAGTGATCGTCAATTGACCGATATTTTCACGAATCCTTTAGATGCACTTCGATTCGAGGATCTTAGAAAGTTATGAGGTATTTACAGTGTTGATTAAGTTCGGGTACTTTATCTCGTGTAGGATGTTTATCATGTTCACATCTTATATTCCTGTTGCTATATTACATTATCATTGTATATTTATATGTTTTCATTTTTTATATATATTTTTATAAAAATCCAAAAAGAGTTTTGTTTTCCTAAAAAAGTTTGAAAAATACAAAATGATTTTCAATTTTATTGAAGAAGATGAAAAAGTGAAAAAGGTTTTATATATAATTTTTGAAAAAGACAAAATCTATTTTGTATTTTCCCTTATCACTGTATATGGGAGAACATTTAAGATTTTTGAATCACCCCTACATTCCATCCGTTCATGTTACTTTTCCGTAGTGTTTTGAGACATGACTTTATCTTGACAGTGTGATTAATAATGTGTGGATATCATTATGTTGATCTCTGATGACTATTATCTACATGTTAGACTCTTTGTCTCCTTTATTGCACACATTCACGAGCTTTATGATCATTGTGCTTACTTGTTATTTGTAAAAGACGATGATCACATCTCAATTTTTCTTAATAACGAACCACGTGTAAAAAGATATAAGTTGTGCATGTAAGAACTATTGCTCGAATTTTATTTATAATCCGAAAAATATTGTTATATGTTAAGCAATGGAATGGGTCTATGAAAGATCAAAATGTTCTTTGCATTAAAAGCCACCATTTGCATAAAAGAGCCTAAAAAGATTACTGGCATATAAAAACAGAAGTGTTAGGACAATTTTGTTAAGATTTATTGATGCTTGATTACATATCAGTATTATGATTTCTTTAAAATAATTGAGAGTGAATTCTAATATATGAGAGATTTTGAGGGAGTTAAAGTCGAAGGTCAATGGGTTTGCACACATAAATTTTTCAAAAATATTAAATAGTTTGACATTATTGGTGTGCGAATCATGTAAGTTCATGACATGTTGATTAAGTTGAGTCGATTTCATATGAGTTCGTAATCTTCACACCTAAGGTAGACTTTAAGATCTTTCGTTAGGAGTGTCTTATGACTTCGTGCACACTTGTTATGAATGTTTATGACATTTACTTATGGAAAATGTTCACACAATGGCATTACGCATCCATGATTCGAATATTATCGTGTTATTCCATGGTGTGTTGTATTTGTATATTTTGCACTTTATATTTGAAAAAATGAAAATTTTCAAAAATAGTTGGTTATAAAAATGCCTTTTCACATTATCATTACTTATGAGTACTTGATTACTCTTATGATGTTATCTTACTTCTTCATGTTATCCTTATATTTAAGGACTAGTTTCTACTCCTTTGACTATTACGGACAAAAAAGGAGATAACAAATTGAGGGGTAGTGTTTTATTTTTATACTAAAAATCATATGCGTCACGGTGTTTTTGTTTGTCTCATGTGTGTAAGACCTTCCGCCTAGATGACGATCACTTGGGCCCACATTAGATGAACATGAACATGAAGCTAGCAAAAATGATGATCTTTTGGGCCCACATTAGATGAACATGAGGCTAGACAAAAGAAATATCACCTAGATGATGATCACTTGGTCCCACATTAGATGAATATGAAGCTAGCCAAAAGAAGGATCCATTCCATTTGAACAATTGAACAAAAATTACTTTACCTTTCTTGATTTGGAAGGGTAGTTATTATTTTAGTCTTTTAGATTCAATTTGGATTCGGTTTGTATTTGTAATAGAATAGCCAAAGGGGGATATTTTTAAGAGCAAGTTTTATAATTGCTCAAGTTTTATTTTTTATTTTGGCGTATCCCGTTACACAAACACTGTACCGACATAACTTATCAGGATTCGAAGACAAAGTTGAAGACTTTTGAAAGATGGAAAAAACATACGTCTCAACAACCTTGGAAGAAGTGTTTTTTTTAATTGGCAAAAGGTTTGATTTATTTTTTAAGAGGTTTTTTAAAGACGTTATTTTTTTTTAAAAAGGTTTAAATTTTTCAGAAGAAAAATGTTATTGAAAAATGCCACCTCGTTCGAATGATCTGCCAATCTCGTTCGAATAAGATCCAGTTACCTTCAAACGAAATAATTTTGGGCATCATCTAGAATCTCGTTCGAAGTTCCCGTTCTATACCTATTCGAATGAGAACATGCATTTCGTTCGAATGAGGTACACTTTGGTTCAAACGACCGAGCGAGAAATTATTTCATAATTAGATCTAATCCAAATCTTTCATGCTTATCCTTTATAACATATATTATTATAAATAGGATGCCCGGGATTATACATATTAAGAACTCCTTTTGTAATCTAGAAAACACCTTTTTGAATTATTTTTGTGATTGAACACTTTTATAACCATCCCAAACCCCTTGGAATAAAAAATATCACTTTACCAAATCAAGAAGAAGGCTTCTTGCGAAAAAACCATTCTGGAGAGAAATCTTCATTGTTGAACTATGTAATTGATATTTCATTACTGAAGAAGAAAAGGATGATCTGTGGCTACCGAGGGTAGTCCGCTACTCGTGGATGGCTCTGGACTTGGTCATATTCTATTGAAAGTTTTGAAGACTTTGCATCTAGCTTATTGTATAAGTTTTATAAGTCAATTATCTGTCAAATCATTCGATAGTGCTGAATATATAGTGTTTCCCTTTTTAGGAATTTTTTCTCGTATTTGTGTAATGGTTTGCATGGTTGGTTGATATTTGAATGTTGTACTATATCTCATATGCGCACCTAATTCAATCGAAGATAAAATTTGGTAAAAATTGGATTTATGTGTGGAAATTTAGTATACAAATCAATCCATTGAATCATTTTCTTTCTCATCTGCAATTGAAAGTCATTTCGTTAGTTAGAGTCCAATGGGGAACTAATGTGAGGCTGAGTCTACCTGTGAGAGATAGGATGACATGCATCAGAGATATCCCGAGTTATTCTAGTTAGGTATAAATTTTGAGTTTCTAGGTCGAAATTTCTTCTTTAAGGGCAAAGAATGTAATGCCCCCAGTTTTATGAATTAAAATTGATCGTAATATTATATTATTTTCTTATTTACCTATGGGGGATATACGATGACACTATTTTATATGTTCGTAGGTGTTATATAAATTATATCATAAATCAAACTTAATACGTGGTAAACCATTAATTAAATATTGTAATGTGATTGTGTAATATGGACGACTATGGAATGGTTCTGAATTTGGTATTGAAGGTTTCCTTGTCCATAATATTTCCTTGATGTCAGGTTCCAACGATCATGAATTAGTCTCCTATAATGTCACGCCTCCCTAAAGTAATAAATAATTAAATAATTTACTTTTTTATTCGTACCAACTAAATTATTTAAGTTATTGAATTATATTTGTAATTGATTTGTGGCATGTTCTGGGCTAGTTTGGGAGGGATAAAATGTCTGTTTTATCTTGAAATGATGAGTTTTAGGCCTATTGGGTTAGTGTCGGGATTGGAGTGTGTTTTAGTCTTATTAGAGGAGTTTTAGGGCTCTTTTAAAGGAGGCATATATGGCATAGGCCTAATTTCGTGGATTAAAGGGTTTAGAGAGTCATTAGGGCTCTCATAATTCACGCTTTACAATTTGAGAGTCTCCCTAAGGGTGGAGAGATGGAACATAAAGTGGAAAAGAAAATTTGGGAGATTATTTGCTTAAGTTCTACACAAATATGATTGAGGTGAGTTTATTTAGTGTCTAGACCTAATCTAATTATAAACTTATGTAGATGTTTAATTGGTTAAAATTCGTAAGTAACTCAATTATAATAGTAATCTTGTTAATTACATAATCTAAAATTGATTAATCTCTTCATGAATTCGAGTTAGAATTACTATATAATTGTTAGGACTTGATGATATACTATGAATAAAACAAAAGCCCCATGTTAATTGAACCATCCCATGTAAATCTGAATCTAATTGAAGAGATTTTAAAAAGTCGAGGTTCTTGATTTTAAACCAAAAATTTCCCTAATATATCTTAAATGAATTTGATGTTTGGTTATATTCTAGCATTGTAATAATTATTTAGGAATCAATTAAGGGATCTTTAGGAGTTAGTCCCATGTGGGATGATTTAGTTACCTCCGATCCCATGCTTTTTTTATTTTTAGTTGTTGGTCCTATGGAGTGCTGGTTAAACGTTCATGGAACATATGTCATTTTTTGAAGAAAATATAGAAGGGCGGTTGAAGGCGGTTGTGACGGGTTATGGGAATAATTACAATTATAGAAATACATGGGATGGGTGACAATTAAAATTTTCAAAGTGGGAGTAAAGCCTAAGAAACTAATCAATTAATGGAGTTTTGGAGAGATAAGTCGGAGTTTAGAGGGGATTAATTTCCTGACATGGAGAAGGGGTGACCTACAGGTGAGGCTGATCCACCCTCTAAGTTTGGCTTAAGATGGGCTTAGGGTCCATTTAGTTATTTTTTAGGGACTTGACGATAGTGTGGCATGACCTTTAATTTTCTGATTCATGCAGGAGTATATGGATATTTTTTTAGGGATTTTGAATTTGGTTTTGGAGTTAAATGCTTAACTTTGTGGGACGTAGTAATGTAAGTAATCAAGTTAAAAATTAGTGACATTTGTGTGCTAGGATTTACTATTCTTGTAGTTTATGTGCAACATGCTAGGTATGAGTCCTCGTGGTATTACACATTATATGGTATATCCTTACAGGGCATGGAGACATCGACTATGCTGGTACCCTAGTGATAGAGACGGGCTTTAACTTGTTCGTTTTACCCCAAACACTATGTGTTGACGTATCTATAATATCCCATGGTAATAAAATTGGGGGATCCTTTAATATAGCTTGGTATGAGTCTATATGATTCGTGTGAAAGCGTGGTGATTATCACATGCAGATGGTTGGGAGTTATAGGGGTGGGACAACCAATAATTCTACGTAGTACACGCTAGAGATCCACAAAGGAATTAGGGTGGGGCTCTCTTATGCGTGGGTTGAGTGGAGCTTATTTAATTATGTACCTGACTGGGACCATTCTTACTTTGATAGTAGACTTTGTGAATGTTTTACTTATCTCCCTATACAATTGAAATACTCACACTACACAAAAATAGGATTATTTTCATAGTTTTGGGCAGTAATGAGGGCCTATGGGTCGGTATGGGCCGTGACCATATTAAGGGTGACCATAACGAGGGCCTATAGGTAGGTATGTGTTGTGACCATATTAAGGGTGACTAAATTGTTGGTCACTGTCCCAAACCATGACTCCATATGGGGGTCAAAGTCCAGTGGGTGACATGGGATGGTCACGGTTTGGGACCGTGACCCGATGGTCATGACTAAGAATCGTAACCCAACCTATGTCGATTAAAGTGGCATTTAACTGTGATCACAATTCAAAATCGGGACCTAGCTTGTGACCCAACTACCGTTGTGTTTTAGTGGTCATGGTCCTAAACCGTGACCACGATAAGGGGATTGTTTTTGGTCATGATTTTTAACCGTGACCAATGCTATGATCATTTAAAAAGAAATTAATATATGGTAACGATTTAGAATTGTAACAAAATATTAATGTCTTTAGAAATGGTCACATCACTGGTCACAGTCCAAAACCGTGACTATATAAAAATAAGTTTTAATTTTCTGCATCCCAAAAAAATCTCTACATCTTTCAAACCTCTATTGATTTCCAGAAATCAATATTACGCCACTACATCATCAATAAATAAAAAAATAATAATACAATACAAATTAACTAATTATTATGCCAGCAAATTTTCCAACACGAATAATAATACAACACATGCTTACAGGAATATGATATTAACATGATAATCTTCATCGAAATCCAATGCACATAATGGATATCCACCTAACACATCGAAATCCAATGCATAATGATTGTTTCCTTCGATGAAACACAAGAAATATTCTCAAAGTGTTCTTTCTCCAACTAGGCTTCTAAACAAGACTTCAAAATGTTCCAAATGGTAAGTAAGAAAGGACTTGATTCCTAAAAGGACTTCGGGATGCCTACATATCCAAGAATGACATCAAAGTCCACATAGTTCATAACATGAACAAAGTTGGAGTCTAACCCATAATCCAAATCTAGGGTGTCTCTTTTGATTTATGAAAATATATGTGAAATGTGTTGGAAGTGTAAACAATTGTGAGAACACCCTAGATTGAGAATTGTGGTATATGCCCCCTTTTATGGGTTTTTTATTTGTGAAAATAGATGTGAGTATATATATAATAATAAAAATAATGGGAGTAAGACCCATTAGTAATTTCATCTCGGTATCATTGAATAGTTTCTTGGTAGCCTAATCTCTCCAACTCATCCGGGGTTCTTAGATTTATAACAAGACCGTGACATAACCTTGTTAGGCTTTAAATCTCGCATGAATTCGACTAGTTAAACAAAAAAGAAACAATATACGGGTATTAATACGAAACAAAGTAGGATTAGTGATTGAAGAATATAATAAAATGGGATTAGTATTACCAATAAGCGACTTTGATCGATAATATGTTATTAGTGTCACATTCAATCACTTAAAAAGATCTACAAGAGTTGTTCTAACACATATTGTTAATGTAAAAAACTAGACTAGGTCTAATTAGTTAATCACAAATAATATTTCTAAGTAAAAGAAAGACACAAAAAGGTTTTTAAACTGATTAGACTTATAGAGAAAAGTCTACGTCCACTGTACTTGTTATTGCCTTATGTTTTTCTTTCAATCACTTGCCCCTGACGAAGGGATTACAACGTATTTATAGCCCAATAGGGAGAAAAAGATATGGAATGTTAAAAGATGGAATGACTTTATAAATTAGGCATTTACATCAATACATAAGGTCCATGATGTTTTGGGCTGTTGGCATTTTGCTAATAGTATTGGTTGGTCTTCCTGGCATTGGTCGGCATCCCTGTATGATGGTCGGAATTCCAGACCTTGGTCGATAGTTATGCCTTGCTGACTAGGATTGTTGACACAGTGGATGACACATGTGTATTTATGATTGCCCACGTAAGTGGGTAATTTTTTTGTATCAATAGAAGCCCCCAATATACCATGCTTGCTGCTCGCTTGAAAGTATGGAGCATTTAGTTTAGGTAGTAGCTCGGGCTACATATTTTATGCTTGGTTGGTTGCTGACTTCCCATACTTGTAAAATTATTAGCTTTGCTGATGGCTTGTACCGCTGATGGGATTTTTGTAAATAACCAAGCTTATAATGAATCGTTTGGGGGTAAATATGTCTTTTTATGCTTAGCCGCCAAAATTCCTATCATCATTTCGCTTTAATCATTACGTTTTCCAGTTTTGGAGGCTATATATAAGAGGCGATAAAATCCCGATCATCTCTTACCTCAAACTTTCTAAGTTTTTCCTGCAATCTCTTGAGCTTTCATATGATCGTTCTTCTTGTCTTCTAGTTCTTGTTGAATCCTTATGTCTTTGTAAGAATTATTTTTCTTTCTTCTTTTCTTCATATCAAATCATGGTTTACATTGTTGTCTCTCTAGATGAGTTTAGAAAAGAATGGAAGATACCAGACTGGGTAGACTTAGAGTTTCGCAAATCCCCCTTTAGATGTTTTTTCTTTATATGAGGGTCATTGGGTCCCTTCCTTATTAGTTGCTGAATGCGGTTTTACCTTTCCCCCAAATCATTTTTGTCTCGAATATTTTCAATATTTTGACATTATACCCACTAGAGTAGCCTCCAATACTTGGAGGGTTATCAATGCTGTTTATATGCTCAATCAACTCTATGGGAACCATATAGGCAATCCCAAAATCATGTTTTATTATAAGTGGGTCACCAGTGATAGTACTTACTATTTATAAACTAGGTCTGTAAATTGAGATTTAGTTATAAACCTTCCTGATTGCAATCGGGGTTACTTTTACCATGGAGTGATTGCCAAAAATTGGCAATATGCACCTTTAACAGGGCGTGAAGTGTATAATGGGCCAAAATGACCTCAGGAAGGCCATGGGATAGGTTGTTTTAATTTCTTATGTGACTTTATTAACATTTTTTTAGTTAAAATGTTAATTAATCACTAGATGTTTATTTACTTGCAGTTGATAGGAAGAGGAAGTGTCATAAAAAGTTTACATTAAGCTTAACGAGGTCAAGTTTCTCCGGGGCCTTCATCAGAAAATTAGCGAGGAACATACTAGGTCGGCATCATAATTGCTGCAATACAGGATTTCCGTCACCTCCTTTATTTCCCAACCTTTTGTTATTGCTCTTACCGTTGTGCTTGACTTAGACCAGGGCCCAGTGTCCACATCATCAGGCAGTAGTGAACTTGTTGTTGGTCCTTCTTCATCCCTGGACTCTGACCTTTCGCTTGCTGCTGCTATGGCAAAGAGGAAATTCCCCAATATAATGGGAGTTGTTGATGTTCCTAGCTCTTCCAAATCTTCTACTGGTGGGGCCACTAATAAAGAAGATGCTGGGAAGAAGGCCCTAGATAAAAAGGGTGTAGAGTCCCTTTTTAAACGTATAAGAAAAGGTCTTCCTTCCAGACTTGATGAAGGAACTGCTGCTACTACCGACCTACAGAACTTGGAAAATTTATCTATTGTTGACACTAGTTCTCCTGTGGCCATAGGTCCTGGCCTAGACAGACAAATAATAAAGTCTGGTATTTTGCTATCTCATAGGGGTTCTGCCTTTGCCATGCCCCGTTTGAAAATTTATGAGAGGGATGCTCAAAGCCTTTCCTTGGTAAAAAATCTTACTGTTTCATACTTGTACTTTTTTACTGATTTTTTGCATTAATTTGGCATCTTTTTTTTTGCAGTTCCTGGTTGATTTCAACCAGATGTTGGACGAGGACGATGCATTTCGCTCTTCTTCAAATGATGCAGAAGAGGCTTTTGAATGCTTGAAGAAATGCTTGCTTAACTCCTAAAAAGAATTGAAAAACGAAAAGTAATCTTTAGAGAACAAAATAAAAACTGCTGAAGCTGCTCAAAAGAAGGTTGAGAATGAAGCTATTGCAACTCAGAGACAAGTCTTTGAGTTGGAGAAGAACTTGGTTACTGAGAAGGCTAAGATCATGAAAACTAGAAACTCTTCTTTTAACAAGGGATATGAGAAGGCCATAACAACTTCTTCTATCCAGATAGAGTATGTGAAGAAAAAGTGTTATAAGGACAATTGTTTGGCAACACTTACTGAGGTCGGTACTCCTCAAGAGTTTGAGATATTCCTCAAACATGACCCCGGTTCCCCACCAAACTTAGATGAGGAAGTGGAAGATGATGTGGGGTCATGATATTCCACCCTTGTTCTGTAACCTGAAGCCGACCATCTACAGAAAGTTATTGAGTCTTCTCCCCCCACCACTTTCGAGTAAATCACTTCACCCATTCCTGTCTCCAATCAAGTTGAAACGTCTACTGATAGGGAGAAGGTGCATATTTTCTCGACAATCAACCTTTTTCCTTTTTGTCTTTATTTCAATGTATTTGTAACTTGACTTCATATCAATGAAAACGAGTCTTTCTTTCCTTTGCATTTGTCATCTTTTGATTGTTGCTTTATGCACTTTATCCTATTGTTGATTGGATATTTCTTGATTCATATAGTTCATGGACAAAATGTATCAACTTTCTTCTAGTGACTTCGATCTATGCAAAAGATGCAATGATCTATTCAAGGCTGCTCATATGTCTTTGTCCGAGGAAGATCTATCGAATTTTCTCGGGGCTAATATTTTTGATCAAGCTAAGGAAGCTTACTTATACTTGAAGTGTCTTCTTGATCGGGCAGTGGCTAACAATGTAGCTTACTTCGAAATGATTGAAGATCTCCAAGAAGATCGCAAAGATGAGAAGACTCTCTTGCATGCTGATTATGAGAAGAAGTACAAAGCTCTAAGTGAATCTTGGGGTTTTGAGGAAAAATTAAAGAAATATATATTTTCTTTCACGAAGAAAATAAGAGTTTGAGAGAGGAGCTGAACTCTTTGAAGTTTCCTTCAAATACTACTGCTGCTAATGAGGAAGTCTTATTTTTGGACACTAAAAATTCTAATATAAGGGAAGAGCTAGAGGCTTTGAAAAAATCCAAACCTTCTACCTCCTCCTGATCAAGGGCAAGGCCTAGTCGAGCTACAACTAATGAAGCAGGACTTAACAGACACTTGAAAATCAGGCTACAAAAATAAAGGCCAAGAATTTAACCATTGTGAAGATGTCCCAAAATATCCATACCCAGGGCGAGCAACTTACCACCGAGTCTTATCAACTGCAAATTAAGGATGGAGTGCTGAAGAAACTACAACACTAGGTTAAAAGGTTAACTTTCCAGTTTCACAAGCAACCCAGGGAAGTTTGGATGGAGGAGTATAATAAAGCCCTTGGTCATTTTGATGAACGTTTTAGTCAAGATTACCGCAAAAGATATAAATGGGGTTGGACCAATCTCCTAACAGTTATGAAGGTTGATCAGGACAGTATACTATGGTATTCGGTTGATCCGGGGCTTTTGGAGGGTCAAGATCCTCCTTTTAACTTTGATATCAATTGAATCGGTATAAAAACCATTCCTTAATGCCTGATCTCCAAATACTTAAGGGATTATGTTCTTCATGACGATCTATATATAGTTCGGCCTCCTCATCTATTAGATGCTCCGAGCAACAAAAATAGGAGAATGCTTAAAGATTTCAACTTCATTAACTTCCAACACACATTGGATGATCCTCCAATAGGCATGGAACCAGCACCGATCTCCTCTAATGCTAAAGGAAAATATCTAGTAGATTAATCTTGAGCATAATTTGTTCCTTTATTTCACAAAATTTGCATGTAATCATCTTATATATATATATATATATATATATATATATAGACACACACACTAGGGTATACCCGTGCCGATGGAACGATGATAAATTTACTCCCTTGTTATTCTCTTCTATAAAACTTTGCAATGCTATGTATAGTATTATTAATTTAACACATTTGTTATAATACATATGAACATGTAAAATGTCACTTTAAGAAATAATTAAAATAATGACTAAATTCCATCTTATTTAATAACAATGTTACACACAGATTTTGTAACATGACATATTTTACCTACAGATTTTGTAACACTACATATTCTACCTAAAAGTTAGTTTAATCCATTTATATCACTTGTATCACTAAAATAACTTGCACTCCATCTAGATTACGCATGTGGCAATGACACGATTGTAAAAACGACTTGCTGCAAATTTCTTATTTGTCCTAATGATATTACACGTGGTGTTAATAAAAACGTTCATCGCACTAACAGTTCTCTAAATAGCCATGTCTACATCTCGTTACTAAGGGAAAAAATGAATATATAGAATAAAATCATTAAGAATATTATAAGATCACGAGTCTGACCTATTTATGGACGTATTATAATAAATTTGTTCTTAAATTATTTGTGGCGAAATCTCAAACATCATGGACAATGGAACATGATTCCACAATATATATGCGATTACAAAAACGTTCCAAATATTTTCTAATAGTGATTACAACCAAGCACGGTTCAAAAAACATTTTGTACGCTTAATGTGTTGATCCTTAATTATTTCAAATTATATGTTCATTCAAGTGTTAAAATTTATTTAAAAAGGTTAGTTCGTTCCTTTTTTGTTTTATAAAAATTTCTTATCAGTCCCTCACAATTTTTTATGTATCTTTCCTTTCAATGTTTATATTTTTTTATCCTTGTGTAGAGTCTTGCAGGCTTGGTACAAATCCGCAAATACCTCATATTAGTGGGAAATGGAGTGAGAAAATAATTTCAAACCCATCAATAAGGCTAGATGTTAAATTTTTTTATAAAATAATACAGTAAGATTAGTACTTAGCGAACAACTCGAGGCAATTTTCAAATTATCGGAGACTGCCAAGGAAGATTTCCCATAAACCAAGTTCTCATGTTTATTATATATTTCCAACAAATAAGAGTAGCAGATAAAACGCTAAATTTTATAAATTATGCCTAAAGAGGACCGACCAAATTAAATAATTGTGTATGGCTTTGACAACTGATGGCACGATTATAATTTTATTCAAGTGCATTTGTGTTTGTGGCACACAAAATTGCAATTAAAATTGAAAAAAATGCACTTACATATCGCATATGATATCTAAATATAGTGAAAGGGTTGGAACTATTGTAAACTTAATCTAGTATATTGGTTGACTGGGTTAAAAGTTCTAGGGTGTACCCATGCCAACGACATAGTAAAAATAAATGTCTAATCGAGTTTTTTGGGGTTATCGTCTTTAATTTTGCTTAGTTATGTAGATTTTTTAGAACTCATGTTTGTTGTGTTGTGTCATAATTTATAATTCCCGTGTAACTATGCCGATGGCACGGTGATAAATTTTAGAACTCATTCCAAGTTGTGTACCTGTGCCGATGGCACGGTGATAAATTTGCTTTCGAAATATTTGTGATTATAGAACACTCATATTCCCATGTATTATTTATTCAGTAAGTAATGGAATTCACTTAGAGGCACACCCCCATTCTTGGTTAGGGTACATTTCTGAAATTAAAGTACATAGTGTAAGGCTGATCTCCTGTTCACGTTCTTTAACATATAACACTGAGTTCAAATTTACACGCATCTTAAAACATACCCAACTAATACTCAAAACACCTCCACATCAACAATTTCTTTTTGTCACATTTAAGCAATTTCATTTTCTTTTTATCTACATTACTTAACTAAGTAGGTTTAATAATATTTAATAATCGCTCGCCATTATACATCCTCTAGTTTGGGGACATAAATAATAAATATCTTAATGGATCTTTTTTACGTACCCTAATTATAATATCATATTTACACATACCTCTAAATTTAAAAATATTAAACATAGTTACAAACCTCATGAGGACAAAAAAATATTATGATACTGTATTTTTCACTATAAATTAAGAAGTTACATAATTAAATGTAGTTATCATATTCGAGGAATAAAAAATAAACAAAAATACTAAAAAGGAAATTTTCATTAGCTTGTGCAAAATGTTGATATGCTACAACTTGTAAATTAAAAAAGCTTGTACGTTGGGAAAGGGGAATAATATGCTTAACAAAGAAGATGGACTTGAAACTATTAATGGCTTGCACCGCCAAGAAATTCTAATTGTTAACCACATTTAATTTCCTACATAAATAGAAAAAAAGACACATGATGTCAACAATAGGCCAAAAGCTTATAAAAACAAAAATAATATCTAACTCTTTGTAAAGGCACCGTTTGAATCACGGAAGTAAACTGAAACCTTAAACGTAAACCCTCTATTTTTGTTGAAAAGAAGAAAAAAAAACAATGTTATTAAGATCCATTTTCTAAACTCAATTTTCAGATAAAGTATTGTATTATCCTCGTATTTGATGGGTGTGGCTCACATGCGTTCTAGTAAAACCATCACCAAATATGGTGATGACACAACAACGAGTTTTAAAATTGGATTAAAAAATGGGTTACCATATGGAAAAGATAAAACACTATCCTAAATCATAGATCAATATAACAATGAACCAAAATATTTTAATCTATTTAAAATACCTATCCTCTGTCAACCAACGTAGAAAATGAGAAAGGAAGAAAAAAAGCTATAAGAAATTTCAAATTAAAGTAGAAAATGAGCTTTCTAATAATGTAGAAAATAGCAGGTGAGAGAGAGATCGTACTTTCTCGAGCATTGTGCTCTGTTTACCAGAGCATCGTGCTCTGTGTACGCAATGTGCCATCAGCTTCCTTAGAAAGAGCTTCCCTAGAAAGAGAAGACAACCATGTCTAGAGTCCCCCCTGTTCTTGCTCTCTTAATCACAATTGTAAGTAGCAAATACTAAGTGGAAAATTAGCAGTATGTATGAAAAGAAAACCACACAAAAACTGCTTGGCATACCTGTCTACGAAACTGCTTGGCATGACTGTTGTGAAATAGTGTTGGTAACAAAACTCCACAAATGCTGAATGAGACTAAAACTACATCAACCTAACATTTGAAACAACATAGACAGGGGGTAAGCTGTGTCAACCTCCAAACCCACCGGTGACCAAAATAATAAGAGGAACCTCCTTTTCTCTGCAAGCTTAACAATAAAAATAAAACATTAAAAAAATAAAAGTTTGTAAGCTTAACAATTGAAAACCCACTTGAAAATGACAAAATGATATATAGAGCACCTTGAATATACCTTGAATATTGAGAGAAAGACTTACCCACAAAGAAGACGCAACCCGCATCACAAATAACTACCTCCCCAACAGAGTGTTAACCTTGAAATCAAAATCAAGAAACCCGTTAAACAAAAAAGAGAAGAATGAAACTAATGAATAGGAGCAAACTCAAGTCATTTTATCAAAAAAGACATCATCCTCAATAATTTTATAAAAAAAGATCTTTCCGGCGGCGAAAGTAACCAGCCGATCAAAAAAAGATAAAAAAAAGTAATCGACATGTGGGGCTTTAAAATCTAGTGACGATGTGTGGATAAAAAAAAGTAACTGACATGTGTGGATAAAAAAAAGATCTAACCAACCGATCTAGTGACGATGCCATGTGTAGCTTTGAAATCTTTCCGGTGACCAAAGTAATCAACATGTGTGGCTTTGAAATCTTCTCATCTGTAGCGTCGTACTACCAACTTTAGGGTAAAGATCAAGTGTACGGAGGATGAGTGAAGGGGTTAAGGTTACGTGAGAGAAAAAGGGCTTATGAGAGTGATAAGGTAGAGTTGGTTTATTCAGAGAGCGCATGGGATCTTGGCTCAAGGAAATTAATAGAGTTTCTCGAGCCTTTTGCTTGGCCAAGATTAATTACACACTTTTAAAATTTCAGCTCAACCGTCAGTTGATAAACACCAAATCCATCAACTTTTAATCTCAGTCATTAATTGGGGAAGACAAAAAACCCCTCCTCCGTTATTATTATTATTATTATTATTATTATTATTATTATTATTATTATTATTATTATTATTATTATTATTATTATTATTATTATTATTATTATTATTATTATTATTATTATTATTATTATTATTATTATTATTATTATTATTATTATTATTATAAATGAAATGCATTCGATTAACTTATCTTGTTAATTTTTGGATGCTTGAATGTCTTTGTTATTTCATTACCTTTACTGACACACTTAGACATTTGCCTAAATTTAGTATCAGTTACCAATGAGATTATCATAGGTTATACTGACATACTTATATTTCTAAGTTTAATATCAGTTACCATTGATTTGGCCATAGGTTCTAATAGCTCACCTAGATTTAAATCCGAGTTTAGCATTAGTTACCCGTGGTATTTCCATAGGTTCTACTAATGCACCTAAATTTTTAGGTTTAGCATTAGTTACCAATGGTGACCAATCGTATGGGGAATATGTGTCTACATTCCTATTTAGGAATCTTCACAAGGTTCTTCCTCCATTTTGCTCAGTTTGGATAAAACTTGTTCATTTTTATACAGAGATTTATTGCTAATTTTTATTCTTGACCAATTGTTAAGGATTAAAATCCTGTTTTGACTTGGATTTGTGTTTGTTTTGTCGATCAAGTATCGCCTTTTCTGATCACATCCGACCAATTACGGTCTTTGTTCTGCCGATAAAGTATCGCCTTTTCTGATCACGTCCGACTAATTACTGCATCTCTGCCTACCAAGTATTGGGGATGTATATCACCAATATGCCTCCAAAAAAATCAAAACAAAATCGAAAACAAATCTAACTTTTTATTGATACTGAAGCAAATTGATTACAAAAAATATTAATTGCTACATTAATGGTAGTACTTCCTAAGATTCTCGTCACTCCAGGGATTTTTGAATTCTTCCCCTTCCAAAGTCTCAATTCGATAAGTTCCTGGTTGAACAACTGATCAGACATTATAAGGCCCATGCCAATTGGCTTCAATATTGTTGGTCTTCTGAATCACCTTCTTAAGCACATAGTCCTTTCTTTCAAGTTGGTCGTCTTCACTCTTTGGTTATAAAGGCGTGTTGTTTGTTGTTGATTAGTAGTGTTTCTCAAAGCAGCATCTTCATGCACTTCTTCCAACATATCTAAGTCTAGTTTTTGCATAAAATCACTCATATGAGAATCAAAGTTCAACACTCGATGAGTTGGCAAGCCTATTTCAGCTGGTATGACTGCTTTCGTCCCAAAGGCCAACATGTATGGTGTTTCTCCAATTGCAACTCTCGGAGTTGTTCAGTATGCCCCCAAAATGAGTGAAATTCATTGATCTAATTCCCTTATGCATCATAAAATGTTTTCTTCAACCCATTGACTAAAGTTCTGTTTGTTACCTCAGTTTGCCCATTGCTTTGAGGATGTCCTAGAGTAGAGTGCAACTTTTGAATCTTGGATTGGGAAAAATATGCTACAAACTCTTCATTGTCAAACTTCGTTCCATGGTCAGTGATGATGGCATATGGTAATCCATATCTACAAATGATGTTTTTACAGATAAACTGGTACTCTTTCTCGTAAGGCATATCCACCAATAGTTATACTTCAACCCATTTTATGAAATAGTCAACAACTGCGACAGAGTACTTAAATCTTCCTCGGGTGGTCGGCAATGGCCTGGCCAAGTCTATCCCCCAAATAGCAAATGGCTAAGGTGAGGTAATGGGGGTCAAAGTTGCATCTGGAGTTTTGCGAATATTATTGAACTTTTGGCACTTGTCACACTTCTTCACAAAGGTTGTGCAATCTACCCTCATGGTCGGCCAGTAATACCCTTGAGTATTCATTCGCTGTAGTAATGATATTCCTGTCACATGAGCTCCACAAGATCTTTCATTTACTTCTTCTATTAGATATTTTACCTCTGTTGGGTGAACACAGTTCTGGAGGGTAGTTTATCCTCTCATCTATAGAACTCCTTTGTCTAACACATACCTTAATGCTTTGTACTTGAATTTTTGGCCTTAATAGAGTCTGATGATAGTATTCCTTCTTTAATATAGGCTCTAATGGGATCCATCTAGGACGGTCCCATGTCTACTATAATGAAACTAATCATCAAATCTTCATCAATGCTTCGGTTGACCAAAATTTCGATGGGAATGGTTCTTCTGAGCTTAATTATGGTCATTGATGCCAGCCAAGCAAGTGCGTCATCTCGGGTGCTGCCTAGTCTGGGAATTCTGCTCATCCTAATAGCAAGAACTTTGTTATAACCTCCAATGCCTTGGCATTTGAGGTATCTTGTCATTAGTTCTCCTTTGGATCCATACAACCCAAAATTTTGTTCACCACTAACCGAGAATCATTGTGTGCCACAACTTGCTCAGTGTTTAGTGATTGAGCCAAACTTAGTGATGATGCTAAGAATTAGCACCACCAGGTGAGGTGTTTGGAAGCTCAATATATTAGTAACAATGGTAGCACAAATATATAAAGAGAAGAGAATGAGGTGAGGATATGAGGAATCAACACCGGGATATGAGTGGTTAAGCCAATTTGGCCTACGTCCACTCTGAGTGTGTGAGTAATATCACTAGATGAAGGCACTAATGGCCATGGATACAATTCTCTCAAGATCTCTCTCTCTACTGTATGTTTAGACAGAGTTTCAGCTAGGGTTTGATAACTGGATCCCTTTGCAAGGTAGGGGATGACCCCTATATATAGTGTCTAGGGGGCGTAGTGTACCCCCCATGCATGCAATGAGCATGTGTGTGATATCCTCACCAATATGGGAATGCCATCTGTCATCGTCACATGTAAGCAATGATGATGAATTATTCTCCCACATGTGGAGAATAATCTTGTTACAACTGATTTGTGCCCAGGTGTCCTTATCCAAATGTCAACAGATGCTCAGCAGTCATGTTGGTGAATGACCTCGGCCTGGGAGAGGCCGAGCTGTAAAGGCTTGATGTTCGTTCAATCCGAGAAGTGTCATAAGGAGTCTCGGCCTGATCTCAGCCGAGACATTATGCTTGGTCGGCCCCGGCCGAGGTAGGGATAGTCCCATGCTGGTGAATACTAAGACCTCTTGTGACCTCGTCCCAAGCCGAGGTTGAACCGGTTCCAAGTTGAGGGTTGGCTCATCTGGACCAGCTGAAACTTACCGATAGCGTGGTCGGCCATAACAGACAGGCCATGGACGCACTTGCCAATATGATGACCGAGGCCGACAGACGTTTTTACAGGGCCATGGACACTTCCATGCTTGTTGAGTTCGGCCTCCACAGGGTCGCCCAGGTATGACTTGTTCCTTTTGTCCATAATTTTTCAAGTGCAACGTCTGATATTACCCCCATCTAACTGTAATACCCCGTATTTTTGGCTATATTTATTTTTGGGATTAATTAATTAAATTGCGTATTAATTGGAAATTAATCCGGGTTATAAATACTAATGAGATGCGAATTGGTATTTGATTATGTGCATATATGATTATATATGTATTTGGTATTATAAAATTTGTTGTGAGATTTATATACGGCATTTTAGAAATTTTGTTGAGACGCGTGGGACCGCCGCGTCACGGTATAATATTTTGATAATAAAAAGTGAATTTAAAATCTATAATCCGTATGGTCGTTTTGAGTGCGTCAACGCGTCCGAAAGGGTCGAGATAGTCAGAAAACACTAGCCGGGGGTATAGTTTGGGTCCCGGGGTATTTTTAGGCCATACCGGCAACTTAAAGGGTATTTTGGTAATTTTACATTTTGAGGAATTAAAAGTGACGAAAATTGGTTAATTAAATCTGATGTGGATATTGACCCACTAAGCCCATAACCAACCCATATTAACCCTTTAAGCTACGGAGGCTAACATTAGGTTTACAATCCTCCCCAAATCAAACCCTAGCCACCTTAAGCCACCATTGGAGAAGGAGCTTAGAGAGAGAGGAAACTCTGCAGAATCTTCACCAAACCTACACCAAAATCAGAAATCAACCAAGGCAAGTGTTTTAATCATATTTAAATTCGTAGAATGTTTCCCCCATGTTAGAAAATTTATAAATTACAACTGTTCTTGAAAGATAATGAAAACCCATGTAGTTTGAAGTTTAGAACTTGAAAATTGTGAAGAGAATTGCATGTAGTATGATATGTAGATGATTTCCCTTATATTAATTGTGATTTGAAGGAATTAAAACGAAATAAATTCTGGGATTTGATGATGATATAAACCTAGGGTTCATGTTCTAGAGAAATTGGGAAAAGTGTAGAGATTGGTAAATTTAGTTGATGTTATGATGATTCAATCCTTGAAAACATGTTAGGAGATGATGTAAATATGTTTAGGATGAATTAGAGACCCTAAAACGTTATTGGGATGAACCTTGGAAGAGATTAGAAGTGATAAAAATGGTGAAAAACGAATTGGGGAAAATCTGGGCCGAATCTGGTAGCTCGTTAGAAGCAGCCCCCAGGTCGTTCGAACGAACTCGTTCGAACGAGCTTCTAACGAGTTGACCAGTCGTTGCTAACGAGTAGGAATTTCGTTCGATATCTCGTTCGAATGAGATATCGTTAGAAGGGACAGTTCGTTCGAACGAACTGGATCTCGTTCGAACAGACTCGTTCGAACGAGACTTCTAACGAGCTGACAGTCCCAACTCGTTCGAACACTCGTTCGAACGAGACTTCTAACGAGTTGACAGTTTGGTCCTTTTTGGACTGTTTCGATTTTTGGAGACCCGTAAACTTGTTCGAGGATATAGATAGCATTTCTTTGATGATATAGTGATAGACTTGGGACATTTGGGTATTTATGAGGAGGAATTTATATACGAGAGTTGTATTACATGTACGGTTTGGGTTGAGACGTGAGTGTCTACTACGACGTGAGAAATTATAGCGCGTATAATTACAAACCGAAATAGTATAGATTGTGATAATTATAGTTAGTGCGAGAAGGCGATACGTACTACGATCAAAATACGGTATTACTAAGATGTGTGTTTACTTAGTATATGGATTGTGTGTATGACATACCTACCATACTTGCTATCACGGGAGGTTGCGTTCGCTTAGGACCCTCTAATCCCTGTGTGCCTACGGGGGGGGATATAGACTGGTACCTCGATGAACATAGGTCATAGAAGGACTTATTGTGATATTAATAAGTCTGCTGATCATGGGAGCGTAGGTATGTGCGTGACCCATGTGATGGTGACTGTGTTCGCCTCCACTATTTGTGATTTGTGTTATCTGAACTATTCCTGAGAGATTCGGAATATGTGATACTTATGTACGTGATGTACCGGGATGGATAGCAGAGTATGTGTGCACCGCAGCTTAGTTCTCGGGGTGCTTATATTGTATATTTACGATGTGATAATATACATTTAAATTAATAGGAATCCTCATGTTAATGTTGTATATATATTATGGTGTTGTTTCGAGAAATATAACGAGTTAACTGATAGTTATATATATTGCATATTGAGTATCTGAGTTTACGTTAAATCCCTATATAATTACGAGCGTTATATGTTAATGGAACCGAGTAATATGGGTAGGACCTTTGGCAGTCTAGCTAGTTATGTTGTCACTTAGCTAGTAGTATGGGTCGTTATAGATGGGTACTTACGTTAGGAGTGCACAGTTAGACGAGAGGTGAGAATATCATGCGAGTGTACGTCCTAACATGTACTTTGCATTTAATGTTTTAAATGTTTTTAAAGCACTTGCAGGTTTTTAAAATATAACTCCACATTCGGGCTCTGACCCGTTTGCTTTTCAAATCTCTTTTTCTTTGTAAAACCATTTTAGGTGCCCAGCCACAAGGACACCAAGCATAGGATACTCATTCAGGTGACGAGCTGTAGCTGCTTGTGGAAGCTACAGGGATTTGCATGTAGACGCTTCTATCTTTTGGATTCCAGAGGCACCATCTATCAGTTGTAGGGCATGTTGCCCATTTCTTTAGAGACATCTTTTACATTTCAGTTTTCAGACTTTAGCATGTATTGTTTCAGTTTATTTATTTCAGTTGTGGGATTGTTGTGAGGAGTTTTTCCTCCAGACTTTATTTACTGTTATGTGATGGTTATTCATTTTACTTCAGTATGGGGAATGGTGTTGTTTATTTCTTCATTACAATTGTTGCATGTTAATCAGACTTAAATTAAAATTTGGCAACTTGCTTTTTAAATACTAGGTGGTTAGTAATATAAAAATGTTTTCGACAGTGATGTTATTAACTGAGCCAACTTGGCATTTTGAATTAATTTAATAAAGGAGTAGCTACCCGGTATTTAATTAGACGGGGTGTCACAGGTGGTATCAGAGCATCAGGTTCTAGTGTCCTTTAGGATCTGTACGGCTATTATGTTTCCGCTACGTTTCTTTGATATAGAGCCCTATATTTTAGGACTGTTGTACTCTTTTTGTGTATGCTTCGTTCTTCAGCTATTTTAAGTTTATAAACTGCGAACTTATAAACTTTGTTCTTATTTCAGATGCCTCCACGACGAGTTCCCTGGAATGCAATGCCCGAACCCCAGCCCGCTCCAGTTCAGGGCATGATGAATGCCGCTGAGGTTGCTGCTATAGTAGCCCAAGCGGTAAATGCCGCGATTGCCGTGATTCAGCAGGCACCGCCTCAGGCGCCGGTTGCCTCGCCAGCACAGGTTAATGCATTCCCGTCTGCTTGGGAGCGTGTACGAGATGCTTTTCAGAAAGTGCATCCGCCAGAGTTTGCAGGTAGCTCAGACGTGGTAGTCTCGAGCCAATGGAGGAAGGACATACAGAGGCATTTGAGGATGCATGAGTGCACTGATATTCAGAAACAGGTGCTAGCTACTTTCAAGCTAGTGGGATCTGCACTACAGTGGTGGGAGTCTATTACCACCGCAGAGGAGAGGGATACCCTCACGATTCAGGAGTTCTGGGTGCAGTTCGACCGCAAGTACTTTCCGTCCGCAGTTTATACAGAGATGAGGAGGAAGATGATGAGTTTGAAGCAGGAGGGCAAGACAGTGGCCGAGTATGAGGCCGAGTTCACTAACCTGTTGAATATCGTTCCAGACGAGATTCCAACAGAGAAGAAGAAGATAGAGAAGTTCACCGATGGGTTGAATTGGAGGATCCGTCAGCATCTGCTAGGGAACCTATCGTTGGCCACGTATTCTGATGTGGTTAACGCTGCATTATTGCACTGCCAGGACCACCGTTTTCATATGGCCGAGGGCAAGCGGTCGGGGGAGTCTAGCCATCAGGGCAGGACTGGAGGACATGGTGCCAGCGGGGCACAATCTGGCCAGGGGTAGAGACAGAATGAGCAGGGTACCCAGCAGGGGGATAATAAGAGGTTCCGGTCAGGGAACTACAGGCAGGGACAGGGAGGTTTCCGTCAGGGCCATCAGGGTCCAAACGGCCATCAGGGCCAACAGGGGCAGAATGGGCAGCAGTTTCATCAGGGCCAGCAGGGCCAAGGGAGGAATGGTAACGGCCACCAGGGCCGGGGACAGCAGGGGCAGAGGGGAGGGAACTTCCCGGGGAAGTGCTTTATTTGTGGCAAGACTGGCCATAAGAAGCAGGATTGTCCTGATAGGGGCAGGGTCCCACAGCAGCAGCAGCAGGGTGCTCGCCAGGAGCCACAAAGACCTATGTTTCCCGCCGCTCTTCCCGCACCGCCACAGATGGCAGCACTGCCACCCATTCCAGCAGTCCCAGTTCAGCAGGGGCAGCTACAGTATGGACGTGTCTACAACGTCCACCAGGCTGCAGTTCCACAGGCACCGCCCGCGATCGAGGGTACATTTCCTATCCATGGCACTATGGGTCGGGTGTTATTTGATACGGGTGCTACACACTGTTTTATAGCTACACACTTCGCTAAAGCTTTAGGATTGTTAGCTACGGCAGAGAGCACAGTGACGTGTGTCGACTTACCATTAGGGAGTGGGTCACTTATTTTCTTTATATGCCGGGGAGTGGGGGTAGAGATTGGTGGTTTGGTATTGCCTGCAGACATGTTAGTGTTAGACATGCATGTTCACGATGTGATCATCGGTATGGATTGGCTCGTAGCATATAGGGCCATGATTGATTGCTTCAGCGGGAGCATTGTTTTTGCCATTCCGGGGCAAGAGATGTTTATAGTGGCGATGCCTCGCCCAGAGGGAGGATCGACCGCTCATCTGTATTACATAGAGGAGGATACCTCTAAGGAGGTTGTTATTCCTTTAGATTCGATCCCGGTTGTCAGGGAGTATTCGGATGTGTTTCAGGAGATACCAGGCCTACCACCCAGTCGTGAGATAGACTTCGTTATAGATTTGCTACCGGGCACGAGACCTATAGCACGCGCACCGTACCGTATGGCTCCAGCTGAGATGAGAGAGCTACGGGATCAGATAGAGCAGCTGTTGGGACAAGTCTTTATTCGTAGGAGTACCTCACCTTGGGGCGCTCCAGTTTTGTTTGTGAAGAAGAGGGACGGTTCACTGAGATTATGTGTGGACTACCGAGAGTTGAATAAGGTCACGATATGAAATAAGTATCCGTTGCCTCGAATCGATGACTTATTCGACCAGTTGAGAGGAGCTTCTTTCTTCTTGAAGATTGACTTGAGGTCGGGATACCATCAGTTGCGTATCAGGGAGGAGGATGTCTCGAAGATCGCGTTCTTATCGAGATATGGTTCTTACGAGTTTCGGGTTATGCCTTTCGGCTTGACCAACGCTCCAACAGTGTTTATGGACTTGATGAACAGAGTGTTCAGGGATTTCCTAGACCAGTTTGTCATTGTCTTCATTGATGACATTCTGGTTTACTCTCAGACAGAGGAGGAGCACGCCGAGCATTTGAGGCAGGTTTTGCAGACACTTCGTCAGAACGAGCTGTATGCAAAATATGAGAAGTGCGGGTTTTGGCTGAAGGAAGTCCAGTTCTTGGGTCACATTATTTCCGACCAGGGAATATATGTCGATCCGGGGAAGGTATAAGCGGTGAGGGAGTGGGGACAGCCCACGACACCAACGGAGATTCGTAGTTTCTTGGGTTTAGCAGGATACTACAGGAGGTTTATTCGGGATTTCTCAGAGATAGCAGGTCCTTTGACACATCTTACTCGTAAGGGTGTGCCGTACATTTGGAGTGATGCCTGTCAGTTGGCATTCGATGAATTGAAGGACAAATTGACCTCAGCACCTGTGTTAGCATTGCCGAGACCGGGAGTTGAGTATTTGGTTTACACCGATGCGTCTTTGCAAGGGCTGGGAGGTGTATTGCAGCAGGAGAGACAGGCCATAGCTTATGCTTCCCGTAAGCTTAAGCCTCATGAGAAGAATTACCCCACACATGATTTGGAGTTGGCAGCAGTGGTATTTGCCCTACGGATTTGGAGGCACTATCTTTTGGGGGAGAAGTTTCAGCTGTTCACGGACCACAAGTCACTACAGTATCTGTTCACGCAGAAGGAATTGAATATGCGGCAGCGTAGGTGGCTTGAGTTTGTGAAGGACTACCAGTTCGACATCCAGTACCACCCGGGTAAGGCTAACGTGGTAGCAGACGCGTTGAGCCGCAGGCCAGCAGATGAGGTGGCAGAGGTGTGGAAAGCTAAGTGGAAGGAATTGGGACACCAGGATGCAGTGGCCCGATCTTTCATGTCTGTGATGACCGTTACACCGCAGATTGTCACGAGGGTAGTACGGGCACAGGCTAATGACTCGTTCTGTCAGGAGCAGATAGTTCGATTACTTGCAGAGGGAGCCGAGTCCTATACCGTTAGCTCAGACGGGGGATTACGCTTCAATGGGAGATTGGTAGTTCCGGAAGGGGAAGAATTGCGGCACGATGTGATGGCAGATTCGCACGGCTCACGGTTCGCGGTACATCCCGGAGGGGACAAAATGTACCAAGACATGAGACGGCAATATTGGTGGAGCGGTATGAAGAGAGATATCGCTGAGTTTGTCTCGAAATGCGCCACTTGTCAGCTTGTAAAAGTGGATCATCAGAGACCAGCAGGATTGCTACAGCCGTTGGAGGTTCCGGTGTGGATGTGGGAGAGCATATCCATGGATTTTATCACGGGGTTGCCTACGTCGCAGAGGGGTCACGACTCCGTTTGGGTAATTGTGGACAGGTTGTCCAAGGTCGCTCACTTCTTACCCGTAAGGACTGACTACACTACGGGACAGTATGCCCAGCTCTTCATTTCAGAGATTGTGAGACTTCACGGTGTGCCCCTAAATATCGTGTCTGACAGAGACAAGATATTTGTTTCGAGGTTTTGGGAGAGTTTCCAGGAGGCCCTGGGCACGGAATTGCGGTTGAGTACGGCTTATCATCCGCAGACCGATGGGCAGACAGAGCGCACCAATCAGATGTTGGAGGACATGCTACACATGTGCATTATTGACTTCGGGGGTGGATGGGAGCAGTACCTTCCACTGGTGGAGTTTGCTTACAACAACTCCTATCAGTTCACGATTGGCATGGCTCCGTTTGAGGCATTGTACGGTAGGCCTTGTCGTTCCCCAGCATGTTGGTTAGAGGTGGGGGACAACAAACTGCTTGGGCCGGAAGTGATTCAGGATACTTCGGCAAGGATTGAGTTGATTCGGAGTCGCATTCGGGTAGCTCAAGACAGGCAGAAGAGTTATGCTGATGCGAAGAGGTTTTTCAGGGAGTTCCAAGTGGGGGACCAGGTTTTGCTCAGGGTATCTCCGATGAAGGGGATCATGCGTTTCGGGAAGAAGGGAAAGTTGGCACCAAGGTATGTGGGGCCGTTTCCTATTATTGAGCGGATCGGACCGGTTGCGTATAGACTCGGGTTACCGGAGCATTTGCATCGGATTCACGATGTGTTCCATATTTCCTCGCTGAGGAAATACCTTAGAGATAATTTGGCTCATTCTCACATTGCTGTGGAGGACATCGATCTCCAGCCGGATAGCTCCTACGAGGAGGGGCCAATTGCTATTTTGGACCGAAGCGAGAGGAAACTGCGATCAAAGATAGTCCCGTTAGTGCGTGTTCAGTGGCGACATCACAATGTCGAGGAGTCCACATGGGAGCGCGAGGATGAGATGCGCGAATGTTATCCAGAGCTGTTCTTAGCAGGTACTTTCTAGTTTCGAATTTCGGGACGAAATTCAGTTATTAGGGGGGAAGTATGTAATACCCCGTATTTTTGGCTATATTTATTTTTGGGATTAATTAATTAAATTGCGTATTAATTGGAAATTAATCCGGGTTATAAATACTAATGAGATGCGAATTGGTATTTGATTATGTGCATATATGATTATATATGTATTTGGTATTATAAAATTTGTCGTGAGATTTATATACGGCATTTTAGAAATTTTGTTGAGACGCGTGGGACCGCCGCGTCACGGTATAATATTTTGATAATAAAAAGTGAATTTAAAATCTATAATCCGTATGGTCGTTTTGAGTGCGCCAACGCGTCCGGAAGGGTCGAGATAGTCAGAAAACACTAGCCGGGGGTATAGTTTGGGTCCCGGGGTATTTTTAGGCCATACCGGCAACTTAAAGGGTATTTTGGTAATTTTACATTTTGAGGAATTAAAAGTGACGAAAATTGATTAATTAAATCTGATGTGGATATTGACCCACTAAGCCCATAACCAACCCATATTAACCCTTTAAGCTACGGAGGCTAACATTAGGTTTACAATCCTCCCCAAATCAAACCCTAGCCACCTTAAGCCACCATTGGAGAAGGAGCTTAGAGAGAGAGGAAACTCTGCAGAATCTTCACCAAACCTACACCAAAATCAGAAATCAACCAAGGCAAGTGTCTTAATCATATTTAAATTCGAAGAATGTTTCCCCCATGTTAGAAAATTGATAAATTACAACTGTTCTTGAAAGATAATGAAAACCCATGTAGTTTGAAGTTTAGAACTTGAAAATTGTGAAGAGAATTGCATGTAGTATGATAGGTAGATGATTTCCCTTATATTAATTGTGATTTGAAGGAATTAAAACGAAATAAATTCTGGGATTTGATGATGATATAAACCTAGGGTTCATGTTCTAGAGAAATTGGGAAAAGTGTAGAGATTGGTAAATTTAGTTGATGTTATGATGATTCAATCCTTGAAAACATGTTAGGAGATGATGTAAATATGTTTAGGATGAATTAGAGACCCTAAAACGTTATTGGGATGAACCTTGGAAGAGATTAGAAGTGATAAAAATGGTGAAAAACGAATTGGGGAAAATCTGGGCCGAATCTGGTAGCTCGTTAGAAGCAGCCCCCAGGTCGTTCGAACGAACTCGTTCGAACGAGCTTCTAACGAGTTGACCAGTCGTTGCTAACGAGTAGGAATTTCGTTCGATATCTCGTTCGAACGAGATATCATTAGAAGGGACAGTTCGTTCGAACGAACTGGATCTCGTTCGAACAGACTCGTTCGAACGAGACTTCTAACGAGCTGACAGTCCCAACTCGTTCGAACACTCGTTCGAACGAGACTTCTAACGAGTTGACAGTTTGGTCCTTTTTGGACTGTTTCGATTTTTGGAGACCCGTAAACTTGTTCGAGGATATAGATAGCATTTCTTTGATGATATAGTGATAGACTTGGGACATTTGGGTATTTATGAGGAGAAATTTATATACGAGAGTTGTATTACATGTACGGTTTGGGTTGAGACGTGAGTGTCTACTACGACGTGAGAAATTATAGCGCGTATAATTACAAACCGGAATAGTATAGATTGTGATAATTATAGTTAGTGCGAGAAGGCGATACGTACTACGATCAAAATACGGTATTACTAAGATGTGTGTTTACTTAGTATATGGATTGTGTGTATGACATACCTACCATACTTGCTATCACGGGAGGTTGCGTTCGCTTAGGACCCTCTAATCCCTGTGTGCCTACGGGGGGGGGGGGGGGGGGATATAGACTGGTACCTCGATGAACATAGGTCATAGAAGGACTTATTATGATATTAATAAGTCTGCTGATCATGGAAGCGTAGGTATGTGCGTGACCCATGTGATGGTGACTGTGTTCGCCTCCACTATTTGTGATTTGTGTTATCTGAACTATTCCTGAGAGATTCGGAATATGTGATCCTTATGTACGTGATGTACCGGGATGGATAGCAGAGTATGTGTGCACCGCAGCTTAGTTCTCGGGGTGCTTATATTGTATATTTACGATGTGATAATATACATTTAAATTAATGGGAATCCTCATGTTAATGTTGTATATATATTACGGTGTTGTTTCGAGAAATATAACGAGTTAACTGATGGTTATATATATTGCATATTGAGTATCTGAGTTTACGTTAAATCCCTATATAATTACGAGCATTATATGTTAATGGGACCGAGTAATATGGGTAGGACCTTTGGCAGTCTAGCTAGTTATGTTGTCACTTAGCTAGTAGTATGGGTCGTTATAGATGGGTACTTACGTTAGGAGTGCACAGTTAGACGAGAGGTGAGAATATCATGAGAGTGTACGTCCTAACATGTACTTTGCATTTAATGTTTTAAATGTTTTTAAAGCACTTGCAGGTTTTTAAAATATAACTCCACATTCGGGCTCTGACCTGTTTGCTTTTCAAATCTCTTTTTCTTTGTAAAACCATTTTAGGTGCCCAGCCACAAGGACACCAAGCATAGGATACTCATTCAGGTGACGAGCTGTAGCTGCTTGTGGAAGCTACAGGGATTTGCATGTAGACGCTTCTATCTTTTGGATTCCAGAGTCACCATCTATCAGTTGTAGGGCATGTTGCCCATTTCTTTAGAGACATCTTTTACATTTCAGTTTTCAGACTTTAGCATGTATTGTTTCAGTTTATTTATTTCAGTTGTGGGATTGTAGTGAGGAGTTTTTCCTCCAGACTTTATTTACTGTTATGTGATGGTTATTCATTTTACTTCAGTATGGGGAATGGTGTTGTTTATTTCTTCATTACAATTGTTGCATGTTAATCAGACTTAAATTAAAATTTGGCAACTTGCTTTTTAAATACTAGGTGGTTAGTAATATAAAAATGTTTTCGACAGTGATGCTATTAACTGAGCCAACTTGGCATTTTGAATTAATTTAATAAAGGAGTAGCTACCCGGTATTTAATTAAACGGGGTGTCACACTAACCTCCTCATTATCTGCGCAGGGTGTCACTGCCATGTACCAGCTATCTAACTGGGCCATGAGGAAACTGCCTCTCATTCGGAAGGGGCAGGAGGCTGAGAAAGTTGAGAGCACCCTGATGGCCGAGGTTGACCGTCTGAGGTCAGAGTTGAAGAATGCTGAGACCAAGGCCCAGAACTCTGAAAATAAGGCCCAGGGACTGGAAAAAGATATCTCTGCACTCGTCCAAAGCCACGCCAAGGCCCTGAAGGATAAGGACGATGCCCTGCAGAGGAAGGTCAATGATGCTGTGAAGGCCGCCCTTGCAGATGCCTCAGAGAAAAAAATTGCTGATTACAATGTCTCTGAGGAGTTCGTAGGTTTTGGTTTTGAATACCTCGAAAGAGGTATCAAAGCCACCACCAAATGGGCCGAGGTCAGGGAGAAGGAGGTTGGCACTTTAAAGGCCTCCGACTTTGTGGGCCTCGGCTTCGCCGACCCTCAGTTTGCCCAGGCCCTGCAAGAGATAGAAGACGAGGCTGCTGCCCCTGGTCAAACTGCTACTCTGGAAGGGACTGATCTGGGAGGAACTGACCCTGCTGATGATGTGGCTGAGGTGACCAATGCTGAACAGGTCAACCCAGCCGAGACTTCGAATGTTCCTCCCTCAGATGTTTAACTTGGCCTTGTATTTTGTATTTTTTGACTTGTAATTCTGAACTTGTAATTTATCAGACATCTGAATGTTATGTAATCTCTTCTTTTATTGAATGCCAATTTCTTTCTTTATTTTGACCTCTGAATGTCTCTGAATTCTATATGATCTTTGAATGCTAAGAGGTTAGCCTCATAATAAATATCACCAAATTAATGATGTTAAGGGTCTGAGGTCATCTAACCCAGGTGTCTGAGCTCAGACCTCGTCACCACCGAGTGATGTTATGAGGGTCTGAGGTCATCACCTAAGAGGTTAGCCTCATAATAAATATCACCAAATTAATGATGTTAAGGGTCTGAGGTCATCTAACCCAGGTGTCTGAGCTCAGACCTCGTCACCACCGAGTGATGTTATGAGGGTCTGACGTCATCACCTAAGAGGTTAGCCTCATAATAAATATCACCAAATTAATGATGTTAAGGGTCTGAGGTCATCTAACCCAGGTGTCTGATCTCAGACCTCGTCACCATCGAGTGATGTTATGAGGGTCTGAGGTCATCACCTAAGAGGTTAGCCTCATAATAAATATCACCAAATTAATGATGTTAAGGGTCTGAGGTCACCTAACCAAGGTGTCTGAGCTCAGACCTCGTCACCACCGAGTGATGTTATGAGGGTCTGAGGTCATCACCTAAGAGGTTAGCCTCATAATAGTCACCAAATTAATGATGCTAAGGGTCTGAGGTCATCTAACCAAGGTGTCTGAGCTCAGACCTCGTCACCACCGAGTGATGTTATGAGGGTCTGAGGTCATCACCTAAGAGGTCAGCCTCATAATAGTCACCAAATTAATGATGTTAAGGGTCTGAGGTCATCTAACCAAGGTGTCTGAGCTCAGACCTCGTCACCACCGAGTGATGTTATGAGGGTCTGAGGTCATCACCTAAGAGGTCAGCCTTATAATAGTCACCAAATTAATGATGTTAAGGGTCTGAGGTCATCTAACCAAGGTGTCTGAGATCAGACCTCGTCACCACCGAGTGATGTTATGAGGGTCTGAGGTCATCACCTAAGAGGTTAGCCTCATAATAGTCACCAAATTAATGATGTTAAGGGTCTGAGGTCATCTAACCAAGGTGTCTGAGCTCAGACCTCGTCACCACCGAGTGATGTTATGAGGGTCTGAGGTCATCACCTAAGAGGTTAGCCTCATAATAAATATCACCAAATTAATGATGTTAAGGGTCTGAGGTCATCTAACCCAGGTGTTTGAGCTCAGACCTCGTCACCACCGAGTGATGTTATGAGGGTCTGAGGTCATCACCTAAGAGGTTAGCCTCATAATAAATATCACCAAATTAATGATGTTAAGGGTCTGAGGTCACCTAACCAAGGTGTCTGAGCTCAGACCTCGTCACCACCGAGTGATGTTATGAGGGTCTGAGGTCATCACCTAAGAGGTTAGCCTCATAATAGTCACCAAATTAATGATGTTAAGGGTTTGAGGTCATCTAACCAAGGTGTCTGAGCTCAGACCTCGTCACCACCGAGTGATGTTATGAGGGTCTGAGGTCATCACCTAAGAGGTCAGCCTCATAATAGTCACCAAATTAATGATGTTAAGGGTCTGAGGTCATCTAACCAAGGTGTCTGAGCTCAGACCTCGTCACCACCGAGTGATGTTATGAGGGTCTGAGGTCATCACCTAAGAGGTTAGCCTCATAATAGTCACCAAATTAATGATGTTAAGGGTCTGAGGTCATCTAACCCAGGTGTCTGAGCTCAGACCTCGTCACCACCGAGTGATGTTATGAGGGTCTGAGGTCATCTAACCCAGGTGTCTGAGCTCAGACCTCGTCACCACCGAATGATGTTATGAGGGTCTGAGGTCATCACCTAAGAGGTTAGCCTTATAATAGTCACCAAATTAATGATATTAAGGGTCTGAGGTAATCTAACCAAGGTGTCTGAGCTCAGACCTCGTCACCACCGAGTGATGTTATGAGGGTCTGAGGTCATCACCTAAGAGGTCAGCCTCATAATAAACTTCTGGTCTAAAGAACGAAACAAGAACTTGATATGGAAACTGATCTTTATTAATAACCTCTTCTCAGTAGGATAGTACATTTTCATAAATTCTATACAACATTATATGTAATATCTCTTCAGGTGGTCAGCATTCCACGGGTTGGTGAAAGGTTCTCCTTCTAGGTTCTCTAGCCTATACGTGCCAGGCACAACCTCTTCCGTCACCTTGTAGGGGCCATACCAGTTTGGGTGTAGCTTGTTTGCCTTCTGTAGTGTCTTCTTTAGAACTAGGCCTCCCACTGCAATGGGTCTTGACTTCACCCTCTGGTTGTAGAATTTTGCTGCCCTCTGCTGGTAGGCTGCTTTTCTGACCTCTGCGTCTTCCCTTCTTTCTTCGATGAGATCCAGGTCTAGCCTTCTCTTCTCCCCATTGCTGTCAGGGTCGTAGGTCTGAATCCGATGAGTTGGCAGTCCTACCTCCGTTGGTATGACTGCCTCTGAGCCATGTGCCAGCATGAATGGGGTTTCTCCTGTGGGTGTCCTTGCCGTAGTTCTGTAAGACCACAGCACAGCGTAGACCTCTTCTATCCATCTCCCCTTCGCGTCTTCTAACCTCTTCTTGATCCCATCCAAGATGGTTCTGTTCGTGACCTCGGTCTGGCCATTTGCTTGAGGTCGACCAGGAGATGAGAAGAACTGTCTGATTCCCACACTTTGGCAATACTTCTCTAAGGAGGCATTCTTGAACTGGGCCCCATTGTCCGAGATGAGTGTGTTCGGGAGGCCATATCTACATATGATGTTCTTCCAGATGAACTGGAAGGTCTTCTGCTCTGTAATGGTTATCATCGGCTCTGCCTCTACCCATTTTGAAAGTAGTCAATGGAAACTATCAAGAATCTATAGTTATTGACAGCTCTTGGTAAAGGTCCTACTAAGTCAATTCCCCATACCGCAAATGGCCATGGAGAAGAGATCGACGTCATAGGCTGATGAGGTTGGTGAGGGATGGTGGCAAACCTTTGACATTTGTCGCACCTCTTCACATAGTCCACTGCGTCCTTAGACAGGGTAGGCCACCAGTATCCCTGAGTGATGATCCTCTTTGCTAAGGGTCTTCCCCCAATGTGGCTAGAGCAAGAACCCTCATGAACCTCCCTTAAGACCCGGGGTACTTTCGCAGGGTGCACACATCTGTGGAGAGGCAGTAGAAATCCCTTTTTGTACAAGACATCTCCTACCAATGAGAACTTTGCAGCCCTGTATCTCAAATTTCTTCTTTCCATCTTGGACTCGGGTAGTTCCCCCTCTCTTAGGTATCTGACAAGCGGGTCAATCCATGAGTCTCCTAGGTTCACATTGTGACAAGGGCCACAAACCTCGTCCTCCTCGATACTTGCTTTTCCTAAGACCTCGATTGGAATGGTCCTTCCCAAATCTGTCTTCATTGCCGAGGCCAGTCTTGCCAATGCATCAGCATGGTTGTTGCTCAACCGAGGCACTCTCTTCAGCTTTGCTTCTTCGAAATACTCTAGCAACCCTCTTACTTTCTCTAGGTATTTGGCCATCCTTTCATCCTTGGCCTCGTATGCCCCCAGCACTTGATTGACAACCAACCTTGGGTCGCTTTACTCAAAGAGTTGTTGCTAATAAGAGGCCTGCTATCATGGCCTCATACTCAGACTTGTTGTTAGAGGCCTTGAAGTTGAATCTCAAGGCGTACTCAATGTTGGCGCCATCTGGAGCCGAGAGTACTAGCCCCGCGTCGCTTCCATTGTCACAAGAAGAGCCATTAACAAAGAGGCTCCACACGTCCACATCGGATGAGAAGTCCCCTTCTCTCATAACCCCCTTCTTGAAGAGGTACCGATCCTCTTCGTTCTCTCCCACTCTGCACCGGGTTTTTCCTGGTACAACCTCTTCTCGGCCTCGAAAGACGTTAGGGGCAGTCTCTTCCGAATTTCGGAAGACACTACGGTTCGTCTCTTCTCCGTCCTCTGAACCTTTCTCTGTCTCGGCCTCTTCCGAACCTCTATCGGCCTCTCCCCAGGTGAACTCTGCGATAAAGTCTGCGAGGGCCTGCCCCTTGACGGCTGTCCTGGGCTGGTAGGTAAGATCATACTCTCCTAGCTCGATGGCCCAGGTCATCAATCTTCCGGACTTCTCAGGCTTGTGCAGAACCTTCCGCAGTGGTGAGTCGGTGAGGACTATCATGGAGTGAGCTTGAAAGTAAGGCTTCATCTTCCTTGAGTCATGTATCAGGGCATAAGCCAGCTTCTCCATCCGTGGATAGTTTTGTTCAGACCCTTGAAGGGCCTTACTATTGAAGTACACAGGTCTCTGAACCCCATCCTCTTCTCGTATGATGGCCGCGCTAATGGCTGACTCAGAGACTGCCAGGTACACAAACAACCTCTCCCCCGCGATGGGCCGGGACAGCAGCAAGGGAGACCCCAAGTAGGACTTCAATTGATCAAAGGCTTTTTCACACTCTTCGTCCCACTGGAAGGCCTTTATCAGAACTTTAAAGAACGGAAGACACTTGTCCGTGGCTCTGGAAACAAACCTGTTAAGGGCCGCCACCCTTCCAGTGAGTCTCTGAACATCCTTGATACTCCTAGGAGTCTTCATGTCGAGTGATGCCTTGATTTTTTCCGGGTTTGCTTCAATCCCCCTCTGATTAACGATGAACCCCAGGAACTTCTCGGCTCCTACCCTGAAGACACATTTCGCTGGGTTGAGCTTCATTCTGTAGGAGTCCATGACATCAAAGGTCTTCTCAAGGTCCGCTACGTGAGTACATGCTTTCAGGCTCTTCGTTAGCATATCGTCCATATACACCTCCATGGTCTTACCTATCTGTTCCTCGAACATCTTATTGACAAGACGTTGATAGGTTACCCCCGCATTTTTCAAACCAAAGGGCATCACCTTGTAACAGTACGTCCCTATATCAGTAATGAAGGCTGTCTTCTGAGAGTCCTCGGCATCCATGAAGATTTGGTTATAACCTAAATAAGCATCCATGAAACTCATGAGCTCGTGCCCTGCCGTTACATCCACCATCTAGTCTATCCTAGGTAAGGGATATCTGTCTTTTGGGCAAGACCTGTTCATGTCTGTGAAATCTACACACATCCGCCACTTTCCATTGGCCTTAGGCACGATGACTGCATTTGAGAGCCACTCTGGATAAGTAACCTCTCTTATGAACTCGGCCTCCTCCAACTTTTTCACCTCTTCCCGTATGACCTCATACTTCTCTCTGGAGTAGACTTTTCGCCTCTGTTTAATAGGCCTAGCATCTCTGTCTACGTTGAGCTTGTGGGTCATGATCTCGGGGTCGATACCAGGCATATCTGTATGACTCCACGCGAAGACGCTCTGCCTCCTCCTAAGCAAGTTTATCAGCTCTTCCTTGATCCCTTGCTCCAGGGCCTTGCCGACCTAGATGGTTTTTTCCGGCTCGTCCTCATTGAGGACGATGGATTCTACCTCTTCCGCGACCTCGCCCTTCTTCAATTTTGTTTCGTCTCTGGGATCAAGAGTGTCAATGCTGTAAGTGGCGGTTGCTCTCTTATGGGCCTCTCGCTCTTCGGCCGAGTTGAAATAACATTCCCGCGCCGTGGTCTGGTCCCCTTGCACTTCCCCTACCCCATAAGGAGTCGAGAATTTTAGCATCTGGTGGACCGTTGACGGCACGGCTTCAAACTCTTTGAGGGCCACTCTTCCGATTATGAGGTTGTAGGCCGAGAAGACATTTTCGTCCATAACAAAAAAGTTTATCTTCTTAGTCAGCCTCTTAGGACACTCATCTCCCATCCGTACATCCATTTCATACATGCCCAATGGGTGTACCTTCTCACCACTGAAGCCTATCAATGGGTGATGGTAGGGCACCAGCCTTGCCCTGCTAAGACCCAAGCTCTTGAAACAAGGCCAGAACATCACATCTGCTGAGCTTCCCCCGTCTATGAGGATTCTCCCTACATCGCACCCATGCACCCTTATTGTTATGACTAAAGGGTCATCATGGGGGGCTAAGATGCCCTTGAAGTCGAGTCTGGAGAACCCCACTACGAGGGTGTCCATGTCCACCTTCTTCCTCTTCTGCACTGCGTCAGAAGACGTTAGATTCACAACCTCAGGCTTGACCACTGACTTGGCCTCCGCTACATGAGCCTTCCTATCGGCTACCTCAGAGCCACCTCCGATGAATCCCCCACATATGGTGCTAACACCAAAGGAGATCATTCTTACCCTCTTCACTGGGGTGTTGTCATCCTTAGGTGGGAGATCTGGGTCATCTCCATCATCACCCTCTGAATCGTCATGCCTTCTAGCCAGGACATCGCCACGGCACCTGTCATCTCTTCTCTTCCTGGGGTCTTCTCTTCCACCCTTTGGGGCCTTGCCATCCACATACTTTCTCAGTTTCCCGGATTTCAGCATCTTCTCGATCTCATCCTTCAGAGCGAAGCATCTATCTGTGACATGGCCGTGATCCTGATGGAACTCACACCAGAGGTTTTTATTCCTCTTATGTGGTGGGGCCTTTAATTTTTCTGGCCACCTCAGAGCCCGGTCAGTCTTGATCTCATTAAGGATCTGCTCACATCTCACAGTCAGAGGAGTGTAATGAGCGTACTTGTCATCCGCTGACCTCTTCTTCCCCTCTTTCTTTCCCTGGGACCTCCCAGTGCTACCTCGGTTCTCCTCCTCATATTTGGCGGCCATTGCCTCTTCCGCGTTCATCACTTTCCCTGCGGTGGACAGCAGCTCTTCCATAGACTTAGGAGGGTCTTCTGCTAACTTCCATAGTAGCTTTCCCTTCTAGAGGCCTCCTATCAGGGCGGTCATGGCTATGCTCTCTTCGTAATCCTCCACCTCCAACTTCTCCTTGTTGAATTTTGCTCTATAGTCTCTTAGGCTTTCACCCTTAGCCTGTTTGACATATAGGAGGTGGTTAGTCTTCTTTTGAGGTCTCACCCCAAAGTAGAAGTTGTGGATGAACTGCTCAGCTAGGCCTTTGAAGTTCTCGATCGAGTTCTTTGGAAGAGAGGTGAACCAGCTGTGCGTTGCCCCTGTCAAGGTTCCTGAGAAGGCCCTGCACTTCATCTCATCGGGTATCGAGTAAATATCTTCCACCGACTGGTACATCTCGATATGGTGTACTGGGTTAGTGCTGCCATCATACTTAGGAGTCACCGTAGGAGGCTTGAACTTAGCTGGGGTTGGGAACCCCACTATCCTAGCTACAAACGGGGAGCCCTCCGAGTAGACCCTCTGTAATGGGTCCTTGCTCTTTATGAGGTCCCCTATCTTCTCCTCGAGACGTTGGATTGAGTTGTTCCAGGGTCTTCTCTCATCAATTTGGCCGAGGTTATCCCCTTCCACCTCTCTGCGATGGACAGAGGGTTCCCCAGCCACGACCCATTGACTGTTGACCTCTTCCTGCTCCCTGGCTCTTCTCTCCACGGGTCGGCCTTGATCTGGCCGAGCCTGCCTATTCCCTCTTTGAGAGCCTGCCGCGCTCCTTGACCTCGATAGCCTCTGCCTCAGGTCATTGACTAGGCCCAGCCTCTCGAAGGCCGACCCTCTGCTCAACCTGTTAAAGGCCGACCCACTCTGCTGGGCCTCATCTCTTCTTCGGCTGACACATCCTTGACTCTGCCTATCAAAGGCCGACCCTCTTTGTTGGGCCTCGTTTCTTCTTCGGCCGACACATCCTTGGCTCTGCCTAAGAGGTCGTACGGTGTTGTCTGACACCTCATACGGCTCCCAGCAGTCTTCCGAGGCCTCTTCCGCTTCTAGGTCATCATACCTGTCCTCTGGGCAAGGGTTTCCTTACCTCCCCAGGCGCAAGCGCCTAGGGTCAACAACATCCCTCCTCCACTGAGGTGCAGGATGGTCCTTCATCGGTGCCTGGGGTGGTCCCCTGGCGTCTGGTTGTGGATGAACCGCCGCCGGAGTGATCATATCCGGTGAGACTCCAGGTGGCCTCATCATCATGGTTTGGCTGAGCTGGGAAAATTGCTCCTTCATCGCTTGTTGTGTTGAAGCCAGAGATTTCAAGGCCGCTGCCACCTCCGCCATTTCAGACTGGGGAGGAGCATGACTGGAGCTAGCCCCTCCACCTCCGGGCGGCGGAAGAGGCGGTGGAAAGTCTGGTGCCATATGTTAACCGTATAGAGCTTGAGTAGCAGGTGAGCTTAATACCTTAAAGGACCTCTTTCAATGGTGAAATAGCTCCACACAAGGGGTGGTTCCTGGTTCACCACCAGAGTCTCCGGTGAGGTAAAGCAGAAAAAGAGGAAGAGATAGCTTCTCGTTCCCACAAACGGCGCCAAAATGATGATGCTAAGAATTAGAACCACCAGGTGAGGTGTTTGCAAGATCAATATATTAGTAACAATGGTAGCACAGATATATAAAGAGAAGAGAATGAGGTGAGGATATGAGGAATCAACACAGGGATATGAGTGGTTCAGCCAATTTGGCCTACGTCCACTGTGAGTGTGTGAGTAATATCACTAGATGAAGGCACTAATGGCCATGGATACAATTCTCTCAAGCTCTCTCTCTCTCTCTACTGTATGTTTAGACAGAGTTTCAGCTAGGGTTTGATAACTGGATCCCTTTGCAAGGTAGGGGATGACCCCTATATATAGTGTCTAGGGGGCGTAGTGTACCCCCCATGCATGCAATGAGCATGTGTGTGATATCCTCACCAATGTGGGAATGCCATCTGTCACTGTCACATGTAAGCAATGATGATGAATTATTCTCCCACATGTGGAGAATAATCTTGTTACAACTGATTTGTGCCCAGGTGTCCTTATCCAAATGTCAACAGATGCTCGGCAGTCATGTTGGTGAATGACCTCGGCCTGGGAGAGGCCGAGCTGCAAAGGCTTGATGTCCGTTCAATCCGATAAGGGTCATAAGGAGTCTTGGCTTGATCTCAGCCGAGACATTATGCTTGGTCGGCCCCGGCCGAGGTAGGGATAGTCCCATGCTGGTGAATACTAAGGCCTCTTGTGACCTCGTCCCAAGCCGAGGTTGAACCGGTTCCAAGTTGAGGGTCGGCTCCCTGTCACCTCGGCCCACCCTTGGCCGAGGTTGCCATACCCATAGCGCTGTTGGTGCCTGTGATGCGAGCGGCGCCCCTTGGCAGTGTAGATGGTAGTGTCGGCCTGAGCCGAGGTAGGTCTGGCCGAGGGATAGTTTCGCGGGACCCTGGCCTTCATAGGGTCGATCAATGTTTCGGCCATCATCTCGGCCGAGGTAGGTGTCCCAGGGCCGAGGTTGTACTTGGGCATATCACTTAGGCCCGTAATGAGAGATTCATACTCTGCTTCACTATTTGACACCCAAAATTAGAATCGCAATGCATATTCAATTTATATCCCATTAGGGGTGTTGATTATTATACCTGCTCCACTTCCTGCTACACATGAGGATCCATATACATATAAGATCCATATGGGGATGTTATTGTCAAACACTTAGTCTGTTAATATAACATGATGAAATACTTTTCTTCTTGCCTCCTCAAATCTTCTAGCCACCTCCTACATCTTGGTTGATGTCTCTGGTAAGTCGAAAGCAACTTCTTAGGAGCTTGTCTCTAATAGGGACTATTTGGAATGTTAGTCGGTGATAACTTCGGTTGTGCTCTTTCCTATTCGGGTTTAATCCGCTTGAATGTTCTATTGATCGGGAACCTCTGGATAAGTGAATTCAACAATGAAGTCTGCCACAACTTGGCCCTTTAATGAGGATGTTGGCTCATATACAATAATATAATCCCCTAATTTTACTACCCAATATATTAATATACCAGACTTCTCTTATTTATGAAGAGCTTGCCAAAGAAGAATGTCAGTGTATACCAGAATGGCATGTGCTTGAAAGTAAGGTTTCATCCATCTGGATGCTTCAATCAACGCCAAAGTTAATTTCTCCAAGCTTGGATATCTAATTTTGGCTCCTCAGAAGGCTTTGCTGGTGTAGTACACAGGCTTTTGAACTCCGTTATCATCTCCTATCATGGTTAAACTTACAACTGACTCAGAGACGTCTAAGTATAAATATAATCTTTCTCCCAACACTAGTTGGGAAAGCAATGGGGGTGATCCCAAATACTTTTTTATCTCCTGAAAAGCTTTCTCACATTCATCATTCCATTTAAAACTTTTCCTTAACACTTTAAAGAATGGTAAACACTTGTCTGTAGCTCGGGTCATAAATCTGTTCAATGATGTTATTCACCCAGTGAGCCTTTGCACATCCTTTTTGTCGATCGAAAACTGGATTTCAATTAATGGCTTGATTTTGTCAAGGTTAGCCTTAATTCCCCTTTGACTCACTATGTACCCGAGGAACATCCCTTCTTAGACACCAAATAAGCACTTGGTCAGATTCAACTTCATTTGGTGTTTCTCCAATTGATCAAAGGTTTGGCTGAGGTCGGCAATATGATCAGATGATTTTTGACTCTTCGTCAGCATGTCATCTACGTATACCTCCATGTTTTTTGCCTATTTGTTCCTCAAAGACTTTATTCACCAATCTTTGGTAAGTAGCACCTGTATTTTTCAAACCAAATGGCATAACATAGCAATAATATATTCCTCAGGGAGTAATAAAAGAAGTTCTTTACCCGTCTTCAGGCTTCATCTTGATCTGGTTATAACTAAAATATGCATCTATGAAACTCAATAGTTCATGCCCTGAGGTAGCATCAACAAGTTAGTTAATCCTGGGCAAAGGAAAGTGGTCCTTTAGGAAGGCTTTATTTAAATCTGTAAATTCCACACACATCCTCCATTTGCTATTTTTCTTTTTCACCACAACCACATTGGCTAACCAATATGGATGTTTCACATCTTCAATTAAGGAACCATTTTGAAGTTTCTCTACCTCCTCTTTGATATCCTGGTTCTTATCGGGGTTAAATAATCCACGCCTTTGCTTTACTGGCTTGGCATCCTTGTTGACGTTGAGCTCATGACAAATGAAATTAGGATCAATCCCAGGCATGTCTTCATGACTCCAAGCAAACACGTGCTTTCTTTGTCTCAGGAACGTCACTAGCTCCTAGTTAAAAATAGGCTCTAGTGTTGATCCTACCTGCATAGTTCACTCCGACTTGTCATCATCTAAGATGATATTCTCTATTACTTCTATGATTTGTCCTTTTAGCAATTTTATCTCCTATATTAGATCTAAAGTTTCCTCCTCAGATTTGCTATTGACCTCAGGAATATCCACTCGGTAATTTGTGGTCTTCCTCTTTATTTCGTCCAAATTTTCTTGCTCGACAATGGAGTAATAACACTCCCGAGATACTTTCTGATCACCCTTGACCACACCTACACCAAAATTGGTCGGGAACTTTAAGCATTGATGGACCGTAGATGACATGAATCCAATTCAATCCTACCTTTCTCATGATCATATTATAGGTGGAATGAATATTCTCGTCCATTACAAATAAATGTATCTTCTCTATTCGACTTAGTGGCTAGGTGCCGATCACCACATCCAGTTTGATTGCGCCCAAGGAAAATCCTTTGTCCCCAGAAAAGCCTATTAGGGGCCTGTGGTAAGGGTCCAATTGGCTACACTTCAAGTCCAGACTGTCAAAGCATGGATAAAACATTATGTCCTCCAAGAAACCATTATCATCTAATACCCTAAAAATAATTATATTTTTCATTCTGACATTTATTACTAGGGGATCATTATGGGGATAAAGTATCCCTGAATGGTCATTTTTGGAAAACCCAATCATCATTTTTCTCTGTTAACTTTCCTTGGTCTATCTTCCTCGTCTAGATTGATCCTTTGAATACAAGAGCACGCTTGCACCTCATTGAGGTAAGCTTTTCTTTTAGCAGTATGATCTTCTCCTCCTGGAACTCCACCTGTAATGATCTGGTAACCAAAAGATACAAAACTAAGCATGAGTACCTCACGTTCCGATTGTCTGGGTCTTTTGGGAAGGTCGGGATCATCTTCTTGATCATCTTAATAAGTTCTATTTTTTTCATCCCTAGGATTTCAAGGATATTTTGATCTTTACTGGGTTCCATTGTTATCCTACCGATCAATAAATTTGTCCATTTTTCTTATTTAGATGAGGGTTTTAATCTCATTATGCAGAGAAATACATCAATCCGTCGTATGCCCATGATCCCTGTGTAATTCAAAATATTTGGACCTATATCTCTTTCCAGCAGGTTCTCTTAACTTCTCAGGCCAACGTACCTCTTTGCTAGGATTTATTTCTTCCAAAACATGGTGAATACCCATTGTTAATGGAGTATAATTTTTTTATTTTTTGAGCCTATAAGTATTCACTTTTTCCTTTATTTCCTTATGCTCCTTGTGCTCTTTTCACTCTTTTGCCTCGGTTTTACCTTCAAATTTTATACCTGAGTTTTTTTTGGCTATCATGGCTTCTTCGGCATTCATTATATTGGTTACTTTAGCCATCAATCTGTCATTGTCTTTGGAGGATCTTTAGCAAGTGTGTAGTAAAGCTTCTCGAGAAGCAATCCACTCATGAGGTCTGTGATAGCTGTTTTCTCCTCATGATCAATGACTTCCAAATCTCATTATTGAAATGAGTAATATAATCTCTGATACTCTTTCCTACCTTTTGCCTTACACTTAGCAAATGAGCAACTCTTTTCATTAGTTTGTCTCCAAAGTAGAAGTTACCAATAAATATCTCGGTGAGCTAGTTGAAACTAGAAATTTGTCCCCGAGGAAGGCTATTGTACCAAATCTGAGCAGGCCCTATAATTGTACCTAAAAATGCTTTGCATCTCATTTCATTAGGAACCGCATAAATATACGTTGCTGCTTGATACCGTTCTATATGAAGAACATGATCTATTTTCTCATCATACTTGGGAGTAACCACTGGAGCTTTTAACTTTGAAGGAGTAAGAAAGTTCATAATAGCTTGCATAAAAGGAGATCCTTTCACAAAACTTTATTGCAAAGGGTTTTTGGCCTTCGCCATTTCTCCCAACCTATCATCCAATTGTTGAATATAGCCCTCATATGCATTATTACCAGTATCAAATTTATGTGTTGCAGCTCGGTTGTTATGACCAACTATTTATGTTGAACTCTCCTTCTATAAGGTCTGTTCGGCATGGATAGATCGTCGGGAATATGACCTGGATTGGGTTGAGCCTTCACGTTAATCAACTTGTCATTGAGAATTTCTCAACAATGCCCTAGCAATATTTTTTTCCCTTAGGGTCCCATAAGATCAAAGGGAGATGCTATACTGAACCTTTCCAACCCACTCAATCTTTTAAGAGTTAAAGATTGTTCATTATATGTTTATGAAGTTCTAAATAAATAAATTACTCCTGGACGGTAGGACATGTCTCTAGTAGTCCTGGATTGGCTATACTTATCATTTCTTGGAGGTGGTGGTGGCATATTTCTACGAGCAGACAAGGCAGGAAATCCGACCTGCAGTATTTGGGCTAATTACCTACTCGTATCTTTTATAGCCTCTTATCCTCTTTCAAGTCTAGACAGGATTCTCGTTAGATCATTATTTATTGGTGGAGTAGATGGAATAGGAGGAATTCCATCATTCCTGTTGCTTGACTCAGGAACATTAGTCATGTTCGGTGAATGAATGAGTGAAAAATGTTTATCAATACATTTCCCACAGACGACGCCAATCTGTTGATGTAAAAAACTAGACTAGGTCTAATTAGTTAATCAAAAATAATATTTGTAAGTAAAAGAAAGAAACAGAACGGTTTTTAAAGTGGTTTGGATTATAGAAAAAAGCCTACGTCCACAATACTTGTTATTACCTTCTATTTGCCTTTCAATCACTTGCCCTTGACGAAGGGATTAGAATGTATTAATAACTTAATAAGGATACAAAGAAATGGAATGTTATAGGATGTAATGCCTTTATAAATTAGGCATTTACATCGGCACAAAAGGTCCATAATAATTCTGACTGTTAGCGTGTTGCTGATAGTGTTGGTCGGCCTCCCTATTGTTGGTCAGGCTTCCTGGCGTTGGTCGGCATCCCAGTATAATGGTTGACATTCCAGGACTTGGTCAATATTTATGCCTTGCTAACTAGTATTATTTCCATAGTGAATGACACATGTGTGGTCCACGTAAGTGGATAATTTTTTGTATCAACACATATGATACAAACAGGGTTGTCAATATTTGATACTCAATCTTCATCTAAATCAAATTTAAGAACCATAAAATTAAGATTGTTATTAAGAGAAGACTAGAACTCGATAGGATCCTTTAAGGCATCCACTTGAGTACTCAAAATCTTTGATGCATGCATAAGAATAGACCAATTTTCATCATCTATGCACGTTGAGTATAATACCATCTTGACATTTTAAAAGGAACAAATAAAAGGCTTGTCGATTAAGCAATCTTTACTATTCATCATAGATAAATATACCATGTCAAGTTTTTAGTCATAATCTACTTTACAACCATTTATAGTGTCCTCACGTTCACTCAATCACAATAGAAGGTGATTTATTTAAAGTATAAGTAAACTAGTTCCAGGATTTTTTGGAGAATCCCATAATAGGCCAGCTCCATGTCATTTGGATTTTTATCACTTTTTCTGGCTACACAAGAACTAAAGGTAGAAATTAATATTCCGTTGTTTTGCATCAATAGTTTTCCTCATACAGGTAGGATACGAAATCAAAACCATTGACATGGAATTTTTTAAACTCCTTCACACGGAAACTACGACATTTTACTGGGCGTGCAAGCCTTCAAGAGATATTATCTTTATTTAAAACCTGCATTTATGAATAAATTTGAATTATTATATGTTTTACAACACGTACATGGATTTGTATTAGTGGATTTATATTAGGCCACCGCAAAGGAAGAGGTCGCAATTACTTCTTTTGATACCCATGCCCTAAAATCACTTATGTTCTGATTTATAGCCATTTCATGCTCATACTTCCTAAACGAGTTCATGAAATTATAGAGTTTATATGGTAAAATAGAGAATGCGGGTAATCAAACAAAAATAAGTTATATATGTTGCTACTTACCCTCTCAAATCTTTAACTTCATCTTTGGATTCGATGATATAACGATCTACTTGATCATGTTGCCAATTGGTGAGTCTCACCGCTTTAGTTTTCCCAAAAGGAAATTTATCCTCAAACTCGTCAGGTTCCTCAATCACTCATTCACCAAGAGGATTTAACCTCTTAAGCCATTGTTCCGACATATGTTCCCAGACATATGACGATGATTTTGATATTATGTATTCTTTCGCAATTCACACTCCAATATTTAGTGTATTCATAATGTAGTCTTTGAAGGTTTTCATCAAGTGCTCAAACGGGTACATCTCATTATACCTAATGGGTCCAAATAATAAAATCTCTTCATATAAATACATAAGCAGGTGGAAGTTAATGACAAAGAATGATGAAGGAAAATACTTCTCCAAGATATAAGTTTCCTCGGCTATAATGGAATTTGCTGCCTTAATGTGCATCATGTTAACCAATTTTGCACATAGCAAGACAAAGTACAACCTAATTTGCATAATTTCCTTGCGGAGATCTTTGTGCTCCAAAAATACATGCCTAAACTATAGAGGTATTAGTTAGATGATTACTTGTTAGTCATGATACTTGCAATGTTTTCAAGTCATTTGTTCAGTAGCTTACAACCCTACAGAAATTATCGGAATAACCAGTTGGAGTCTTTATGTTGAACAATGTGTCTACGATGATGTTTCTCAGTAGTAGTCAAAGTAAAATCATCCACGGGAATCGAATTTCATTCAGTTGTAGGATTTATTTTTAAACACAACTTTTTTTTCATCTCCTTTAGATCGTGATATGCCCTCTTTCCATCTTTTGAATGAGATCCACCCAGCCATGATCCTACCAGATGTTTTGAAAAATTCTTCTTCGTCTGCATCACATCATTTACATTCCTTACACGGTGCTCTTTCCAATACAATAATTCAAACAAGAATGATTGTCTATACGGTGCCTCGTTTTTACTAGGATCTCACGGATCCTCCCTAGCTTTATGCTTCTGGCCTACAAACTGAGGGTCTTTGCCTAAAAAATTATTCCCCGATGTCCTAAACTTCACTTTTTCCTTTGCATTCTCCTTGATTTGAGAACCAAAAAGGCGTGCAAGTTCTTCATTATGCTCTTAATCGATAGGTAAAAAGTTTGACTTATAAATTCTAAAAGGGTGACAGCTCGACAGAAATCTATGAAGATTAGTATAACTCATATTCCCACTACAATGTATCCAAGTATATTTAGTTTCTTCCCCACAGATGGTACATCCATAATAACCATGTATATTGCGACCAAATAAGGTCCCATAGGCGGGAAAGTCGTTGATCCTCCACATAACTGTTTCTTTAAGTGTGAAATCTTCACCCTTATGAGTTTCTAATGCTCTCACGCCTTCATTCCACATTTTTATCAATATTATCGTCGGGTGTCTTTATCCCAAGTATCAACAACGACAATAATGCGAACTATTTTTCATGCACAGTGTTGGAGGGAGACTTAAAGGTTCCATGAGAACTAGAAAATAACCTTTATTAGTTCTTTAATTATGAAAAAGGGTTAAACCCATCGTTTGAAAATGAAAGACGGAGATTGCATGGTTCTTTTGCAAATTTAGGGTGTCGTATATTTGAAAGCTTCTATATGATTGAATCAACCGGATGATGAATGAGATTCCCACCCACCTCTGATCAAGCGTGCCATGTTATGGCCTTTTATATCCATGATACAATGAAAAATATTTTTAACTGTGGTACGAGATGAAAATAATTTAATACCTTCTGTGGAACTTATATTACTTGTGAAAATTTTATATGTTTATCTTTTTCACTCTCATAAACCATATATCTTAGCTCTTTGCATACAAAAATTTCATCCTTTCGTTCGTGTTCATTATGGTACAATATGCAATCACACTTGCATGCATGCATATATTTGTACTTCAAACCCAAACCCTTCAAGCTCCTTTTCATGATTGGATAACTATCTAGTAATGTGTTCTCTTTTGAGAGAATTTCTTCAACCCACATAATAATTTCAAATACGCTATTTCTCGACAAATCAAATAGACTCTTCAGATTACGCAAACTGATCGTTGCACACAATACTGGGTGATCTTCTTTGTAGTTTTCATGCAAAGGTCTAGCCGCATCGACTTTCAACCATATGTATTCCTAATATTTTAAAAATTCATCATCAACTTGTTCATCAACTTGGTCAAAATGCACATTATATATATCCATAGGCTAGGGGTTTTGATGGTGATGCACTCCATAAGATTATCAATTAGGTCGATCAAAGGAATATGTACTGGAAAATCATTCACCACTTTCACTCGATGGGGTTTAATCACACGGCCAATATTGGTAATTCTTATCGAATATATGGTACATTATTGTCTCCATAGAATGTCCATATCTTATAGTATTGTGACATACCCCACATTAGTAAATGAAATTCAACATCTTCCAAGGACTTGAATTTGTCATTTATACAACAATAGCATGGACACGTAATCTTATCACTAGTAAGATTTCTATCGTTATATTTAATAAATTTAGGAACGCCCTTCACATGATTATTAAATACTCTATGACTCTCTCCCATATACTCATTGTATTGTGGGAAAGACATTATGTAGTCTTTAAAATTCAAGTCACCTATATATATTCGATGAAATGAATGTCACGTTAGATAGAAGAACACTTACTTTATAATTCAAGAAAATTCACTAAACCCAAGAAAATTCATTCAAATTCATTCATTAAGTAAATATGGAATAAAACAGAACAAATTAATATTCCATTAAACGAAATAAATGTCCCATGTAATTAAATTATTATAAATTTTTTCAAAAAGCAAACATTGTTCAATGCCTAACCATGACTAACAAATTAATTGGCCAGGTAATAAAACAAACATCAAAATATTATAACAATGGCCCTTCAGTCAATGTGCACAGTCTCATCTCCGCAACCATCATATATTGTATTAACTAAAATCTAAGTCTCATCCACCGCTAAAGGGTGATTGTGGACAGGTGTTCCGACATTCTTGGAAACGATGGTGCACTATCCAATGACCATGTTATTGATCAATTCCCTTGTATAGTAAGCCTTTCCATATTCACTGTGCATGGACGATGATGATCCATGAAATATTGGAGGACGCACTTGAGAGGGGAATGTTGTAGGAGGATGCATTGGGGATGGGAGTGTTGGAGGAGGAGTCATTTGGTAGGGGTAATCTTGAGACCATGGTTTTGAGTGAAGAGTTGGACTAACCCCTTATTTACATTCGTTAGGATTGCCATGTTATTGCTAACATTTCCCACCTCCCTCTGAATCTCTTACACCTCTCATTTAACCTAGCATAATCCTTCGCCTACCTCAACACGTCATTTCTCACTATAAACATATCATACAAGAGATCTGACTAGATCCCACACCTTTTATCCACCCCATTTTGTCCCTCCCCAATACATTGGTTAATGTATCTTCTTTAAGGTCATAGAGGCTGCACTCGGATTGATTACTCGACATGCCTTCTATAATTTCCCGTAACATAATATTATATTTGGTACTTTGAATTTATGATTTTTTATAATATGCATATATTTTATAAACAAATTCAAACTCACAAGAGATAAAGCCATTTTGTTTGGGAATTTATTTATCCCTTATTTTCATCAGGTACTCTTGAGAAAGTTTACCCAATTAGGCTTTTTCCCTTCATCTAAAGTCCTTTGGTGTGGTTCACCCATTCACCCTTCAGATCATAATAATATATTTCCTGAAGTTTGTGGGCATCAACTCTTCATGATTTATTCAGTTTATTTTTCTCCTTCTCAACCAATTTTCCCTCCCTGACCCCATTCTCAAAGAATTCATTCCATTAGTCAACTGGCATTTAAACATTTGGGGGAACTCTGTCTTTTAATCCCTAAATATCAAAACTCCTTGCTCCCTTTGGTAAAAATTATTCCGAAGATTCTTATAATAGATTTATTACTAATCAGCTGCTCGAAAAATAACCTTTGACTTAGAATTTCATCGAAATTAAAAATTATTAGAAATTTATACCCACACATCATCCTTTATGATAATTAAGATAGAACAATGGAAATAAAAGGAAAGAGACGATGAATAGTAAACTTACATAACAAAATGGGCAAAAACCCAACAATAAATGAGGAGATGGAAGCTCCCCCTTTTACAAACCCTAAAATCTGTTACAAAATGAAGATATTCTCTTCTTTTAAAATGAGAGAAACTGGTTTATATACAATCCCAAGAACGGAAAACATGTAATAAAAAGAAGAGCAAACGATCAGTAGAGATAAATCGATTCGACCAAGAGAGAATTGATTCAACATGAAATATTTTCAAAGATTGACTTGGGCGAATCAATTCGGCAAGTGGAGAATCGATTCAGCAAGGGACGAGATGATCCGGTAGTAGGAAATCTCAATGACAAATGTTTCTGTAAAAAATTCAGTTAGCCGAATCGATTCGTAGGAAATCGAATCGATTTCGTAACTGAAATAACTGACACTTTCCCTAAGAGAATTGTGACACCTTGTCTAATTAACCCCGGGTGATCAGTCCTAAATTAAATTAGAACAGGTTTCTCAGTTGGTTCATTCTTAGCATCACTGTCATCTTTTTCATTACTAACCACCTAAGTGAGAAGATTAGACTGGTGCCAAATTTTATCTTTCACTAATTTAATGAAATACTCGTGCGGAAACAAAAATAATTTAAACAATCACAATTAACCGAAATCCACCATTCACATGCAAATAACTGACCGAATAAACCATCGGCTCAAATCCAACAAAAGTAAAGGCAAGTAATAAATCTCAACAAGTCTGAAATAAGTACTGAATAAACTGTGAGCGACATGCTCGAGTAACTTATAGGAAATCCCTACACTAGAAATGAAAATAACGAGGTGCCTATCAAGCTCCCACAACATCCACATATGCTACAGCAACGGATCCCTGGAATGAGTCAAGCCTGGCGTCCTTGTGGCTGGACACCTAAAAGATTTTTAAAAGTTTTTATAGCAAGGGTTAGTACCCAAAATATTTAGAAAACATTTAACAAATGATTAACTTGCAGTAATAAATATATATGCATGCTCTTCATATTTTAGTTAGTGCCGCACTCCTTTGAGAACATCCTCACCCCTCCTCTAATGTTCACTACTAACGCCTTAATTAAATTACCTAGTTATTTACCCCATGACTAGATAAATAATATAACCCCTTGCAACCATCCCACTCTAACCGAGTATGACATAATTATGATTTATAAGTTATTACTAACTCTAACTTAATTAATCATTCCCCTTTTTAAATTCATATAACTTTCACACCCATTATACATATAATACAATTCACGATCAGTATCAATTAACCCGTATATAATTATTTTCCGTAATTATATACGTATAGTCATATTACAAGATGCACAAATATGCTAAAATAATAATTAATAATGAACATCCTCCCGAGTAATAACTCACCGTATGTATATTCTTTAAAGTGCTATCCCACTAGGTAAATTCACATAACCTAGTTACCCCAAGTCAGAATCGCTCACTAACTTGGTCAATACATAAATATTTTGAGGCGGTCATTTTCCTTCCCTAAAAGTGAGATTGCCCCTCACCCATATAATGGACGCTACGACCTGGGAATATACTCGCCCTACTCCTCAAGCTAGGGGATTCATCCACTACACGCAACCTCCCCCTATATCACTAGAGCATATATAATAATAATATCTAGCCACTGATATTAATGTACACACCATATATATTTATATATATATATATATTCCAGCTATACCGTGTACTAATTTCGTAACACAAGTGTATACGATTTAACGTGAGTTTACGTCCCAACTTTGATTATTAATTAATTTGCACATTAATTAATTGATTACTTTTGGTGTCGCTCCAACCAATATATTCGGAATCGCTCTCATGGCCCGAAATAAAACAATACCCGAGTCTAAATCCCCGACTCCAAATTATTTATCTTTCACTCTAAATTTATTTAACGCCTTGGTATCGCTCAACGAATATACCTGGACTCGCACACTTTATTCGTATTTAATTATTTCGGAATATTCTTTCCAAAATTTAACCATAGTGTGTCACACATAAATTCCCTCCAATCCCAATTATTTTTCCCTCATAAATAATTAGATTGTATGTCCTATATTTATCTCTCATTAAATAAGGCAAGGGAAGAAGATTTTTAATTGAATTCACCTTATATAAATAAACTGGCCGAACTGCCAAAAATCCCAGACCCTCGATCGATCGATCCCCAACCATCGATCGATCGATCGTACATGTCATCATCTTCTCCAGGTCTTTGTTTCAGCTATGGATGAAAAAATTCAAAACCCTAACTTCTTCTACAACATAACCCAAGTCCTTTCATCAACATAATACATCAAGAACCTCATAAGGGACCCCCATAAAGTCCCACAAACCTCGTTTAATTTCCGTTCTCTACTGTTTTCTTAGATTGGGGAGAAATCCGTTTTATTCTTTATCCCATCCCAACATCAAATTCTTATCTCAATTTCATTTTTAACTCGTCTGGGTTTACACACCTTACCAGATATATACAATTATCAGATTATACATAAATTTCTACACAATTTCGAATTCAGGAGATTAATTTACAATAACCCCATGTTTATACCCCCTCAATCCCAAAAATGAATTTTGATTTCTCACATCACATAAATATGAATCATAACGCAAATTAAATGCTACAGCAAGTTAACCACTTTCCTTATGATTTCGTAGGGTCTGACTTGAAGTTGTGAATCTCAAAGTTGAAGATGAAATTCCTTTTTGGCTCTTTCCTTTGTCCCCCAATTTGCCTTTAACTGTTTCTTAGGGTTTCCTCTCCCAGTAAGTGTTTTCTAAACATTAATCAGTCGTTCCCCTTTTCCTTATAATTTAGCAATTAGGCTTCATCCCGTTTTTTACATAATGGGCCAAGCCCAAGTGACCCAAATGCCCCCGTGTGGGATCGGCTATGTATAAAAACATCCCATGACCAGTTTACAACCCCCAGGTACCCTTTTCTGACTATCTCAGCCCATCCGGACTCAACCGTGCACTCAGAATTGACATCCGAATTAGTTTATTGAAATCGTTATCTCACACCCAAATTAGTTTATACCGACTCCCGACTGAGATGAGTACATACCCCATCACTAATACCCGAAATGATGTAAATAAATTATTATTATTCATTTTGTAATTAAATTTCCCTAAATATTATCCATTCACTCCTCGATTAATATTTAAATAAATATTACCATAATTAATTCAATTAAAAATTATGACACATAAATAATTTAAAATTCCCAAATCAATTAAATACTAAATGCACAAAAATGAGGGGTGTTACAAGAATCAATTCGCATAGGGGTGAATCAATTCTCTCCCCTGTTTTTGTAATCCTTCTTCTGCGTTTTGTTGTAATTCCCTTCCACTGAAATTCCCGTAACATCTTCGTTATGGATCAGATTCATGCACCGTTTGCGGCCACGCGAAGCTCGTCCAGATGGCTATAACTTTTGTGAGATGTTGGGACAGATACCTAAGGTGTAAAATGTCTAAATTTCCCTTGCGATTGTGAATTTTTATAGAGACTCGTCGGAATGCGTCTGAACTTCTTACTAAGCACCGGATACCTACAAAAGCTCAATTAACCCATGCAAAGCATGTATATATAGAAATCAATGGTTGTCTGGTTAACGATCATAAATATAGAGATTAAAGCACCCGAGGGGCTAATAACATATAGGTTAACGGGTGAAATACGCAATATTTCCGCCGTATCACACCCCCTAACTTAGACGTTGCTATTCCCTAGCAATGAAATAGGAAATAACAGGAACTACAAGCAAACCAAAAATAGGAAATACGTGAAAAATAGGGATAAAAAGGATAAGGACACTATCGCAGGTGAACGATTGCATTTATCGTATACAATAAGCTCTTAAATCCATAGGTTACCCTAGTGGATGAGTGTAGTCTCATGAGGGTTTTCAGGGATGAAACCCACAAACATCATATGCTTTACTCCAAATATTCCCATCCAACATGCGACAAACTCAACAACAACGAAAAAGATTTCAAACGCATTATTAGCATATTGAACGAATTCAAGCTAAAGTCCGTGATTATTCACAGGTTGAATGCACCTCAGATAATTGAAACTTTAAAAGTGGGAGGGGGAGAGCACATGCATAGTATGATTTGGCAAAAACTTAAATAAATCGGATAAGCTTAAAAGCATGCATATAATCAATCCTCATTGGATATTATTGTAAGGACATTTTTTCATAGGTCCGTTATCAATTTGTTATGTCATATACCGATACACCGTCGAAGAGCATTCAAGAGAAATCTAAATCAAAGACGGATCTGAATTATTCAAGTTCTTCATCATTCAAGGCTCCGCGAAGTTTACTTTGGTAAGGTTATGTTTTAAATACCTTTACTTTTCACTTAGAGCTTTTGGGAGATTTTTACAAAATATTTTCTAAGTGTTGGAGCGGACCTTTTCGTCAAAATTTGAGAATGAGTAATTTTTCTAAGTTTTGAAGTGGACCTCGATTTTGATGCTCAGGTCGTTCGCGCGAGATCAGCATCTCGTTCGAACGAGATTGGAAGTCGTGCGATGTCGTTTGCACGACATGCCACTTCATTCGAGTGACATATGCTTCTCATTCGAACGAGCTCGAATTTCGAGGCGGTGCATTTTTGTATAAATACTCATTAAATGGTAACATTTTTATTAAGAAGTCCATACGTTTTCCAGAACAGAAACACTGCCAAAGCAGTAATCTTTAGGCTTCTTCTTTTAGGGTTTTAACCCTTTTTGATTTACAATTCACAAAACTCCCATCTTGCTTTAGTGAATTATTTTGGTGTTCAAGAACACATCTTTGCCTTTGTTCATCTTTTGTGGAGTGCATCTCTACACCATATGGCTGCGTGTCATTAAGGATCTTGCTGCGTGAAGATTCTTTGTTGAAGGTAGGAGTGCGAGTCCTTGGAGGATGCTGCGGGTATTCTCTTACTGAGTTCAAGACTGCGAGTCTTTGTGGGTTGGCTGCACGTTGATCCATTGAAGATTTCTCTATGTAATTGTAAGTTGCGATTTATAGATTCATAGTGAAATAAAGGTTTTACCCGAAAGGGGTTTTTTCCTGAAATCTGTGTCTCAGCATATTGTTGTGTCGCATGCGGTATTTGTTTATGGTTTGACCCACGCACCATAGATGCATGTTTAGGGGCTGAATTAATAGACTCTAATTAAATAAGTGAGCCAAATTAGATATTTGCGAATTTAATCAATTATCACACAGTCACACTCTTTTCTTCAAATTGGTATCAGAGCAGGTTACGCTAATTTATCGCGTATTCCTATTTTCCGCAAAATCGTGTGATATTGATTTTTTTTCCTATGGAGCACTTCTGTAATAAGATGCCTATTTTTGACGGGTCTAATTATGCCTATTGGAAAGATCGCATGAAATCTAGTTTAAAAGCCGTTGACGAGCGTGTTTGGTACCTTTACGAGAATGGGTGGACTCCTCCCACGGTAACCGTTGACAATATCACGTCTTTAAAACCCGTGTTAGCCTGGGCTGAAGATGATCATAAAATGTCTAAATATAATTCACGTGGTTTGAGTGCTATTTCTGGAGCTATCACTCCTGATGAGTTTCGCCGAATTATGACGTGCACCACGTCTAAAGAGGCATGGGATGTTTTGAAATTGACACATGAGGGTACGAACGCGGTTAAAGAATCTAAGTTACAAAATTTGGCCACCCAATTTGAGACTATCACCATGTCTGAATCTGAATGCTTTGATTATTTTTATGCACGTTTGTCGGACATTATTAACACCAGTTTTAATTTGGGTGAGGTGATTGATAACACGCGTGTCGTTAAAAAGATTTTGAGATCTCTCCCAAAGCGCTTTATTCCTAAAGTCACTGTTTTGAACTCTTTGGGAAATTTGAAATCACTAAAGTTGGAAGAACTTGTAGGAGATCTTCAAACCTATGAGATTGACATGTTTCCCCAAACCATTAAGGCTAAGGATAATGTCATTGCTTTAAAGACTCATTATAAGAAAAAGAAAGAAAAAGTTTGTGAGTCTGATTTTGAGGGAGACTTTGATTTTAATGATATGGCCTTATTTGCGAAAAAAATTCTCAACATGAAGAAAAATAATTCTTCCAATAAAAAGAATTTTTTTGAGAAAAATAAAAAGAAAGGAAAGACCAAAGAAAGTGATGAGAGAGAAAAAGAGAATGTCTCAAATGAGGAGTGTGAGGAAGATCTTGAGAACGTGACTTGTTTTGAATATGGGGGTAAGGGACATAAGTCGTTTGAGTGTCCAACATGGCTTAGAAAGAAAGGGAAGAAAGTAGCCATGCCTGCCACACTTAGTGATAGTGAGGGTGATGAGGGAGATGAGTCCAATAAAGGTTTAGCACATGGGATGGTTGTCGCTTTTTCTAGTCGCGTGAGCACACCCACTTTGTCTCACGAGAGTGCACACGAGAGCGATGATAGTGATTTGTGTTCTTCTAGTGAGGATGAGAGCGAGGAAGAAAGTGGAGATGAAAGTGAGCTCCAAAAAGCTTTTAGAGACTTGTACACCGAGACCTTGAAAACAAAGAAGTATAATCGTGATTTAGGTCGTCGGGTTTTAGATTTGGAGAGAGAGAAGGAGGTTTTGAGAAAGGAGAAGTGTGATTTGACCGACCCATTTTCTAGTCTGACGAAACGTCTATCCCAACTCGAGAGTGATCTCGAACATGCCAGGGAGGTCAAATTCATTTTTGAGAACGCACCTAAGAAGGTTGAAAATGTGGTTCTTAAGGGTAAAGGTGAGAAGTTAGGAATAAGTCATGATGGTGCTTCTATTTCCCAATTATCACCCGAGCTGGTTCCCACTTTAGTGATAGATTCACATGAGTCTCACCCTCACCCACCTAGGCGTCCCATTCCTATTAGGAAAGTGCATCCTAGAGTTTTTGAGAGAGGTGTTCCAAGTCCTATTTATGTTTGCTCACATTGCAAAAGGAGAGGACACCTTAGGGAATTCTTCTTTAAGTTGGGGTATGTGTCACGTTTTGCTTCTACACATGTTTCTGATGCACATGCACCCACACATGATTCTTTACATGCTCCCAGAGAATATATGAGAGAGTTTGCACATTTAGGTGAGCAAGTTAAGTTTTTAGTCAAAACTTCACAAGAATTGATGGAGGTTAATCATAAGTTGTCACCACCTTTGGAAAATCCCTCCGTACCTAATGATTGAGGTTTGACTTGTTTACTAGCATATGATGATTTTCGTGATGACTCTGTTTGGCTATTGCTAGTATGTATCGTTTTTTTATATTTTTTTTGTTTTGAAAATTTTGAAAAATACAAAAAGATGTTATTTTGATAAAATTTTTAGAAAAATCCAAAAAGATTTTTGTATTTTGTTTGCACCGTTTATGGATGGAGACTTAGGATGACCGAGTCACAACATCATTCCATTATTTTCATGTGACTATTTGATAGAGTTTTGAGACAATAGGTCAATTCATCCTTGTGCTTTATAATGTTTGGAGTCATTAAGATGTAATTAAGTGTTACTTCCTACATGTTTGACTCATGTTTCCTTTATTGCACACATACACGGATTTGTTTGATTATTGTTCTTGTGTTATCACATGTTGGTTGGGTGTTTTCACTTCAATACTGTCCTTTAAAACGAACCAAGCCGATAAATTTTGACAAGGAAATTGTGCATATAAAAACCGTTTTGTGAGTTTGTGTGTTTTGTTTGAAAACGGGGAAGGGCTGCGAAAGGTTCATTTTGCCTTTGCAAATACTAAGCCACCGTTAAATTGGACCTAAAAAATGGAGGAATTTTATTATCCGGGGTCCAAAGAGGTTTAAAAAAGCCTGAAAAAAATTAAAGGAAATAAAAAGAAATTCATGCCAAATTATGGGCCATTTAGGTTTTTGCACTAATTCTCCAATGTTTGAGAATTTAGATTACCTCTAAAAGAAAATATATATGAGGGGGTTTGGTTGGAGATTTTAAACGGGTTTGCACGTCCTTAATAGTTTTAAAAATGCGCTAAATAGTTTTGGACGTTATTGGTATGGAAATCATTTGACTTTGATTTGTTGATTTGTATAAGTCGATGTCATTTAAATTCCACAATTTTTTTTACACCTAAGGATTCTTTTGATGTTCATTCATTAGGGGTACACGTATTCATCGTGTACATATGATTGATTGAGTTGATTTAACTATCGAATGTGTTCACACCCATTCATTCCATCTCCATGACTTGGTTGTTTTAGTTTAATTCCATGGTGTGATTTTTGTATCATATTTTTCAAAGTGGTATCTTATTTTTGTATAAAAAATTAAAAAAATAAAAAATAGTGAGTGAAATTTGTGAGATACTCCTTTGCATGCGCGTAGCTTGATCTTTGTTTGCTATGCATTTTTATTGTGACACTCCATGTTTTGATTGTTTCTTCTTATCAGTCTATTTTGGTACATCATAAAAAGGGGGAGAAAGAATTATCATGTTATGGGGGAGTTTTTGCATTATGGGGGAGATTTGATTATTAATGCTTTATTCTTATATCATTTCAAACTCGATGTGTCACGAAGGTTTTTTCTTTATCTCATGTGTGTAGGTACAAAGATTGAAGATTAATATGTTGCACACCCTGATGAGAAAAGCTTTGAGATTTGACGAAGATGATTGAAGAACTGTTTTGAGGTCTTGCAAATTTATTCATAGGAGGGTAGATTTGTATAGGCAATTTGGTATTTGATAATTCAGATTTTTTATGTATGTACCGACATAAACATAGGAGGAGATTTGTAAGGACATATTTTCATAGGTCCATTATCAATTAGTTATGTCATATATCTATACACCGTCGAAGAGCATTCAAGAGAAATCTACATCAAAGACGGATCTGAATTATTCAAGTTCTTCATTATTCAAGGCTCTGCAAAGTTTACTTTGGCAAGGTTAGGTTTTAAATACCTTTACTTTTCACTTAGAGCTTTTGGGAGATTTTTACAAAATATTTTCTAAGTGTTGGAGCGGACCTTTTCGTCAAAATTTGAGAATGAGTAATTTTTCTAAGTTTTGAAGTGGACCTCGGTTTTGATGCCCAGGTCGTTCGCGCGAGATCAGCATCTCATTCGAACGAGATTGGAAGTCGCGTGATGTGGTTTGAATGACATGCCACTTCGTTCGAGCGACATATGCTTCTCGTTCGAACGAGCTCGAATTTCAAGGCGGTGCATTTTTGTATAAATACTAATCAAATGGTAACGTTTTCATTAAGAAGTCCATACATTTTCCAGAACAGAAACACTGCCAAAGAAGTAATCTTTAGGCTTCTTCTTTTAGGGTTTTAACCCTTTTTTATTTACAATTCACAAAACTCCCATCTTACTTTAGTGAATTGTTTTGGTGTTCAAGAACACATCTTTGCCTTTGTTCATCTTTTGTGGAGTGCGTCTCTACACCGTATGGCTGCGTGTCATTAAGGATCTTACTGCGTGAAGATTCTTTGCTGAAGATAGGACTGCGAGTCCTTGGAGGGTGCTGCGGGTATTCTCTTGCTGAGTTCAAGACTACGAGTCTTTGTGGGTTGGCTGTGCGTTGATCCATTGCATATTTCTCTATGTAATTGTAAGTTGCGATTTATAGATTCATAGTGAAATAAAGGTTTTACCCGAAAGGGGTTTTTTCCTGAAATCTGTGTCTCAGCATATTTATTGTTTCGCATGCGGTATTTGTTTATGGTTTGACACACCCACCATAGATGCATGTTTAGGGGCTGAATTAATAGACTCTAATTAAATAAGTTAGAAAAATTAGATATTTGCTAATTTAATCAATTATCACACAGTCGCACTCTTTTCTTCAATTATGCTCAATAAATGAATTCACTATGAAAATGGAATTAATACACGAGACATGCGGGCATAAAGATTAAATGTAAATGGAAACTAGACCGAACACATGTCACTAATGAAGAACACCGTCTAATCTCAATGAAAGATACCGCTCATTAAAGGAGCCGAAATGTATTTTCACAGATTATCAAAATTATTTTGACTTTTAAATTAAATTCACCCTAAGATCACATAGGACTTGTATAAGGTTGTAATGTAGGTTTGGGGTTAAGGTACAAAATGAAAGGTATATGTATGGATTCAAAGTGTTCAGGGATGAAAACTCAGGATAATGGTAAATAGTGGGCAATTACGAAAATGGAAAACAAGTTCCATAATCAAGCATGAAATATAACAATTGGAGAGAAACAAGGATTATTGAACTATACATAACACATATATACAAAGTTTCTCTTTTCTTTTCTTTTCTTTTATTCTTTTTCTCATGTTTTCTTTTCTTTTCTCTTATTTTTCACTTCTCTTTTTCTCTTTTCTTTTTCACTACACTTTCTTCTTCACCTTTCTCACTTTTTTCATATGCTTAAATTGCAACCACAATACACAATATCATTCAATCCCAAGAAACATTCCAAACAAAGTTATGGAAAGTAATATATATGGTTTATGACTCCAATATGGTGTAGGTTATGGGATTTTGGATTATGAAACGAACGGCTATATTAAGGCTCAAAGGGGTTGACTAGGTAAAACATATAAGGTGAGGTGTAGACTAATATGGGTGATATAACAAAGATTGACTATGATCATTTCATAAAGTTTACGCAATTCTAAAGTCAAAATAAATTTGAAAATCATGCTCAAGTAACACATTTCAAAAATTAACTCAATTAATGAACGATAAAATAAAAGAATGGTGATATTACAAATGAATTCAACGTTTTGAAAGAGGAAAAAATAGTGTATACACTCACAAACAACGAAAGGTACAAAACCTTACTCGATGTAAGTATATGCAATGCAATAAAATATTACCGAGCTATAAAAATCTTAAACCAAATCAATAGAACAAGAAAAGAGATGTGCTCATGGGATAAAGTTTCATTCTTGAAGTTATTCATAATATCAATGACGTGAGGACTAAAGTCTAATAACATTTAAATTAAGAACATGCATTGTTGAGTTGTCTATTGGATCGGACAATTATTAAAATTTATCATTGGAAATATCAGCAAAATGCCCAATTAAAGAGAAAAAAGAAAGAAAATATTTTTTGAAAATTTTCAAATTTTAACAAAAAGGTATACTTAGTAACTAACAAGTAATTAAACCAATGGACTACATAAGAAATGGATAGAATATCCTACACCCCCTAACTTCAATGTTTCATTGTCCTTAATGAGCATTAAGAACACAACACAAAGAAAGGAAAATAGCAATATTACCCAAAATTGGAGCGATATCCAATAAGCGCAAGTACAAAAGAATTTAAAAAACAAGTTAGTACCGGACATAGCAAAAAAAAACAAAAAGTTAACTAATTACACTAGACTAAATTGAAAGGAAAGAAAAAGAAAAGAAAGAAAGAAAGTTTAAAAGCTAACTATTTACAACCTACTCTTTAGGCTTCACACTAACTATACATTAGAAGTCTAAATAGTTGATGGTCTTCCGAAAATGGAATTTGACTTTGAAAGATCAACCGTGGACCTTCCAAAGAGAACATGCCTCCTAGAAAATAGGAATTATGTTTGAAAAACGAAAGGCATGTGTAAGGCGTAAGAAATGAACCATCATCAATTAAAAGTTTGAGAGGGATAATGTGGGGTTTGGATTTTAAGGGAGACAAGACTACATTAATCTTGGAAAAATTAAAATCACATCCCCAAGGTTCTTCAATTAGAAGGGGAGGTGGGGCTAGTGCAAGTGAATAGCTCATAAGATGAACCATCTCAAAATAACATTCACGTTCAAGAATCAGGTCAAAGTCCTCAATACTTTCAATCGGTTCTTGTGATAAATTTAATGGTTCGCTAATAGTCAGGAATGAAGGAAGGGAAGGACACTCAACCTTAAAATAATTGGAAGTATTTAAAAGATGTTGGAAATAGAGAGTGCTTGGATCACTCTTAATTGTTTCATCCTAGAAAAGGGGTGGAAGTGAAAAGCAAGTTTCAACCTCAACTCGACTTTGTGAAGAAGAAATAATATCATCGAGTTGGACATTTTTTCTATTTGTCCAAGCTTCATAAATCTCAAATTCATCATTCCATTCTTATTCCCACCATGCAAAGTTTCCTCCAAAGGCGATGGTGGATTTCTTGCGAATTCTCGACTTTCACGTGCAAGACGCTCATACTCAAGAGTTTATAGACATTGACGCATAGTCTTGGGTGTATAACCTTGAGAACTATTAGCATAATAAATACATTTATCTAAAGAGTTATTATGAGATATTTCAAAATAAGCTAATTCAATCAAAGCATCAAGCACCAATATTTCAATTTCTCAAAATAATCTAGCACAATTAAAAAAGAAAGGATAAAATAAAGAATACAAATATGAATAAAATAAATATTACAAAATAGTAAATAAACTACAATCCAAAACATACTCCCCGACGATGACGCCATTTTGATCGAGGGTAACCGAGCGCTCGTGTGAGGGCACTGCCGTTGTTTTCGGCTCCCGCTTGCGATAAAAAAACTAAACTATAATTACACTTGCGATACAAGTATAGTGGTAAGTCGGGTATCGAGAATCCAAAGGAAAGTTTGATAGATTGTAAGAGATTTATTACTTCTAAAATAAAAGTGTAAAAGATGATAAGGGTGGAATGGAGAAAAAAGAAAAATCAAGAAGTTACACTATACAAAAGTAAAGCGTGGATCGGGATTGCATTCGCACCACAGGAGTTGAACTATCAATAAATAGAATTCAAGATCGAAAGTTGTATAACTGAGCATTTTAATTAAGTATAAACATCACGCAATAAGGAATTTAACCCAAAGTTACGAGATTAAACATTTAATCAAAAATGGTCACACGCGGATGAAATTCGGATTGTCGCTTTAAAATCTAACGTTGTATGACAAAGAAAGATAAACGCATAACAATTCTCTTTTAATACGCGAGGCTTCAATTAAACACAATTTTACCAAAAAACCAACTTTTGGAGCTCGAGTCCCATTAATGGCGGAACACAACCCCGATCCTATTTAACTAAGGGAAAGACATAAATTAAACTAATTAAGAAAGTAATAAACTAATTAAAGAAAGAAATAACAGCTAAACTAATTATCTAGACATTTAAAATAAAGAGCAAAAACGAAAATAAAGCTAGAACAATGGAAATACAAGGAATGAGACGAAGAATAGTGAACTTACATAACAAAATGGGCAAGAACCCAACAAGAAATGAGGAGAGGGAAGCTCCCCTTTTTACAAACCCTAAAATATATTACAAAATGAAGATATTCTCTTCCTCTCAAATGAGAGAAAAGGGTCTATATACAATCTCAAGAATGGCAAACTTTTAATAAAAAGAAAAGGAAAATATCAGCAAAGCCTAATCAATTTGGCCAAGAGCGAATCGATTCGTAAGAAATCGAATCGATTTGGTAACTGAAATAACTGACACTCCCCCCTAAGAAAATCGATTCGCAATGGGGTGAATCAATTCCCACCCCTATTTTTGCAATCCTTCATCAGCTTTGGTTTTGTTGTAATTACCTTCCGCTGAAATTCCTGTAATGTCTTCATTATGGATCGGATTAATGCACCGTTTCTGGTCACGCAAAGCTCGCCCAGATGGGTACAACTTTCGTGAAATTTTGGTCGAGATACCCAAGATGTGAAATGCATAAATTGCCCTTGTGCGTGCAGATTTATACGGAGACTCGTCGGAATGCGTCCGAACTTCTTACTAAGCTCTGAAATAACAACAAAAGCTCAATTAACCCCTCCAAAGAATATATATATATATATATATATATATATATATATATATATATATATATATATATATATATATATATATATATATATATATATATATAATTCTAGTTTGTCTAGTTAACGAGCATAAATATAGAGATTAAGGTACCCGAGTGGGCTAATAACACGTAGATTTATGGGTGAAATAGGCAATATTTCCAACGTATCACAAAAAACCGTCTTTAAAAATATGGATGCCAGTTTTCTTACCAGCAGGATGATTCCTGATCATGGAGAACCCAATGCGAATCTTAGGGTTTGCCTAGAATTCCTCGACAACTGGAGGTGGGGTGGTGAATTAACATGGAGTTATTGAGTGTTATGACTTAAATGAGGTGGGGGTGTTGAATTAAAAGGGTGTTGTTAAGTTTTATGCCTAGGAAGTAGACTGGTAGACTGAATCTACAGTGAAGTAGAATATTAATTACTTGTAGGGGATGAGAATAGAGGTTGGGGTAGTGTTCCCCTAGTATTTATACTCATGTTTGACATTTCCTACAATTAAAAAAATAGCGATGAATCTATAAAAGTATTGTTTAGGACTAAATATATGTATATACATTTTCAAAACCTTTTACCATGTGTTAGATCTGTATGATGTCCATCCAATCTATATTACCTTTTAGAAATCTATAAAAAATTTCACGCGACCAACAGGGCGGAAGTGTACTTATGATTGACGTATAAAGGTTCATGTCATGAACTCCAAATCTTTTTTCTTTAACTTATTTGCAAGGTCATTTTTAATATGTATATGTCATGAGACATCACAATTTAGTGAATTCTCTCTTTACGAAGTTGTATCCATAATGAACGAATATTTTACACCCTTTGTAAAAGTGTCACCAATGCCAGTGCCTTACTGGGATTATGAAGGTGAAATATATTCCCTGCTGAGTCAATTTGTATGTATTGGCTTAATTCCGAAAAAAAAATACTTGAGTCATAGGATAGAAGTTGAATTTGTGACTTTCACGCCGATGAAATTTTTGTTGAAGACATAGCAGCCAAGTCGAAGCGATGACATCCTATGCCGTGCTTCGTGCCTCATTTTCATTATCATCAGTTCAAGGATCTCTCGGGTACGAAAGCATATTATATGTTAAGCCTTGAATATGTTTTATTAGGTGTTTTTTTTCTTGTTAAACCTTTCTAAAATCACTTTACATGTTTTTAGAAAAATGTTTTAATGCTTCTTAAGGTCATTAGAATGATTTTTTTAAGTTTTTAGAATAAGATTTGGCCCCTTGTTCGAAATACACTTCGAATGAGATATTTTTTTTTATCTGTGATAGTTTCTCATTAGATGTCTTATTTGAACGACCATGTTTGAACGACATTGTTCCAATGACACTTCAAATGAGATTGTGCTGAAATCTCATTGGATGTTTCGTTTGAACGAAACTTCAAACATGATTGGAGTGAATCTAAAAAAATCATCTTTTTGACAGTTTTCTTTCCTTAACTATCTAGTATTCCTATCAACCAATGAAGGAGTATGGGATTGCAGTTCTAAAAATGAGTTTTTCTAATCTTTAGGGTGAAGAAACTCTTTAAAAAATTCCTTACATGTTTATTAATCATTTATGATTACCCTTTGTCAAATACAAACCAAGGTTTACACCCAATTATTTTGATCCAAGTTTCAACATACATATAAGTTTTGAGATCAGATTTTGGCACTAGGTTTATCATTCCCACCATCATTGAAGATTTTTGCTAGTAGAAAATTCCATGTTCATGGGTGTACATATGGTGGACTCCGTATGCTTGACGGTAGCATTAACCCATTGTTAGACTCCGAGACGTAGGTGGACTCTTACATTATCACTAAGTAGAAGCGGATGGAACAAAGAGCGTCAAGGCTTGCAAGGGCATCGAGGCCTTGCGTAAGTCTTTTGTCTTGTCCTTGTATTAAATCCATACATAGTGGAATTGTGGTTGGGCCATCCTAGATTTTCCCTGTTGTGGGTTTTTCTCATACATCGTAGCGTTGTGGTTGGGTATTTTTATCTTTAAAATTCTCACCTAGACTCATGCTTAGGTTTAACAAGATAAATTATTTTTAATAAAAAATGGTGTAATTGGTGCTCAATTTATTTGGGTAATTTAGTTTATTTAATTCAAGTTGGAATTATTAATTTGGCAAAATTCCTATTAGTCTTGAATTAAGGTTGTTCAAATTTAATTTGTAAAATCAATTAAAGTCTTGTTTAAAAAGAGTTATATTAATTTGAAAGAAATTTAAAATTTGAAATTTAGAGAACCACCATCCTATTTAGTGGTATTAAAGCATAATATATAAATTTTGGTTTTTCAGAGTGGTATTAGAGTGGAAACACTATTTTATTGTGTTAGGCCCTTTAGGTTTAAATATGGAACATTTACCAATTTTGAGGTTTCCTGTTTTTTATTCTTCTAATGATGCATACTGGAAAGCACGTTTCAGGTCAGCATTTAAGTCGTTAGATGTGTGGATTTAGCTATCAGTCGTTAAAGGGTAGTCCCCACCAACATGTTTAGTAAGAGAAGTTAGAGTTCCTAAACCCGTAGAAAGATGTTGTGAGGATAAGCTTAAGTTATCAAATTTTAATTCTCATGGTCTAAATGATCTTTTTAATGTAGTCACACTGGAGGAGTTTTGCCGGATTATGACGTGCGGAATGTCTAAAGAGGTATGGGACACACTTTAACTCACCCATGAAGGACAAGTGCCGTTAAGGTTTCTAAACTCAAAAAACTCACAACTCAATTTGAAACAATTAAAATGGATGAGAGTGAATCTTTCGATGAGTTCTATGCTAGATTGTTCAATATCGTTAACTCGTCTTTTAACTGGGGTGAGAAGATACCCAACAACTATATCATAAAGAAAATTTTGAGGTCATTACTTGATAGGTTTAATCCTAAAGTGACTATTTTGAATTCTTTGGTCACTTTAAAATCTACGAAACATGAAGAGTTTGTAGGTTACTTATAAACCTATGAACATGACATGCTTACCTCCAAGGTGTGACACCCCGCCTAATTAAATACCGGGCGATCACTCCTTTATTAAATTAAAATCAAGGTGAACAATTGGTTCATTCTTAGCATCACTGTCGTAAAAAAATACTTTTCCAAATTAACACCCTAATTAATTAAGCTAAGTGTCAAAACCATTTTTAACCTTTCTAACCAAATTGTATTTTTAAAGAAAAACTTATTTATTTAATTATTTACCACATTTTCAATAAGTAAGAATCATACAACAATTAACCTGGAACATAATCCAATTAATTTAAACATTCAACATTCAAAGTCCCAACATTTAAGACTTAAGGTAAAACATCCATACTGAAATAAATCCCATAGTAACAGTACTAGAAATAACTGAAATACAAATGTCCCAATAAAACAGATAAATAGTGGAAAGGGCGACACATGCCCAATAAATGAGTATGATAGATGTGGAATCAAGTGAACGAAGTCGTCTATGCAAGTGACCTGCAACTCCAACCTAAGCTGCAGCACGTTCCTTTCAAGGGATCCTAAGCAAAACGCCCCTGTGGCTGGGCACCTGTAATACATACATATATATACAAGAGGGAGAAAGAGAAAAAGAAACGGGTCAGAGCCCGATAGTGTGTTTGATTTAAAATACGTTTAGCAAGTATTTAAATTGATACAGGCCAATGCAGCAACATATTAGTGCGACACTCCCTTGAGAAATTCTCACCTCTCTTCTAATGTGCACACCTATCGCACTAACCTTCCCAACGGTTTGACTTATCATTTATCGCAATAATCTTCCCAATGATTTAACTAATCTTAGATTATTCGCAGGATTCAAAATTTAACGATTCCATTATTTGAAAAGAATATTTCAATTAGCAAACAAAGTTCTCATTTTAACTTTATAAATCAATAATGTTTTCCAGTGTCATATTATACTTTCTCAAAACAAGTATTTACAATTTGAGTCATCAACCATGTCCTACATATCAATTCACAGTAGGTAGTTCCAGATTTCAGAATTTCATATATATATTAACTACTCGTATAATATATATATTATAACAGCACCCCAAATAAACTTTGGTGCGGGCATACTCTACTATCCAAAACCCCATATCACTCATATTAAGGGGAATATAATCGGAATCACTCTCGAATTGTATTAACACATACACAAACAAAATTGAGGCGAAGTATAGATTCCAAGTCTCTAAGAGGATGGCACATGCCTGCGTCTCTTAGGACCGTCTGAACAATCACAGCGATAGCCTGTACCAAGGATATCTATCTTCTAGGGTACAAGTCAATATCCCCCATAAAGGTCCCATCGAGATAAGACTGTCCCAGCGCAGTAACCTCAGGGATAGCAAGTAGCGTGGGCATGATTTTCACACATAGATAGCTTATGCATACACAATCATATAACTATACTAATATTACCATATCCATATTAGGTATATTCTCAAATCCCATAGTTACGACTTTTATCCATATTATCATATTTTAGTAAACACTTATAACGGTTCGTTTCTAACCTAGATTCGGTATTATTCCAACGTACCACACAACTCTCATGGCTTTATTATCTAAATTATAAATTCAGTAGGTATACACATTTGTCCCAAAGTAACTCTCTTACGTGTCTCTCTCTTTAAATCACAAATTCACCGACCCTTATGTAATTATCCCAAAATACAATCTTAGCCCGACATTAAGGGTCCCAAAATTTATTCACATGTCCTACTGGTCTTCCCTATCTCCCAAAACATTTTATTAAGGATGCCCAAGAATTATTTCACAATAAATTGAACTTAACTAATTTAGAAAGGGAAATAGGAGTCTGCCAGGAGGGGTCGATCGATCGAGGTCTGGGGTTCGATCGATCGAACCTTCGATTGATCGAAGCTCTAGGCTTGATCGATCGATCAAGCAGGTCTTCAAAAACTGAAATTCTGCAGTTACGGGTTTCATCTCCAAACTTCAACAATTTCCATATTTTCTAATCCCAATCGTCTCAAAATTTGCACTACTAACATCCTAACATGATATTATGCATTTCCTACGTAAAGCATGTCAATTTACGTCACTAAACATGGATTAATCATGCCATAATTCATTTAAATGTCCAAGAACCCTAGAAATCTCTAAATCATGATTCCAATATGTTTTTCCAAAAATTCCTTCTTATACTACATTAAAATTTCATGGATTATTCTTCTACATCACCAACAATTTCCAGAATAAGGTTTAAGTCATCACTACATGCAAATTCCTATCACAATTTAGGTTTTCTTCAATGAACTTCATCCCTAATCATCCCTAAACTAATATGAAGGATGCACCAACGAAATAAGCAAGATAAACACTTGCCTGGGATTTTCAACGTTCTGATTTGCAGATGTTTTTGGTGTGGTTGCGTAGCCCGTTGCGCGATCTACGCGTTGGTGGTGGTTGCGGTGCAAACGGGTGGATTTCGTTTGCCTTGAGAGCTCTCTCCTTTCTCTCCTATGGCCATCACTTGTGTTTAGAGTTTCTAACCCTAAATGACAATCCAGATATCTGATATAACCCTTTGAATTTTCGTGGGTTTAATTACCCAAAAAGGTGAAATGTCCAAAACGCCCTCCCCGGGTACGAATTAGGCCTAAAAACGCCCCGAGACCCAAACTAAACCCCCGGGTACACTTTTCTGACTATCTCGACCCTTCCGGACGCGTTGACGCACTCAAAACGATCATACGAACAACTTATTAAATATTCACTTTTATTTATCAATATTTAGTCCCGACGCGACACGGGCGCGTCCCGATTCAAATTTCCAAAATTGTCATTTTATTCACTCGTGACATTCAATATAATCAATATCATATATTACTTTTCTCATTAGTAATATTCAACAAATTTCCCATAATTACTAACTCTCGTCACGTTAATAATTATAACATAATTAATTTCCGGATTTTTATTAAATAATTAACTCACATTAAATTTAATAAATCCCCAAATTAATATAGCATAAAAATACGGGGTATTACATACTTCCCCCCTAATAACGGAATTTCGTCCCGAAATTTGGAAAAACAAGGCCTACCTGGTAAGAACAAATCTGGATATTTCTCGCGCATATCGGCCTCGCGCTCCAAAGTGGATTCCTCCACATTGTGGTGCTCCCACTGGACCCGTACAAGTGGAATTATCTTTGACCTCAATCTCCTCTCACTGTAGTCTAGGATAGCCACCGGTCTCTCCTCGTAAGAGCTGTCAGGCTATAAGTCTATCTCATCTATCGCAATGTGAGTATGGGCCATATCATCCCGAAGATACCGTCTCAACGATGAGATGTGAAATACATCGTGAATGCGATGTAAATGCTCTGGTAGTCCCAATCTGTATGCTACCGGCCCAATCCTCTCGATGTTGAGAAATGGTACCACGTACCTTGGGGCCAATTTCCCCTTCTTCCCGAACCTCATCACTCCTTTCATAGGAGATACACGCAGTAACACTTGGTCCCCCACATTAAACTCCCGGAAGAACCGTTTTGCATCAGCGTAGCTCTTCTGCCTGTCCTGGGCTACTCGAATGCGACTCCCAATCATCTCAATCCTCGCGGAGGTTTCCTGAATCACCTCTTGTCCTAGCAACTTGTTATCCCCCACCTCGAGCCAATAAGTTGGAGAACGACAAGGCCTTCCATACAAAGCCTCAAATGGATCCATACCAATCGTAAACTGATAAGAGTTATTATAAGCAAACTCTACCAGTGGAAGATGTGGCTCCCAACCTCCTCCAAAATCAAGAACACACATGCGTAGAATATCCTCTAACATCTGATTAGTACGCTCTGTCTGTCCATCTGTCTGTGGGTGGTAAGCTGAACTCAACCTCAACTCAGTACCCATAGCCTCCTGAAAGCTTTCCCAGAAACGTGACACGAAAATCTTGTCCCTATCCGACACAATATTCAGGGGCACCCCATGTAATATGACAACCTCAGCAATGAACAACTGAGCATACTGACCCGTGGTATAGTCTATCCGCACTGGCAGAAAATGAGCCACCTTGGTCAAACGGTCTACAATCACCCAGATAGAATCGTGTCCCCGCTGTGATGTAGGAAACCCTGTAATAAAATCCATGGAAATACTCTCCCACTTCCACGCGGGTACTTACAATGGCTGAAGCAATCCTGACGGTTTCTGATGGTCCACCTTTACCAGCTGGCAGGTAGAACACTTGGACACGAACTCAGCAATGTCCTTCTTCATCCCTCTCCACCAATATTGCCTCCTCATATCCTGGTACATCTTATCTCCTTCAAGATGTACTGCAAATCGGGACCCATGAGACTGGGTCATCACTGCATGACGTAATTCTGCTCCTTCTGGAACCACCAATCTCCCATTAAACCTTAAACCCCCATCAGAACTAACAGAATAGGACTCAGCACCCTCAGCTAAAAGTCTTACAATCTGCTCCTGGCAAAACGGGGGCTGTGGTTTGGGCCTGTATTACCCTCATAACAATCTCGGGTGTGACTATCATAACAGATATGAAGGAACGGGCTACTGCGTCCTGGTGGCCTAACTCCTTCCACTTCGCTTTTCAGACATCCGCTACCTCGTCTACCTGTCTACGGCTCAACGCATCAGCAACTACGTTGGCCTTCCCCGGATGATACTGTATGTCAAACTGATAGTCCTTCACAAACTCTAACCATCTGCGTTGTCGCATATTCAGCTCTCGCTGAGTGAATAGGTACTGCAGTGACTTGTGGTCTGTGAACAAACGGAACTTCTCCCCCAATAAGTAGTGCCTCCATATCCTCAATGCAAAAAACGACCGCTGCTAACTCCAGGTCGTGGGTGGGGTAATTCTTCTCATGCGGCTTAAGCTTGCGGGAGGCAAAAGCTATAGCCTTCTCCTCCTGCTGAAGTACTCCCCCAAGTCCCCGTAAAGAGGCATCGGTGTAAACCAGGTACTCCGCACCCGGCTTTGGTAAAGCAAGGACTGGCGCTGAAGTAAGCTTGTCTTTCAGCTCGTCGAAAGCCAACTGACAAGCGTCATCCCAAACATATGGTACCCCCTTGCGAGTCAGATTCATCAATGGACCCGCTATTTTGGAGAATCCTCGAATGAATCTCCTGTAGTATCCGGCTAACCCCAAGAAACTACGTACTTTCGTCTGTGTCGTGGGATGTCCCCATTCCCTCACCACTGAAACTTTACTTGGGTCAACTGCAATCCCCTACTCAGAAACAACATGTCCCAAGAAGTGTACTTCTCGCAACCAGAATCCACACTTCTCGTACTTAGCATACAACTGATGCTCTCGTAGAGTCTGAAGAACTTGCCTCAGATGCTCGACGTGCTCCTCCTCGGAGTGTGAATATATCAAAATGTCATCTATAAAGATGATGACAAACTGATCCAAGAACTCTCTGAATACTCGGTTCATTAAGTCCATGAATACGGCTGGAGCATTTGTGAGACCAAATGGCATCACTCTGAACTCGTAAGACCCATATCTCGTCAAGAAGGCAGTCTTTGAAACATCATGCTCTCTAATACGTAGCTGATGGTACCCCGACCTCAGATCTAACTTCGATAAGAAAGTAGCTCCCCTCAGCTGGTCGAACAGATCATCGATTCGAGGCAACGGATACTTATTCCGTATCGTGACCTTGTTCAACTCCCGGTAGTCCACACACAATCTCAGTGAACCATCTCTCTTCTTCACAAACAAAACCAGAGCGCCCCAAGGTGAGGTACTTCTGCGGATGAAGCCCTGACCTAACAGCTGCTCTATCTGATCTCGTAACTCTCGCATCTCCGCCGGAGCCATACGGTATGGAGCGCGTGCTATAGGTCTGGTATCTGGAAATAAATCTATAACAAAGTCTATCTCTCGACTGGGGGGTAGGCCTGGTATTTCCTGAAATACATCGAAATACTCACAAACTACTGGAATCGAGTCTAACGGAATTACAACCTCCTTAGAGGTATCCTCCTCTATATAATACGAATGAGCGGTCGAACCTCCCTCTGGGCGAGGCATCACCACTACAAACATCTCTTGCCCCGGAATGGCAAAAACAATGCTCCCACCGAAGCAATCAATCATGGCTCTATAAGCTGCGAGCCAATTCATACTGATAATAACATCATGCTCATGCATATCTAAGACTAAAATGTCTGCAGGTAATACCAAACTACCAATCTCTACCCCCACTCCCCGAAATATAAAGAAGAGTGAACCCTCCCCAGTGGTGAGTATACCTACGCTATAGTGCTCTCTACTGTGGTTAATAAATCTAAGGTCTTCACATAATATGTAGCTATAAAACAAGGCGTTGTCCCAGTAACAAACAAAGTTTGACCCAAAGTCCCATGGATAGGAAAACATACCCCAAATTGCGGTTAGTGCCTGTGGGGCGGCTGCCTGGTGGACATTATAGATATGCCTGTACTGTGACTGCCCCTGCTGCACTGGAGCTACTGGAAAAGTTGGTAGGGCTAGTACCTGAGTTGGTGCTGGGAGAGCGATTGGAAAAAGTGGCCCCTGTGGATCATTACGGGCACCCTGCTGCTGTGGGGCCCTAACACCCTCTGGGCAATCCTGGCATTTATGGCCATGGGTGCCACACACGAAACATCGGCCTCTGAAGTTTCTCCCCCTCTGACCCTGCTGCTGTCGGTGTCGGCCTTGCTGACTTGGGACTTTGTTCCTCTTTCGAAACTGCTTCAGTTTACCACATTGTTGACTAGAACTGACTCGGTCTTGGGTAGTTTGTTGTCAAAATTTCGGGGTCTTTGCACATTTGTCAGCTTTATTCACATGCATTTGGATAACCTCTCTAGGTCTTTTGCCTCCCTTAAGTTGTATGATGCGTTCTTGGTATTGTAAAACTGCAGTGGTAACTGCTTGTGCCACGATACTTGCTAACTCGGCGGTTGATATTCTCTCTGGGGATACCTGAGGTGTGAGTCGATCTTGCTTGTTGACTCCCTTAACCGTTCTAGCCAGTTCTTTTTGATAGTCCATCAGAAAATTTAAATAAATTTGGATGAGTTCATCATTCAAATAAACAAATCGCAGAAGCACGAATTCCCAATGTATAGAGATGAACACAACATTCCTAGTATTTAGGGCTCTATATCAAAGAAAGCAACGCTGAAAGCATAATAGGCCGCATAGATCCTAAAGTACACTAGAACCTGATGCTCTGATACCACCTGTGACACCCCGCCTAATTAAATACTGGGCGATCACTCCTTTATTAAATTAAAATCAAGGTTAACAGTTGGTTCATTCTTAGCATCACTGTCGTAAAAATAAACTTTTCCAAATTAACACCCTAATTAATTAAGCTAAGTGTCAAAACCATTTTTAACCTTTCTAACCAAATTGTATTTTTAAAGAAAAACTTATTTATTTAATTATTTACCACATTTTCAATAAGTAAGAATCATACAACAATTAACCTGGAACATAATCCAATTAATTTAAACATTCAACATTCAAAGTCCCAACATTTAAGACTTAAGGTAAAACATCCATACTGAAATAAATCCCATAGTAACAGTACTAGAAATAACTGAAATACAAATGTCCCAATAAAACAGATAAATAGTGGAAAGGGCGACACATGCCCAATAAATGAGTATGATAGATGTGGAATCAAGTGAACGAAGTCGTCTATGCAAGTGGCCTGCAACTCCCACCTAAGCTGCAGCACGTTCCTTTCAAGGGATCCTAAGCAAAACTCCCCTGTGGCTGGGCACCTGTAATACATATATATATATATACATATATATATATATATATATATATATATATATATATATATATATATATATATATATAAGAGGGATAGAGAGAAAAAGAAACGGGTCAGAGCCCGATAGTGTGTTTGATTTAAAATACGTTTAGCAAGTATTTAAATTGATACAGGCCAATGCAACAACATATTAGTGCGACACTCCCTTGAGAAATTCTCACCTCTCTTCTAATGTGCACACCTATCGCACTGACCTTCCCAACGGTTTGACTTATCATTTATCACAATAATCTTCCCAATGATTTAACTAATCTTAGATTATTCGCAGGATTCAAAATTTAACGATTCCATTATTTGAAAAGAATATTTCAATTAGCAAACAAAGTTCTTATTTTAACTTTATAAATCAATAAAGTTTTCCAGTGTCATATTATACTTTCTCAAAACAAGTATTTACAATTTGAGTCATCAACCATGTCCTACATATCAATTCACAGTAGGTAGTTCCAAATTTCAGAATTTCATATATATATTAACTACTCGTATAATATATATATTATAACAGCACCCCAAATAAACTATGGTGCGGGCATACTCTACTATCCAAAACCCCATATCACTCATATTAAGGGGAATACAATCGGAATCACTCTCGAATTGTATTAACACATACACAAACAAAATTGAAGCGAAGTATAGATTCCAAGTCTCTAAGAGGATGGCACATGCCTGCGTCCCTTAGACCCTCTGAACTATCACAGCGATAGCCTGTACCAAGGATATCAATCTTCTAGTGTACAAGTCAATATCCCCCATAAAGGTCCCATCGAGATAAGACTGTCCCAGCGCTGTAACCTCAGGGATAGCAAGTAGCGTGGGCATGATTTTCACACATAGATAGCTTATGCATACACAATCATATAACTATACTAATATTACCATATCAATATTAGGTATATTCTCAAATCCCATAGTTACGACTTTTATCCATATTATCATATTTTAGTAAACACTTATAACGGTTCGTTTCTAACCTAGATTCGGTATTATTCCAATGTACCACACAACTCTCATGGCTTTATTCTCTAAATTATAAATTCAGTAGGTATACACATTTGTCCCAAAGTAACTCTCTTACGTGTCTCTCTCTTTAAATCACAAATTCACCGACCCTTATGTAATTATCCCAAAATACAATCTTAGCCCGACATCAAGGGTCCCAAAATTTATTCACATGTCCTACTGGTCTTCCCTATCTCCCAAAACATTTTATTAAGGATGCCCAAGAATTATTTCACAATAAATTGAACTTAACTAATTTAGAAAGGGAAATAGGAGTCTGCCAGGAGGGGTCGATCGATCGAGGTCTAGGGCTCGATCGATCGATCCTTCGATCGATCGAAGCTCTAGGCTCGATCGATCGATCAAGCAGGTCTGCGAAAACTGAAATTCTGCAGTTACGGGTTTCATCTCCAAACTTCAACAATTTCCATATTTTCTAATCCCAATCGTCTCAAAATTTGCACTACTAACATCCTAACATGATATTATGCATTTCCTACGTAAAGCATGTCAATTTACGTCACTAAACATGGATTAATCATGCCATAATTCATTTAAATGTCCAAGAACCCTAGAAATCTCTAAATCATGATTCCAATATGTTTTTCCAAAAATTCCTTCTTATACTACATTAAAATTTCGTGGATTATTCTTCTACATCACCAACAATTTCCAGAATAAGGTTTAAGTCATCACTACATGCAAATTCCTATCACAATTTAGGTTTTCTTCAATGAAATTCATCCCTAATCATCCCTAAACTAATATGAAGGATGCACCAACGAAATAAGCAAGATAAACACTTGCCTGGGATTTTCGACGTTCTGATTTGCAGATGTTTTTGGTGTGGTTGCGTAGCCCGTTGCGCGATCTACGCGTTGGTGGTGGTTGCGGTGCAAACGAGTGGATTTCGTTTGCCTTGAGAGCTCTCTCCTTTCTCTCCTATGGCCGTCACTTGTGTTTAGAGTTTCTAACCCTAAATGACAATCCAGATATCTGATATAACCCTTTGAATTTTCGTGGGTTTAATTACCCAAAAAGGTGAAATGTCCAAAACGCCCTCCCGGGGTACGAATTAGGCCTAAAAACGCCCCGAGACCCAAACTAAACCCCCGGGTACACTTTTCTGACTATCTCGATCCTTCCGGACGCGTTGGCGCACTCAAAACGACCATACGAACAACTTATAAAATATTCACTTTTATTTATCAATATTTAGTCCCGACGCGACATGGGCGCGTCCCGATTTAAATTTCCAAAATTATCATTTTATTCACTCGTGACATTCAATATAATCAATATCATATATTACTTTGCTCATTAGTAATATTCAACAAATTTCCCATAATTACTAACTCTTGTCACGTTAATAATTATAACATAATTAATTTCTGGATTTTTATTAAATAATTAACTCACATTAAATTTAATAAACCCCTAAATTAATATAGCATAAAAATATGGGGTATTACACAAGGATGTGACGATTAAGGATAAGAGCATAACCTTGAAAGCCCAGAAAGAGGAAACACTCATTTTAGATGATGAGTTTGATATCGACTCGAATGATCTGGCTTTGTTTGCTAAAAAGTTTAGAAAATTTCTTAATTTTATTAAAGAGAAAATTAAAAATGATTATAAAAATTTTGAGAAGTCTAAGCATACCAAAGCCGAGAAATTCCCCAAAAATTGTAATAATAATTTTAAGAGGGACGAGTCGAATAGATATTTTATTTGTGAAGATTATGGCCATAGGGTAGCCGAGTGACCCACTAAACTAAGTTAGGAGGACAAGAAACTAATTTCATATAATGCCACCCTTAGTGATAGTGAACCGAAAAAGGTACCCGATTCCACCTTTGAGAGAAATTTCACTGTGTTCATGTTTAGTCATGTGAGCATTGATGACGAATCCTTTCATAAATATATTTCTTTGCACAACACTTATGAGGCCATTTTTTGTGAATCCCATGGGTTGTATGGTGAAGAGAGTGGAGAAGAGAGTGAGAATGAAAAAAATGAGGAGGAGAGTTAAATCCAAGTTGCCTTCCGTGATTTTTCTGTGGAAGCTTTGAAATTGAAAAAGGGCGTCTACTTGAAGTTGGAAGCTAGAATAAAAGAACATTTTGTAGGTAATAAAGAGAGTATTTTTATTGAATATATTAGGGCATGAGAGAGAAGCTAGAGTATGTTGAAGGTGAGAGAGATAGTCTTCGAGGTTTAATCGAGTCTATAAAGAAGGAGATTTTTGAGTTTGAAGAGACTAGGAGTTTACTTGAGTCTATGACAATAGATCTTGAAGATATATTAAAAGACTCGAGTCGGGTCAATTTTTATTTGGAGTCTAGGTCCAAAAAATTGGATAAAATGTTAGGCACTGCCCAAATCAAAATTGACAAATGTGGTATTGGCTTTGATACTCAAAAGCTTCCACTAATAAAGCCAAAACCATGATTTTGAGAGAATCATGTAGGAATGCTAGAAAAGGTTAACCCTTTGGTAATATTTCTCACTGTGCTTACACTTGCACATATTGTGGTAGGAAGGGTCACTTTAGGAGTCCTTGTTTCAATCATAGAAACGGTCCTAAAAAGTTCAAGGGTTGAGTCACTAAGTTCACCAAAACCTAACAGCGTCACTTTACACCTATGTGGGTTAGGAGATCCAATTCAGAGGATTTACATGATAGACTTTTTATTCTTATGTGCTTGCACATGATACTTCCCATGCTAGATCTAAAGATTGATTGTGTTAGTTTTATTTACATGCACTAGTTGTACTTTATAATATATTTTTGCTACTTGTATGTTTGTTAGTCATATTTGAGTCTATGCTTCACCATATATGCTTTTTTAGAATCATGACAAGTGTATCTATTGTATTTAGTTTTTTCAGTTATTAAGTCTTATTAAAAAATAGAAAAAATTCCTTTGCGTTATGTTTGTTTTAAATTTAAAAAAAAATTGACAACTTAATTTATTTATTTTTGTATTTTAGGTTTACACATTTTATGTGGCATTCCTTGTATTTAAGTCCTATATTACTTTTCTCTTGCATGTGGCTAGAACTATTAGCTATTAATTTTAGTTATTAAATTGTTATTTATCATGCTTGCATGGAGTAGTTTGATTTCAATTCACATGTATAGATAAGTTAAATGATATGTTCTCCCATAAATTTTGTTATCTACATGCTTTGTGACTATGGGAAATTTTTCCATATAAGACCCATTGCCCGCATTGAGAAAAATAAAAAGTCGTTTATCCGATAAAGTTGGTATATTTTATGCAATCAAATCGGGCTGCGAAAGATAGGTTGTATTTACATGAAAAACCACCATTTGCAAAAAGAAAAAGAGCCTAAAAGAATTTATGACATAAAAAATGCAAATTTCCAAGGCCAATGCATAGTATGCAAAATATTGTGTAAATTTCAAAATCATGTATTTATGGGAGACATAGGATGAAGATCAATGGGTTTGAACAATTAATTCTAGTTATCCTTATTATGTCATGATTTTATTGATTTGTAGAATCATTAAAATTCTAGGCTTGTGTACATTGTGCTTGTTTGTTCTTTGAGTTCACATTATCTTGTCACATGAGGTCAAATCTTAATTGATAAAGTTTTTCAATCAAATAGAACTCCTTGAACATATTTAAGTGATTGGGTCATAATTCGTTTGTATCTAGTTCACACCTATTCATTCCAATTATAACATTTGGTTTAGACACATTTATGTCATATGAGTGTGGAAAGCTTATTGTGTTTAGTGTCTTATGTGGTATTTTTACCTATAATTGTATGTGCGTTTCCTTCATTGATATATTTTAATACTTATATATATGGTATCATTTTATCTGACTCTTTTCTTTTGCACGTAGTCCTTGTATGCCATTGTTTCATATTGATATCCATCTTGTTGAAATTTCTCAATGTTATCCCATGCTTATCTTAGTTCATTTTAGTTGATATCATATTGCTATCGCATCATAGTTGGTATCTATTGTTATTTATGTGGATTAGTTATTCTTGTGTTGCCATGATGTTTGTTATTCTTGTATCACTATACACCATTGCATGATAAAATATTTATGCTTAGCTATTGTCTCATTTAAGGGGAGAATTTTTTTAATTGGAAAAAATATAATTATTTTATACAAATAATCATTATTTATTCCTGAACAAAAAGGGGAAGAAATAGTATTTAAATCTTTTCATTTGGGGAGATCTAACTTAGGGGGATACGTCCTTTTTTAAGTAGACATTATTAGACAAAGGGAAAGGAATTAATTGCGCAATTTATTTTTTAAGTCACTTATGCGTTTTATGGTGTGTTTAAGTTTGCAGGTTTTCATCCATGCGATAAAGTTTTTAATGCAAAGCTTATCAGAATATGTGTCGGTCAAGCATCTGTATTTTTTTCGTTTGAGTTGGGATTAAGTCTTTTATATGACCTTGATGGCTCTTAGTATTTATTTTTTATGTTGTCATGGAATAGCCAAAGGGGGATATTTGTAAGGACAAATTTCCAATTCAGTCAATTTTTATGTGTTGGTTTAATTTTGAACAAAACTATTTGAGTCGAGGATAAAAGTTGCATTTGTGACCTTTCTAGACTATTGACACTTTTGTTGAAGACGTAGTAGCCAAGTCAAAGCGATCACATCCTATGCCATAGTTTGTGCCTCATTTTCTTCATCAACAGTCCAAGGTTCTCTCAAGTATGAAAGTATACTTTATGTTGAGCCTTGGATATTTTTTATTGGATGTTTGTTTCTTGTTAAAACCTTTTAAAATCACGTTACCTGTGTGGCCATCCCCGATCTTCGCGGAGAACGGGAGGAGTGAGGATCCTAGGTCCCGCGGGTCCCTCTCGGGAGGGCTTCGGTCGACTTCATTTGGGTGAGTTGAAAATTTAGAGTGATAGAGTCGCGAGTCTATTTTACTCAAAACAGATAAAAGAAATCAAGCCTTCTCGAAGGACAACATCCAAAGACATACTGATGCATACGAAAACAAAATGATTCGAAAAAGGGTCCGAAGGCTAAGTTACGAAATTGGTAGGTTTTAGGCACCCATTCCTCCCTTATGGTCTTTCATTAGTTTTTGCATTTTTCCTTTATTTTCCCCATGATATGTGTGCATGCATATATGTAGTGGAGATAGGAGTCATCAAGTTGTATGATGGAAGAGATAAAGCGAGTCATCCATAGGAATGTAAAAATAAGATTAGAAAATAAGATTTACGCGATTATCCTTATGTTGATCGTTACGATGGAACGATAACGAGTATGGGTAATACATTACTAAGAATAAATATATAGAATATAAGAGAATTGAGTTTAGAGAAAAATAGAAAATGAGAGAAAAAGTAAAAATAGGACTCGAGTCTTGGATTTTACCCCGAGATGCCTACGTAGCCTATAGAGGCATTAAAGTCCACGTAGTTCGTATGCAAAACGAGGGGTGGGATTTATCCCATAAATCCAATCAGATACTTCTCTTATATGGGCGTGTGTGTAAAAAAGTGTTTTAGTTGTGAGAAAAGTGTGATAAAATTATGAGAATTCCCGTTTGGAATTTATGAGAAAATCCTTTTTTTCTTGTTTTTTTGGGTTTTATTTGTATGAAAATAAGAGATGTGCAATAATACTAAATAAAAAGTATATTGAGATATGTGAAATGATAGAATAAAAGTGCTAAGTAATGAAACAAGTTATTGTGATTTTATGAGAATTTATGGACATAGTTGAGAAAATTGAACCTTCTTGAAGATCTTGAGCTTGATCTTGAATGTTGGAGAGCAACCCTTGCACTTGGATGGTGATGGAGGGTAGTTAATTCACCAAGTTTGATGAAAAGGATAATGAAAAGTGATGGTTGGAAAGGGATTTGGGTCTTAAAATTGCGCTAACTTTAAGAGAGGTTTTCTGGATTTGCTGAGAGTGATATGCTTCTGATCTGGGCTCCCCTTGCAAATGAGGCTAGGCCCTCCTTTTTATAGGCCCAGGGCATTGCCTATCGGTATAGCCCTGTTCCTGCTAATCGGTAGGTGTGTTTAGGCACACTTCCAATAGGCAGGGTCTGGGACCTACCGTTTGGTAGTGTCTTTCAGGCCTTTTTGGAAAATCGGTCACAGAGCGCAAACCGTTGATCCGAATCGTGCACGAGGTGGACCATTGTAAAGTTAATTCAGAGACCTTTAAAAGTCCTTGGATTGCTCCCAGGTTCGGGAGTTGACTTTGTGTCAAATGTGGCTCATAAGCATTCGTCAGATGCAAATGGATCGTTCGTCTGCATGGTAAGTCCGAATCGCGTATGGGGTGGACCGTTGGAAAGGTTAGGAGATGTACTTCGACATTCCAAAGAGTTTGATCTGGTTCGAGGAGTTGACTTTGGTAAATCGGGCCCTAGAAACATTCGATGACCTTTCGAAGTAAACCAGATCGTTCGTTCGTATCGTAAGTTAGAATAGCGCAGGGGACGAACCGATGGAAAGGGCATTTAGGGCCCTTTGTTGATTCATTTAGTCTCGGTCGATCTAAAGAGTTAACTTAGGTCAAACGAAGCCCGGGATCACTCGGTGGCCTTTTAATCGAGTTTCGAGGAAAATGGGTCATTCGTCCGCATGGTAAGTCAGAATCATGCACGGGATGGACAGTTGGAAAGGGGATTCTAATCCCTTCGAAGATTCATTTAGTCTCAATCGAGCTGAAGAGTTTGACTTTTGGTCAAACGAAGTGTGGGAGTGCCCGATGGCTGTTAGGTCAGTACTTTGGATATGACCTGGGTTTGTAGTGATGAAGGGCGGTGCTTGGGACCTAAAGAGAGTTTAGGGTTAATAGAATGGGGTGTCTAAAGATCCCCTAGATGGGTGAGTTTGGAACAAATGATAGCCATCGAATAGATACCGCATGATGCTTTGAAATAGGATGACCAATTCAAGGGATCGAGGTCGATTCAGAGGACCTAAGGATGAGGATGACCGGTTCAGAGGGTCGAGGCCAATTCTGAGGACTTAAGGTGGGAATACTAGGGATGATCAATTCTGTAGGTCAAAGCCAATTCTGAGGGATTGAAGGTGAGGATGACTGATTCTGCGTATCGAAGCCAATTTTGAGGGCTTGAGGATGATATGACCAATTCTACGGATCAAAGCCAATTGTGAGGGCTTAGGGTGAGGATGAACGATTCTGCGGGCCGAAGCCAATTCTGCGGGCTTAAAGATGAGATGACTAATTCTGCGGGTCAAAGCCAATTCTGAGGGCTTAAGGTGAGATGACTAATTCGGGTAGTCGAAGCCAATTCTATGGGCTTAAGGTGAGATGAACAATTCTGCGGGTCGAAGCCAATTTTGCTGGTCAAAGCTAATTCTACGGGCTTAAGGTGAGATGACCAATTCTGCGGGTTGAAGCCAATTCTACAAGATTAAGTAGAGATGACCAATTCTGCGGGGTTAAGGTGAGCCGACCAATTCTGCGGGCTTAAGGTGAGATGACCAATTCTACGGGTCCAAGTCAATTCTGCGGGCTTAAGGAGAGATGACCAATTCTGCGGGTCAAAGCCAATTCTGCGAGCTTAAGCTAATTCTGCGAGCTTAAGGTGAGATAACCAATTTTTCAGGTCGAAGCCAATTCTGCGGGCTTAAAGATGAGATGTTCTTGGGTAACTCTGCCAGAGAGATTATCTTGTGGTTTTTTTTGGGCTGGGGAGCCGATTGCTGGGGAAATCTTTTGCATCCTCTGGAGAAATAGCCAAAATTCCACTGGGGAGGTGATTAGGTGGACCAAGGTTTGGACGTATTACTCGGGGAAAATTGAGACCTTTGGGGCATAGGGGGTGATCTTTAGAGATCCTCCGGGGACGTTTTCGGGAGGAGTTTTACTTGGTTTTTGAGAGTTCCCCTTGGGGAATGAAAAATTTTCTTGGTGAAAATGTTCTAAATCTTTCCTGGGATTTTTAGGATTTTTTGAGAATTTTTCAGGGCTTTTTGGTATTTTCTGGGAATTTTTATACAAAATTTTAAGGGGGTGCGGATCGGCATGGTACAGAGGGTGCCATTAAGCAGTGGCATGGACTTTTGGACTGCATCGGGAAGGTAATGGGTCAGTGCCGAGCGGTGGGTGGGAATTCCCTTCATTTTTCACAGCTTCTTGCTTTCTTTCTTTCTGTGATTTTCCTCTGCAAATCGTTCTAGCATTCCGATCTATAAGAAATGGCCGCCTTTGTGAGCACTGCAGTGCATAGGGAATGGTTTATTGCCGATGACTGGGAAAACGTGGAGTGGAGGGATAGGGCGCCTCTTGCTATGGGGAGTGATAACTCCTTTGATGCGTTCAAGACTGATACGGATGAGCGGACCTTGCTATGGGAGCCATTGTGTCATCACTCTTCGAGGGTGGTGAGCCCCGACAGTTATGTAAGTAACCTGACTTTTGGCATTCTTCTCTTTTTAGTGATTTTTTTCTTTTCTTTTGGAATTTTGACAAGGTTTCTTCTTTTGAGAGTCTGATATCTCTTTAAAGAACGTGCGTGCTCGTGGTACGACGGGGCTTAAGGATGTTTTGGATCATCTTCCACCTGTGGTGCGTTAGGTGGTATCCTCAGCGGGTTTTGCAAGGTTAGCATCTGCGCTGGATGAGACGCTTCGTTCGACAACGATCTTATGCACTTTGGGGGAGAGGTGGTGGGATACTACCCACAACTTCCATTTCGGTTTTGGGGAGATGATCATGAGTCCCATACACGTGCAGCATCTGCTGGGGATGGATTGTGACGGAGAGCAAATAGAGGTGGATCACACCCTGCGGGTCAGGCTAGAGGCGGTGCGTGCGGCTCTTGGTGACATAGGGAGGATAGTTTATGGGGATTCCATCTGACTGTCCTTGCTGAAGGATGTTTTGCTGAGTAGAGAGGTTGATTTGGAGGATGGGCTGCAGGTGAGGCAGATGGCCTGGTTGTTCATATTCTTGGTACTGGGAGGTTTCATGGTGGCGTCGAGCGGCGACGTCGTCCATTTATGTTTCTTGTCGTATTTGAGGATGTTTTTGAACATCCCTCTCTATGATTGGGGGAGCCTGAGTTTGGCGACCCTCTATTTTTCTTTGGATGCATTCAGCCGGTGCTGCTGGAAAACTTTTACTGGAGCCACTTATCTTCTTGAGGTATTCTTCAGTTTGCGCATTTTCCTTTTATGCATTCTCACTTTCCTTATGCGTCTCTTTCTGATTGCAAATTTCTTATTTTTGGCGGACGTGGTTCTATGAGGTGATTAGGTGCAATACCCAGCTGATCACTTTGAAGGATGAGACTGTTGGGGACTTCTGCCGATTGCATCGGTGGCGGAAGGCCAATCGGCAGTTGAAGGGATATCTTTCTCAGGAGGCGGTGCATCAGGTCTTGTATAGCCTGACCAGTGTTAGGGTAAGACTCTTTCCTCTTTAGTCTTGGTTTTTTCATGTTCTGATTCTGTATTGACTTATGCCTAGTGGGGATTTTCAGGTGACTTTTTACCCTTGGGGGGACAGCCATTCAGGATACAGGGGCGATTGGGGTGAACGCACAACTGCGACGCTTACTGGCACATTAGTTTGGCCACTCTTGGTATCTTGGGGAGAGGGTGGTTCAAAAGATTTATGAGGAAGAGGTGGTGGTGCCACCTACGCAGCCTCCTACGTCTATGAGACAGGAGTGGCTGTTGCCGGAGGATGCGAGGATCGCGGTGATGATCGATGAGTCCTACCTATTGTATACCAATACGGCTGTGCCGTATGACTATATGTACTTTGTGATGAACTAATTGATGGCGCCCAGCATATATGATGCCTTGCCTCTCCCTCCTGCGGGATTGAGTCAAGCGGTGGCGTCTTCCCACAGCGGCGGTGGTCCATCGGCGTCTGCGGTGGTGGTGACTTTAGAGGTTCCCTTCGTGTGATTGCGTACTCCTTCGTACAATATTCAGCGGGTTGATGGAGGGATGGTGCTTATGTTGCACCGTCCTCATGCGATGGATCCGGAGGAGCTAGGTTTGACAGACGAGGGCCTTCATCCTGTGGTATACATTCTTCCTCTTTTTGGTTCCTTTTCTATTTTGATCACTCTTTGATACTGATTTTGCCTTTTACTTTTAGCAAGTCCAGGTGTCGACCACTTGGCTGAGGGACGTTAGAGACTGGATATCTTCGGCGACTGCCCACATTTGGAATATGGTCCCAGTTCCTTCTTGCTTGGTGTCGTCTGCTTCATCCGGGGATGACTCTATCTCGGGTAGCGGTGGTGCGTCATCTCGTCGTAGGGGAAAGAGATCTCATTACAGGGGTGGAAGCTCTTGGAGAAAGGGAGCGAGAGAGAATTTGGGTTCGGGCTGAGTCTCGTTATTTTTTTTTTCCTTTATTTTATTTCTTGTAAAATTTGATGTAACACATAAGAATATATATACAATGCAAAGGAGTTTTTTATTATCTTTTGTTAATGGTGAATGAATGAATGCATGTACATGCACTTTTTACTTTGTTGTTGAGACCGTAAAAATAGATATTTTTGGGATTTTGGAGAAAAGTTTTAAAAATGTGAAATTATATAGGGGTGGAAGAGGATTTTTGAAATTCTTTCGAGAATATCATTTTTTTATTGAGCTTCTGATTTTGACAAAAGAGGAAAAAAGGAAATTTCCAAAAATAGGGGTTTGCCGATCGGCAAGCCCCTTGTCCTGCCTATCAGCAGTCAAGCTCAGTCCCATTAATTTAAAGGTTTGGTTAGTGCCCTCTTCAGCCTTTTGTACCTTGTGGGGTAGTATTCCCTCCGATTTTTGCAGGGGTCATGTCTTTTGTGAGGGTTTTCAAGTATAAAAAGGGGTAACGGGTGGAGTGTTTTCATCACACCTTCACACTCTTTCTTACTTTCTTACTATCTCTTAGTCTTGCAAGATGGGTCTCCCTGGTAGCATTGAGTTTGCTAACTACCTCGAAGCCTTAGAGACAATGTTCTCTTATAATGTCGACTACGACGCTTTCAACATACGTTGAGTCTCTTTGTGGCGCAATAGGCCCATTGAGTGGAACATGCTGATGGCGGCGGTATAATTTTGGTACCCCGAAGACCATGTATTCTGCTTTTGGTTGGATGAAGTTTGTCCTACCTACGAGGAATTTTCTTCCATGCCGGGATAAATCCCAGCGTTATTGCAGTATCACTGGGCTTCTTCGTATTTCGCCTTCGGCGGCCAGACCACTAGTTGTTGGAGGAATGATTTCCCTTTCAATGGTGTTACAATCCGTGCATTTGCGAGAAGTAGGTGATACTGGATACGCCGGAGCCGTTGGTCTGGTCTTAGCAATCAAAATTACTGCTGGTGACTGGGGAACTGCTGGTGGACCCACAACTTGCAGCCATTATTTCCTGGATGTCATACCGTCGTAATCTTGGGGCAGTGATACTGGTGAAGACCTTGAATGGCCCGGATGCCTAGCGAGAAGGTCATTCTAACTTCCTGAGGGGTAGCCTCGTGATGCTGTTCATGTTACTGTCTGAGAGACTCCGCCTGGTGACTCATCCGGAATACCCTTTATCAATTGTACCCAACTTCTTTTCGCGGTATTTTATTAGAGTTGGTTTGGACATCGAGAGTTGGGAGAACTGGCTTGTGGTGCATGGGGCTTTAAATCTGTGCTGGTCAGTGCCTTGGTAGGGACAATTGCTGCCTATTCTGGAGCTGGGAGAATACCCGTATGTCCGGCTGGTTGGTCTCAGGTAGACCTCTTTCTATTTCTCTTAGCGGCTTATGCGTCAATTTGGTTGGGAACAGGTCATGCCACCTCGGACACTAGACTTCTTTTTGGTAGAAGATTTATCTGAGCGTTTGCGCATGAAGCTTGGCTCTTTGTGGGAGAATCGGCGTCCATCGACCTATCCCTCTCAGTTTGTTGGGAGATTTTAGCATATCCTCGGGGATTATATGAGGTGGTTATGGAGGAGAGTGATCAGCAATATGTTGGTAGTGGAGACTGGATAAAGGTGTCTTGTCTTATTTAATACGATGGAAGGAGGAGTTGTGGTTTTTTCGAAGTTGGTTCGGACTTATCGTTCCATGGAGAGCCTGCGACATTCTATTAAAGCAGGGGAATCTTGGGGACCCCAGGATGCAGATGATGATGACAGAGCGGGCTCCTCTGGTAGCTGCGGATAGGATTCTTGGAGAGTTTATGATGGGGAATAAATGTGGGGATTTTATTTTGGATTTTTTAGGAAGGTAGGGGGAAGGGAATTATTCTTTCCTTTTCTCATATAATCTATACCGAAATTTCTTATTAGTGAAATAAATAAGTTTTTGATCATCCAGCTATGCCTTTTGATGAGTTTTTGTGTTTTTGAAATATCTATACCGATCGCTAAGGCATACATAATCCTTTTGCTCAAGTATATGTTAGAATGGACTATCGTTCTCGGAGGTATGAAAAGAACAGTATTTTGTGAAAAAGAAATGGTCGTACTCATGTAAGGTGTATGAGTTGCCTACGTACCTCTGGGGTTTTTGAAAAGTTTTAATTTTTTTGAAAATGGTTTTTTGTAGAGGATCAGGCCCACGTAGTTCTGGGTAGAAGGAAATGAAGAGATTTTTTTATAATAGAAGGGAGATGAGAATAGTTGTAGCGCGTTGAGATTTCGGACTAGGGGTAAAACTTCTTGAGATGGTCCAGGTTGACTAGATGAGCCATCTCTTCCCCATCGATGTTGGTGAGCATGGCGGCACCATCGGATAAGATTTTCTTGACAATGTAGGGGCCTCTCCAATTGGGCTTGAATTTCCTTCTAGGGTCCCAGATGGGTTCTATGATTTCTTTGAGGGCTAGGTCCCCTTCTCGGACATCGCGATCCTTGACTCTCTTCTTGAATGAATGCGCTATTCGATGATGGTACCCTTGTATGAGGTATAGTGCTTTCAGTCTTTTTTCATCTAGGAGGGTCAGCTCGTCAAGACGGCTTCGGCACTAGTCTTCTTCGCTAACTTTGCTCTTAATCATGACGCGCAATGAGGGTATTTCCATCTCCACGGGTAGGACTGCTTCCATACCGTAGACTAGAGAGTAAGGGGTAGCTCCAGTAGAGGTTCGAATTGAGGTTCGGTATCCCCAAAGGGCGTACGGGATTCGGTCGGCCCAATCTCGAGAGCTTTTGGTCATATTATTGATGATGGCTTTGAGGTTCTTGTTGGCGAATTCACTTAAATACTTCTTTTGGGTTTAAGCTAGAATCCTCTTACCTAAATAGAATCGGGCATCCATTTGGAGATCACGTGCATACGCTTAGTGCGCGCTTTAGTTGAGAGGTGAGATGGTTTTTATGGAGAGCTCGATTCCAACTAAATCATGTAATAATGCATTTATAATTATTATGCATTTTAATACACTTGCTATAAAATGTTTTTCAAAACTCGGGCTCTGACCCATTTATATTTCCTCCTCCATGTATATATTGTATTACTTCAGGTGTTCCTCCGCAAGGACGCCTTTGATGTTCATCCATTCAGGATTCGTGGAGCTGGGACAGTAGCGGACTGTTGCGGCACTTGGCTTTAGTCGATTCCTATCTTTGTATATCTAGATTAGGATTCAGTTGTATTGAGTTAGTATTCAAGTGTTGTAGATTAACACTTTCATATTTCACTTATCAGATAATTGTATTGTCTGTTACCCGACAGCATATTCGGGTATTTCATTGTTGAGATTTTGTTGTACAATGTATTGTACTCTTTCATATTGTCGGAACTTGCACATTTCACTCATCATAGTTAGATGTATATTGTTGGTATTATTGGTTTTGTTGTTGTTGTTAAAAATAAAAAGTTTAAATTTTTTGACAATTCGCACTTAATGATTTCGAGTAGTTAGCCTTATATTAGTGGTTAGTAAGTTGATGTTGAGACTGTGCCATTTGAGATACCTGATTTATTTTAGTATAGGGCTGGCCACCCTTTATTATTTAGAGCGGGTTGTCACAGTGAGTAACTGAGAGGTCGAGACACCATCCGTCTTTAGGATAACACAAATTTCTTACTTTTCAACAAGAACACTTTTTGGAGTCCTTAAGGGCATGAATCTACGTTCTCAAATCTTCTTAGGAGTAAAAGATTTATCAGTATTTGTAAACCTAAATTCAACTATAATTTCATCGAGTTGATGTGAACACACAAACTCAAAGGACACTATCAAAATTCGATTAAGGCTTCGTAAGAACTAATGTTTATATTGCTTCAACTATTGCCTCTCTTGTATGATTCTCTTACTTTTTTATCCTTCCATCATATTTTCAATATTTTTCCTTGTGACTGAATATTTAGAATTTGAGTCTTCATCTGGATAACAATCAACTTTGCAAAGGGAAGGTCTTTCTTGTTCTAGTGCTTCTTCAACATCATCTTAATTGATAAAATTTTTGAAATATTTTATATATATTCTATAGGGTTTTGCGGAATAAATATTCTAATATAAAAAGTTTCTTTTATCATACAAAAATGGTTAGTAGACATTTTGTTTATTATTCTATGTACTTTATATATTTTTAATAATTCTTCTGTTGCATCTTGTCCTATTAGATATTCTCTATCATCATTCTGTAGAAAGAAAGAAATTTTTCTTTTTTCTTTTCTTTCTTCTATTGTAATCTCGTGCCTACTATGAATAATTTATCCTTCACCTACCTATTCTGGGGGGGGGGGGGGGGGTAGTTTCTATAATTAATAATACAGTAGGTGGTTTAATTTTCCAATTATGTTGCTGTACTAGTGCATCTAGTAATCCTTTTAGTAAATTAAAATTTAGTAATTCAAAGGGTGGTTCTATTAATATACTGACTATTAAACCATATTCTAATAGTAAGATTATTGTAGCATTTATTTATATTCGTCAATTATTTGTGAATATTTTATTTGGTCTGCTTTCTAAGATCTATGTCTAATAAAGTAATATTACCCTGTTTATTTTGAGATATTATGTAGATTTTTTCGTACTTATATGTACAACTTGTAGGAGCTAGATTAAATCGAAAATAATTTTGTAGTGCTACCCAAGTACTAATATCCTTTTCTCTTGCATACACAAATATTTTTTCCGCTATTGCTTCTGGTAGTAATTCTTCTACTTTATTTCTTAATATAGATCTATAATATGGATCAAAGGATGATAAGAAATTACTATTATTATATAATAATATGTGTTCTAATTTCTTTTCTATATCTTTTTTTTATATGTAATATTTCAAAATATTTGAGTATGGTATTATGATCTTTTATTAATTTTTCAGTATCTGCAGTAGGGGTGTAGTATTTAGCTCTTGCTTCTAATGAATATACATGGTTAGATATATTATAGAAATATCTGGTTAGATAATTCATAGTATGTATAAAAGATCATTTGTTGTATTCTTTGTTGAACCAAAGGTTATCAAGGATCATTTTCTATTCGTCTGTAACTCGTACATTGGTCCTGAAAATTTTCTCCTCATTAGGAATAATAAATAGTTGGTTAGTATATCCTTGTGTTCCTGATGATGAACCTTGATGATACATATGCACAATTAAGAATTATTAGTATTTAATCTTGACAAAATATCAACTAATTTATTATCTTTTTCTTTAATATGTTCAAATTCTAGCGTAAATCCTTTGCCTGTAATATTATCAATAAAACTTAACCACCTTTTAGATTTTGATCTACTTTGATGAGTTTTATTAAAATATTTTACAATATTATTGCAATTTGTTCTTATTAAAAATTCTTTTTGTAGAATCAACTGAAATTTTTTTAGTGTGTTAATTATTCCTAAAATTTCTAAATCAGTAGGGAAGTCTTTATAGTGTCTTGTTGAAATTACATGAGCAATAATTACAAATTATTTCTTCAATTTTATTGCTTTATTTATTTGGTTTTTGTAAAAGAATTCATGCACATCCCATGGCTAATGCATCTATTTGTATAATTTTATAATTATTTTCTAGTGGTAAGGATAATGGTTCTAGTTGACTAACTATTCTTTTCATTTTTTTGTATTAATTTTATATCTTCAGTATTAAAATATTTTTGACTATTTCTTCCTAATTTGCTATATAGTGGTCCTACTAGTTTTGATAAATTGGGGATAAAATATCTACAATAATTTAATAATCCTAGGAAGGCTTGTAACTTTTGGTGTTTTCTATTTTATCTCAAAAATCTAAAACCTCCTTTACTATATGTTCTTGTAATTATATTTTTCCTCCTTTTATATATAATACTAGAAATTATATTTCTTGTTTTTCTAGTTGCATCTTTTTGCTACTTTTTATTAGTCCTTGATTTATAAATTGTTTAAAGATTATTTCTAAATGTTTTCTATGCTCTTCTTTATTATTACTAAATATAAGAATATCGTCTATGTATACTATACAAAAGATTGAATATTTTTTTAAATATTGTGTCCATTTTATTTTGATATATTTGTGGTGCATTCTTTAATCCGAAAGGGAAAACTAGCCATTCAAAGTGTCCTTTTGAACTGTGACACCTCGCTTATTCAAATAAGAGGTGGCCAGCCCGATACTCTAATAAATACAGGAATCTTAGATGGTCCATTCTTAGCATCACTGTTGTGATAATAACAATACGAGATAGCCATCAATTATTTCAGAAACCGAATGTCAAATAATTTTTATAAGTTTAATAAAGACAATTCCGACAATCCAACTTGAAAAGAAGGTGGGCATAAATAAAGACAGACAACGGTTTTACAATCATTCACAAAATAACAACCGAATAAGTTGTCGGTTAACAGACTGGTACAAACAGCTTACACAGAGTATTATAGTTAAATACAAACAATATATACAATTACAAAACTTGGGCATCACGCCCGAATGTACAGACTAATCATAACTAGATTATACAAAAAAGTGATGCGTCTATCACAAAAGTCCTATAACATTCGCAAAAATGCTATAGCTCTTGGACACTAAGTAGGAAGGATCAACACGGGCATCCTTGCGGCGGAGCACCCGGGCATAAATGAGAACCACATAAGACATAGAAATATAGACGGGTCAGGGCTCGGTTTGATATGATAAATGTGTGCATAAAATGCATAAAAGTTATGAATGTTAAACTTCATAAGCAGTTTAGGTTTTCTCTTACATACAAGAATTATCCTCACCTCTCATCTAAATGCACATCCTAGCTACATACAAGATTCATTATAAGTTAAACCACTCATCTGATTTAGAGAAATAGTTAATTCCATTACATGCTAACTTCACCCAATTCATAATGGATAATCTCACAAGTCCAATTACCATATAGGAAACTTAATCTATACAGTTGATTTATAAATGCATTGCTCATTTGAATTTCCACATTCGTGAGAATAGTTACAGTCAACATATGGAAATTCTAAAACCATCCTTCCAGGAGTCACCCCACTGGATGCGCCCCTAAATAGCTATCATCTTCCAGGGCCTATAACCAAGACCACTTGGGCATCCTAAATCGCGTCGCATGGGAAGCGACCATATACTTTCGATAGTGAGTCATAACCATACCCGAAATTACCTCACTTCGAATAAAATAACAACACAATGTAACCACCGATCCTATGGCGGAGGACTATATTGACCCTGAATGCACTACCCAGGGGACTTCACCTCATTCGCGTAACTTCCCTTATGATAACATTTAGAGAGGTATGTATATGAAATTCATAATTGACAAGATATGCCAATCTAACAGTACGTTTTATTACATTCGGAACCATACGAGTTTAACAACATGAACCACAACGTTTAATTATCCCCATACTAGTCTCCGAGAGTTGACAACGTCCCTATGAGCCACCAAATGTGATTTACCTCAATGAATTCTCTAAAATTCCAAAACTAGGTAACCATACCTTCCCCTAGTCCTAGACTAGCTTACTAAATGAAGAAACTACCTTAACTTCTATTAGATAGCCCCCGAGCTAAGCCCCAAATACCCCCTTTCTAATATAGAGTATTTGACTCCCTAATGTAAGACTCTAATAATCTATTTTACTTCATAAGATAAGGTTCCTAGGATTTAAACCTAAAAGAAAAGGGCTAAAAACTAAGTTAGAAACAAATCTCCCAAAACAGCAGGATTCTGAATCAATTCGCGTAGGGCCGAATCGATTCGCCCCTGATAGGTAATTGATTCGCCCAAAAAGAGAATCGATTCAGCTGAGGAAACCAACACTCTATCTCATGCCGAATCGATTCAGCCTTAACACGAATCAATTCGTCTCCCCAGACCTGTAGCCACCCTTTTGAGCGAATCAATTCGCTAGGGAGGGAGGATCGATTCGCCCTGGTCGATTTGCCCACTTGGGGGCTACGGGTTATATGAACCCTAAATACCCAAAACTCATTTCTCTTCCATCTAGCCAACACCATCAACTCTTATCATCTCCAAATCATCTATACATGTTAATTAACTTGGAAAGACCACTAAAACAAGTCTAAATCCTGTAATATTTGGTTTGACCAACAAAATACAGAAATTCCATTAATTGTTCAAACTCAAAACACAACTATAAATACACAATATTCACACTCAATCATATATATTTGCAAGTTAGAAACTTGCTTGAAGATCGTAGTCTCGGATAATCTTCCGGTAGTAATAGTTTTCAAGCTCAAATCTTCAATTCTCTCTCTTTCTCTTCAGTTCTCTCTCTTTCTCTTCTTTTCTCCCAAGTTCTCTCTCTCTGTCTCTCTCTCTATGTCTCTCTCTCTAACTCTCTTTTTAGGTTTAGGAATAAATGAGAAATAAATGCTCTAGGATGTCTAAAATGCCCAATATCATTAAGCCCAACATTAAATGATACTACATAATTAAAATGACTCGTAACAACATAATTACATTATAACCGGTCAAAAGTGCCCGAAATCCAAAAATATAACTTGGTATTTATTTTTACTATCTCAACCATTTCCGGACTAACCGCGCCTACTAAATTGGCATCTGGGTTATCATAATTTATTTCATGTTCCAACGTCATATTAATTCATCAACAATGATCCAATTAGAATATAAGTCATAATCGTCGCTTAAAGCACAACGACGTAATAAAAACACAATATGATGCTATTTACATTCACAAAACAGTAAATATGCAAAACTCAGTAAATATTATCTTTTTTTTACGACCCTGAACCTCCACACGAATGAGTCCTTTGGACTCCCTCGCGCTTGCTAAACAGGGGGGACACTGCGCATGACCCACCTCACACACGAGTACCGATTTAAATACTGTCATACCCTTGCAAGGAATCGAACCCACAATCGTGCGCCTAACCACACATCCCTAAGTAAGCCACTAACTGCTGGGACGAACCAGGGTGGGTTTTAAATATTATCTCTTAAACCACTTAAAGTAATATTCATTTTCACTTCCTTTACTTTATATAATTAACCCACTAGGCAAATAAATATAAAAATAATTACTCATTAATAGGGGGTATTACATGGACATGTGAAGGAAGTCCATTCTATTAATTCTTCTTTCATTTTTATTTGCCAAGATCCCGACTTACAATCAAATTTTGAAAAATATTTTTTATCTTGTATTTTATTCATTATTTTTTATTTATTAGGTATTTTATAGCTATCATCATATGCATTGTCATTTAATCCTTTATAGTTTATTACCATACTTGCTTTATTTCTTTTAATTTCTAAGTGATTTCTTACCATAAAAGATGGGCTTCTATATTTATTGTTGCTTTTTCTTATTACTCTTAAATTTAGTAGTTCCTTTATTTGTATTTTGAATTCTTCTTGGTCTATTAAATCGCATGCTATGTCTTTGGTTTTTATAGTTAAATCTGGATTTATTATTTTTAATTCTGCTATTAACTTATTTTTATTCCAGTGCTTTTGTGGGTCTTCTCCTATAATTTCAATTTTTTCTGCTAGTCTTATTAAATCTTTTAATTCTAGTTTTGTATTTATAAACAATGCTTTATTTATTTTATTCAAATCATTTTTTTGTGTTTAGCTTTCTTCAATTTGCTATAGATATTCACGTAAATAATTTTCAACTAAATTTTCTTCTTTTGGTTTGTTATTTTGCAAATATTTTGTTGTTTCTAGTATTATATTATTATTAAGAACTATAGCTCTTTCTTGCTTTTCTATATTATTTTGTTGATTATTAGGTATAATATGAGTTTCTTTTTTAAAGAATTGTAATCCTAATGGGGTATACATAAATCCTCTTGTTAGAGATTGAATAAAATTTAATCCTAAAATAAAGGACTTACGACTTTTTACATTTTTTTATATACGTTTGTGGTAGGATGAATTGTTCTTTATTTATATATATCGGTATATTTTGTATACATTGCGTTATTAGTACTACTTCTTTATTAAACTGGTGTATATACATACTAGGTAATTTAAGTCTTTTATGCTTTCTTTATGTACTAATTTTGTATGGATTAAACTTTTTGTTGCTCCGGTGTATAACATTGCTGTTGTATTTAACATTTTATCTGGGAATTTTATTAGTATAGGAAAAGTTATTAATGCTGATTTATTTGTACAATTTATTTGTTCTTTAGGATCTTTTATTTCTTTATACCAACTTATACATTGATTTTTACAACATATTTGACAAAGATACATCTCTTTGTCTTTTTTCGAAAATTTTATACGTTTTCCTTTTATAACATATATTGTATGATTTTATATTCACATTCTTCTACATTATATAAAAATTTTAAATCTTCTAGGCTTTTTTCTATAGTTTCTATTTGCTCATTATCTGATTCTACTGACTCTATACTATATATGCTAATATTATCTATTTCTTCATATTCGTCATATATACTTTCTAATTATATTGTGTCTCCCAAGTCATCTTCAACGTCATCTAATATATTTATTTTTTCTTGAATTATTGAGACATTATTATTTTTGTATCTATAAGGGCAATTTGGTCTGATATGGTTAGGGTCTCCACATATAAAATATTTACAATTTTATGTTCTTTTATTTTCATAATTTTTTACTTCTTTGCTTTCGTTGTTGATTTTTCTTTTCTTGTACCATTGCCTTTTGCATTTATATTGATTATATTTATAATGCTTTTTATATGTTATACTAGGTCTAAGTCTATAATTTCTATATTTTTTGTATCTTTTTGTGCTTTTATTTTTAATATTTATTATTCTTTTATTATCATATCCATATTATGGTGGTAAATCTATTTGTTAGCAAGTATAGTAATATTGTTTTCTGATTTCTTTTCCTTCTTTTAACTTTTTGCATTCTGACTTTAAAGTATCGTATGCCATTTTGATTCTTGCTCCTATTGAAGAGTTATGCCATTCTCCTATTTTTTCTTTCCACTTTTTTCATACTTTTTCTCCTATTATACCTAGTATTTTTTTGTATATATTTGTCTAATAATTCATCATCCGCTGTTCTTCATGTTTATGTCAAATATTCTTGTGACAACCCGCCTACTAAAATAAGAGGTGGCCAGCCCGATACTCCAATAATCACATGAATCATTGATGGTCCATGCTTAGCGTCACTGTCGTAAAAATAATAGTACGAGATATCCACCAATTATTTTAGAAATTAGACTATCAATTTTAAATTTTGCAAGTTAAAAGAAAAGCAGTTCAGATAATATCATTTGCAAAAATGGTGGATACCAAAAATCAACGACTAATAGAATACAATATGCAAAAATCAATAACCGAATAAGCTATCTGTTAACAAACTAATACAAACAGGTTACACCGAGTATTACAATTTAAATATCACATTATAATAAATGAGTACAAAGCATGGGCAACACGCCCGAATAAATAAACTGAACATAACTAGAGTACAAAAGATAGAAGTGTCTAAAAGGAATATCCTACAACATCCGCAACTGCTATAGCTCCATGACAATGGGAATGGACATGTCAATACGGGCGTCATTGCGGAGGAGCACCTAAATGGACAAAGAGTTGCATGCAAACAAAGAAATATAGACGGGTCAGGGCCCTGTTTGATATGATTACCATGCGACTAAAATGCATGACAGTTATGAACGTAACTATCTCTTGCAATTTAAAACATAAAAATTCTCACCTCTCAATCTAAAAGCACAACCTAGCACAATATCGATGCCAATGCTCAATGATTCTATAAACATGGGAGAACTCATCTACAATATACTCAAGGAGACATCATTTCAATTGTTCACAATATAAGTGCACAATTCCTTTTTCTCTTTTAGGAAATACATATATGGCAATTCATTTTATCAAATGTTTACCAATTCAATTTAATTATTATCTCATAATTTTCCATTTCCCTTCTTCCATCCAGGAAATATATTAAAGCCAATTTATTATCATAAAATGCTTTTCCATATCATAACTTTCCATTTCCCTTCTTCCATCCAGGAAATGTATTTAATGCCATTTTATTATCATAAAATGCTTTAACATCAATAATGTCCCACATTATTAAAAATAGTTATATTTTATATCATATAACGTTTCTAAGACTGCCCGTCCGGGTTTCCCCACTTTGCGCGCCCCTAAATGGCTATCATCTTCCAGGGCCTAACACCAAAATAACTAGGATCCTAACGCAACGTCGGGAAGTGTCCATATACCTGCGAGTGAGTCATACCCACTCCTGGAATTGCCTCACAGTCGCACAATAAACATACAATAGCCGGTCATATGGCCGAGGACTATATTCACCCTATATTCATTAGCCAGGGGACTTCACCTCACGCGCGCAACTTCCCTTATGATAGCGATTTAGAGAGATGTGTTTACGTAAATTATCATTTACGAAAATCATTTCTTTTTCCATTTGAACACATTCGCATTTTACATTCTCAAAACCATTTATTTTCAACGATGAAATACCAATTTTAAAATGTGCATTTCTTATTCTTAAAGTCATATTTTGTTAATGACCTAAGACCCGAAGTGCCAATATCCTCACACTAGTCTCCAAGGGTCCAAAAAAATATCCTAAATCATCAAAGTGAGTCTCCCTCAATAATAGTATCCCAAGAGTCCCAAAAGTATCATTTTACATTCTATTAATTTTAGGTTAACTTCCTATATCGAACGAAACATTAACCCCTATGAAATAACCCTTGGGATAAGCCCAAATATACCCATGCTAGCCGAGGACATTTTTATACCCAACATAATGCTATAATACTCCTAATTACTTCCCAAAGGAAGGGTCCTAAACCTCGAACCTAAAAGAAAAGGGATAAAAATAAAACTAGAAAAATCTCACAAAAACGGGGCATCCGAATTCGCCTAAAAACGAATCGATTCGGTGAGTAAAACCAACATTCTGCCTTAGCCCGAATTGATTCGGCCTTAACCCAAATCGATTCGGTTTCCCAGACATGTAACCTTCCCTATATCCGAATCGATTCGCCCTAAGGTCGAATCGATTCGGCCCTACAAATTTTCCCAATTTGGGCTACGGGTTGTATGAACCCTAAAATCCCAAAACCCTAAATCTTCCATTTTATCCAACATCAACAACAACTAATTCTACTAAATGGTTCCTACATAATAACTAACTAATTTTTTTTCCTCAAATCAAATTAAATTACAAGATTAAGGGTTTAAACACCACATTCATCAAAAACGCATTTATGGTTTAAATCTCCAAAAACTAACTATACATGCAATTTATCACATTAAATCATGATCTAGAAAGTAAGAAACTTGCCTCAAGTTTGTAGTCTCGGATTCTCTTCCTATAGCAATGATTTTCGGCTCCAATCCTACATTTCTTTCTCTTTTTTTCCATTTTCTCCCAATTCTCTACTCTCTCTCTCTCTCTCTCTCTCTCTCTCTCTCTCTCTCTCTCTCTTGGCTTATAACATAAGATAAGGGTGAAAAAGGGTTTGGGAGACTTAACCGGGCTTAAAACATAAATCCCCTCTTTTAAATGTTAATACACCATTAAAATGACTCGTAACTACATAATTGAGTCACAACCAGTCAAAAGTGCCCGGAACTCAAAAATACAACTTGGCACTTATTTTGACTATCTCGGCTATTCCAAAACTAACCGCACCCCCTAAATTGGCATCCGGAGCAACCTATAATATTTTAGGGTCCAACGTCATTTTAATTCATTTATTATACTCAAATTTAAATACAAATCATAACTGTCGCATAAAGCACAACGACGCAAATCAAACACAATATAATGCTATTTACCTTCTCATAAAAGTAAATAGGCAAAACGTGGTAAATATTATCCCTTAAACTATGGGAAATAATATTTACTCCAACTTCCTCTATTTTATAAAATTGGCCCATCAGGCTACAATAATATAAATTAGTCGTTCAAAAGTCTGGGTTGTTACACACTCCCCTCCTTATAAGGGAATTTTGCCCTCAAAATTCAGGCGTACCCTATAATCATATAAAGGGTGTACTATTTATACTATCGTTCTTTCATCCCTAAAATTTTCTAGGCATGGCGATGTCCCCATTGGACTTGGACTAAGGTCGTCACCTTCGATCTTAGTCTACATTCTTCGTGCTCTAACATAACACCTAATTGTTCCTCATGAACTATCGATCCTGACTTCAACAAGGGAAGAAAATGCCTACATAACTCGGCACAAATTGCCTTTCCTCCTGAATCACATTATACCCTTCCTCGAGGATACCTACACTAACACTTAATATCATAACTCCAATCACTACTTAATTTCTATTCGCGTTGGCGTATCCCTTGAAAGTATGCGGCTCAATGAGCCCAATCATTAACAAAATATTCCTGGACCACTCCAAGTCAAGGAATATATTGTCCATTGATTCCATCCAACGAGCAGGCGAATTACTCAGCCGCCTACACCAGGCCACACACGGCTCCCTACTTATAGAAAATGATCCGAACTATTGTACGAAATTTCGATCCATAAAAGCTACTACTCCCATCCTTCCTTTCAGCATTAAGTTAACTTTCTCCATTCATTCATCCACTTTCGAGTGGTAAGATATACCTCATTTACATACGGTTCTCATTTCTTCCAGGAAATTTTATCAAAACCTTGACACGTGAGTTTAGTTTTGGTACAACACTATATTGATAGTCACCTCATACAGTTCCATACTCCACCATAAAGAGCTGGGCATACTCCTCCATAAAAAGTCCGCCCACATTGGCTAGAAAAGCAGCGATTTGGTCAAGCGATCAAAATTTTTCTCAAATAGAATCATGACCTTTGCGATGTCGATAATTCAATGAAAATGTCCACGAATATACCCTTACTCGTTCCACACTACTCTCTTCACACTAGTAGGCGAAATGGTCAACCACATACATGAATGCTCTTGCTATAGCGTCCTCCTGGTTAAGCTTGTTCCACTAGGCTTTCCATGCCTTCACTAATCTCTCCGACGGGTTTTCTACTCGGCGCATTGGCTACCCAACTCACATTTCCTTAGCGAAAGGGAATATCCAATTGATAGTCCTTTATGAACTTTAAACACCAACTATGCTGCCCCATCAACATATTACAACAACTTGTTATTCATAAAAGACCAAATTTCTTGCCCAGGAAGTAGTGCCTCTATTTCTTTAAGGCGAATACTACCGCTACGAACTCTAAATCAAGCGTGGGATAATACGGGTCCATGCTCCAGTATTAATACTCCCCATTCCTGGCAGAGACTCATTCCTTAAATCCACTCTCGATCTTAACAACACGAGTGTAGGAGTAAAAGTCAGATCATCCTTTAACTCCCCGAAAATTAGGTTACCAACATAACGCTCTATCTAAGAGAGGTCTCACCTTGGCCTAGCAACCAAATTACTCAAAATCACATACTCCTTCTTTCTAGGGACCTAATCCTACTTAGAGTTAACCCCCAAACCTACTCGTGGTCAACTCCCCATCGCCTTCCTAAAATAACATCACATGCCCTAAGGGCCTTACATCCTAATAACCTAAGGTCGATATACTACCTATTTAAGTTGAATAAGTATTATACTAATTATATCCCTAGTGTCGAAGACCTTCTCAACTTCCAACATTCGATTGGTTTCATGCATGGGACATCTCGTAACGCGAAATCCAAACAAGGAACCCTCCCGTTACACTACCACCTCGCATCATCGGTCATCGAGATATAACGGTCTAAGACACATGATTGGGACCGTTAAAATTCTAACTCGTAACCCTACTAAGTTGCTTCTACTTCTATGTCTTACTATGGACGAAATGAAAATTTAACTAATAGGGCGCTTACTTTCTGTAAAGTGATATAAATACTTTATCCCAACATGCATATATACTTTCTGTTAAATGGCCTTCTCATCAAGGCATAACCATAAGTCTCAATATGACTTTCTTATCTTAGTCTTCCTCACATCGATCAGAGGAAAGAATTATTACAGTGCTTCTATTTCGCACATTATCCTTTTATTAGCCCTTTAATCACTCAATCACGTGATTTTTGGCTACAACCCCTCAAAATCGACATCTTAACAATAAAATAAAATAAAAGAAGAAAGAATAGCATCTCTCTACTCCCAACGTCGTTAAGGTTCATGTGTGGAGCATCTCGTAAAGAGAAATCTAAACAAGGAACCCCTTTGATACATTACTACTTAATTTTATTGGTCGTGGAGATAAGGCATAACAAACACAAACAAAACCAACAATCAACCAAGACAAACAAAACAAAAGATGAAAATTTCCTACATACCTTAAACCACCTTTATAAAGTCTCAATCCGTATCCGGATAAGATATTATAGAACAACTAGTTCTTCTCTAGAACTAAAAGTAGGATAGCCTCACAATCATTTGCTTGTTATCGCTCTGACCCAACCAGAATATTTCCACTCGCATAACACATATAATACGAGTATCACATACCACACATATACTTTTTAAAATATCATCACTCGCCTTATAACGAGTGAAGGAAAAAAAATATAGAACTTCCCGATCATGGAAGTCATATAGATACACTCTCTATAATAACATCGATACTACCACAAGCTCAAATTACACATCCTAATCTAGGGTTATTACCACACTACTCCATCTTATCATACAGAATGCACCACCCTCAACTAAGGTGGAACTCTCGCCAACATTCTTGCCACTCACCCCGGGCCAACATTAATGGTTCCCAGACACAGTATTCTAGTCTTATCTGAACCAAACTACTTCCGTCTATGCCCTGACTAGGCATCCTATTCTTTCCCTTCATCTCTAATCGACAAAATCAAACGTGTGGTTCTACATTCCACGTCATAACCGTTTCTCCATCTCTACCCACCCTGGCAATTTTGCGCGTAGTTCCCTTAGCTTCCTCAACTAAAGAGAACAGGCTAGCGGCCTCCCCTGCCTTAGTTCAATGAGTCTTCCCCTGATGGATGTCCATCAATGGGGTTTCATGAGCACTACTTCTCCTTAAGGGTTAACAACACTTATTCGTGAGCCTATCATTCCACTGAAGGGCTCTTTCTTCCTTGTACCTACCTTATCTCGGTGCACGGGTTACTTAACTGTACCACTCTTTACTCATGGTCAGCCTTTGACCGAACCTCGTGTGAATATTTGAGAATATACTTTCTCATCATTCTTGTTATCCTAGAGAAACACGCTGTTGAAAATATCTAACGGGTTTCTCCATGACGAGAAAGTATATAGCGACTACCATTTTCGCCACTTCAACATTACTCCTATGGGTGAAAGATTTTCCTCCATTCTTTGCATCTGGGCATTTCTATACCCCTCTCTATGACAAAACTCCTAGGCTTTATACTTCCACCGAATGAGATCACACTTCCTCCATCTGACTTAACTTCAACATGGGGTCCTTATTAAGGACCTTTCAACTTCAAATATAGCGTCACTAGAATTACGAACTTAGTACTACTCTCTACTTGTAGCGGTACTTGGAAAACTACATATACTGTACTTAGTAGTCGTGGTAGCAATACAAGATAATGCTACGAAAGAGGAGACCTCCAAATCAACCCTCATCCCCGACTACAGCTTACAGTTCTTAGTAATCACGTCTCATGACGCCTTCATAATGGCCTTCCCTGACGCCCTTCATCAGTTGACCTATGAATCTCACACGAACGCGCAAAAGATTTTCTGGGTTCTTACGTTATGGCAGGAGAACGAAATCTCACAAGAGAAATCAACGATCTTAGTTCTATGGCTCTATTTCAAGTCAAGAGTAATGCTGAAGCCGTAGTACGTCCGCACAGATTCCTAAGGACACTAGAACCTGATGCTCTGATACCATATGTGACAACCCGCCTACTAAAATAAGAGGTGGCCAGCCCGATACTCCAATAATCACAGGAATCATAGAAGGTCCATTCTTAGCATCACTGTCATTAAAATAATAGTACGAGATAACCACCAATTATTTTAGAAATCGGAGTGTCAATTTTAAATTTTGCAAGTTAAAAGAAAAGCAGTTCAGATAATCCCATTTGCAAAAACGGTGGATACCAAAAATCAACGAGTAATAGAATACAATATGCATAAATCAATAATCGAATAAGCTGTCAGTTAACAGACTAATACAAACAGGTTACACCGAGTATTACAATTTAAATATCACATTATAATAAATGAGTACAAAGCATGGGCAAGATTCCTAAATAAAAAAACTAAACATAACTAGAGTACAAAAGATAGAAGCGTCTAAAAGTAATATCCTATAACATTCACAACTGCTATAGCTCCATGACAACGGGAATGGAAATGTCAATACGGACGTCCTTATGGAGGAGCACCTTAATGGACAAAGAGTTGCATGAAAATAAAGAAATATAGACGGGTCAGGTCTCGATTTGATAAGATTACCATGTGACTAAAATGCATGACAGTTATGAATGTAACTATCTCTCGCAATTTAAAACATAAAAATTATCACCTCTCAATCTAAAAGCACAACCTAGCGCAATATCAATGCCAATGCTCAATGATTCTATAAACATGGGAGAACTCATCTACAATATACTCAAGGAGACATCATTTCAATTATTCACAATATAAGTGTACAATTCCTTTTTCTCTTTTAGGAAATACATATATGGCAATTCATTTTATCAAATGTTCACCAATTAAATTTCATTATTATCTCATAATTTTCCATTTCCCTTCCTCCATCCAGGAAAGATATTAAAGCCAATTTATTATCATAAAATGCTTTTCCATATCATAACTTTCCATTTCCCTTCTTCCATCCGAGAAATGTATTTAAAGCCATTTTATTATCATAAAATGCTTTAACAACAATAATGTTCCACATTATTAAAAAATATTATATTTCATATCATATAACGTTTCTAAGACTGCCCATCCGGGTTTCCCCACTCTGCGCGCCCCTAAGTGTCTATCATCTTCCAAGGCCTAACACCAAGATAACCTGGGATCCTAACGCAACGTTGGGAAGTGTCCATATACCTGCGAGTGAGTCATAACCACGCTCGAAATTACCACACAATCTCACAATAAACATACAATATCCAGTCATATGGCCGAGGACTATATTCACCCTGCATTCATTAGCCAGGGGACTTCACCTCACGCGCGCAACTTCCCTTATGATAGCGATTTAGAGAGATGTGTTTACGTAAATTATCATTTACGAAAATCATTTCTTTTTCCATTTGAACACATTCGCATTTTACATTCTCAAAACCATTTATTTTCAACGATGAAATACCAATTTTAAAATGTGCATTTCTTATTCTTAAAGTCATATTTTGTTAATGACCTAAGACCCGAAGTGCCAATATCCTCACACTAGTCTCCCAGAGTCCAAAACAATACCCTAAATAATCAAAGTGAGTCTCCCTCAATAATAGTCTCCCAAGAGTCCCAACTGTATCATTTTACCTTCTATTAATTTTAGGTTAACTTCCTATATCGAACGAAACATTAACCCCTATGAAATAACCCTTAGGATAAGCCCAAATATCCCCATGGTAGCCTAGGACATTTATCTACCCAACGCAACCCTCTAAAAATTCTCATTACTTCCCAAAGTAAGGGTTCTAAACCTCGAACCTAAAAGAAAAGGGATAAAAATAAAACTAAAAAAATCTCACAAAACAGGGCATCCGAATCGATTCGCCCTAGGGCCGAATAGATTCGCCCCTGAGTGCGAATCGATTCGCCTAAAAATGAATTGATTCGGTGAGTAAAACCAACATTCTGCCTTAGCCCGAATCGATTCGGCCTTAAGCCGAATCGATTCGGTTTCCCAGACCTGTAACCTTCCCTATATCCGAATCGATTTGCCCTAAGGCCGAATCAATTCGGCCCTGCAGATTTGCCCAATTTGGGCTACGGGTTGTATGAACCCTAAAATCCCAAAACCCTAAATCTTCCATTTTCTCTATCATCAACAACAACTAATTCTACCAAATGATTCCTACACAATAACTAACTAATTTATTTTCCTCAAATCAAATTAAACTACAAGATTAAGGGTTTAAACACCAAATTCATCAAAAACCCATTTATGGTTTAAATCTCCAAAAACTAACTATACATGAAATTTATCACATTAAATCATGATCTAGCAAGTAAGAAACTTGCCTCAAGTTTGTAGTCTCGGATTCTCTTCCTGTAGTAACGATTTTTGGCTCCAATCTTCCATTTCTCTCTTTTTTTTCCATTTTCTCCCAATTCTCTATTCTCTCTCTCTCTCTCTCTCTCTCTCTCGGCTTATAACATAAGATAAGGGTTAAAAAGGGTTTGGGAGACTTATCCGGGCTTAAAACATAAATCCCCTCTTTTAAATGGTAATACACCATTAAAATGACTCTTAACTACATAATTGAGTCATAACCAGTCAAAAGTGCCCGAAACTCAAAAATACAACTTGGCACTTATTTTGACTATCTTGACTATTCCAAAACTAACCGCACCCCCTAAATTGTCATTCAGAGCAACCTATAATATTTTAGGGTCCAACGCCATTTTAATTCATTTATTATACTCAAATTTAAATACAAATCATAACCGTTGCGTAAAGCACAACGACGCAAATCAAACACAATATAATGCTATTTACCTTCTCATAACAGTAAATAGGCAAAACATGGTAAATAATATTTACTCCAACTTCCTCTATTTTATAAAATTGGCCCATCAGGCTAGAATAATATAAAATAGTCGTTCAAAAGTCTGGGTTGTTACAATTCTATAAATTTCCTAGTATATTCTCTTATATATTCTAGTCTACATATTTGTAATTGTTCTAAATTTCTTAATGCAACTGTTTGTTTTTCTGTTATCCATAATAATCTATTTTCTCCTATAAATGCTTGTTTGAATAAATTTGTAAATCTTTCGACATTAAATTCTGTTTTAAAATAGTTTGTATTCTTTTTCTTTTTTATAACTTAAATACCAATTGGATACACTACCTAGTAATGTATTTTCAAAATATTTTTCTGTTTCAATTAAATTTTCAAAATTTATCATTGTACATGCTCTAAAACATTATTTTTCCCATTTTTCTATTTCAATTTCCTAGTCTTGGGGATCTATTCTATACTAAATTTTCAAAATTTATCATTATACGCACTCTAAACCATTATTTTCCCCAATTTTCTATTACAATTCCCCAGTCTTGGGGATCTATTCTATCTATATTTAATATACTTCCATATTTACCTATAATATTATAGTCTGTGTCAAATATATATCTATCTCTTGATTTATATGTTGGTATCTTTATATTATTTTCACTATATCTTTCTATTGCTGCTTTTAGTTTTTGACGAGTTGAATAGTCTCATGATTGGTTAGATACATTTGATGATTATGTTTCCATTTCTTCTGTTGGATTAATTTCTTCTATTATTTGTATAATTTCGTCTTCTTTTGTGAATTCATCTATTCCTATAGCCAATATTTTTCTTTTATTATCTTCGTATGTTCCTCTTGCACAACATATAGATATTATTATTTCTTTTGCCTCTTTGCTGTCATATTTTTCCATGAGTTCTTCTTCTTCTATCATATTATCGCAGTTTTCTCAAATTACATCATATATTTTATCTTCTAATAGTTCATAAATTTTTCTAGTTTATCTTATACTATTAATACATTAATTTCTTCTAATATTTCATTGTTATCTTCTAAAGGTTTATATTTTATTCTTTTGAGGATTTTTTTTGTTCATTTAATGATAGTTGTGGTAATTTTCATTCAATTTCTTCATATACAGAACTATCTATTTTTTGTGCTTCTATCATTTCTACATATTTACTATTAAAAGATTTTATAATACAGTCAAATTCTGCTTTAAAATTTATTTTATAGTGATTGAATAACTTTACCATGAATACTGTATGTACGAGAAGATTATTATAGGTGCTTCCCATATTATAACCCCATGTTCTTATTACTATTTTTATATGTTTGCTAAATTCTCTTATGTCTATAGAAAAATTAGGTATACATCCTATTACTGCTGCATTTTTTGCTAAATTTATTTCAACACTGGCTATTCATTCATGTTTATGATTATCCCATCTATCATCATATATATATATACTAAAACTTTTGTACCTGCTTCTAATATAGTGAGTCCTACAATTCCTATTACTATTATCCCTAAATGCATAAATTCTAGGTTTTTCTTTTCTAGTTCTTTTGCTGATTATGTTATGATTAGGTCTAATATTACTTCACTATTTATGGCTGTTATTTTTCGTTGACTAGTATGATTATATATTATATTATTATTGAATGCTAATATATTTTTATTATATAATTATTGTCCTTTTATTTTTAGAATACATTTTTCTATGTATTTTCAAGTGTCTTCTTCATTATCATATATATTTTCTATCATATATACTTCTTTACCTTTGCAGCTTGATGCCATTTTTTGAGTAGAAAAGATTTAATTTATTTTTTGTTATTTTTTTATCTACTTTTATTCTTTTAAAATTTTCTATTAACTCGTCTATTTCTCGAGCTTCTTTTTATTCTAATACCTTACTAAGTTTTTCTAGTTGTATTTTTATATTTACTATTGTTTTATTTATAATTACTATTTTCTCTTTGATATAGTCTTGATTTTCTTCTATTTTCTTTAGTTTTTTTAATACACTAGTGCTCATATGATTATCCTGTAACACCCCGTAATTTCGAGGATTTAGTATTTAATTATTTTTGGGAGACATAAAACTATTTAAATTGGAGAAATTTAAATTTATGATTTGGAGAATTTATTTGAGTGGGAGGAATTAATTATATTAGGCGACTTTAGGTTTAATTATACAAATTATTATTATGTCGCATTTTGAGGTCGAAATTAGAGAATATTATAAAATACTTCCGATGACAATTCTGAGCGCATGATTGGGTCCAGATGGGTCGAGATAGTCAGAAAACTGTATCCGGGGGTGGTAAATGGGTCTCGAGGCATATAACCGGGCCCACAGGGGGTAATTGGGCCATTTTAATTAGGCCCATGTGACTAAAAATGGGATTAGGGGTTATAAACCTAGGTTTGGGAGTTTTGGGCAGCTATAACTCATCTCGGAGAAATCTAAGAATATCTAGGAAGCTAGAGGGAGAAATTGGAGAGCAATTGGGGGTCTTTTTGGAGACCAAAAAGGAACAAATTGGGTGTTCTTTATCAACCCTTTCTCTACACCAACGGATCAGACACTACGAACTTTCAAGGCAAGTGATTAACTGTTATGATTCTTAAATATATGATAATCAATTCATATTATGGTGGTGTAAACCGAAATTCGATTTTGGGTGGGTTATTACATGAAATTGGGTTTTAAATTTTTGGATAGTCAAATCAATTTTTAGATTGTTAAGGTATGTTAAGAAATTATGATTTAATTGGGGTAGTTGTATAACTTGTAAAGAGATTGGGAGAAATCATCTTTAAATTCAGATTTTGGTTGTTCATTATGGATAAGTTTGAGATTGAAAATAATTAAGAAGGAATCGATTAGAAAAAGGATTACAGTAGAGAAATCTGGGTAAAAATCTTGAGATGGATTTTTAATGGCGCACTGGGCTGAGCGATAAAGAAGAGGGGAAAAGATCTAGGGGTCGTTTGAACGACGTTGGATCTCGTTCGAATGACATGCACTGTCGTTCGAATGACAAGTGTCTCGTTCGAACGACAGGATAAAATCCGACGTCATTTGTTTCATGTACTGTTTTGGACTGGTGGTGAAATTGAAATGTTAAATTCGTACAAAAGGTGCACTTAATTTTAGCCTAAGTTATTTTTGGTTTTGAAGAGACAAATAGTAAGAATTTTGTGGGATTAAATAAATGTGGAAAGAGGAGCATGTAAAAGAATAAATTAATAAGGCTGTCAAACTTATTAAGGGGAATTTGGGCAACAAATTCCCCTTATTTAATTACGTGCCATGTGAGCGAGTCCGGGTATGTTGGTTGAGTGATGCTAAAGTATTCAATTAATTATTTACAAAAATGAATTAATTTGGAGTCGAAATATAGACTCGGATAATAATTAGATACGGGCCAAGTGAGTGAGTTTGGGAATATTGGTTGAGTAGTAAATTAATTAATGAGAAACTTAATTAAATTAGAGTCGGGCCATAGACTCGGGGAAAATATAGGCTAGTGCTACGGATTTTTTGCATGGTAAAGTCGGGATTTAAATTATATATGTATGGTGTGTGATAGTATATATATACTGTGTGCTTATAAATATCAGTGACTAGATGTTTAGTTAAATTGTGTACTCTAGTGCTATTAAGGGAGGTTGCACGATGAGGGTGAATCCCCTAGCTGGAGCAGTAGGGCGAGTATATCCCCAGGTTATAGCGTTCGTTATATAAATGAGGGGCTTATCTCACTTTCAGGAAGGAAATATGACCGCCTCCAACGTTTATGTTTTTGGCCAACTTCATGAGAGATTCCGACTTGGGGTAACTAGGTTAACTGAGCACACCTGGTATAATAGCATTTTAGAGGAAATCATCCGGTGAGGGTATACTCAAAAGGATGGATATGCATATGACATATGTGTGGATGTTGTAGAAAGATATGTATATAATGGTATTAAATATTATATACGGGTAATAATATAGAGTCTAGAGTATTTACTTTATATAACTTATGTCACAGTTATATGATATTATTTTAAAAGAATTAACTAAGTTAATGTGAGAGATAACTTATACCCCATGAATAATAATACTCGATTTAGAGTGGTATGGCAAGGGGAGTTTATAACAGGTTTAGTTGAACGGGGTAGTATAACTAGGTGGGGTTAAAGAAACTGTTAGTTGTGCACATTAGTGGATGGGTGAGTATGTCCTCAAGAGAGTGCGACACTAACTTATATATGAAGCGCATTCATGCATTTTAATTACTGCAGTTAATTCACTTGCTAAATATTTTCAAAAATGTTTTGGGTTCTAACCCTTGCTATAAAACTATTTTCAAAACCTTTAAGGTGTCTAGCCACAGGGACGCCGGGCTCGATATTCTATTCCAGGGACACATAGCTACGGCCCATGTGGATGCTAGCAGGAGCTTGGATTAGACGCATCGTTCATTCTCTCCTAGAGTAGGAATCATCTATCATTTTCAGTTTTACTTAGGGCTTGTCCCCCAGACTTTTCAGTACAGTTTTCGGATTCATTTATTCAGTTGTTGGACGATTGTTTTTGGATTATTTACTTTTGTGGCTCATGGTTCATTCGACAAGTAGTTTATTTATTTATTTAATTGTTTTGATTCGGTTATTGTGAATGCCTCATAGTATATTTTCGCATATTGTTTTTGTTTAATTAAAAAAAAAAATTTGGCACCGAATTTTTGGAATACTAGGTGGTTAGTAAGTTTTAAAAAGGTTTTCGACAGTGATGATAAGAATGATCCAACTGGGATTCCTATTTTAATTTGATATAGTACTGATCACCCGATATTTTATTAGGCGTGGTGCCACATATTCCTAACTTTGTTTGTAAATATATTATTGCTTCTTCTTCATTGTTAATTAAATCACTGCTAATTGTTGCACGCTTATAGTTTCCTTGTACTATAACTTCTTTATAGAGTTCTTGTTGATTTTTGATAACCTGTTTTCTAAAAGAGATAGAGATTATAATACCTTGTTTCTTAGTAAGCATAGATTTTACTATAATTTATCCTAATCTTCCTCTTTCACTTAATACTTCTAATTCTAAACTAAACTGTCTTATTTTTCCTTCCGCAATCTTAATTATCCACTTATTAATCGTAGCATTTATATAGTCTTTATTATTTAGGTCTATTTCAAATTGTTTTTATGATCTTTTACAATTTTATATTGAATAAAAATTTGTCTTCTAATAAATTGTTTTTTAGTACTCATATAATATTATAAAACAAGTCTTATGAATTGTAATTCAACTCTTTTCGTTAAATAATATTACTAATTTATAACTATATAAAATTGAAGTATCTCTAATACCAAATTTATTATGAACAGTGTTGACTTTTTTGAACAGTGTTTTCCACAGTCCACAGTACTACAGGGTATTTTAGTAGCCCAGTCTAGCCTCAAGGCTAATAGAACGGTAACAACAGAGACAATGGAAAACAAAGGAAACCGAAAAAATTTAATCAAAACTTAACATATATCCATATCGGTGTTCTTCATGAATAAATCACCAAGGATCCTCTAAGATGATATAATCATATATTAGGAATATTATCTAAGTACTCAGAGTTGTTAACCCAAAAAGTTTAATAAGTACTAAAAATTATTACACAGTCTTAAAATGAAACATGAAATTACAAATTTTATATGAGCAGTAGAATGATTTTACAATCCATGAAATACTTACAATTACTAGATAATCTACAAACAGTTGATTCTGATTACAAAGTTGGATGGAAAGCTTGATCGCAAAGTAAATCTGGAAGTAGAGAGAACGAGGATTGTTAAGGTTGCTATGGTTATTCTAAGGATTCTTTAAAGATGATTTCTGAGGTCTCTTGTGTCTGTTTTCTGTCTTGTGAATGAAAGAGAGAACGGTTAATATGCAAACGTTCGTACTGGCTAATTACTTCTTTTGTCCTTCAATTATTAAAAAGCTGAGGTTATATATGTCTTTGTGCTAAGGGAATCTCGTGCGTTCTTCTTTATTGAATTTTGCATCTGTCCTTCACTTTTTTGTCATTTTTCTTTCTTTTTCTTTCTGTTAGTTCTTTCTTTTTGAATTCGTCCATTTTCTTTTGTCCTTGCATCCTATTCATCACTGATGACGTTTATGTTGCTTCCACTATTGCCTCTCTTTTATGATTCTCTGCCTTTTTCGCCTGTCCATCATATTTTCAATATTGGGCCTTATGACTGAATCTTCAGAATCTTAGTCCTCAACTTGATAACTATTTGCAAAGGTAATGTCTTTCTTGTTCTAGTGCTTCTTCAACATCATCTGAATTGATAGAATTTTTGAAATATTTTATATGTATTCTATACGGGTTTTGCAGAATAAATATTCTAATATTAAAAGATTCTTATGTAACACCCCGTAAATTGAAGGAACTTTCATTAAATAATATTTTGGTAGAAAGAGAATTTATTTTATTTGGAGGAATTAAATTCATGATTTGAGAAAATTTTAAATTTAAGGAATTTATTAATTTGGCGAATTGAGGTTTAATATTTTGGATTATTTTGTGTCGCATTTTGAGGTCAATATTTTGGAGAATGTTGTAAATTAATTTGGATGACAATTCGGAGCGCACGGTTGAGTCCAGATGGGTCGAAATAGTTGCATATGAGTGGCCATAAATATATATTGTTCTTCAGGACATTTCTAGACATAATTGAGCTCCAAATTAAGAGTTGGGCCCTTTTTAGGAGGCCTATAGGCTCAAAAACGGGATTTCAGTTTTTAACCCTAATGGTGAAAGGGTAAGGCAACTTAAAGTCATTTTAGAAGACTAAAATTGGGTTGAGTTTAAGAGGAGAACGCTTAGAAGAGAATTTGGGAATTTTGGAAGATTGCTTCAAGAATAAGAGGAGATCCTTGAGTTCAATCCAACATCTTCATCCAAAGGCTTCGATTCTACAAAATTAAGGCAAGTGCTTTAACTTGCATCTAAATTAATTGCATTTATCTATTCATATCATGGTGGGTGTGATAAGATCATATGGTTTTGGGGTTAGTCAATATCTAAATTGGGTTTTGATGGGTATGATTGAATTTTGTAGAACAATTTCTTAAATTTGAAGAAGTGTATGAAATTGGCTAAATTAAACCGTCATTTTAGAAACTGTTTTTTGACATTTAGGTTACGAAAATGGTGATTTTGTCCTTACTGCCATGTAGAAAATTGCGCTTTCTAAATTTTGTTCACGGATGCGTTTTCTCCAAAAATAGTTCCAAAATGCCCCAAAATAGCATTTTAAAAATCTGGGCAGATTCTTAGGGCAAATTTTAATTTAGGTTTTGAGATTGTGAAATTTAATCATGGATTAGTAGAGGATAAATCCACTGATATCTAAGGTTTAATTCGTGAAGTTGTGAACCTTGTATTTTAGTGGGTAAATTTATTTGATAGAAATTTTATGATGAATTGTGGGGATTTAAATGGAGAACTTAGGGTTTTTTTGGAATCTTGAGTTTTATGCAAAATGTGAAAATATTTTTGGGTTCCATTCCTTCAATTCGTCAATGGCGCTAGATATGATGAAGGGCGTTTTTCCTTCAATTTATCAGTGGCGGTAGATATGAATGAAAGAGAAAGAATCCCAGGTAATTCGAACAACTTTATTTCCACAAACCCTTTTCCAAATTTAAATTCCCACCCCTGGTTGGTTAAATGCTTAAAGCGAGAAATTTGTAAAGATAGATTAATGAGGATGCTAAGTTCATTGAAAGGAATTGAATAATGAATTGGGAATTTTGAATTTCGGGCTAAGAGAGAGAGTTCGGGTATAATTAGTAGGGTGATACTAAGATAATGAAATCAATTGGTATATGATTAATTAAAAATTAAGTCGAACTATAGACTTGTATGTTTTAGGCTTGTGTATGGAACTAGTACACCGGTAGCCTGGATTCAATATATATATATATATATATATATATATATATATATGCGGTGATGTGTAGTATATATATAATATGATTTATAAATATTTGTGTATATAATATTTATAGTAAAGCATACCAATATTAATGCTATCTTAGGAGGTTGTGCGATGTGGGTGAATCCTCTGGCTAGCGAATGCAGGGTGAGTATAATCCGCAGATCATATCGACTGTTATTAGGGGTGAGCCGTTATGGTATGGAACGGGCACTTCCGGGAGGAATATGGTCGCCTCCTACGCGGGCATGATATCATTTATATCCGACATGCATGTGAATGTTGATATATAGTTATATGTATATATGGTGCGGATTGATATATGGGAAAATACATGGTGTGAAATGTATAAATGATATAACTAGTGAGATTCTTATATGGTATCAAATGAGAATTGATTTAAATAAGTTAGTGTGAATGATAACTTATAACTCATAAATGTGATGTGAATCGTATAAGTGGTATAACTCGTGAGAATGTTATATGGCATTAAATGATAAATGACTTCAATAAGTTAATGAGAATAATAACTTATAAAGTATACTAAACCCACTAGGGATAGAGTAGTGGGAAATCGTGGGATAAATATGACAAGACTAGTTACGGGCTGGATATTGTGACAATACGCTTATTAAAATAAGAGGTGGCTAGCCCAATATTCCAATAATTACAGGAATCATAGATGGTCCATTCTCAACATCACAGAAAAACAATAAGTATACGAGATAACCACCAATTATTTTGGAAAATGGATTGTCAAAAATTTATTTTGTAAGTTAAAGAAAGCATTTAAACAACCCAATTTGAAAAGAAGGTGGATAAAATAACTACAGGAATGAAATTGAACAGTACATATATAACACAATAATCGAATAAGATGTCGGTTAACATACCCAAACAATATGGTTACACCGAATATTAAAGTATAACATCACATCTATAATACAATTACAAAACTTAGGCAACACGCCCGAATGTGTAACCAATCCTAACTAGATTACAAAAGAAAATTGAAGCGTCAACATCAAAATATCCCGTAACATCCGCAAGGTGTTACAGCTCCAAAACCCTGGAATAGGAAAGTCAATACGGGCGTCCTTACGGCGGAGCACCTGAGCGAATATAAGATTCATGCAACACAAGAAATATGAACGGGTCAGGGCCCGATTTTATATGATCACCAGATGAATCAAGAGTATGACAGTTGTGGACAATTTAATCATCATGAATAATGATAAATAAATCTAACTACTTAATCTAAAAGTATAGCCACGAGCATATATAATGATCATAATCCCAATTTAATTTTGCAAGAGAGTATAAATAGAATGTCATTATTAACTGAGATTCAATATCCTTTTGTTTTTCCACAATTTTATTTCACCGTTCCATATCTCATTATGAAACGTATTCAAAGCAATTTAATTCGTAGAGCGCTTTATCACAAATGAAATCCCACTTTAATAAGAATAGTTATATTACGCAATGTATAACGATTCTAAGACTGTAATTCCGAGTTTCCCCACTAGACGCGCCCCTAAATAGCTATCATCTTCCAGGGCCCGATATTGCAATAATGCAACGTCGGGAAGTGGCCATATACCTTCGACAGTGAGTCATAACCACACTCGGAACTACCTCACTTCGAACAATAATCACACAATATATAATAACCGATCTTATGGCCGAGGAATATATTCTCCCTGCATTCACTAGCCAGGGGACTTCACCTCATGCGCATACTTCCCCTATGATAGCATTTAAAGAGGTTTGTATATACCAATTTATCATTCACAATTTTAAATCTCATTTTAAGATATACATCACATTTTATCTGGAACCATAATCGTTTAGCGTCATCATTATAACTACAACGTTTAATAAATTCCCAAATTAGTCTTCGAGAAATAGTGACGTTATTATAAGCCACCAAGTCTAGTATACCTCAATCACGTCTCGAAAGTTCCCTGATTATATAATCCTGCATCTCTTAATATTAACTAGCTTGTTAAGGAAATAAAATACCTTATCATCTATTTGATAATCCCCAAAATAAGCCCCATCTATTCCCTTACGAACATAAGGTGGTTACCTAACTAATATAAGACTCTATGACACTAAGTTTACTTCATAAGAGAAGGTTCCTAGGTCCTAAGCCTAAAAGAAAATGGCTAAGACTAAGTTAGAAAAAATTCTTAAGACAGCAGGAATTCCGAATCAATTCGTCCTGGCCAAATCGATTCGATCCTGAAAGAGAATCGATTCAGATAGGCCGAATCGATTCGGTCTAATCAGACTAGTAGCCTACCCCTTTAGCGAATCTATTCGCTAAGGGCGAATCAATTCGCCTGGCCCATAATTTCCAAAATCAGTTATGGAGTTTAATGCCATTATTTTCCCAAAACTCATTACTTCTCCATTTTGACCCACTACAACCATCATGAATCCAATCCAACTCATCCTACATGAATACCAACTACTACACTCAAAACAAATCTATCTAAACAACATGTAAGGGTTCAAATACCACAAACTCATCAAAAATCATATTTGTTCCATTGATTCTAATACACAACAATCACAACAATTTATTCACCCTAAATCATATATTAGCAGGTAAGAAACTTGCCTTAATGTTGAAATCTCGAATTCCTTTCCGGTAGAAGCAAGATCAAGCCCAAATTCTTCAATTCTTCTCCTTTCTCTTCTTTTTCTCCCCGATTCTCTTCTTCTCTCTTTCTCTCTAGGTTTAGAAGCACACTGAAGAAAATAAAAGGGTTTGCAAGACTTAAACGTGTCTCTATCCTTAATTCCCATCTTTAATTGTCAATACCCCATTAAAATGATTCGTAACTACATATTTAAGTCATAATCTGTAAAAAGTGCCCGAAACCCAAAAATACAATATGGCACTTATTTTGACTATCTCGCATATTTCGGGACAAATTACGCCCTCTAAATTGGCATCCAGAATTATATAGACCATTTCAAGTTCTAACCTCAATTAAACCATAGATGTCGTTTAAAGCACAACGACACCATTCATAATAACATAATGTTATTTACATTCACATAACAGTAAATATGCACAATTTAGTAAATATTATCTTTTAATTCAATTAAATAATATGTATTCCATCATTCAATATTTTATATAATCACCTCACATGGTAAATTAATATAAAATAAATTACTCAAAAGTAAGGGTTATTACACTCTCCCCCCTTATAAGGGAATTTTTCCCTCAAAATTCAGGTGTACCTTGCAAAAAGAGATGTGGATACTTTTATCACATATCGTCCTCTCACTCCCATGTTGATTCCTCAGCATTGTGATGACCCCATTGAACCCGAACCAAGGGCACCCCTCGAGATCTTAGTCTACTCTCCCCGTGATCTAGGATTGCAACTAGTTGTTCCTTGTATGAGATATCGGGTTGCAATTCAATATCATCCAAAGGAATATGTCAGTGAGCTCCTTCACACCTCTTGTACTTTTTCAAGGATGAAACATGAAATTCATCATGAATCTGTTGTAAATTCTCCGATAAGGCAAGTTGATATGCTACTGGGCCTACCTTACTGATAATGGGAAAAGGTCCGACGTAGCGCGACGCAAGCTTTCCTTTCTTCCCAAATCGATTTATACCTTCCATTGGTGAAACTCGCACCAAAACTTGATCACCAACCTCCAATACTACACGCCTTCTATTAGCATCTGCATAACTCTTTTGACGATCTTGAGCTATTTGGATGCGATTACGAATAAGTTCAATCTTGGAATAAGTATCTTCGATCATTTCAGGTCCAAGAAATATATTATCCCCTACTTCCAACCAACAAGTAGGTGATCTACACGGTCGACCATATAATGCCTCATAGGGTGCCATTCCGATAGTAAACTGGTACGAATTATTATAAGCAATTTCGAATAAGGGAAGATATTGTTCCCAACCTCCTTTGAAATAAAGTACACACAGTCTGAGCATATCCTCCAACATTTAGTTGACTCTTTCTGTCTGCCATCTATTTGGGGGTAATAAGAGGTACTCAACTTTAATTTGGTTCCCATAGCTTCTTAAAAAATTTGCCAAAATGGAAAACAAAAATTTTGTCTCGATCGGAGATTATATTAATGGGCACCTCGTGTAGTCTAATAATCTCCGCAATAAACAACCGGGCATAATGAGCAGTATTGAAGTCGGTACATACCGATAAGAAATGTGTCGGCTTAGTTAAACGATCAACGATAACCCAAATGGAATCATAACCGCTTTGCGACGTTGGAAATCCCGTGATGAAATCCATAGAGATCCTTTCTCACTTCCTTACCGAAACTTCCAAGGGTTGTAATAATCCCGTCGGTCGTTGATGATCTATATTAACCAATTGACAAGTAGTACATTAGTAAACAAATTAAAAAATGTCCCGTTTTATACCCCCCACCAATATTGATGGCGTATGTCTTGGTACATTTTATCCCCACTAGGATGTACTACAAATTTGGACCCGTGAGATTCTGTCATTACAGCCCATTTTAAATCCCCTTTATTCGGGACAACAAGTCTTCCATGGAAACGCAGTCCACCCTCAGAACTTATAGAGTAGGATTCCGCTCCCTCTGTTAACAATTGGTGTATACGGTCCTGACAAGTTTTGTCGCTTCCTTGAGATTCCACAACCCTTGCCACTATAGTAGGTGTAACGGTCAACACTGACATAAACGCCCTAGCAACCGCATCTTCCTGGCTAAGCTCCTTCCATTTAGCCTTCCATACTGTGGCTAATTCCCCCTCGGGTTTCCGACTCAACGCATCCGCTACTACATTAGCCTTACCCGGGTGATAATGAATATCAAATTGGTAGTCCTTCACAAACTTTAACCATCGACGTTGTCGCATATTCAAATCCTTCTGCGAAAATAAATATTGCCACGATTTGTGGTCCGTGAAAAGACTAAATTTCTCCCCCAAGAGATAATGTCTCCAAATCTTCAAGACAAAAACCACTGCAGCAAGTTCTAAATCATGAACCAGATAATTCTCCTCATGTGGCTTGAGTTTGAGAGAAGCATAAGCAATAGCCCGATCCTCTTGCTGTAACATACCTCCCAACCCTTGCAGAGATGCATCCATAAAGACCAAATATTCCAACCCCGGTCTCAGTAACGCAAGCACTGGAGCAGAAGTTAATTTATCTTTCAGCTCATCAAAAGCAAGCTGACAAAAATGATCCCAAGAAAACCTCACCCCCTTACAAGTTAAATTTATCAAAGGGCTAGCAATTTTAGAAAATCCCTTGATAAATCGGCGGTAAAAGCCAGCCAGTCCTAGAAAACTGCGAATTTCTATGGGTGTCGTGGGCTAACCCCACTCCTTCATCGCGACAACTTTACTTGGGTCTATCAAAATACCCCGAGCTGTCACAATGTGACCCAAAAACTGTACTTCATGTAGTCAAAAAGCATACTTCTCAAACTTGGCCTACAACTGATAATCCCTCAACGTCTACAGGACCAATCGTAAATGCGTAGCATGATCAACTTTCGTTTGAGAATACACTAGGATGTCATCAATAAAGACGATAACAAACTGGTCCAGGAAGTTTCGAAACACTCTATTCATAAGGTCCATAAACACTACGGGGGCATTGGTTAACCTGAAAGGCATAACCAAAAATTCATAGGACCCATATCTAGTTAGGAACGCAGTTTTGGACACGTCTTGCTCTCATATCTGCAACTGGTGATACCCCGTCCTCAAATCTATTTTAGATAAGTACGATGCTCCCCTAAGTTGATCGAACAAATCGTCAATCTGAGGTAATGGGTATTTGTTCCTGATGGTAACTTTATTCAACTCCCGGTAATCAACACACAACTGGAGAGAACCATATCTTTTCTTTACAAACAACACTGGAGCTCCCCACGGTGAAGTACTACGCCTAATAAACCCCTATTCTAACAACTTCTGAATCTGATCTCTTAACTCCCTCATCTTAATAGGAGCCATACGATACAGAGCTCTAGCAATCGATCGCGTCCTCGGTGCTAAGTCAATCACAAACTCAATCTCCCTACTTGGAGGCAAACCCAGTATTTCCCGAATAATATCTTCGAATTCTCTAACAACCGGAATCGAATCTAGGGAAACGACTACATCCCGAGAAGTCTCCTCCGCAATACAATACAAGTAAGTGCTAGAACCTCCCTCTAAACGAGGCATAGCCACTAAAAACATCTCTTGCCTCGGAATGGCAAAAACTATGCTCTTCCCATAACAATTTACTATCGCATGGTAATTTACTAGCCAATCCATACCCAGAATTACATCATACCAGACCATATCAAGGATAAGCAAATTGGCCTCAAAACACAAGTTACCAAGATTTATTTCTACTCGTTTACAAATAAAGAAAATAAGTGAACCATTACCCATAGAAGATTCAACACTAGTAAAAGTACTTTTCGCCAATTTAATTAGCTCCGTCGATTATGCAAAACTTCTAAAAATAAACGAGTGTGTCGCACCCGTATCAAACAATACACGACCCATATGCCCCTGAATGGGAAACTTACCCTCAATAGCTGGCGGCACTGGCAGGGCTGGAGGAAGTATAGCATCCTGTATGTGGTAAACACGACCATACTGTTGTTGTCCCTATTGTGGAGGGATTACTGGATTAGGCACTTGTAGCGGTAACTGGGCCTGCTGATGTTGTGGAAACCTAGGAAGCTGTCCCTTAATCAACTGCGGACACGTCTTCTTATAATGACCCGCCTCTCCACATTGAAAGCAATGACCCGTGATATTTTCTTAATTTTTACCCCTGTTATTTCTGAACTACCCATACCCTTGGCCCAGATGGCCTCTACCCCCATTGTTACCCTGACCTGCCTGTTGCCATGGCTGGGCACCTTAACCGTGCTTGAAATTACTGCCTCCGAAATTAAATCCCCCATAATGCTACCTTTTGGACAAATCCCCTTACTGGGGGTCCCTTTTTTTGCTTACCTTCCGATGATTGGGACGAGGGTAGTGATCCTCCTCCTGCACCATTGCCTCCCGTTTTACTCGTTTGCCCCACAACGGAAACATTCTTACTTCCTTGAACATGTAACCTATGACCTTGATAATGAAGTAACGAGGCATTCATCATATCCCTGAAAGTTTGTAAAGCTGGATTACCCAACAAATGTTGCCATATCCTCCAATGTAAACCTCCAATGAACTTTGATATTCTCCTCTCCTCTAGAGTTACCTCATCCGGCACAAAACTATCCAAACGAGTGAACTCCTCCTCATATTCTTCCACCGAACGTTTCCCTTGAACTACATCTTGAAGCTTCCTCCTCATCTCGCTTTGGACCGCTAGACGAAAATATTTTTGATCAAATAAGACCCAAAAGTCAGTGATAGTCATGGTATCTCTTTGCCCTGGCATAGTCATCAACTCCCACCAATGTAAGGCTGCTCCGACTAGCCTACAAGTAGCAAGGATTTGCTTCCTCTCCTCACTATAGTCTATCAAGTGAAGATGGCATTGAATATCCTTTTTCCATTGATTAGCTACAATCACGTCGGAACCACCCTGGAATTTTGGGGGATGACCCTTTAAGAAGGATTCTCTGACTCTTTCCCACGGAGAAGGTCCCGTCGGGGCTTGTACCTCCTGAGCTCGTGGTTGTTGGGCTTAGGGAAATTGTTGAACCACAGCAGTAATCGCAGCATTGACCACATGGGCCAAAATATTGGCTACTTGAGTGGCATTTATTGTTCCTTGCGGTGGTGGTGGAGGACCTACCTCATCTTCTACAATTATATTTCTTCTCGCAAGGCGACCTCTCTTAGGCAGCATCTGAGAAGAAGAAACAACTGAATTAGAATATTATTAAGAACAAGTATCTTAGCAGAAGATTGCAAACATAGGCAAACAAAACAGTCCTAACATTAAGCTCTATAACAAAGAACGCTACGGTAGAACGTGACAAGTCCGCATAGATCCTAAAGACTCTATAACCTGATACTCTGATACCATCTGTGACAACCCGCTTATTAAGATAAGAGGTGGCCAGCCCGATATTCCAATAATTACAGGAATCATAGATGGTCCATTCTCAGCATCACAGAAAATAACAAGTATACGAGATAACCACCCATTATTTTGGAAAACGGATTGTCAAAAATTTATTTTGTAAGTTAAAGAAAGAATTTAAACAAACCAATTTGAAAAGAAGGTGGATAAAATAACTACAGGAATGAAATTGAACAGTACATATATAACACAATAATCGAATAAGCTTTCGGTTAACATACCCAAATAATATGGTTACACCGAATATTAAAGTATAACATCACATCAATAATACAATTACAAAACTTGGGTAACACACCCGAATGTGCAACCAATCCTAACTAGATTACAAAAGAAAATGGAAGCGTCTACATCAAAATATCCCGTAACATCCGCAAGGTGTTACAGCTCCAAAACCCTGGAATAGGAAAGTCAATACGGGCGTCCTTACGGCGGAGCACCTGAGCGAATATAAGATTCATGCAACACAAGAAATATGAACGGGTCAGGGCCCGATTTTATATGATCACCAGATGAATAAAAAGTATGACAGTCATGGACAATTTAATAATCATGAATAATGATAAATAAACCTAACTACTTAATCTAAAAGTATAGCCACAAGCATATATAATGATCATAATCCCAATTTAATTATGCAAGAGAGTGTAAATAGAATGTCATTATTAACTGAGATTCAATATCCTTTTCTTTTTCCGCAATTTCATTTCACCATTCCATATCTCATTAGGAAACGTATTCAAAGAAATTTAATTCGTAGAGCGCTTTATCACAAATTAAATCCCACTTTAATTAGAATAGTTATATTATGCAATGTATAACGATTCTAAGACCATCATTCCGAGTTTCCCCACTAGACGCGCCCCTAAATAGCTATCATCTTCCAGAGCCTATCGCACAAGACAACTGGGCATCCTACAACTTAACGTTGGGAAGTGTCCATATACCTTGGACAGTGAGTCATAACCACACCCGAAAGTACCTCACTTCGAACAATAATCACACAATATATAATAACCGGTCCTATGGTCGAGGAATATATTCTCCCTGCATTCACTAGCCAGGGGACTTCACCTCATGCGCATACTTCCCCTATGATAGCATTTAGAGAGGTGTGTATATACCAATTTATCATTCATAATTTTAAATATCATTTTAAGATATACATCACATTTTATCCGGAACCATAATCGTTTGGCATCATCATTATAACTTCAACGTTTAATAAATTCCCAAATTAGTCTTCGAGAAATAGTAACGTTATTATAAGCCACCAAGTCTAGTATAACTCAATCACGTCTCGAAAATTCCCTGATTATATAATGCTACATCTCTTAATATCAACTAGCTTGTTAAGGAAAGAAAATACCTTATCATCTACTTGATAATCCCCAGAATAAGCCTCGTCTATTACCTTACTAACATAAGGTAGTTACCTAACTAATATAAGACTCTAAGACACTAAGTTTACTTCATAAGAGAAGGTTACTAGGTCCTAAGCCTAAAATAAAAGGGCTAAGACTAAGTTAGAAAAATTTCTTAAGACAGCAGGAATTCCGAATCAATTCGCCTTGGATGAATCGATTTGGTCCTGAAAGAGAATCGATTCGGATAGGCCAAATCGATTCGGTCAAGAGGAATTAAACTTCTGCATACTGTCGAATCGATTCGGATAGGCCGGATCGATTTGGTCTAATCTGACATGTAGCCTACCCCTTTAGCGAATCGATTCGCTAAGGGCGAATCGATTCACCTGGCCCCAAATTTCCAAAATCAGTTATGGAGTTTAATGCCCTTCTCTTCCCAAAACTCATTACTTCTCCATTTTGACCCACAACAACCATCATGAATCCAATCCAACTCATCCTACATGAATACCAACTACTACACTCAAAACAAATCTATCTAAACAACATGTAAGGGTTCAAATACCACAAATTCATTAAAACTCATATTTGTTCCATTGATTCTAATACACAACAATCACAATAATTTATTCACCCTAAATCATATATTACCAATTAAGAAACTTGCCTTAAGGTTGAAATCTCGAATTCCTTTCCGGTAGAAGCAAGATCAAGCCCAAATTCTTCAATTCTTTTCCTTTCTCTTCTTTTTCTCCCCAATTCTCTTCTTCTCTCTTTCTCTCTAAGTTTAGAAACACACTTAAGAAAATAAAAGCGTTTGCAAGACTTAAACGTGCCTCTATCCTTAATTTCCATCTTTAATTTTCAATACCCCATTAAAATGACTCATAATTACATATTTAAGTCATAATCAGTAAAAAGTGCCCGGAACCCAAAAATACAATATGGAACTTATTTTGACTATCTCGCATATTTCGGGACTAACTATGCCCTCTAAATTGGCATCCGGAATTATATAGACCATTTCAAGTTCCAACCTCAATTAAACCATAAATTCCGTTTAAATTACAACGACACCATTCATCATAACATAATGCTATTTACATTCACATAACCGTAAATAGGCACAATTTAGTAAATATTATCTTTTAATTCACTTAAATAATATTTATTCCATCATCCAATATTTTATAGAATCACCTCACATGGTAAATTAATATTAAATAAACTACTCAAAAGTAAGGGTTATTACAGATATCTAGATGGGTAATATAGAAGGACGTTAGGTGTACACATTAGTCTAAGGGTGAGGGGTTCCTCAAGAGACCGTGCATCACTAACTTAAATATGAAGAGAATTCATGCATTTTAATTTCCTTCATTTAAATTCACTTACTAAATATTTTCAAATGTTTTGGGTTCTAACCCTTGCTATAAAATATTTTCAAAACCTTTTAGGTGTTTAGCCACAGGGATGCCATAATTGTTCTATTCCAAGGTTACACAGCTGCGACATATGTGGATGTTGCAAGACTATGACTTAGCCACTTCGATTATTTCATTCCTAGAGTAGGATGCAGTCAAAATTTCCTTTGGGCATGTCGCCCTAGTTATTAATTTTTTTTCGACTAGATGATGTATTCAGTTTATTCCTCTTGTGGTTTATATTTGTTATTTGATTTGTAGTCGATGGTTGTCTCGGCAAGGATTATATTTACTCCTGTCTAGTAGTGTTCATTTCAGTGTTTGTGTGAATGGTTAATTATATATTATTTCGCTTGTTGTTGGGATGTTTAATAAAAAGATAAAATTTGGCACCATGTCTTTTGAATACTAGGTGGTTAGTAAGTTTTAAAAAGTTTTCGACAGTGATGCTAAGAATGAACCAGATGAGATTCTTGTTTAATTTTACATAGGACTGATCACTCGGTATTTTATTAGGCGGGGTGTCACATCTTTTATCATACATAAATGGTTAGTAGACATTTCATTTACTATTCTATGTACTTTATATATTTTTAATAATTCTTCTGTTGCATCTTATCATATTAGATATTCTCTATCATCATTATATTGAAAGAAATAAGTTTTTCTTTTCTATCTTTTATTGTAATCTCGTGCCAACTATGAATAATTTTTCCTTCACCTACCCATTCTGGGGGGATACTTTCTATAATTAATAATATAGTAGGTGGTTTAATTTTCTAATTATGTTGTTCTACTAGTGCATCTAATAAACCTTTTGATAAATTATAATTTAGTCGTTCAAAGGGTGGTTCTATTAATATATTGACTATTAAACCATATTCTAATAGTAAGCTTAGTGTAGCATTTATTTCTATTCGTCCATTATTTGTGAATATTTTATTCGGTTTTCTTATAGTGAAGTTTTCAAAATTTCTAAGATCTAGGTCTAATAAAATAATAGTATCATGTTTATTTTGAGAAAATGTGTAGGTTTGTTCGTACTTATATGTGCAATCTGTAGGAGTAAGATTAAATCAAAAATAATTTTGTAGGGCTACCCAATTACTAATATCCTTTTCTCTTCTATACATAACTATTTTCTCTGCTATTTCTTTTGGTAGTAATTCTTCTAGTTTATTTCTTGATATAGATCTATAATAGGGATCAAAGGATGATAAGAAATTACTATTATTATATAATAATATGTGTTCTAATTTATTTTCTATCTCTTGTTTTTTAAGATTTAATATCTTAAAATGTTTAATTATGGTATTATGATCTTTTATTAATTTTTCACTAACTGCAGTAGGGGTGTTGTATTTAACTTTTTCTTCTAATGAATATACATGGTTAGATATATTATAGAAATATCTGGTTAGATAATTCATAGTATGTATACAAGATCTTTTGTTATATTATCTATTGAACCAAAGGTTATCACGGATGTTTTTCTGTTCGTCTGTAACTAGTACATTCATCCTGAACTTTTTCTTCTCATTAAGAATAGTAAATAGTTAGTTATCCTTGTGTTCCTGATGACAAAGCATGATGAGGCATCTGCACAATTAAGAAGTATTAGTAATTAATCTTGACAAAATATCAACTAATTTATTATCTTTGCCTTCAATATGTTCAAATTCTGGTGTAAATACTTTGCATGTAATATTATCAATAAAGATTAACCACGTTTTAGTTGTTGATCTACTTTGATGAGTTTATTAAAATATTTTATAATATTATCGCAATCTGTTCTTATTAAAAATTCTTTTTGTAGAAATAACTGAAATTTTTCTAGTGTGTTAATTATTCCTAAAATTTCGAAATCAGTAGAGGGAAGTCTATTTTATGTCTCGTTAAAGTTACCTTAGCAATATTTACATATTATTTCTTCATTTTTGTTGCTTTCTTTATTTGTTTTTTGTAAAAGAATTCTTGCCCATCCTATGGCTACTGCATCTGTTTGTATTATTTTATAACTATTTTCTAGTGGTAAGGATAATGGTTCTATTTGACTAACTATTCGTTTGATTTTTTGTACTAATTCTATATCTATAGTATTAAAATATTTTTAACCATTTTTTTCTAATTTTCTATATAGTGCTCCTCTAGTTTTGATAAATTGGGGATAAAAGATCTACAATAATTTAATAATCCTAGGAAAGCTTGTAACTTTTTGGTGTCTTTTATTTTATCTGGAAAATCTAAAACCTTTTTTACTATATGTTCTTGTAATTCTACTTTTCCTCCATTTATATATAATCTTAGAAATTCTATTTCTTGTTTTTCTAGTTGCATCTGTTTGCTACTTATTATTAGTCCTTGATTTATAAATTCTTTAAATATTATTTCTAAATGTTATCTATGATCGTGTTTATTATTACTATATATAATAATATCGTCTATCTATACTATACAAAAGCTTGAATATTTTTTAAATATAATGTCCATTTTATTTTGAAATATTTGTGGTGCATTCTTTAATCTGAAAGGCATAAATAGTCATTCAAAGTGTCCTTATGGATAAGTGAAGGCAGTCCATTCTATTGATTCCTCTTTCATTTTTATTTGCCAAAATCCCGACTTACTATCAAATTTTGAAAAAAAAAATTGTATTTTATTTATTAATTCTTCTTTATTAGGTATTTTATAGCTATCATCATATGTATTGTCATTTAATCTTTTATAGTTTCTTACCATCCTTTCTTTATTTCTCTTGACTTTTGAGTGATTGCTTACCATAAAAGCTGGGCTTCTATGTCTACTGTTGCTTTTTTCATATTACTCTTAAATTAAGCAGTTCTTTTATTTGGATTTTGAATTCTTCTTGGTCTATTAAATTGCATGCTATGTCTTTTATTTTTATAGTTAAATCTGGATTTATTATTTTCAAATTTGCTGTTAACTTATTTTTATTCCAGTGCTTTGTGGCTCTTCTCCTATAATTTCAATTTTTTCTGCTAGTCTTATTAAATCTTCTATTTCTGGTTTTGTATTTATAAACATTACTTTATTTATTTTATTGAAATCAATTTTTTGTGTTTGGCTTTCTTCAATTTGCTGCAAATATTCACATAAATAATGTTCTTCTTTTGTTTTATTTTTTTTCAAATCTTATGTTGTTTCTAATATTATAGTATTATTAAGAACTATATCTCTTTCTTGCTTTTCTATATTATGTTGTTGATTATTAGGTATAATATGAGTTCCATTTTAAAGAATTGTAATCTGAATGGGGTATACATAAATCCTCTTATTAGAAATTGAATAAAATTTAATTCTAAAATAACGGGGTGATGACTTTTTAAATGTGTTATATATGTCTGTGGTAGGATGAGCTGTTCTTTATTTATATATATCGGTATATTTTGTATACATTGCTTTATTGGTATTGCTTCTTTATTAAAGGTAATTAAAGTCTTTTATGCTTTCTTTATGTACTAATTCTGTATGGATTAAAAAAAAATTTGCTCCTGTGTCTAACATTGCTGTTGTATCTAACATTTTATCTGGGAATTTTATTTGTATAGGAAAAGTTATTATTGTTGATTTATTTGTACTATTTATTTATTCTTTAGGATCTTTGATTTCTTTATAACAGCTTATACATAGACTTTTACAACATATTTGACATAGATACATCTCTTTGTCTTTTTTCGAAAATTTTATACGTTTTCCTTTTATAAACATAATTGGGGGTAAATTTGTAAAACTTAAAAAAATAGGGTAGAAAGTAAAAAAAACATCAAACGTGTGCCAATTAAAACCTACTCAAAATAACAACTAAAAACCCGCCCCTTTTTTCTCCTTTTTCTCTGACACGCCCAAATTAAAACCCCATCCCATTTCTCTGACACTCCCATGTGACACCCGGCCTAATAAAATACCGGGTGATCAATCCTATACCAAATTAAAACAGGAGTCTCATATGGTTCATTCTCAGCATCACTGTCGAAAAAAAGTTTAATTTCTAATAACCTATTAGGCTGGCGTCAAAATTTTATTTAACTAATCTTTTTAATTAAACCATTCGAATAAAACATTCACATAGTTTATATACAAAAACTGGAATGAAATAAAATAATCGAACACTCGGTTTAACATAATACAACCAAATTGAATGCCGCACAAAATGGAGGTAAAAGAAAAAAATAAATACAATTGGGCTATAGGCCCGAATGTCACTACAAGGATTCCTATCTAGATCACAAGAATAGAGGCGTCTAAAATAAACCTGCATGCATCCACAGCTGCTGCAGCTAACATCTGACTCGAACGGATCATCATCCAGGCGTCCCTGTGTCTGGAAACCTAATATATATATATATATATATATCAAAAGAGGGGAAAATAGAGAAACGGGTCAGAGCCCGAGTTTGAAAAGTTTTTTCAAGTACATAAATGCCATGTTTTAAAATATGATTTATCTCATATTTAAATTGGTATCGCACTCCCATGAGATACCCCTCACCCCTCTTCTAATAGTGCACACCTATCGCATACCTTTTAAACATCCTAATTAAGCTACCCGACCTAACTAAACGCTATAACCCATCATCTAAAAACCCTAATACCTGAGTACTAAGGGATAAACTTCTCCACATTCCCAACATTGCTCTACATTCGTGCGTGGGGTGTCTCGCGGAGAGAAATCCAAACAAGGAACCCCCCGATACACTACTACCAGGCACTATTGATCGTTGGGATTCATTAGGCCCTCAGCACATAACGCGTATATATATATATATATATATATGTAGTTCTTACTAGAACCTATAATTCATTTTCATATAAGTCCAGATATAAATCTGCCGGAAGGAGAAATACCCTTATCAGGCTTTTCACTTCACTTACATATGTTAACTTTATATGATATCTTATCTTCATATACAAGTAATATACTACACGCAACAAGTATAATTATACCTATCACAATCACAAGTTTAGTAACCATCCCTCCAAGCTATAACTCGAGGATGCAGTCTCATAGTGCCTATCCAAATCCGAGTTTACTCACTATACCATGGTACCAAGCCAGACTTACTCATGGTCATGGTAAAAACACTCAACGGTGGAGGCAGTCATGTTCCCTCTGCAAGTGGAGTACACACATCTCACTCGAACATGGGACGATATGACCTGGGGATATACTCTCCCTGCTTCTCAATCCAGGGGATTCACCCACATCACGCAAATTCCCTAGATCGCACTAGAGAAAATATATAATATGGCTGTTCTAACCCTACACTAAAGAAAATCCCGTGGAACAAGCCTCTAAAGTACACATATACCATTAACACACAGATATATATATTCGTATCCTATCTATATAATAAAGGAGGAGGGACTTTTTGTCCTCCCCAACTGACGGTTCAGATTACATCTTAAGGAGTTTGGTGTTTATCAACTGATGGCTGAGATTACATCTTACTATTTGTATCTAAGGGTTAAATATTTGGACACGTGTGAACTGAGTACACTGTAAATTTTACATGCTCGAGTACACCTACTCTGCCTCGAGCCTCCCACACATGTTGCTTCACACCACACGCATCTCTGACTCCTTCATCACTTCTAGCCACAAACCTCTTCTTTCCCCCTTTCTTTCTCTCTCTCTCTCTCTCCACGTCCACATAATAACATCCCCTTCTGATTTCTTAGATTTGTGAAACTCTAAAATGATTTTTTGTTTGGTTTTGTAGATCTCAAAACATCAGGTAGACCACACGCATATTACTCTGTTTTTTCACACCACACGCATATTACTCTATTTTTTTAAATCATGGAATTAACACACAATGTAAACTTTGTTCTCCCTCCATCTTCTCACTTTTCAAGTTTTGAACAGGGCGTTAGAAAAAGCGTTTGGTATAAGTTTGGCCAAGTTTTGTGCAAAAGAATTTGCTGAAAGTCAGGAATGATTAGGTTTTCACTATTTGTGTTTTAGCTTCATGGTTCTCATGCTTCTCTTCACATGACTGTCGAGGAGACACTGGAGCGGCATCGTTTACTACCCCTATCGTATCTTCAAGGGGTTGGGAGGTTGGGTTCGGGATACCGTTCAGGTATTTGGTTCTGTAGATTACTATTTTGTTCATCACTTTGCAGGTTGAGACAGGGTTTTCCCATTTGTGTTCATAATTTTTGTCCTGTTTTTGTACATCTGTTGTTCTCCCTACAAACATTTTTAAAAAATGTGATGAGGAGACAAAAATGAAGAACATATACGAACGAGACAAAAATGTGATGAGGAGAAGCCATATCCATAAACCGAGGTAAAAAATGAACAAAAAACCCACGGATCTACAACAAAATCCATCAAAAGAAAAAACCCTCAAATTACCCCAGAATTAGTCAGTCGCTGGTATACTCCTCCCTCCCTTACCGTCGTTATTCAAGCCTTTGTTTCATATGTAATTTTTTTAGTTTATTTTGTTTGGTTGAGTATACAGGTGTAAGTGCGAACCAGGGTTTCGCTTCGTTTCCGTTTTAGAGGAGTGCGAACCAGGGTTTTTTTGTGATTGAAATGCTTGGCTTCTTTGGTTGACTCTTGGATTTAAAGTATTTTTCTTAATTTTATGGGTCTGAAATGGGTTTCTATGATTCGGTGTAGGTTAATAGAGTATAAAGGTACCTGATAAGGGAGAAAAAGAAGAGTTTGCAGACAGTAGGAAAGGTGATTGAGTCACTGGTTTTATTTGGTACATAAAAATAAAGATAATTCATTTATATATTTTTTAGTTAGATGTTTTATGTAGAAGATGAATAAAACCGATGAAAGATGATGGTTGGTGGTATGAGAAATACAAAGGCAAAGGAATTTGAGTAGACCCACTTCTCTGCTCATGGCTTCTTTGCTTAATACCTGTAAACCCATTTCCAAACACTTTATTGCCACCAACACATATTTCTCTCTCTGTCTATTTTACAATTTTATTTATTTTCTTTTTCATGCGTTAGAAGGTTAAGTGGTTTATGTGTTTGAGAATCATAAACCACCGGTGCCGAGATAATTGGGATACAACACAAGTGTCGAGATAATTGAAAAAAGATTTAAAATACTTGGGGCATAATTTGTAATGTCACTCTATCCAAATTTTGGGTTTCTTGGAATAATTTGTGACTTTATTTTTTATAGTTTTCAATATTTGAAGCAAGTGGTTAGTAATTTTTTATGGGTTTAAATCTCTGATTGCAGAAGTGCTTGGTGTTTGATGGGTTTAAATCTTTGGTTTTTACTTAGGGTACCAGAGCAGGAAATGAATTTGGGCTGCTGGAGTTAGGTTTGAAGAGAATCGGTACTTTCTCTCCCCTATAATGTCAAACATATCTGTCTTATGTCAGTCCCATTTTCCTTTATTTTAAATCAAACTATGCTAATTTTATTACACTTTTCTTGCTTTTTCTTTGTTGAGGTCAACCCGTGTGGGAGGTGACAACCCATCAGCCAGCGATATTTTTTTTTTTTTGGTTGTAGACTAAATTAATAAATGAATGTGATCATCTTGGTTGATGATGTTTGATGTGTAGAATTAAAATGGCATGTTGGGTATTTATATTAATTTCTAATTGGGTGTGTATGGGTGTTGGGTATTTATATTCTCAAAATGGACATGAATAAAAAAATGTTTTATTTATTTATTGTATAAAACGTTGACGTTAGTTGTATTAAAAAAAACTAACTTGACATTATTTTTTTTAATAAACAATGGACGAGCATTTAGTATAAATTATTTTTTTAAACTTTGTTTTTTACAAATTTTCATAAAACTTATTTTATTTTAAAATGTATTTTTTACATTTTGTTTTATACAATTTTTTATAAAAAAATATTTTTTTTAAAAAATTATATATTTTTGTAAGAAAATGAGTTGACTGCAATACATTACTAAGTTTTTAAGACTTTAATACACGATATGAATAATATGGTTTATAATTTTCACAACACATTAAAAAACTATTTGAGAAGAATACGATGAGTAAAATTATTAATTAATCATGTTATTGTATTAATGTTAGATGAAAAACATTATGAACTCGAATAATTTTTCTTATTTACGAGTGAAGCAGGTCAACACAAAATGAGACACATAATTACATGATACAAATAGACACAGTTATTACTTAATGTATTTACCATTAATAATTCCATATCATATCAACACCGATATGATATGGAATTATTAACGGTAAATACATTAACTAATAATTGTGTCAATTCGTATCATGTAATTGCGTGTCTCATTTCGTCGGACCTAGTAATTATTATGCAATATCTAGAACGGTTTTACAATCGTGCCATCGGCACGGGTACACCCTAGTTATATATATATTGTAATCCCATCGTATATATATATATATATATATATATATATATATATATATATATATATATATATATATATATATATATATATATATCACTTTTCAATACATATGGCTATAATTGACAACTCTCATAGTGATGGCCAATAACCTCGAATGTTCCCATTCGTAACAGTATATAAGTATTTGCACAATTAAAATACTACACCAATAAGTATTCTCTTACTTAAGATATAACTCGCACTATGATAACTTTTTAAGGATTTATATATATATATATATATATATATATATATATACATATACACCCGAATATACAGATTCTCACTAGCTAGATAAGTATATTATCGACTTATCTTAATTCCATAGTGTAATACCCCGTATTTTTATGGATATCTATTTATGGAATTAATTGAATTAAATGTGAATTAATTGAGAATTAATCCGGATAAAATATTAACGAGATGTGAGTTAGTATTTGATTATAATGTGTATATATGGCAATATATGAATATTGGAACTAATGAAATTATCGCGAGATTGAAATACGGCAATTTGGAAAATTTTGTTGGGACGCGCGTGACAGTCGCGTCAGGAATATATTTATTTGAATTAAAAAGTAAATTTTATTTCTATTTACCGTATGGTCGTTTTGAGTGCGCCAACGCGTCCGGAAGGGTCGAAATAGGCAGAAAACACTAGCCGGGGGTTAAGTTTGGGTCCCGGGGCATTATTGGACCATACCGGTAACTTATAAGGGCATTTCAGTAATTTCGGTTATTGGGTAATTAAAACCCACGAAAATTAGAGTTAGAAATCTGACTTAGTCTTAACCCACTAAGCCATTTCCAACCCCAATTTAGGTAGTGGGCTACGGGAGAAGTTTAGGAACCTTAAAGCTTGGCAAAAAACCAACCCCACCTCCATTATCACCTTGAGAAGAACTTATAGAGAGAGAGAAGAAGAGAAGAATTCTGCAGAGAAAGAGAGAAGACAATTCAGCCTTCAAGATTCAACCTCAAATTCAGAGAAAGATTAGAGGCAAGTGGTTTAATTACAAATGATCCAATGCTATGTTTTTTCCATGTTTAGGAATTATCGAATTTATCTTGGAAGATGATATAGACCCATGAATTAGAAGTTTAAAACTATGAATTATGTTAGGGACTGCATGTAGTAACATTTTGGACGAATTATGAATTCAAAATTATGATCCTTGATGATTTAAAAACGGATTTAAGAAGAGATTTATTAATGTTCTTGCAAGAAGTAGAAAACTAGGGTTCTTAATGAAGATTTGATCCAATTATAGCCCTTGGTTGATGAATTATTGGTTTTAGAACGTTAACAATGTTGTAGGATGGTTGTATGATGACATTATAACGTTAGAATAGAATTTCATGCATGTTAATGGTGTTTTGGGATGATTTGAAAACTGCAAAACGAAGCAGTCCGTAGCCATACCTGGTGCGTTCGATCGATCGATGTTCATCAGTCGATCAATCGACCACCATCGATCGATCGAAGGTAAAGGTCGATCGATCAACCTTCCCAGAATGAGTAAAGTTTTTCCCTATTTAAATTTTAATGGTGGTAACCCTTGGAAAATATTATTGGAGACCTTATGAATACCCTTAAACTTAAGGAAGACCAGTAGGCATGGTTATGAAACTTGGACCTTAATTAGAATTCAATTTGAGGAATTTTTCTAATCTAATGAAATTAAATAAGTGAGAAGACATTTGGGTTAAAAGTGTAAATTGGAATAATTTGATGAAATGAGATTTGGATCAGAAGTAAGGACCTTAGGAATAATGATGTTATATGTGGGAATAATAGGAACTTAATAATCTATTTAAGATAGGTTTTAAGTATAAGAACTATGACGTGTGACGTGTCGACAGTTTAAACTCTATATTACCGAGAGACTTAATATATATATAAAATTGGAATAATGGTATAAGGATGTAGAGTATACCTTTCATAATATTGAAATATCTAAGATGTGTGAATGCTTTGCATATGATTTTATGTGTATGACATACCTACCATACTTGCTATCATGGGAGGTTTGCGTTCGCTTAGAGCCCTCTAATTCTTGTGTTGCCCGGATTTAGACTGGTTACCTCGATGAACATAGGTCAGAGAAGGACCTATTGGGATGTTAATAAGTCTGCTGATCGTGGGAGCGCAGGTATGTGCATGACCCATGTGATGTGACTGTGTTCGCCTCCATTATTTGTGATGTTGTTATCTGAGAACGATTCCTGAGAGATTCGGAATACGTGATCCTTATGTACGTGATGTACCGGGATGGATAGCAGAGTATGTGTACACCGCATCTTAGTCTCGGGGTGCTTGTATTGTATATTTATGACGTGAATAATATACACGTAGATAATGGGAACTTTCATGTTGTTATTGTGAATATTATTATGGTAATGTTTTGAGAAAACATAACGGGTTAACCGATAATGAATTGTATTACAAATTGAGAATCTGAGCTTCAGTAAAGCTCTATTTTAAATTGATAACGCTAGAATGTAATATGGGGATCGAGTAGTAAGGGGTAGAACTTATTACGGTTTGGTTAGATATGGATGTCACATGAATGGGTACAGGAACGTTAGGAGTGCACAGTTAGACGAGAGGTGAGTATTTCACGTGAGAGCACGTCCTAACATGTACTTTACATTTATTGTTTTAAATGTTATTAAAGCACTTGCTGTTTTTAAAATGATTTCCACTTTCGGGCTCTGACCCATTTGCTTTCAAATCTATTTTTGTAAAAACCATTTTAGGTGCCCAGCCACAAGGACACCATGCTTAGGATTCTCATTCAGGTGACAAGCTGTAGCTGTTTGTGGAAGTTACAGGACCTTGCTTGTAGACGCTTCATATATCTTGACTCTATATTCAGCATTTATCAGTTGTAGGGCATGTCGCCCATTTCTTTTAGAAACATTTCATTTATTTCAGTTATTCAGACTTCGGGCATGTAATTAATTCAGGATTCAGACTTGTCTTATTATCTTTCAGTTGTGGGATTGTTGTGAGGAGTTTTCCTCCGGATTTCTTATTACTATTTGTTGGTTATCTCATTACTTCGTTATGGTGAATGGATTATGTTTTCCTTCCATTATTCTTTTACTGCATGTTAATCTGACCTAACTTAAAATTTGGCAACTTACTTTTTAAATACTAGGTGGTTAGTAATTATTAAAATGTTTTCGACAGTGATGCCATTAACTGAACCAACTTGGCATTTTGTATTGATTTAATAAAGGAGTAGCTACCCGGTATTTAATTAGTCGGGGTGTCACAGGTGGTATCAGAGCATCAGGTTCTAGTGTCCTTTAGGATCTGTAGGGCTTATTATGTTTCCGCTGAGCTTTCTTTGATGTAGAGCCCTATGTTTAGGATTGTTGATATCTTTGGTGAGATTTCGTTCTCCTGCTTTAATACATATGGTAGTGAATCTTATTTTCGATCGGGTGTATTCGTGTGCCGAACAATGCAGTACGTCTGGCGAAGACAGTTGGGTGAACAGCAGGAGGTAAACATATATTGAGGTTAATTGATTTATTTAAAGAAGGACGACCGTAGTTGAAGTCACCGATATTATGGCACGGAAGTCCTGGAAGATATAGAAGGCTAAGGCGCGACTTGAGACTTCCGGATACGGCTATAGTAGGAATGGGGTCAAATTAGACACATCCAACAAGGTTGGAACGAGAGAGAAAGAATTAAATGTAACATTGAAGAGAACCAGCAGTAGCAATACTCGAAAGGCGAAGACGACAGGTGCTAGCCAAACGAACGCAATGTATCCAAAGGTTTGGACTTGTGTCGGAGTATGGCCAATCGAGAGTGAAAAATTTGAGCAAATTTTTTTTTGTCTCGTGAGAACGGAGTTCCAATGGGGAGAAACAATCCCCACACTTATAAGTGGAAGGTGACGTCGAGAGAAGGCGTACACGAATGGTTAGACCATAAGTTCCCTGATCAAATGTTTAGGATGAAAACCGAATGTCGTTCTGAACTCACACGAGAGGTCCGGACAGAGGTCACTCTGTGAGAAGAAATAAAATTATTTAGTGAACCCTACACCGGGTGAAGTAGGTGAAACGGGGAAGGGGATATTAAAGGGAGAATTTGCATAGAAGAATTGCTAGTCCTTCTGGAAAAATTCTGCTTGGACGGTTAAAGCAAATGGTATTATCGCAGTGTTAATTTGGAGGTAAACAACCCCGGGTGGGGATATACCAGAATCGAGAACTTTATATAAAGTAAGACTGGGGAAAACTGGTGTTGGAGAAGCACCACAATGGGAAGACCCAATGGAGAAACCGTTAAAATAATTCGATAGCGGAATTACTACCGAGCAATGGTAATTCCAGTAAGAGAGGTGGAAAATTAGTAGCATGTTCCTTAGGGCCGTCAAAACTAAGGGAACAACAGAGATAGTAGTCTGAGTCGAGACTACCAACGTCCGAGAGATGGACCACCTTAACATGATTTGTGAAACAAAAGATAAGTGGAGTATGTGTAGAGGTATTTCTGTGGGGAGTGAAACCCGTGCGTTTTAGAATTTTTCTCGATACGAGAGTAGGGATCAAGGTATTATGCCTGGCGCGGGCAACAGTTATTGAAATATTCGGTTTGGGACAACATGTGTGGTAAGTCCAGAAACCATTTGAGCAGTCGGGACGATTGATAAGATAGAAGTATGAGTTATATCTTCAGATGATGATGCATGTCAATTGTGGCATGAATGAGTTGTTACCTTTGTCATAATTGTTATTTTCACTTGAGAGTCGAGTTTGGTGAGGATATCAGTAATTGTATTATATATAAGAACATTTTTCCCTGCTAGTGTGGGGGTTACTTTTATTGTCATCCGCGGAGGATGAATGGGTATATTGATAGCGGTTTATACTTTAATGAAATTTCTCATTTTAGTGCTGTATTATACGAGTAGGATATGATATTATTTATGGTTTTATATATATGATTATACCGATAGTGTACTGGTATTACGAGTTTATTGGGATTGCCACCTTGGGGTAGCATGTTTTGCTCTGGCGAGGCCCCATCTGTGAGAGGGCCGGACTCGCAATTGTACTTTTGTATATAGGTATATATACATATTTATGAATATGTTGTGATTTCTAAATGGTATAATGGTCTCGGATATTTAATCCCATGATGCGTAGGGATTTCATTATTATGAGTCGTATGTAATTGATTTACTAGTCAACAAAGAGTTAGTTGGTTTTATAATTAACGATAGAGAAGTAGTAACAAAAAGAGTGCATTGTTTTATTCCCCGTTAGAGATTTGGGAGTTTATACTCATAGTTGTGTCTCTGGGGACGGGATTTTGAGAACCCCGATTTTTAGTTACATGGTGTATATGGAATGTGATTACCATCAATGTCAAGCGAAAGTGTCATTCGAAAGGAGTTCCTCGTTTAAGAGTCATTGCGACAGAATGTAACTTTGTTGAGAAATGAGAGTGTAGGGACATATTATGGACGGGGCTTAACGGATTCCGATGACCAACAATGTTAGGTAGTAGTGTATCGGGGGGTTCCTTGTTTGGATTTCGCATTGCGAGACACCCCACGCATGAAACTTAGCGTAAGATTGGTAGTAAGGAGAAGTGTGGCCCTTCGTTCATGAATTGGATACCTCTATCGATATGGGAGTCGGTAGTTATAACGGGAAGTTACAAGGAAGAAATTATGTGGTAAGGCCATTAGAGCCAGTTGTTAGTAAATTACGATATAAGTACTAATAATGTTAGTTTTGTCACGGCATGTTGAAAAAACGCATTGAGGATAAGGAGGATTTAGGATTTCTAATTCAGAAGCGATTGAGAACGCCCAAGTGGTATAGCACCGTTGTATTTACAGTGACAATAAAGAGTTTGGGATTTGTATGAAACATATATAATGTTTAAAAACCGTATGGTTGGGTTATAAGGGGCATAAACATCTTGTATTACTAAAGTCTAAATCAAAGGAAGAGGGAACATGGATGAGTGAGATTATTACTTATGAGATTAAACGTCATAAGAAAAGGTGTAAGTGGTTATCATATGTCAGTGTAACACGTTCAAATTTGGAGAAAAGGCAGTAAAAAGCCATTTAATAAAGGGATATCTCTTGAGAAGGCGAATAAATCATTATGAGAAATTTGGAGTAGAGTTCCGATCAATCGAAGGTTGAGGGTAACTCAAGAGTAAATAGAATGAGGATGTCAATCAGGTATAAGTGCAGATATGCACAAAGTAGTGAAAAAGGTAAAGGTCCAAACTTTAGGTATTCGTCGGGAGGATAAGATCATTAAGTATCATTTAACGGGGGAAATTTTATGTGAATATCGACATTGAAGGAGGTATAGTAAGTAGTAGAACAGTTGGGGTTAGATGATCAACCAGATAATTTTGTATCAAGACGACGATTCCAAGAATGGGAGGGTCAAGTTGGAGAATTTTCTTGAGAGGTAGCCAACTTATTGATAAGTAATGAGTTCCTTCGATTATGTGGGACATGTTGTCCAGAAGGAGAGAAATTGTTATATACTTGGGGTGATTTACACTATTAGATAGTGAACACGCCGGTACGTGATTCGACGTAGTATTATTTAGAACTGGGATGAAATCCCCGAAACTCAAATCCCGGTGGGGTGATAATAAGTAGTGGTAAATAACGATTCAAACTGAGGGTTGAATCACCTATAACCCGAGGTACAGACGCAAGGTGACTAACGACTGATGGATTGTATGAAAGAAATTTTGGATTCATTGCGATATTTTCAATTCCAAATCAAGTATAACTAGTGAGGTATATTGTAGTCATGAGGAGCAGATATTACCTAATGGTAGAGTTGGGGGAAAAGCACCCATATCTATTTTATAGTGAACAAGGTGCTTACAATTATTTTGTGCAACAACAACCGGCTGTAGTAGTTTTCCTTATGTAAAGGTCACAACGTCGGGAATAGAGATTCAAAGAGTGGACAAGAGTAGTCAGATGTGTTATTGATTCCTTCCAGAATGGGTGTTTTATGTTTTGATAAACACGGGAGTTAATGCGTAGTGAGGTGCGGACTCATAATGATATTGAGATAAAATAACCAATGAAGTATAAGGTATTTTTATTCGAACGTTGTTTAATAAGAGAACAACGCAAGGTGGATTTATCGAAGATTATTCTGATAAGGTATCAAATATGTTAAACAAGCTTATTGTGAAACGAGGGTTTTACTGATTTGGGCTTTTCTTAATAATTGTTTTGAATACTGGAGGATACCAAATTTTTCCACGTGTGCCTTACTTTTCCGAATTTCGGGACGAAATTCTGTTATTAGGGGGGGAGTATGTAATACCCCGTATTTTTATGGATATCTATTTATGGGATTAATTGAATTAAATGTGAATTAATTGAGAATTAATCCGGATAAAATATTAACGAGATGTGAGTTAGTATTTGATTATAATGTGTATATATGGCAATATATGAATATTGGAACTAATGAAATTGTCGCGAGATTGAAATACGGCAATTTGGGAAATTTTGTTGGACGCGCGTGACAGTCGCGTCAGGAATATATTTATTTGAATTAAAAATTAAATTTTATTTCTATTTACCGTATGGTCATTTTGAGTGCGCCAACGCGTCCGGAAGGGTCGAAATAGTCCGAAAACACTAGCCGGGGGTTAAGTTTGGGTCCCGGGGCATTATTGGACCATACCGGTAACTTATAAGGGCATTTCGGTAATTTCGGTTATTGGGTAATTAAAACCCACGAAAATTAGAGTTAGAAATCTGACTTAGTCTTAACCCACTAAGCCATTTCCAACCCCAATTTAGGTAGTGGGCTACGGGAGAAGTTTAGGAACCTTAAAGCTTGGCAAAAACCAACCCCACCTCCATTATCACCTTGAGAAGAACTTGTAGAGAGAGAGAAGAAGAGAAGAATTCTGCAGAGAAAGAGAGAAGACAATTCAGCCTTCAAGATTCAACCTCAAATTCAGAGAAAGATTAGAGGCAAGTGGTTTAATTACAAATGATCCAATGCTATGTTTTTTCGATGTTTAGGAATTATCGAATTTATCTTGGAAGATGATATAGACCCATGAATTAGAAGTTTAAAACTATGAATTATGTTAGGGACTGCATGTAGTAACATTCTGGATGAATTATGAATTCAAAATTATGACCCTTGATGATTTAAAAACGGATTTAAGAAGAGATTTATTAATGTTCTTGCAAGAAGTAGAAAACTAGGGTTCTTAATGAAGATTTGATCCAATTATAGCCCTTGGTTGATGAATTATTGGTTTTAGAACGTTAACAATGTTGTAGGATGGTTGTATGATGATATTATAACGTTAGAATAGAATTTCATGCATGTTAATGGTGTTTTGAGATGATTTGAAAACTGCAAAACGAAGCAGTCCGTAGCCATACCTGGTGCGTTCGATCGATCGATGTTCATCAGTCGATCGATCGACCACCATCGATCGATCGAAGGTAAAGGTCGATCGATCGACCTTCCCAGAATGAGTAAAGTTTTTCCCTATTTAAATTTTAATGGTGGTAACCCTTGGAAAATATTATTGGAGACCTTATGAATACCCTTAAACTTAAGGAAGACCAGTAGGCATGGTTATGAAACTTGGACCATAATTAGAATTCAATTTGAGGAATTTTTCTAATCTAATGAAATTAAATAAGTGAGAAGATATTTGGGTTAAAAGTGTAAATTGGAATAATTTGATGAAATGAGATTTGGTGCAGAAGTAAGGACCTTAGGAATAATGATGTTATATGTGGGAATAATAGGAACTTAATAATCTATTTAAGATAGGTTTTAAGTATAAGAACTATGACGTGTGACGTGTCGACAGTTTAAACTCTATATTACCGAGAGACTTAATATATATATATAAAATTGGAATAATGGTATAAGGATGTAGAGTATACCTTTAATAATATTGAAATATCTAAGAAGTGTGAATGCTTAGCATATGATTTTATGTGTATGACATACCTACCATACTTGCTATCACGGGAGGTTTGCGTTCGCTTAGGGCCCTCTAATCCTTGTGTTGCCCGGATTTAGACTGGTTACCTCGATGAACATACTTCAGAGAAGGACTTATTGGGATGTTAATAAGTCTGCTAATCGTGGGAGCGCAGGTATGTGCGTGACCCATGTGATGTGACTGTGTTCGTCTCCATTATTTGTGATGTTGTTATCTGAGAACGATTCCTGAGAGATTCGGAATACGTGATCCTTATGTACGTGATGTACCGGGATGGATAGCAGAGTATGTGTACACCGCAGCTTAGTCTCGGGGTGCTTGTATTGTATATTTATGACGTGAATAATATACACGTAGATAATGGGAACTTTCATGTTGTTATTGTGAATATTATTATGGTAATGTTTTAAGAAAACATAACGGGTTAACCGATAATGAATTGTATTACAAATTGAGAATCTGAGCTTCAGTAAAGCTCTCTTTTAAATTGATAACGCTAGAATGTAATATGGGGATCGAGTAGTAAGGGGTAGAACTTATTACGGTTTGGTTAGATATGGATGTCACATGAATGGGTACAGGAACGTTAGGAGTGCACAGTTAGACGAGAGGTGAGTATTTCACGTGAGAGCACGTCCTAACATGTACTTTACATTCATTGTTTTAAATGTTATTAAAGCACTTGCTGTTTTTAAAATGATTTCCACTTTGGGCTCTGACCCATTTGCTTTCAAATCTATTTTTGTAAAAACCATTTTAGGTGCCCTGCCACAAGGACACCATGCTTAGGATTCTCATTCAGGTGATGAGCTGTAGCTGTTTGTGGAAGTTACAGGACCTTTCTTGTAGACGCTTCATATATCTAGACTCTATATTCAACATTTATCAGTTGTAGGGCATGTCGCCCATTTCTTTTAGAAACATTTCATTTATTTCAGTTATTCAGACTTCGGGCATGTAATTAATTCAGGATTCAGACTTGTCTTATTATCTTTCAGTTGTGGGATTGTTGTGAGGAGTTTTCCTCCGGATTTCTTATTACTATTTGTTGGTTATCTCATTACTTCGTTATGGTGAATGGATTATGTTGTCCTTCCATTATTCTTTTACTGCATGTTAATCTGACCTAACTTATAATTTGGCAACTTACTTTTTAAATACTAGGTGGTTAGTAATTATTAAAATGTTTTCGACAGTGATGCTATTAACTGAACCAACTTGGCATTTTGTATTGATTTAATAAAGGAGTATCTACCCAGTATTTAATTAGTCGGGGTGTCACACATAGGCATCGCACTACCTATAATAAACGTCGTCAATAGACGTATCGGATAACCACTCCGTCATCTTTAGCCTATCTCCCAAATTCCATCCTGGTCTCCTCGTAGGATTTACTCCAACACAATTGACATATTTATCCTAACCGCATAAATATACTGACATCCGCTTGTCGAGTAACTTTCTCGAATGTCTCTTGTCCTAAACATTCGTTAGGTTCACCCCCCGGATTGTACCCTTAAACTAACTCAAGGTTAGTATATAGCTCCTCAAGTCCTTTTGGTCATAACCATCTATAATACACTAATTAAGAAGGCCCCTAAGTTTTAATCCCAAGGATAAACAAAAATAGAAAACTCCAATTCTTGGGCAGAAAACAGAGTATCGGTCGACCGATCATTGACCCCCGGTCGATCGCGGTATGGGAAAATTGCCTAGCTAGCCAAGTAGTAGCCTTTTTCCCTTGACCCGGTTGACCGGCCATAGGGGTGAGGTCGATAGGTCAAACCATATTGGTCGGCCATTGACAATTTCGAACGAAACCTAAATCTCCAAATACCCAATATATCAACCCAAACTCCATTTTTATGGTTTCTAGTCTCAACCAATAACTCTATAATCACCTAAACATTAATTTCTAACTAACACATCAGTTATTTGGGGGATTAAACCAGTTCTCTTAGATTTTAAAGCCTAAAACCATTTAAGCCATAGTTTTATCGTTTCTCCCATTTCTAACCATTTCTACACTCCATTAACATGGGTTTAACACTAAAAGTCATTGAGAGTTTACAATACATCTAATTATAAACTTAAACTCAAATTTCCCAAATTTATTTTACGGGTTCTAACCCAAAATTTTGTGGTTTACCAACTAGGATATGAGATATATACACTCAAATGAATAAAGCAAGTAAACACTTGCCTCGTGGATAAAATTCAACGATCTCGAGTCGAATCCCGCGGAGTTTGGACGGAATCTCCTTTTCTATCTTCCTTTCTTCTCTTCTTCTTTTCAATATTTTCTTTCCTTTCTCCCACTCTCTCGTGCCTTATATAGGGAGAAATAAGGGTTTATCCTTTATAAACCCAAAAATGACTTATTTACTCAATTACAAGTCCCTATTAGTCAAAACATCCTGGAACCTAAAAAATACCCCCGGGTACTCTATTCTAACTATCTCGGCCATTCCAAAACCAACCGCACACTCGAAATCTCCTTCCAAGTCACTTAACTAAAACTCACTAATTAAACCCAACACATCTCAATACGAGTTTTCCAATTAAAATATTATCCTTTGTCGCTTTACCCAACTGCGACATGTAATTAAAATAGTCGAACTCATTTACTTAATCACAAAAGTAAATGTAGCACACATCAGAATCATTTTACCCTCATAAATTCCAAAAATTATTATTGACGAAAATTCCTCAAATTTCCAAATTACACTCACTTATGTAATTTAAATATCCATAAAAGTGCGGGGTATTACATTCTCCCCCCCCCCCCCCCCCACAACGGAATTTCATCCCCGAAATTCGGATATGACTAGTACTACAAACCTAGGATCACTACTCATACTTCATCATGCACAGACAAGTCGAAAGGTACAATTCCAAATAGTACCCTACCATATCATTGTTCACGGTACCCACCTATCTTAAGGCTTATACTCGAACGCACTAGCTTAACCACAAGCTTATCTAAATCCCCATGTGCTACAACGCTACCACGGTCGTAAGGTTGATTCTAACGTCACATCTCACCTAGTGCTTCTATAGCCGCATGTAAAAAATGAGCCTATAACCGTCGCTCTAACTTTCGATCCCATCGGAGATCCGCTATTCTAAGCGTACACTCATCTACATCGGGACATCTAATTTCCCTAAAAACGGAGAGTACACTAGCACTTGAATATTCGCGTTACGAGTCCCTATTAGTCAAAAGTCCCCGGAACCTAAACAATACCCCCGGATACTCTATTCTGACCATCTCGGCCATTTCGAAACCAACAGCACACTCGAAATCTCCATCCGAGTCACTTAACTACAATTCACTAATTAAACCCAACACATCTCAATACGAGTTTTCCAATTAAAATATTATCCTTTGTCTCATTACCCAACTGCGACATGTAATTAAAATAGTCCAACTCATTTACTTAATCGCAAAAGTAAATGTAGAACACATTAGAATCATCTAACCCTCATAAATTCCAAAAATTATTATTCACAGAAATTCCTCAAATTTCCAAATTACACTCACTTATGTAATTTAAATATCCATAAAAGTGCGAGGTATTCCATCCCATTTTTGTTCCTTCCCAAAGCTACATAGATTTTTTTGTGCACTGGTGGTGCCATCCGTATTTTTGTTCAAGGTAACCACCAATCTTTGTTTCGTATTTGCCCAAATGGGTTTTAGTTTGTTATATATTGTTTTGATATATGCTCCGAAAGGGTTTTAGTTTGTATTTACCCAAATGGATTTTAGTTTGTTATATGTTGTTAAAGGTAATCACGTTTGTTATATGCTCTTTTGTTTTTTATATGATGTTAATCTCTATTTGTTATATGTTGTTTTCAGTTTTGTATGCCCAAATCAGTTATATTTTGAGATGTTATTGGTTGTTGTTAACTTGTTATATGCTGGTTTGTATGCCCAATGGATTGATGAATTAATTTTTAATTATAATTATTTTTAGTAATGTAAAAATATTTTAAAAGGACTCGTGAAAAATATTTCATTGGAGTGATGTCGCCACCCACCGAAAATATTAATGTTCAAGTGGAATGTACATGAAAAAAGATGAGACAAGAACTCATTACGTGTGACCTATCAAATCTTCCTTATGATCCTATTTTAAGACCTCATATTTCAGAATATGATCCAAATTATCATGAGAACATTAGATGACCCTATTTACAAATGGGTCCTTGTCAACCCTCTATGCAAACATTTCTTCAAATGATGTTTGGAAACAAGGCTCGTTGTTTCAATCCAAAGTTTTTCACCCAATATATATTAATTTAGAATTGTTTATGTTTATGGCATGTTTAAACCCAAGCAATTCATTTTCTTCTTTTAATATCACCAAATTGATTCATCTCTCTCAATTCTATCTCGTTGATTTCATGGAACAACAACGTATTGTCCTTGAGAATGAACTAGAGAGATATGAATTTGATATGAAATCTAATGATGGCTTTCTTGAGTTGGAAGGGATTGGTGATTTGTGTAAGAAGATGGTTGAGACAAGAAAGAACATGGGGGATGCATTTTCACTGCTAAGCTTATCTAATTGGTTTATAAGCTTATAAAGTTGTTCCTAATTCTTCTTGTTTCCACTACTACAGTTGAGAATGCATTTTCAGCTATGAAAATAGTTTAATCTGACCTCCGAAACCGCATGGGGGATGAATGGTTAAGTGATAGTTGTGTGACATACATTGAAAATGATTTTTTTGATTTCATCTCCAATGAAGCCATCATGGATCGATTTTAGAAGATGAAAATACGTCGAGGGATATTATAGAATATTTTTACTCCATTTTGGTGTATTACAACTCTACTTTTGTATGAAAAGATGTAAATTCTCTTTTCTTCTTGGGTAATGAAGTGTTCTTGTTTTATTTCTAACAATCTTCCATTATTATATGAATATTTATCTTTGCTTAGATATGTGAATGTTCCACCGTCATATTTATTATTGTGCCCCACCCCTTCAAAAATTCCTGGCCCCGTCACTAAGCACAAGAGCACACACACACACACACACACACACACATATATATATATATATATATATATATATATATATGGATAATGATCTAATACACCTTGATTAGAATTGCATATATTCAGATACGATATCTTTATAAAATGTTTTAGTTTGAAAGTATACATAAATTTATATTAAACATGCAGGAAAAATGGGTTTCATGGACTTGGCAGCATACGAGTTTTGAAAAATACAATGAGGTTCGATACAGACCTGGATAGGCCTAGACCATAGTCAGAAAATTCATCCATACCACCCACCGCCCCCGCCCCCAAAACCTCGCATTGACTCTTTACCATCGAAAACGGAGAAAAATCGCACTTTAGTAAAATTCAAATCGCGCCTTGGTGAAACTGAGTCCGCAATTTTGGGTAGTAGTGTTGGGTTCGGTTCGTAAACAAGTGTTTTGATCTCTAGATGTCTAACTGCATAACAGAGAGAGAGAGAGAGAGAATCTAATTTAGACTATAAATTCTTGGAGTTTTTTTCTGGGTTAGGCAGTCTATTGGAGTTGCAGGTGGTTTTGGTTCTTTGAAAATGGTTTTCATTAGTTATCTTGATCGGTGATGAGCAAGTGGGGTGCTAGTGAATTGTAGTTGCCCTATTCCTATTGGCTATGTTCGTAGAGTAAGGCAGGTGTAATTCAGGTGTCATAACTTTGTGGTCGTTTTGTCTCATGTCGTTTTGAGTTCATTTGATGTCATTTTTTGTTGAGGGTTCTAGAGATTGTTTGGACTGAATCTTTTTGAGTTTACGTTGGTTTGGTATGTAGTCTGTTAGGTGTGTTTGTGAAGTTTGACTTGTAGTCCAGTCCGGTTTTTTTTTTGCCGAGTTTATTTCTCCATGCTATCCTCACAACTAAACATTTTTTTTTCCTATTTTTGTTTTTTAAACATTAAAATAAAGAAATAAAGAAATATAATTTTATGAAAATACATAAATATATATAATAAATAAAATAAATAATTAAAAAGTAGCCGCTTTGGGCGACTCCCACATTTATAATTTTGGAAAATTGATGAAGTCGCAGCTTCGTACCCGCACCCGTACCAGCACCACTTTGTGTATTTGTGACTTAGGCCTAGACAATGGTGTAGTCGTCCTTATTATATGAAAAATAGGATCATGGGTCAAGGGCACCACATTCTCGTGTTAAACACGAATAATAACACAACCAAATTTCACATTCAAAATTCTTATCTTTCGTTTGATAATATTATATATTGCATAGTTTATGTCAATACTAATTCCACAACCACACCTGCCCATGGCCAACCCCTATATATGGGTGGTAAGGCTACTATTGAGTATAAACAAATCTTATCTTCAATGGCACATATCATCTAGCCTTTAATAAAATTTCCACCTATGAAAAAAAGTTTTCATGAATAAAAGATAGTCTATTTTATCCCGTTTGATAATGGTAGGACGAACCTTGCATTGAGTTTACAAGTAATATAAAATTTACTCACGTGATACTGAAAAGTTGCATAATCACCACTTCTACGTGATTACTTTAGAAAAAGTGTAGCTATAATAATTTCGAATTAAAATTGAAATCTTAGTAAGAATCTCATGAATATGGTTGGATACTAATCCGCAAGATTAAAATAGGCTATTAATTAGTTCATATGTTCAAATTCGAAAAAGAAAAAAAAAATGGTTAATGTATTCTTCCAAACTATATGGTGGGTCTGTGTCAGTGCCCTCTCTCTTACTTCTTCCATTATATGGTTAAGAAAAAAAAATACCTATTGTTATGTATTCTATCACTTTGGCCGGAAATATCTCAAGTTGTTTTATTTTTCACAAAAATCTCAATGAATTATGCTTCTTCTTTCCTTTCTCTTTTATAAATAAAGACCTCATATATTATACTATTTTCTTCGTTGCTAAAAAGTAAACAATCAGGATATTTAAAACACAATCATAAATCATTTTTTGTTTAATGAATTTTTAAAGATAAAATATGTAGACTGACGCATTTTTTAACAATTATCAAAATTTTGAAAATACAATTTTCATATACTCCATAACGTGCGTCAAAATTTTCAGCCACGGTTTTCTTTTCAAATCATCCCGAATTACGAGTCTAGTTTTTAAAGATAATATATAAAACAATGTGAAATTTCAACATCTTTTAAGATACTAAATATCAACATATGTTTGTAATATTGATATTATCTGTTAATAGAGTCGATAATTTAATATTAGAAGAAAAAAATTGCAATTTTTTACCAAACACACTTATTATGAAACTCACCCATGCGCATTAGCAAGACTTACAAGAAATAATGTTGTTCTTTAGTATAAAGGAGTTTGGTATTTGTTCTATACAAAAATGGATAAACGATTTTGCATTATTATGATGTGTGATTTATATATTTTTATTATTATTTATATTGCTACATAGTGCAGTGGAAATATGCAAGATCAATTCCCTGTCAGAAATCTATCATGAAAGAGTGTGCTTGTGTTCAAATAAAGAATTTATTTAATTAAACTAAGTTTTTATCAATTAAGTCCTAAACATGCATCTAGGTGTGATTGAAGATGATGAAGTCAAGCAAGAACATTCAAACACACACATGTGAGGAAAAATCTCCCAAAGGGACAAAACCTTTTTATTTTCACTATAATTTTGTAAGATACGGTTACACGAATTACAATAAAAATAAAGTGACATAGAAATACCCGCAGGTGTCAGTTCTGATGTCATTGAATGGAACTTTTCCTTTTCAGGAGAGCAACAATGAAGAAGAAAGACGGCTTCTCCACAAGGGTTGAACAAACACAAGGTGTGTTCTTGAGTTACAAAATGATTCATGAAGGTTTGGCAAGGATGTGTGAATCAAAACATGAGTCTTGGGACTAAAAAATATGAAGACTAGAGTAATTAGAACTCTCAAAATTGTCTCTCCAAGTCTTATCAAATAACTCCCCCGAAGTTGGCTTTTATAGGAAACCAAAAAGAATTTCACGATTTTAAAACACTTGCCAGCGTCAGGTACCCCGAATCGGTTCGGATGTACCACGGACCGGTTCGCCCCCCAAACTGGTTTGGCCTTCGATTCGCAAAAATTCGCTGGAATTGGGGCTTAAACACATAGCATTTTTCCAAGTCTTTTTCTAGGAATTTTCTCCATTTTCAAAGGGCCATAACTTCTTCACCATAGCTCGGATTGAGGTGCCGTTTCTTTCAGTATCTTCATTGCGGTGAGATACTCAACTTTCCAGTTGACTGGACCTTCGTACGGTGACTATAAAATTACCAAACTGCCCTTGAACTTTCATATCTAGCATTCTTTCACTGTTTTGACTTTTCTTGCGTACCACTTGCATTAAGTCCCTAAAATCATGGAACGTAAAGTTATTGAGGCAGATGTGGGACACATAATGGAGATGTTGAATGCTTGATTCCAAGAATTTGGATTGAGGCCTTCGTGTGAGATCGTGAAGAGACGTGCCAAATGTAACGGCGTACGACATACACAAATGTAAGATAACGGACATGAGAAATATGTCCTTACATATCGGTTTCGGTGAGTGAAGGATTATAGGACTATGTCGCAGCATTACAGATTATGTTGCCTGAGTGGGAATAACAAGGGTGGATTGGTTGATGTTAGGGTGGTGTATTTTTGCTCCAAAGGCCATGCCCTTCAACCATCATTATGTCCAACTACACTTTTTCAGCCATTTCTCATTCTCCAAATGCAAAAGGCAATGTTGAATATATTTAGTATAATTTCATCTATCCATCTATCTATATAATTTTAGGACTTAAAATAATATTGATTATGGATATAGGACAACAAACATTTCGTTTTCATTTTTAGTCCCTATTTTCAAATTAAAGGGACATGTGGCATGTTGTGATTGGTTGATGTTATATGAATATGGGTCCACGCCAACGGATTTAGTAAAAAATAGGGACTAAAACCATAAATAAAATGTTTTTTGTCCTATTTCCAAAATACATATTGCAATAGGTCCTAAATTTACAAACCCCCAATATTTAAACTAATTCCCCCGCGAATGTCAAAACTTACATAAACGTGCACTACAAAGATCGAATATTATTAATAAACATTATGAATCTAATTTGATGCAATATGGTCCTCGTAAAACATATTAGAAATATTTTTACATATATTGTTGAAATGTTTTTTTACATGAAGCAGTAATTCTTTTAAACTTAATTTGATCGATTTTTTAAAAATAATTTTAAACAACCTAGAATCGTATTAACACAGTCAACAACAACTCTAACCTCCATGAATATCTCCTAGAATCTCAGCAACACTACACTGATGAGTTTGATTTTTAAACTCATGAAACATATTCCACAAACTAAGGTCCCACCAAGTGTATACACATGTAGATAATATATTTTCATTCTCCTATAACTATTTCAAGTAAGAGAGTTCTTTCTAAAGTCAGTAAAAGCAATATAATTGCTGCAAATATTAGAAAAACATATTGAACCTATTCTCTTCACTTTAATATACTGCATTTGCAGTCTGAAATGGTATCAGAGCCAAATATGGCAAACGCTGGATCACACTTATCTCCAAACTCCTCCAGTGATATTTCTTCATCTCCACCTATTGTTACCCTCAACGATTCTAATCACTTTGTCTCTCTCAAACAACATACCAAAAATTATCTACACTGGAAAACCCATAATAAATACAAAGCAAAAAGAACTACAAGTAAACCACAATAAATGAGATATGTACAAAGGAGATAAATGCTACTTTTGCAAGCGAACGATTGCATTTAGCATATGCAATAAGTAGTTAAACCGCTAGGTTACCCTAGTGGATGAGCGTTGTATCGTGAGGGTTTTCAGGGATGAATCCACAACCATCAAATTTCCTCAAAATATGCCTAACCAACCAATATGCCAATCTCAACAACAACTAAATATTTTAACATATTATTAACAAAGAAAAATAGACTTTTTCCCAATAATAAAAAACTATCAACATTAAAAGAATAACTATATGGAATTGAAACCTCAAATGTGTGTGGTGTGCGTGCAAATGCAAAAAAATAATTTGATTATATAAAAATGCATATTTCCCGGATAAACATTATAGCATGCTTCCACTCAATCCCCTCCGGATATTACACTTAAAAAATAAAAGCACTCAGAATAGGGTGTAAGACACGGGATATGCGGGCATAAAGAGTAAATGTAAATGAAAACTAGGTTGCACCATGTCATTAATGAAGAACTCTATATATAAAATGAAAAATGTGTAATCTCAATGAAAGATATCGTTCATTAAAGAGGTGAAATGCATTTTTCCATATTATCGCAATTATTATGACTTTAGAATAGAATTCACCCTAGGATCACATAGGACTTGTATAGGGTTGTAATGTAGGTTTGGGGTTAAGGATATGTAATGAAAGGAATATGTACGAATTCAAAGGTGTTCGGAGATGAAAACTCAGGATAATGGAAAATTTTGGGCAATTTTAAAATTGGAATATATTTTCATAAAAAGCATTGAATAACATTGGAGAGAGAAAGCATTGGTTATTGAACACTACATACAACATGTACAAACTTTCTGTTTCTTTTCTTTTCTTCTTTTTATCATAATTTTCTGTTGTTTTCTTTCTTCTATTTTTTCTTACCTTTTTTCTTTTCTTTTCACTCTCACATGCTTAATTGCAACCACATAATCAAGAACACCATTTAATCCCAAGTATCATTCCAAACAAAGCTATGGGAGGTGTATTTATGGTTAAAAACTCTAATGTCGAGCTGGTTATGGGATTTTGGGTTATGCAAGGAAAGGCTATATATAGGCTTAAAGGGGTTAACGAGGGAAACATATAGGGTGAGGTCAAGCTCAATATGAGTGATATAGCAAAGAGCGCCTATGATTCTTTCCTAAAATTTACGCAATTCTCGAATCAAAACAACTTTGAAAATCGTGATTAAGTAAAACATTTCATATATGAACTCAATTAATGAATGATCAATGAAAGAATAGTGATATTACTAACAAATTAACGTTTTCAAGAAGGAAAAAGTAATCTATAAACACTTGCAAATGAAAAAAAGCACAAAGCTCGCTCGGTTCTAGTGTACACAAAGCAACAAAAAGATATCAAGTTATAATTGTCATGTCGAATCATTTATAAAATATGCTCAAGTGTACATGAGTTTTCAAGGTTTAATTCATGCATTTATTCTCAATATTGAAAATTTTGTGACTAAAGTTTAATAATATGAAAGAAATAAAAAAAATGCATTATTGAATTAGCAATTGGATAGGGAAATTATTGAATTTATCATTAGATATTCGTACAAAAGGTCCAAGAAAGAGAAAATAAATAAAGAAAACAATTTTTGAATTTTTTATATATTTTTAAATATTTATTCATTTTTATTTTTAAAAATCAATTTATAAATATAAACATGGCTCACGATATAAAATAGAAATTGAGATGAATAATCACACACCTACTAACTTGAAACGCACATTATCCTCAATCTAATTAAAGACGCTATGAATGGGAGAGGGGTAGAAATAAATAACCCCAATTTGGAGCGATCCCTAAGGTAGTCAATGTGAGCCCTGTACAAACCAAAGAAAAATAAAAATATTTACCGCAAGAATTACGTTAAAAAAATATGTCGTAAGTCACAAAAATATAGAGCAGCTAAAGTACAAATACTAGATAAATTGATGGTGAACATGTGATTTTATAAAAATGGTGGGTCACACGCCTCAAAATTCAATAAATAACCAATAACTATATCATCGTTACAAATACCATAATTCCAAAAAACTACTTAATACAATACAATACAAAAAAGTTAATATTCTGAAATTAGAAAGAAAGGAAGAAAAATTGAAATAAAAAGATTACCCATTACAACGGCAAAATTCAAAAACAGGTACCACTATAGGCTCTCGGTGCATATCTACCCCCCCCCCCCCCCCCACACCATAGTCTCGTATGACGTTTTCCTCCCTTTCACCACCACAAATGTCGCATAAACACGCACAAAGTCTTTATTGGTGTGACCATTTGTGGCAAGAAAATGCTCATAATTGTGACGAAAAATAAAAAAAAACTTTACCTTTTATAACAGAACCCTCGAAACCCCGGGAAACAAGCTGATTCACCAACTTTTGTAAAACCCTCATTCCATTGACATAAAGATAACTCCCATACTACATTGATGGTTGGGAAGAAGTAGTAGGTGGTCATGGAGATGACTGCTTGAAAAAATTGACATTTTCCTAATAACTGCTACGGTCATTTGAACGAAACCAAACTCGTTCGAATGACATATCCATCTCGTTCAAATGAGGTAAGGGTGAAAATTCAAACGAAAAATCACTACAAGCCAAAAGTGACCTTTTTAGATGTCTCGTTCGAACGACCTGGAAAAAATCATAATATTTTCGTGAAAAATTATAAAGTCATTTTAAAATATTTTAGCTAAAATTCTAACACCCAATAATAAATTTCCAAGGTTCAACATAATATGAGCGTTCACACCTCAGAGATTATTGGACTGTTGATGATGACAGATAAGGCAAGAAACACGTTATAAGATGTGATCGCGTCGTCTTGGTTGCTACGTCTTCAACAAAAATTATCATAGGCTTGAAAGGTCAGAAATACAATTTCTATCATATGACTCATATAGTTTTGTCCTAAATTAAGCCAACATATACAAATTGACATAATTGGAAATTTCTCCTTACAATATGCGAGCATATACCGTTTCATATATGTGCATAACATTCATATGTGCATGTATACCAATTTCAATATCAATATACCAATTTCAATTTCAGTATACCAGTTTCATTATCAATATACCTGTTTCAATCTATGAATTTTAGTAAACAAATTTCAATATCAATGTAACAATTTCAATATAAATATATCTATTTCTATTTCGATATATGAATTTTAGAATACCACTGGCATTGGTCACGTGTGGGTCATGATATAGTCCCGTGAAAATCACGATGAGAAATTTTGGCGGGAACTTTAACGCCTAAACGGTCACAGATGGGCTAGAGTTCTGAACTGTGACTCTTATGGTCACGAATCTAGACTTTGACCATTTTCGTGTTGATGTCACCCTTTAACCGAGTCTCTTGATTGGTCACGGTATTTCAGAAGGGATCATAGTTTTGGATCGTGACCATCTAGTCATGGCTTTGAATTATGGCTAACTGATTATGGCATTTATCAATATTTTAGCAAAGTGTTAGCGTAGCGTTATCATGGATTCATTAATTATATTTAATCAAGATGAATAATATTTAACCATAGGTTCACTTTGGATTGGGTTTAGACGTATGCATTATTTAGGGTTGTTTGTGGTGGGATAAACTTGAAAATAATTAAAATACGAGAGAAATATGCGTAGCTATATTGTTGTCCAAATTCGGTTATAAAATTATTATGTGTAAATTTGTTGTTAATGTTGTTGACTTTACTTTTTAGATCCTCGATCATCGTGTTCCCTCCTTAACCCTAATCTCTCGATTTACATAGTCATTTGTTACTAAATATCTAGGATGTAGGTGTTAGTCCTACATTCCCACTCGTTATCACTCATTACATTCAGTTGAGTTCGATTTATGTAATAGTTCAATTTTGGTTATTTGGATTGTTGATACATTGACTGTTTTGGGTTGTGTTTGACTTTTTTAATGTAAGTATTTGTATACAATTGGGCTTCCACTTAGTTATGTTCAGTAATTTGCTCTACATACTTTTTTATTATAGGCCATGCTTATAATGGTCCTCAATTATATATACTATAGCATTATTTATTTTAGACTTAATCAACCGACTATTTGATTTTATGAGGTGTCACATCTATTTTAATGATTCTCATTTTCATTATTGAATGGATCTTCAACAAGTAACCTGACATCTCCAAATCCGAAAAGACAATGGTTCAGGAGACTTTGAATAAAGCTCATCTGTTCAAGGAGCTCTGTTACCTTAATTGACTAAAAGTCCCTGGAATTATAGCTAGAAGAGGAAGTGAGAGGTCGAGACACCATTTGTTTTTAGGATGAAATTAAAGAGGGACACATCTTTTTTACTTTTTAACCAGAAAATTTTTCAGAATCTTTGCGGAAATGAATCGCTATTCTCAAATTTTCATAGAAGCAGAAGATTTATTGTTATTTGTAATCTTGATTAAACTTTGATTTCATGGAGTTGACATGATCTTGAAAAACTGAAAGGAGTGTATCTAAATCAATTTAAGATTTTGTAAAAGCTAGCCTTGTTTCTTAAAAGACGTGAATTTAGTAAAATAGAACCATTAAAAAACATTTTCCAAGTTTGAGGCCATTGTTTGAACCACTGAAGATTTTGTTTGCATGTGATCTTTCAAACAGTATCTTCTCGTTTCAAATTTTATCTGAAGAGGGTATTTTTGGTGAATGTATTGTCCTTTATTTGAAATTATCTTTGATTGAGGGTAACCTATTTGAAATTTCTTTTGATCGGAGTCCATTATCTTGAAAATAAATCCCTCGTTTAAAACTAACTTCAGTCGAGGGTGACCAGGTTTGAACGAGGTCATTGATTTTATGACACTTGTTAAATATATAAAAATATATTCCTTAATTAATTTCAATGTCTTTTCATTTCTAGGAAATAAAGTAAGCTACAAGGTAATACAAAACTTTAAAAACCTTACCAAATCCCTTATATAAAATATTGGAATGTGTCTAGTTCGGTTCGTTAACTCTTGTCACAGTGCTTTGTATTTATCTCTTAACATGTTACAACATTTTTTTTACATTTTGTAACATTATAAATCAATTCACGTAATAAAAAGATGCTACGACAAAATATTTGTTCCGAAATTAAGCCAACACAAATAAAACTTAGGGACCGTAAACATGTCCTTACCCACAAAGAAATCGAACTTAAATAGAGAAAATATAATCTAATAGAGGGAGGAGAGAGACCAATGGGCATTCAACCAATATAGGTAGTCTGTGGAAGAAGATTTTGTCGATAAGATATATCGAATTAAAAAAGAAGAGCAAACATTATTTTATCTTTTTGGGGTGAGTGAATGAATGTTAAGTGTTGCTTAAAATGGATTTTTTTTCAAATTTCTATGTTTGTGATCCAATAAACCCCTTAGTTGGGGTGTGGTAACTGGGTCCCATCTATGTGGGTATTAAAAAATGGGTGATGTAAATTGAAAATATGGCTTCATATAAATTGGGAATATATAATTTCATGTATGTTTTTAATAAATGACCTCAAGTTTTTCTTTTTCATAACTTTTTGTCTAAAGAAATTAGCAATGTTATATTTTGGTATTACTTGAAGTCATTTACAAAGTTCAGGGCCAAGTTCCTAAAAATGGAAGTTTGGGTTATGAGACAAAAATTGGGGTAAAGGTCGGCGAAAAAAGTGTAATTAACCCGAATTATTTTGTAACAAAATATCTATAAAAATACCTCAAAAGTACAATAAATCTTATTTAAACACTCTAGTGGGTTTGGGTTTCATGAGTGTTTCAGATTGAATATATACAATTTGACCCAAACACTCCTCCGCAAATATCATTCCCACATAATAAATGCCCAAACCGAGACTGCCCAATGATAGGGTCTAATATAGGCCGCTAACCACATTAAACCAAAATTCGATAGAGCTCACCATGTAGGCTTATAGATAGGCTTTTGCGAAATGCTTTTGTAGACTACAAGATTTAGGCCAGGCTAGTCTGCACCCTTTCAAGCTTCTTTAGGCCCGATAGTTGAATATAGCACTGCTCTTGTGCTCTGGTGCAGAGAGCCCCACATTTTAACATTGCGAACCGTACATGTATTACCTGGAGATGAGTCCAGAAATTATCGGCTAAATTATAGGCACACTCTCTCTCTTTTCTGGCCTCACTACCAGGTGACACATGCCCGGTCCACACTGTTAAAATGCGGGACAGTCCGAACAAGAGCAATACTATATATATATATATATATAGGTCCCTTATTTTCTATCTTATGCGAAAAGTGTTTTAAGAATGAAAAAAATAATTTCTCTTTTTATGAAAAAACTTTATTTGCACCAAGTTGTGAACAATTTTAACTTAACCAAATTTTGTTTTGATTAGTCCTAAACATCCATCTAGTGATTAAAGCAAGTAAAATAAAGTAAATAATACTCACAATGCCGGATGTATGAGGATACCACAATTGGAGCAAACCTCGGACAACCAAAGCCAGGCAATCACTATGAATGTGGATTTATAATGAAGAAACACAAGTCTTACTCAACAACTCGATCCCCCATGAGACTTGACGCACTTCTGATCTTGAACCACTCCTCTCACAGTGGCCACGCAAAAAATCCTTCTGCCACAATAACTTTCCACAACACACGCACCCACGTATGTCTCGGTGTCCAACGATATGGCTTGTAATGTCTACGATGTTGAACACGACTCTTCCTCTTATCCATCGCAAAACACAACAAAGTTGTATGTATAATAAACCTCTCTTGGTGGAAATAAAGATCACAAAAGCATATAGTAATGAAAGCTCGGATCTTTCAAACTTTAAGGATGTGTTTAGACTTAAAAACCTTAGAAAACTTTTGTGCAAAAATGCACTGTTACGAAAACTATTTTTTAGATTTCACCTTACGAAATCTAATGGAAACACACCATTATATATTTTTCTCAAGGCGACTGCTCGTTCAAGGAAACAAACATGTCGCTCGAACGACCTATCAGCTCGTTTGAACGATTTCACATTAGAGTCCCAATAAACCACAATTCTAATCCGTACTTATCAAATTAAAATGAAGTGTAAATTATTTCAAACTCTTTTAAAAATATTTTCTTAATAAAATAACATCCTTAAAAATTTTAAAATAAATTTTGAGTTCCATTAAAATTACACATTCATACCTGAGTGATCTCGAAATGCAATTGAACTTAAAGATGAATAAACTTGCACCAATTAAACCTTTGGTATAAATAATCACATGAAGATTTATCGCAACGTCTTCAATAAACTTCAACATCTCATAGTCCGTGTAGGATCGTAACAATAAAAATCTCCATATAACTCAAACTTGTTTTGAGAATAGGTCAAAACTATACAACGGACTCAATTGAAAATTTTGTCCTTGTAAATTTCCCCCTTTGACTATTTCGGGAAAAATTCAACAGTGAAATGCCTAAGTCTGGTCGTCAAGCTATATGATGCCTAAATCCCATCCCATAAACCTAAAATTAAAAAGTACATGACAAGACTAGTAAAGATGGTTCGACAAGAATGGACTGTCTCTGAATGTTTGAATGTGATGTAGTCTTGAAATCTCGAATCTCTTTAAGCAAACCTACACACATTAAATAGAAAAATACGTATGTAAGGAGGAACAAATGATATAAACCAATATGAAAAAATCAAATCCAAATCATTTATTGTGTAAGGAAAATATGATATCTCTATGTAAATAATATTTAAATCAGGATACCAAGATCATCACACAAAATCTCTCCCTACATCACATACATCTCTCCCCGTTTTTATCTCGAATATACAACCCGGTGAAAAGATAAATATATCTAGAATCTGATAAATGAATGAAATATATCTAGATATTTATGAAAACAATCAGCTAATAATGATCAATACTACCAAATCCGAAGCTAGCAAGAAGTAATCACACAATATGAATAAGTAATCTACGCAGGTGTGGCTAAACGAATCAATGAAGCAAATTATCAAATATATGAAACTGCATAAACAGAAACCAAGAAGCAAACAGTAAGCCAAAAAAATCCAAAAGAAACATTGAATGAAACATAAATCCATGAGTGCCTCGAACGAGATAGCTTAGTCGTTCAAACGACATGAACTTATCGCTTGAAGGATTCGTGTGACACAGGTTTGTCACTCGAACGAGGAAACCAACTTCTCACATCCAGTCCAAAAAATCAAACAGCTTTGCGTAGTAAAAAAATTTCAAGAAAAAACTAACTGGAAGGGGTAGAAACTATAAAAAAAATAGAAAAACAGTAGCGAAAATAATAAAAACAATATGAGTTACATGATAACATAGTACCAATGTTCTCAAACATGAACATGGAATTTATGGGCATGAACTACAATAAATGAATCACAATTCCAACATATTGAAATGATTAAGATGCTCTAATTGACATCTACAAATTATCGAACTTTATCTTAGCCATATGTGACATTTAAAGTATGAGCTTAATGAACTAAACAAACAACATTCACACCAATTCGGAATTTCGATGATTCTACAAATAATAGCACCATGATACGATTTTTCAACGTTAGGATTCATAGTGCAAACCCGTTAAATTTATGCATAAAAAATCCCTCAAATATATATCATATTTTTCTTTTTGAAGAACATAAACTAATTTGGCCCATTTTGGCATATGATTCTTTTTATTGCTTTTAATTTTTTCTAGATCTTTTAAGCGGTGGTTTTCACGACGAGTCAATTTTATAATCTCGCAACCCTTTCCCATAAACACTCGTCATTTTTTCAATTATAATCCTCACGATAAACGGTTCTTACATACACACCTCCCCCTTATGCCTAATTATGCGTAGATGACAAAATTGAGATAATAACGTCTCACCAAACTCAAATATACAAGAGTAGTCAAACATCCATATAAACTCGTGTATGTGTGCAATTATGGCATATAAACAAAGTCAAATTAAAATGCATATCAACTTCTAAACAACCTCATAATTCAATGGTTAAGATCATTTTAAGCATCAATAATTATGACCAAATGTCTTAGCCACATGGATAATAAAAGGCAAGCACACCAATATGCCACATCAAATATGTAAACTCAAAAACAAACCGAAAATCTTTTTGGATTTTTAACATATTTTGACTCAAATAAATGCAAAATATTTTTGTATTTTCTCAAATATTTAATAAACCAAAATTCTTTTTTTATTTTTCAATTAAGACTCAATAAAAGAAAAATATAATACAAAATGATACACATGTCATAACACTAACAAGATATAAATCATGATGCAAAGACTAGCATATGAAAAGCATGGTAACACAATTATCATTTTGATTTAGCAGGGGAAGAATCAAGTGAAACCAAATGAGAACCGTGAAGTTTTAGTCCTAAAGCCTCTAAGTCCGATTTTCTAACCCAAGTAGGTGTGGCATACCGCATGGGAATTTTGGGAACCGACACGACTTTATTCCTAAACTTCCTAGGGTCATGCCTAAGGTCATAGCAAAAATGTTTAAGGTGACCTTTCCTATTGCAATGGGAACAAGTGTAAACACGGTGGGAATGATTACCAAAATGTCGACCTCTCCTCACATTCCTAGTGGGCTCTCTCACACGATTGGCAATGGTTTTGGGAATGGGAACAACTCTATCATCATATCCTATACCACACCTATCACTTTTGACTTGGATAGTGGCTAGCATCCTATTCAATTTCTCCGACCTAGTTTCCAAGTCAAAATTAACCTTACTCGAGTCTCTCAATCTCTCATCTAACTCATGAATCCCAGACTCAATCATATGCCTAGACTCCTCAAACTCTAGAATCTCCTTTTTCGATGCATCCATCAAACTTTAAAGTCTATCTCTATCTCTTTCTCCACATATTCTAGTTTTTCCCTAAACATCTTCTCCCGTGCCCTAAGATTCTCATTCAAATCATCATTATTTTCTGTAGCGCGCTCATTCAATCTAGGTTGCAATTTTGAGTTTGCCTTTTTCACTTTCACCGCCTCGGCATATAACTCATTAAATGCAACTTATAACTCTTTCACATCAATATCCTCCTCATCACTCTCATCATCCTCTCACACTCCGGATGCACTCTCAATGACCTCGGAAGTGTGATGCACATGAAAATCTTCGTCGCTCACATGACATTCCAAGAAAGCAACAAACTTGCTGTCATTGGGTGAACTATCTCCCTCTTTCGGATCACTATTACTTAAGGAGGCACTATAAGCTATCGATTTCTTTCCCTCTTTCTTAAGTCTAGTGGGACACTCGACAACTTTGTGACCATACCCCTCACACCCAAAACACCTATCCGACTCAACCGTATTAAATTTCTCACTCTTATCTTCAAGGGTGGAATTTACCTTGTTGTTCTCGAATTTCTCAAACTTTTTGGCATCTTTCGATTTCTTTTGAAATTTAAGAAACTTTTTGAACTTCTTTGCCAACAAGGAGACATCCTCAAAATCGGAATAAAAATCGTCATCTGAAACTTTAGTTTCCTCCTTCCGGGCTTTCAAAGCAATGCCATTTTCTTTCTTTGGCACTTGCTTGGAGGTAAACATATCGAGTTCATATGTTTATAAGTCAACTACAATTTCTTCAAGTTTCATTGAATCAAGCATACCCAAGGAGTTTAATACGACCGCTTTTGCATCAAACATTCTCGACAAAGATCTAAAAAAATTCTTTATCACGCGGTTGTCGAGAATTTTCTCTCCTAAGTTAAACGAAGAGTTGACAATATTATACAACTTAGCATAAAACTTATCAACTAACTCACTCTCTAAAATCTTAATTATCTCAAACTGTGTAGTGAGGTTTTGTAACTTAGACCCCCTGACCGTGCTAGTGCCCTCGTGAGTAAGTGCAAGTGTATCCCAAGGATGATTTTCAATCGTTTCGTCCGTAAATGGATCATAACAATATAAAACCAACTTTAATTTGCAAAAATCTAACTTACCACTCTTAAAGGACGGTACAAGTTATACCAAACCATGCGATTTGTCGATAAGATCCTTTTTTTCTTTCCGGTAAATTCGGCATTTTTTTAAATTCTTAAACAACAAGATTCTTCGATGGAAATGAAAAACTGGGTTTATATCACTATTTTCTAGTTAGTCAAAATCTCTTTGACCAAAATACTAGTAAATACCAAAAATTTTAAATTTTCACAAAAAGCCCACTAATTATATTGTGCCAACATAGAACAATCCATATACGAAATTAGAAGAAGAAAAATAAGCGAAAGATAACTAAACTATTGATGAATATTATATTAAAACTCACACAACGAACTAACTAGAGCTTGGCCAACCACACTAAAATGGCAGTTTTGCAAGATCGGGTCGAATTTAAGGGTAATTCATAAATTGACAAAGTCAAAATCACATACCCCAAAAGTCAACTAACGCGTTACAAATTTAAACTTGTCGGAGCAGTGAAAAGCTACTAGACTCCTAGCATGAAAAGCTAGTACAAATTTACATCAAGGGATGGACACTACCTTTATATTATCATAGTAACTAAGGGATTCAAACTTCTTTCGGATGTGGGACACTAATAATGTATAATAATGAAGGCTTTTGTTGACGACGACAATTTATACCAAGACATACTTTTTTCAGAAAATCGATATGGAATCCTTCACATGTTCTGTACTTCTATTTTCCAAATGAATACATCAAATTTTAGATTTCGGTATGTTTTATACAGTAATTTCGGTAAATCAGTTTTTAAAATTATGAAACTAAAACCAACCACAAAAAGAAATTAGTTTTGATTTCTGTAATTTCGATTTTCGAAAAGTAAAAACTACAAATTATTATCACTTTTTTTGACAAAAAAAGATACGAGTCAAAATTTTATGATAGCGCGAACACTCCTAACAATAAGACGAGATATTTTCACATTTAGAATTCTTGTCTTTTATGTGATAATATATGGCACACGTACCTTTCACGTATGATATTATTATTGGTGTTGGGCTTGATGATACTAATTTTCCTTTAGAACACCACTACATATACACACTTTCATACACACTTTTTAAATATGTCTAATAAGACAATGCAATACAGGATTGTACTTTGTGCCCTGAAGAAACCCATAACAATAAGGTATAAAGTTTTAAAGCAGTACATGAAATATGTACACAAAAATGAATACACATATCTTTATCCTTTCCTCTATCATAGTGCACCACCTTTTAAACCAAAACTAATTCCGCAGCCACACCTACCCATAGCCAAATAGATATGGGTGGTAAGGCCACTATTGAGTAGAAACAACTCTTATCTTCAATGGTACATATCATCCAACCTTCAATAAAGTTTCCACCTATCAAAATCAGTTTTCATGCATTAAAAAGACAGCCTAGTTTATCACGTTTGATAATGGTAGGATGAACCTTGTGCTAACTTTACAAGTAATATAAAATTTACTCACGTGATAATGAAAAGGTAATATGGAGATGCCATATGTGGGATATTAAATGGTCAAACGTTTAAAATAGGTGAGAATCTCATGAATATGATTCCACTTCTTTGTGATTACAATAAAATCGAATTTAAATTGAAATCTTAGTGGTAATCTCATGAATATGATTCCATACTCATCTACAAGATTAAAATAAGCTATTAATTGTCAACATGAATTAGTCCCATGTTCAAATTCGAAAAAAATAAAAAATGGCCATGATATTCTTCAAAACTGAATGATGTGTCTGCGAGAGAGTGCTATAAATTGACATGACAGATAGTTAGCAACTCTCGAAGGCCAAACTCCTACCATTTATACTATCCAATAATCATGGGTAGACAGAGTATATACATGATAATAGCTCTTTGCTTCTTTTGCAAAGAAGTGAAGCAAGTCATTGGTGACATAGGCACAGCTACTTCCTATGCTCCTCCATACACACGTGAGTACCCTGTCTATTGCTTCTTCCATTATATGGATGAGGAAAAAAAATACTTATTGTCATGTATTGTATCTCTGTCGCAGGATTATTTTTAACCAAAAAATGAATGAATTATGCTTTTTTTTTTAATAAAGACCTCCTATATTATACTATCATTGCTAAAAAGTCAACACGGGGGATATTTACAACAAAATCATAACTCATATACTTTTCATACATTTTTTAAAAATAAAACATGTAGGCCAAGGCATTTATTTTAAGTATAACAATTATCAAAATTTCAGCAATATGATTTTCATATACTCCATAAGGTGCGTCAAAATTTTCAACCATGGTTTTCTTTTCGAATCATGTCAAATTAAGAGCCTTGTTTTTAAAGATAAAACATAAAACAACGTGAAATTTCAACATCATCTAAGGTATAAAATGTCAACATATGTTTGTAGTATTGATATTATGTATCAATAAAGTCAGTAATCTAATATTAAAAGAAAAAAAATGCCAAATTTTACCAAACATTTTTATTATAAAACTCACCCGTACGCATCAGCAAGACTCACAAGAAATAACGTTATTCTTTAGTATAAAGGAGTTTAGTATTCGTACTATACAAAATCAATAACCAATTTTGTATTATTATGACATGTAATTTACTCATTTATTTATTTCTATTATTTTTGTAGCTACAAAGTACAGTGGAAATATGCAAGATCAATTCCCAGCCGGAAATCTATTTGTTTCGGTGAGTGAAGGATTATGGGACAATGGGGGCGACGCTACAGGTTGAGGTGCCTGAGTGGGAATCAGAGGCCATGCAAGGATGGTTTGGTTGATATTAGGGTGGTGGATTTTTGCTCCAAGAGGCCATGTCCTTCCACCATCGTTATGTCCAACTATGCTTTTGCCGCCATTTCTCATTCCCCAAATGGAAAAATCAATGTTGAAATATATTGAGTATAATTTCTTCTGTCCATCTATCTAATATTTAAACATATTCCCCTTCAAATGTCGAAAGTTAAATAAATCAAATTTTATTAATTAACATTGTGAACTTTCTAATTAGATGCAACATGTTGCTCGTAAAACATATTACAAATCTTTTTACGCATATTATACACGTGTTTTTTACGTGAAGCGACATTGTTTTTTAAACTTGATTGGATCCATATTTTAAAACAATTTTAAACAACCTATACCCAAACAACTCTATTATTTTTAAATGCAAGTCAAGACCAACACTTTTTGTTTATAAAGAGGATGGAATAAGTTTAAAACTTACACTTACACTTGCAAAGCACGTGATCAATTTCAATAAAAAAAAGTTGCGTTTCTTGATAAGACCACAATGCAAGAAGCTCGAAAGTTCAAGGCGCAAATTGATAAAACTAAAACAGTATAGCTTGGAAAGTAATACAACCCTAAATTAAGTTTAAGATAGCAAACTGAAATTTATGCTGAATTTAACACATCATTGACAATTTATTTTATTTACTTTATTTTGCAGGATTTGATATGAGATCCTCCCAAAATATTGCATGTTACCATTCTGATATTTCAGTCAGGCTTCAAGAATGAAAATATAGTTTGTAAATATGTAAAGTAGAGATAGGAGAAGGTTGCTGAATTATGTTACATGTAAGTCCATTAGTAAGCTAGTAATATGTAATATTAATATAAGAGTAATTTTAGGCTGATACATGATTCAAATATATTTTGATAGATACTGACGTGTCATATCTGCATTGATTGATGGTACGAATGATAATGAGTGGATCCCAAAAATTAATCAATACATACATGATACGTTAATGTATTTATAACAATGTATTTGAATTCTCGGTGTGTTTGTGAAATTACACTAAATGTAATATTCATCAGTAATAGAATACAGTCCTCATCATATCTCCTTGTCATGTATGCCACTTTTGGATTCAATTACGTAGTTTGAGATGTTAGAGTAAAATTTAATATATGGGCTTATATATAGAATAAATATGAATTATAGACTATCAAATAAAAGTAGGCCAATTAAAGTTATTAATTTAAGTTTTGGGGTCTTATTAATGTATTATTAAAGTGTGGGTTTTATTGTGTAGAGACAAGCGTAATTTCTATTTTTATGATGGTTTAAAATAGAAATATACGAAATATGAAAAGACACGATTGTGTTATAAATAGGGGTCATGGTCCCCAGATCACACAACACCAATCTTCTGATTCCCATTGTCAGAGAGAAATTTAGAGACGAAATAAAAGTGTTGATCTGGAAGAGCATAAGACCTCAGACTCAGATATTTTAACTTTCTGTCATGGATTCAGGTACGCTTCCACAAAATCAATATTTATATTTCTTGATAATTCAATATGAATGTTACTGTTTGTGTGATAGTTTTAACAAAATAAAAATTAATCCATCATGTGGTATCAGAGCTAATTCATGTTGAATTGTTGAGAATATATTATGAAGGTATTGATATTAATTTTTGGCTGTAAATAATTTTTCAAAAAGGTTTAATATTTTAGAAAATTTTTGGATTCAGAAATATTCTCGTTTCATTATGATTCCAACGATATAAAATTCATGAAATTTGGACTAACGGTTGATTATGATTCCAACGATATAAGAACATATTGAATAGTTCTCGGTGTCATGGATCTGGACCTTGCATTAAGGGTTCCTTCTCCTACACCTCTTACGGATAAAAGTGCCTCTGATGACAAAAAGGACTTTTAAAGGTGGGAGAAGTCAAATCGCATGTGTTTGATGATCATAAAGAAGGCCATTCCAGAAGCATTCAGGGGCACAATATCGGAAACGATAAAGACAGCCAAAAAGTTCCTAGAAGAAATTAAGAACAGATTTGCCAAAGATGAAAAGACTGAAACAAGTACACTTTTGGCAAGTCTCATCTCAATGAAATATAAAGGTAATAGGAACATTAGGGAGTACATTATGGAAATGTCTCATCTCGCTTCAAAGTTAAGAGCACTTAAGCTTGATCTCTCTGAGGATTTGCTTGTGCATTTGGTTCTGATATCTCTTCCCACACAATTCAGTCAATTTAAGGTGAACTACAACTGCCAAAAGGAGACTTGGTCTCTTAATGAGCTCATCTCACATTGTGTGCAAGAAGAGAAAAGACTGAAGCAAGATAAGACATAAAGTGCTCATTTGGCTAGTACTTCCAAGCACAAGGGGAAGAAAGGAAAGAAGGATAAAGAAGCTGCAGTGGTTCCATATCCAAAGAAACAACATAAAGAAAAAACTGTTGATGGTTGTTTATTTTGTGGATCTGCGGGACATAAGAAGAAGCAATGTACAAACTATCATGCTTGGCGTGTCAAGAAAGGTACACTTCTTAACCTAGTTTGTTCTGAGGTTAATTTGACTTCGGTACCTAAACACACTTGGTGGATATATTCTAGTGCAACCACTCACATCAGTGTGTCTATAAAGGGTTGCCTGAGTTGCCGAAAGCCAAATGATGGTGAAAGATACATTTTTGTGGGCGATGGCAAGAAGGTTGAAGTTGAAGCAATTGGGATATTTAGGTTATTATTGAAGTCTAGTACTTATTTGGATTTGAATGAGACATTTATCGTACCGTCATTTAGACGGAATTTGGTTTCTATTTCTGTATTGGATAAATTTGGTTATACTTGTTCCTTTGGAAATAATAAATTTAGTCTTCTTCATAATTCAAATTTGGTTGGTACTAGTTCTTTATCTTATGTAGATAACCTTTATATGCTTGATACTATTGCTTCATATCATGAAACCTTGCAATTAATTACTCGAGGTATTAAAAGAAAATTAACCAATGAGAATTCTGCATCATTATGGCATAAGAGATTAGGTCACATCTCCCAAAGGAGAATTGAAAGACTTGTGTTAGATGGAATTCTAGATTCCCTTGATTTTTTCAGATTTTAAAATTTGCAAAAATTGCATAAAGGGAAAACAGACAAACATAAGGAGATTTGGTGCTAATAAGGCTACAGACGTCTTAAAACTGATACATACAGATATTTGTGGGCCATTCCCTACGGTTTCATGGAACGGTCAACAATATTTTATCACATTCATAGACGATTTTTCACGTTATGGCTACCTTTATCTCATCCATGAAAAGTCCCAATCTCTGGACGTTTTCAAGTTATTCAAGGATGAAGTTGAAAATCAACTCAGCAAAAGGATTAAAAGCGTCAGATCTGATCGTGGTGGTGAATACTACGGTAGGTATGACGGTTCAGGTGAACAACGCCCAGGACCATTTGCTAAATTCCTAGAGGAGTGCGGTATCATCCCGCAGTACACCATGCCAGGTTCTCCAAGCATGAATGGTGTTGCTGAAAGGCGAAACAGAACTCTTAAAGACATGGTAAGGAGTATGATCAGTTACTCTAACTTACCAGATTTACTCTGGGGTGAAGCATTAAAGACTGCAGTGTATATCTTTAACAGAGTACCAACTAAAGAAACTGCTAAAACTCCTTTTGAACTTTGGGCAGGAAAGAAACCTAGTCTGAAGCACCTTCATATTTAGGGATGTCCAGCTGAAGCGAGGCCTTATAGGCTATATGAAAAGAAACTGGATTCCAGAACAGTTAGTTGCTATTTTATTGGATACTCTGAAAGATCTAGGGGTTACAAATTTTATGATCCTACTACCAAAATAATTTTTTAGACTGGAAATGCCTGGTTCTTTGAGGATGTTGAGTTTGCCGAGGTGGATAAGGTTAAGGATTTTGGTTTTGAAGAGGAATATGTTGATATTCCCACAGCTGTTATTAACATTGATCAGGATCCAATTCCTAACATTATTCAAGAAGCAGACCCTAATCAAAACAATATCCAAGAATCTCCCATTCTAGAAGAACAAACTCTACCACCTCCAGAACATATGCTATTAAGGAGATCCACTAGAGAAAGAAGAAGTGCTGTGCCAGATGATTACATTGTATTTCTCCAAGAACATGAGTTTGACATTGGTGCGGTGGAAGATGATCCGATCACCTTCCGTCAAGCCATGGAAAGTTCTAAATCTCAAGAGTGGATTGATGCCATGAATGAGGAGATAAAGTCTATGAAGGACAATGACGTTTGGGATCTTGTCCCATTACCTAAAGGTAAAAAAAACCATTGGTTGCAAATGGATATTTAAAACCAAGAGGGATTCGAAAGGTGGTGTGGAGAGATACAAAGCCCGTCTTGTCGCTAAAGGCTTTACACAGAAAAAAGGCATCGATTATAAAGAGACTTTCTCTTCGGTTTCATCCAAAGACTCTTTTAGGATAATAATGGCACTTGTGGCGCACTTTGACCTTGAGCTTCATCAGATGGATGTTAAGACTGCGTTTCTCAATGGTGACATTAATGAAACAATATATATGGTGCAACCAGAAAACTTTGTGTCGGGAGATGCAAAGAAAACAGTTTGCAAATTAAAGAAATCCATTTATGGGCTTAAGCAATCTTCTCGTCAATAGTATTACAAGTTTCATCAAGTTGTCATCTTGTTTGGTTTTGAGATGAATCTGGTTGATGATTGTATATACCACAAGTTCAGTGGGAGTAAGCATATTTACTTGGTTTTATATGTTGATGACATTTTGCTTGCCACCAACGATATAGGTATGTTGCACGAAACCAAGAGATTTCTTTCAAAGAAATTTGAGATGAAAGATCTTAGTAACGCTTCTTTTGTGTTGGGTATACAAATACACCGAGATCGCTCTCGGAGTACACTTAGTTTATCACAAAAGAGCTATATCGAGAACGTTCTTAAAAGATATGGCATGTATGATTATAAACCAGGTGACACCCCTGTAGCTAAAGGAGATAAATTTAGTCTCAGTCAATGTCCCAAGAATGATTTTAAGATTCGAGAGATGAAAAAGATTCCTTATGCGTCAGTAGTAGGAAGTCTTATGTATGCTCAAGTATGTACGCGTCCGAATATTGCGTACATTATTGGCATGTTGGGAAGATATTTAAGTAATCCTGGAAAGGATCATTGGATAGCAGCCAATCGAGTCATGAGGTACTTACAGAGAACAAAAGACTACATGCTCACCTATCGGAAGTCAGAACAGTTAGAGATCATCGAATATTCTGACTCCGATTTTGCTGGATGCCAAGATAGCATGAAATCTACTTCAGGTTATATCTACTTACTTGCTGGAGGTGCTATATCGTGGAAGAGTGTTAAGCAGTCTATTATAGCTTCTTCCACCATGGCAGCTGAGTTTGTAGCTTGTTATGAGGCGTCCAATCATGGAATATGGTTGCGAAATTTTATCACGGGGCTGCGTATTGTGGATGGCATTGAAAGACCACTTAAGTTATTTTGTGACAATAAATCAGCAGTACTGTATTTCAACAACAACAGGAGTTCTACGAAGTCAAAGTTTATTGACATTAAGTTCCTAGTTGTAAAAGAAAGAGTTCAGAGTGGACTTATATCTATAGAGAACATTGGAACGAACTCAATGATTGCGGATCCGCTGACTAAGGGATTACCACCCAAGGTCTTTTATGAGCACACTGCTCATATGGGTGTAATTTCTTTTCAGGATATGTCAGTTTAGTGGGAGTTTGTATTTTATATGCTTTTATAGACATATTTGATTTAATAGATATTGTATGGTTATTTACTGCAGTAAAGTATTAAGTTTATATTCACTCTGATTTTATATGGTTTGATCTCACCAAGGTTTAAGGAGGACCAGTTGGAAATAGGCATGTTAAGATCACATTGCATGAAATTTCCATACTACACATCCACACTTGATCTTTGTCATTAGTTGCATTGATATATGTGATCATTGATGGGTCTACTTACGAAATATGTAATGACGATCGCTTTGATTCTATATTGGTGCAATTAATGGACAAGATTGTTAAGATACATAAAGTTTTGATAGCTAAAACTCATGAGCTCATAAAGTATAATTCAAATTTAGAAAGTTACATATATATATATATATATATAGCCCAAGTGGGAGATTGTTAGAGTAAAATTTAATATATGGGATTATATATAGAATAAATATGAATTATACGTTATCAAATAAAAGTAGGCCAATTAAAGTGATTAATTTAAGTTTTGGGGCCTTACTAATGAATTATTAAAGTGTGGGCTTTATTGTGTAGAGACAAGCATAATTTCTATTTTTATGATGGGTTAAAATAGAAATATACGTAATATGAAAAGACACGATTGTGTTATAAATAGGGGTCATGGTCCCCATATCATACAACACCAATCTTCTGATTCCCATTGTCAGAGAGAAATTTAGAGAGGAAATAAAAGTGTTGATCTGGAAGAGCATAAGGCCTCAGACTCAGATATTTTAACTTTCTGTCATGGATTCAGGTACGCTTCCGCAAAATCAATATTTATATTTCTTGATAATTCAATATGAATATCCCTGTTTGTGTGATAGTTTTCACAAAATAAAAATTAATCCTTCATGAGACTCCATATCATGTTTCTATTTTTGACAGTTAGATATTGAAATGATGTAATATACCTATAGGGATCCTTTGCCTCTAAGTCGCATTTTCATATCTTTAGAGTTGAGAACGAGTTTAATGTTGTTATGGTGATTATCTCAATCCACTAGCTGAAATAATTTTTTTTTTGACGACCCTGAACTTCCACACGAACGAACCCTTTGGACTCCCTCGTGCTTGATAAACAGGGAGGACACTGCGCAGGACCTACCTCACACACGAGTCCTGCTTTAAATACTCGCATACCCTTACGAGGAATTGAACCCACGATCGTGCGCCTAACCACACAACCCCGAGTAAGCCACTAACCGTTGGGACGAACCAGGGTGGGTTCCACTAGCTGAAATATTAAAGCTTGTAAGACCCGAGGGTTGCCGTATACCTAAGCTCTGATACCATTTGTAACACCCCGCCCGCCCGGAGAGAGCGAACGGAGCGCTAATGCGATAAAACTAAACTAAATCCACAATATAACAAGGTATAGAGCACCTAAATCCCACAACAACAAAAGAGAAACTACAAATCTCAATATCTTCAAATTAGATACCAAATCTCTGGAATTAAAATTACAACTATCTAACTCGAATAAAAATACAAATCTCCGAAGCTCTATACAACAAAATAATACAAATCTTTCCCAAATAATCCTCGCTAAAATCAATCTCCATAGCGCCCCAAAATTTGCGCTAACCTGCCACTATAAGAAAATATGGGGAAGTACACAATACGACAGGAAAGATGCTCAACAAATATATTAACGGTGAATAAAACGTAACAACACGAGTACGAATATTCAAATCGAAATGCAAATCTCAAAGAATTTATCAATATAATTTCTCAACAACACTTTAACCGGGTCACCAGGCCTCACCACATCCGTATATACTTTATCAAGCCATAGCCCGGGAAACAGGAATTTTGGCGGGTGCCCAACATCCGTGCCATATTAAAATCTCATGACAACGTGCTCATCAACAATATAAGGATACCACATGAATCAAAATAATTTCAACAATTATTTTCTAGATTTCAATGAATTTATCAATTCAAATATGAGTTCAATTAAACAAGAATTCAAAGAGAATGACACTCGCGAGATTTAAGGAGCATATTGTGTAAAACCCCATACCTCAAACCATGATGAGAAACCAACGATCACACCCTCAAGATCAACTCAAAAGATCTACAAAATCTCCTCCATGAACCTCCAACAAAATAGCCCCAAGAACACCTCTAATCTAAGGTTGGAACTCACAAATCTCAAGGGACAAAGTATAATTAAAAAGAAGAGGAATATAAAATATATTTGCTGCCAAAAGTTGTGCCCAAAAGTATGTTAAAAGGCTTGCCCACGACTTCCTTTTATAATGCAAAGAAATGAAGAGTTGGAATCCAAAAGACTCCTTTAAATAAGTCAAAGAAATGAATAGTTGGAATTCAAAACAACTCCAAGAGTTAAAAACATTTTAAAATCATTTTAAAATCCGTTTTAACCCCATTTTCGAAACCGTTTGAAATTCTCGCCTTTAAAAATAATAACCAACATATTTGAGCAATAATTTTATCAAAAACTTTTTTTTTCTAAATTAATTAAAATAACCAAAAAATTACGCGGGTTGTTACACAAAAATTACTATTTCTTTGTTAATAAAAAAATATCCTAAAGAAGTCATTTCACACAACAAATGCACAAGAATTATAAGATATATTAGGCAGTGTCTTTTATGAAAATGAATTATCGTTATTCAATTACCCCAAGGAAATATATATTTTGGTTATGAAAACCCCTTCATAAGTAGCTAAAAATGTCAATAGTATGTTTATAAAATGGGGGTACGTAAAAAATATGTACAATTCGGGAGAGTATAGTAATTTAAAATTCAGATAATTTTTAACTTTATCCTTTCTCTCTCAAATTGATATTGTCGGAGTGCTTATGTTTGCAACAATGGGATATGTTTTAAAACCAGCACAAGTAAAATGTGGATGGATATAATGAACACACATTGATAGATTACATAGGAATTAATTAGGGCCACACATTGTGTTCAAAGATACTTTGAATTCATCAAACCAGCACAAGTAAAATGTGGATGGATTTAATGAACACAGTTTATTATAGAAAGCATGGAGAACTTTAGAATTGCAATCTCAAAATTAGTTCTCTACTACACGACCCAATATAATAACTGCATTTTGGTGGGTTGGCCACTTCTAAAAATATGTGTATAGAAAGTAAAGAAAAATTGCTATTTTCAATCTCCAAAAACAAGTGGTTTTCTACCAGATGACCCAATATAGTAAGTGCATTTTAGTGGGTTGACCGCTTCTAGTGAAACCGTATGGTTGTCTTGGTAAATAGTTTATGATCATCTTTGGAAAAAAATGCAAACAAAGCTAGGACTTGTTTGTAGTTGTCATTAAACAAAGTAAATCTCAACATTTACATCAATGAGTGATGCGTATCCTGCCAAATGTAATTCAACTAATCCCTGGTAATTTTTTTCTTTTTGGTTGAGGAAACAATTATTTTGAATTGATTAACAAATTGTTAAATCAAGGCAATTAGTAAAAATTATTGGAACAATAGAAAATTACTGCTTCACCCATTATCGTCAAATAAAGAATTCGATGCCTATTTTGGGGCTATTTTGGAATTTTAAAATTAATTACACTTGGATTTCTCCAACTTTGATCCATTTTTACTTCACCACCAGTAATTTTATTTTTTAGACTTTAGCCCATGAACTTATAAAAATGCATCACTTAACCCCCAAACATTCACTATGTTAAATTCTTGGACGAAAAGTTGATCACGTCCACTATACATCAGGGTATTGTTTTTCAACCACTTGGGCAATTGACCTTTTTTGGTGAAAAAAAAAACTGACACGGTGAGCAATCAAGGGGTAAAATTATATGATTGTAAAAGTTGAGGGGGTTAAGTAAAGAAAATCAAAATACAATTTGGGAAGTAAAAATAGATACAGAGTTTTTAAGTGGTCAAAGTATAATTAACCTGGAATTTTAGATTTGACAAATGCATAGGAATTACTTTCCATAACTAAACTTAAATGTTGTATTAAGTGACCAGCCTTTTTGCAACGCTAGAGAGCATTACTTAGTAAATCACTTAGCACTTGAAGTGCAACATCCTTGTTAGGCTGTTAAAGAGTGGACTCATGTTAGTTGAACAAACCGTACTCCTCATTCTTCAATGAGCTATTGTTCCAAAGTCTAAACTAACCGTGGTCATAGATGTTTCAGCCCAAGTGTATAGAAGTAATTTACTAATGGCTTCAAAGGTTTTATCACTTACACTATTCATTTCTTAATTAAAAAAAAAAAAAAAAATAGATTGGGTTATGTTATTACATAATATTTTGACACACCCCCTAATAAAATACCAGGTGATCAGTCATATATTAAATTAAACAGGAATCTCAAATGATTTCATTCTCAGCATCTTTGTCGAAAACCATTTGATTACTAATAACTTATTAGGTCCGACGTCAAATTTTAAACCTTCTAATCTTTTTTTTTACTTAAGCACAAATAAACCATTCATATAAAGATATGAACAACAACTGAAATGAATAAATAATAACCGATAACTCTCGGTAAAACATATATGCAACCATATCGAATGGGCGTAAAATAAAAATGCCCAAAATAAGATAAAAGACAACAGTTGGGAAACATGCCCGAATATTACAATAGTACCTCCTATCTAGATCACAAGGAGAGAATCGTTTATACAATTTCCTGCCAACATCCACAGCTGCGGCAACGTCTGACTTGAAAGAATAGTCATCCAGGCGTTCTTGTGTCTAAACACCTAAAAAGTATAACAAAAGAGAAGAAAAAGAAAAAATAGATATGGGTCAGAGGCCGGGTTTTGAAAAATATTTTAGCAAGTGCTTAACATACTTTAATATTTAAAATCTGATATTCTCCATATTTAAAGTGGTGTCGCACTCGCATGAGATACCCCTCACCTCTCATCTAATCAGTGAACACCTAACGCTTGTATTTTAAAACACCCTAGTTACACTACCCAGCCTAACTAGCACCTCGTAAAACTTTCAACTCACCATACGCGATCTCGTACCCCAGGTGTATAAAATATACTAAGCATTCACCCAAGCTTATACATTATAATCTCTCGCTTTTAATTAATCTGCTCATAATTGTTAACTTTCACTAGTTATAATACACTAATCACGTTTTAGTGTTATTAGACTCGTATATAATATTCTCATATTTTATATACATATATCACATTATTATTCTGGATTTTATACTCCCGGATGATCCAGAATTTATCTCACATTCCATTCTTTATTTTGTCCGTATATATATGTTTCACATCTCATATATATATATATATATATATATATATATATATATATATATACACACACACACACACACATCAAGTATAACCATAATTATATATCACACACTATATAAGTATAATAACCATCCCTTAGAGCTATAACTCAATGGATGCAGTCTCTATAATGATATTATCCTCCCGACAAAACACACATCGACCTGGGCAATCAGGACCAAATCTGACACCGACCCCAAATCCAAATCACAACATAAGGGAAACGGTCATAGTTCCTCGCCGAAAATGAGAACGAAACATACCCACCCCATCTCATGCCTAATAAATGTCACACCATATAAAAATGGACTCTATGACGTGGGGCCTCACCCACATCGCGCAGCTTCCCATGATAGCACTAGAGGGGTATTCTTCACATAAATATATCAATCACACACCGATATATTTATAACCATATCATATATATACTGTCTCTATACCCGCGCACACACACACACACACACACACACATATAATAATAATAATAATAATAATAATAATAATAATAATAATAATAATAATAATAATAATAATAATAATAATAATAATAATAATAAGAGAGAGGGGTGTTTGAATAGTGCCAACGATTTAACAGTTGTGATCGAATTTTTTGGGGTGATCTAAAGATGTGAGAGAGTGTCATGTCACCACTTAGCATTGTGACATGGAAAATGAAGGGAATACCCCCTAAACACCCCAAATAGAACCCGTCTCCTCATTCTCTTCATCTCATTTCTCTTTCCCCCTTTCAAACCAAACCCTCCCCAAAAAAACCATAGACGCTTCACCCTCTGCCGCCGCCGTCCCACTGCCCTAAACCCTATGTCGCCCCCGTCCCACTGCCCTAACCCCAACCTAATTCTCTTCATCTCACTATCGAAACTTTTTCCTGCAAAAATCCCAATGTCAAAACCCTTGCCGACTTTGTTTGAAAACCCTTCTCAAAATGGGATCAACCTCGCTCCATGTCTGTACCTCGAACGTTCCATATGCCATTAACGTTTGTATCTTCATTTTAATAAAGCATGCCTCTACCCATTCCATTTCTATTTTACACTAAGGGTTCTCTTTGCACTATTTGGTGGCACAGAAAACTAAAAGAGAAAAAGAAAATTATGTGCTTGAATGTGTGGTTCTCTTTGCACTGTTTTTTTTTTTAATTTCTATGAGCTCTTTGGTGAGGTAACTCCGGAGGGGCTCTCACATGTTTCCTCTCCATTTATCATTTGAAGCTCATAACAATTTTTCTGGGCTCAGAGAATTAACGGCAGAATCAACAGATCGATTCCAGGTTCCCCTACTTCAAAGCTCAAGTCAGTTATTTAGTTTCTTTTTTGTTGTATAAAATTTAACTTGGTTTGGTGCATTTATGCTTTGATGGAAGTTGGAGTGGGTTAATATTTGTGGATTATTGTTTGTTTAGATGTTTCTGTTAATATCAACTATGGATAATGGCTTAAATCATTTGAAACCCACTAAAAATATTGCCTCTAAGCCTATTTGAATCCTCGACCGAGCTTCTTTATGGTCTGGGAGAAGATGTTTTAGCCATGTCTAGCATCTGTAGGTGGGTCTTGGTTTGATTTTAATGTTTCTTTTTCTATAACTGTAGATACTTTCATGTTTTTGTCCTTTGGCTTTATTCCCCATATAGAAGGAAGAGTCCAAACTTATTAGAAGTTGAATCCTCTCTTTATATTGGATTTTTGGGAGATACTTTCAATGAATTTTTTTTCCTGCTTGACAATAGGGGAATGATCTTAACAACTACAATGGGAAGCATATATTTATATATATATTTTTTTATGTTTTTCTTTGTATAGCAAATTTTCATTGCTTTGGCACTGGTCGTAGTCTACCACAATCTCCACAGACTTGGGTAATTGTTGTCTATTCTATACTAATGGAGCATTAGAATTAATTTTAGAACAGAAGTTCTGCTAGATGTGTTCCTTGGTTACATTTATTTTGACCTTAGCTGGTCCTATGCATATGTAGATATTCCGAAAGATTTGTACTCCATTGTTTGTTGAACAAAATGATCGATACTACGATGATAAATGTTTATGACTTGTTGAGTTCTTCCAAGTTATAAGAAGGAGATTTCTGTTTTTTGTTTATCTTTTATAAGTTCATATTTAGACTGAACCTGATTTTATTGTTGTTGAAATTGTTTTAGGGAGTTACAGAACAGATTGGTGGGCCTTTTTCCATACAGTTCTTCAATGTACAAAAATGTAAACTTTTCTCCTTTTACCATTTTTTGTCCGATCACGTGCCTCTGTATTCTTAGTCTCCATTTTATAGTTTCTCCATCTTTGGTTTGTGAGTTTTGGTATAAAGTTCAGATATTTTATTTCTTACTTTTTTAGTTAGTGTAAGTTTTGAATACATATTACACTAGATAAATTTAAATTCCATGAGTATTGTAAAAATATAGTATAGTATGAACCTATTTGTTAATATTGGAGTTTGCATGTTTTGATGGAAATAAGTGTCAAGTATGTTTTTTATGGAAATAAGGGTCATGTATGTGGAATTATATGATTTAGAATCTGATTTGTTGACTTGAGTGCTAATTTTTGGTTTCTTTGTTGCTCTCACATATCGTAGGTGTAAAACTAGCAAAATTTATTGACATTGAAAACAATGTTTTTATTGCATCCCGGTTCCATCATTGTCAATGATATTAACAGTAAGTTTTCAACTTCTCAATTTTACATTGTATGTCAAGTAAATTGCAATTACGTCCCTAAACTATTAATTTTACAAAAAACTCTCTGAACTTTCAAAAGGGTGTAAGCAAGTCCCTATGAATTGCAAAATAATAGGATTCAATTATATTTTTAGTTGTATATATATATATACACAATTATTTTTCATAGTTTAGGGACTTAATTGTCATTAATGTAACAGTTCAGGGGTGTACTAGCAAAGCGAGATCTTCGGTACCCCTAACATTATAATTCGTTATGCCCGTCATTTTTAGGTATCCCCAAGCTTATATATTTTCTCTCCATTCATATTTATTATTGTAATTCGTGATTTCCAAGTGGGGTTTTTATATGATTTTGCATATTTGGTAAGTTGCATCACTAATCATAGTTGCCCCACTAATCACAATTGTGCCACTACTCACATTTGTGGTTTTTAGTTGGGTTTTCGTATTTAGCTCATCTGATCATTGATTTGATGTTTCTTTCATGGTTTCTTTACTATTACTCTTATGGATTTTTGTTAGGTACTGGAAAAGTAGGCATTTTATTTTATAAATTCATGGAAGATGGTATGGTAATAAAGTACTTAATTTCAAGTCTTATTTGATAATAAAGACATTAATTTTCAAAAACATGATGATTTAGGGGACACTTTTTTCTTCAATATATGTCTAACAACCTTCTCTTATAGTTTTGCATATTCAATCCATGAACAGGTATTTGCCTCATTTGTTTGCAGATTAACCCTTACAAAAGGTAACATCTTAGAATGCAATAACCAAAGATTTTAGAAATGTGAATATGCTAAAACAAAGTTCTTCAAAACTGAACTTGCATATATCACTATAATGTTGAGTAAGTTGTTGACTTGAACAGTATTATTTCATCTAATAATTTTAATATACTACTTATTTATTGCGTGGGTTTTAATTATGGTGTTAGTTTGTGTCGAGGAGGCTCTTGGGTTATTTTATGGTGTTAGTTTTGTGTCGAGGACGTGGTGTCTTGTACTTAGGATTTAATTTGTTCAATGGTGGTCCGAGGGTTTTTTGAAATTTCAAATTTCGAATTTGTTTTTTGAAGGCTTAGATGTGGTTAATATAGGACATATACATGATGAGGAATCAAAGAGAATGAGTTTGTTGTTTTATAAACCAACTCATGGAGATTTATAAAACCAATGGGTTTCTAATCCCATTTATCGAAGTGTAACAATGGCATGACAACCTCATATAGTTGAGTTTGGAAATTCTGCTCCCCTTTTATATTTTGGAAATTTTGCTCCCCTTTTGAATTTTGCTTATTTTTCTCCTCACTAAATGTATTCTGTCGTGACAGGTTGCGTGTTTATAAAGAAGTTCTCGCCGTCCCATTTGGTTGAAAGTTTTACAATTTTCACCCTTGCGCAGAAGGTGTCTGTCCTAATTCCAACATGAGTTTTGCAATTTTTTTGTCTTAAATCCCAATAGTTTTTTGAATCTTAATAGTCGGTAGAGTGCAGATCTTGGTTGGGGGAGGTGGCGGTTATTATTTGACTAGGTTGTAGGAGGTAGTGCTGGCTTTAGACAGTAGAAATTTTAATCTCCTTCTTAGCTCATTATCAAAACTCCAATTCAAATACCCTGCTTCATGGAAAATGAGATGTTTTTTTGTTGTTGTATGTTTTTGGGTGAAAAAAGACTATTGATATTATTATTCTATGGGCGTCTCTTTCTGTCATTTCCTTTTTTGATGGATATTATAGTAGAATTCTTTTGGTTGTATACCGGGTATCATTTATTGAGCAAGTTAATATAAAAAGGTCCCTTAGAACTTTATGTAGTTATTTTTCTATTTGTTTTCTACACCTGCCTTGATTTCCATAATGTTTTTAAGTTTAATATTTAGTCCTAAAAAATAAGCACACTGTACACTAGATTCGAAATTTTTTGAGTTATCAGTATAGTGTTCTGCATTATCTATTTAGATTTTGTATATTTGATTTATCAATTCTTTTTCTAACGAGTCATTAAATATTAATCGCATTCTTAAATTTGACTTGAAACAAACGTAATACAGCAAATTAAAATTTTAACCGGAGCAGAAACATTACTTATTTTAGAACATGTTTTGAATCATGGTGATGACTGAGAGCTGGTTGCTCAAAATGTTCAAACAGAGAGTAAACTTGATTGTATTTCAAAGATCATATAACACCCTTTTGGAGAGCTTATGTTAGGATCTGCCAATGGTAAGGGTAGCTTATGTGATATCAGTCATAATATAAGAAGTGTCAAACAAGTACAGTTGCTCCCCATTATGTTCTATTTTATTTGTTTTGGCATTAAGAAAGTTATTTTTTAAGGTTTTAGTTGTCACATTCATGTTGAACTTCCATTGTTGATCCTTGGAGTTTTTTCATCAATTTTGTCATTTTCTATCACGTATATTTTGTTATCTTAGAATTCTTTTGAATTATTTTAATTTGAAATTATTAAGGGTCCACACATTAACTTATAACATCGTGTCATTTGTATCAAGTTATTGCGCTGTCTTATTTTTCGTCGCCTGTCATCACCAGTACTAAAAGCATCACATTGAAACTGCTATTTTGAGAATTGTATACCATTGATTTAAGTTGGTTTAGACATGACTTTCATATGCATCTCCCTGCCTCAAAACAACACCGTCAAATGGTGGGGAGTACAGTTGAAGTCAATGATGGGTTTTTTTTTTCTCTTTATCTCAATAAATTTATATATATTGATATGTAAAACATATTTGTGAAAATATTTTATGGGTTTGGTTAACAAATGTTTAATGCAGTTTGTTGGTTCCTCATCCATGCACACTGGTCACTGAGGTTTTCTCTTCGTTCCACATGGTAGCCAACCAGTAAGAATGGTCTGTTTGTCATCATTGAGGTTTGCTATGCTTTGCATATGGTTTCCAGCAAGCAAGGTAGGTCGAGTGATCCTACCTCTTGATTGGTTCTAGCAATTTTGGATCTGCTATTGCATCTATGCGGATCTGATATGGGATTTTTGGATCTGCTATTGCATTTGTGTGTATCTAATATGGGATTTTTGGATCTGATATTTCATTTGCGAGAAGACATTTTTGGATATAATATTTCATACAAAATACTTGGTCTTTCATACAAAATAGTTCTTAATTATGGATTAATCTATTGGCAAATCTAAATGAACATGAGGTAATATAAACTCTTACTCTATAATATAATTTCCATTATCAAACTAATTAACATGGAAGTTATTTTGTAAAATTACTTGGAATAAATTTTGATTTTTGTTTTTCTAATTCATAAAAACAACAAAGGTCGAAGCCTGGCCAAAGGAGAGTACATCAAAGTAAGGTTAAGTCTAAACAAAGTCGAGTACAACAGAGATTAATTTTTGGGATAACACCATTAGTTTCATTTTCATGAAAATTTTAAAGGCATAATTGCATATAACAGTTATTTTTGTAGCTTTGTAAGAGTTTATTAGTTTATTTGCACTGTATTTGGGTGATCCATCATATTTATAGTTAAACTTATGCCACTAATTGCATTAAAATGCAACAACTATGATAGGTGAAATCCACCTGATTTTATCTGGCTTTCTTGACAGGATGTAGATTATAACAGTTGAAGTATATGCCTTTCTTTGAAATTCAGGTAGTAATTCTGATGTCTTCTCTTTGATGCATCTTTTCCCTTCAGCTTGACCCAATAGTTTTTAAACCTACTTCGTGCACATATTATTATCGGGAAATGAATACAAAGTCAATTTTGTAGTTTCATTAATCATGCTTCGTACATATATTTCATGTAATTGTGGCCTTAATTCGATTTTTATTTCAGGGGATGGCACCACGCGATTCTTCAATTAGTTCACAACAAACATGTTATTGCGGAGATCACACTCTTATCAGGACTACAAGGACATATGCAAATAAGGGCCTAAGCTTTTGTCATGTCCAAATTATAAAGTTCGTTTAGACAAGTTTTTTCATCGGATTGATCCAACAAAGTCATCGGATATCGGATACCACGAGTTGTCATTACAAATCAAAGAATTGGAGTTGAATTAGTTATGCATTTGTTCATTTGATATTTTTGTTCGTAATAGTATAATTGTGATAGCATTATTTTTGTTGGACTATTTTTCTAATACGGTGTATAGTCCGATATACAAAGGAAATTCTGTCCAAAATTTTTAAAAATATTTACACTTTTGCGTCATAAACAATATTTTTGTATTATAAGTGATGTTACATAATGGTGGGTTTCACATCATTTTTTTTAAATTACACTTTGTTTTGTTGGGGGACGAATTTTTTTTCGTTTTGCAATTTCGTATTCAGGAAATTTTTTCAGTTTTGCGATTACGTACTTCGAAATTTTTTGCCGTGCCTTCAGGCACGGTCATACACTAGTATATATATATATATATATATATATATGAGAATTCTCACCTACATCTTGCTCTATACATCACACCTAGTTTTAGGGCCTAAAAAACATTTTTTTCAAATTTTATATTTTTTCCTTGAAATAACCTTCCAATAAACACATGTTAAAAAAATTAGATTAAAATACATTTTGTAGCTATTTTAAAAAAATTCACACAAAAACTGCTCAAAATACCTTATTTACAAAGGGTTTGCGCCAGCAGTTTTTTGTTGATTCTTTAAAATTATCTTTAATAAAAATGTTCAAAATTTTTGAGGCACGACGACAATTATCACGTGGTCATGCAAAAACAACCAACAAATTAAAAACAAAACCTATCTCTATAGTATTAATTACAATTTATTATTTCACCAAACCCAAACAATGATTAAAAGTTCAGCCCCAACATCATCAAACACTTCATCAATTTTAGTATTTTTTTCTTTCAACAACTATATTGTTAGAGACATTAAAGAGACCGTTAATTTTGTAGTAAGGCAAATAAAAAATATAAAAAAAAGGCAGGGAAAAAATGCAATAATATGACATCACCCTGTTGGTTGCCCCTATATCACAAACCCACACACAAATTGAAGTGTAAAAATATGACATGTAGTAAAGGTCGAAAATGTGACTCAAGAGACAGTTTATTTTATTACCTTCCACCATTTTTCCATCAAGAAAAGGTACTAAAGAATGTTTGATAAAGGAATATAAAATGTATTGAAACCCACATTTGCAATCAATACCAAATGAATCTATAAATATTAAATGATACTCCCAGACGAAATAGAGTTTTGAACTAAATATTAGTCCAGTGACTACAGGCACATTGACCCAATTCCAGGGATATTATATTATAACTTGTTAAATCATAAATCAATTTTTTGTACACATATGATAAATTCAAATCCAAAAGTGATTGTAAATTAAGAGATCAAGGTAAAGAAAATATACTTAATCAATCGCTGAAGCTCATGCCAGGAAACTAATAAAACATATTCAAAATTTATTCTCATTAACTAAAAGACTGTAACTTATTGTCTTTAAGAACATCCTCATAATTTGTCATAATAGTACTGCCTTTAATAAATGTGATATTTACAATAGTAGCACCGCCTTTAATAAAGGTGAGGATTTAGCCCATTATATAGATGCACTTCCTCAAAATAGTAAGTCTCTTAGTCACATCTGTTCACGTGATGCTATAGAAATACTACTACCTGCCTCGCCTCCTCTCCTAGTACTACACAACTATACCTGTCTGTAATTTCAACGACTTTTCTATAAACGTACCTCGTTTCGTCTTATAATAAGGATGTGTTCCCTCCTCAATTAATTGAACCAAAAATGTTTGGCTCAGTCAGTCTATGTCAGACCAAGTTGTGTCAGCCAATTTGCATATCCCTTCCGCATCTAAAGGCATCTGATGGATTTCCTTTGTGTAGACATATGAACAAATAAATAAATAAAGGGCTTCGTTGTATTCTTCTAAACTTTGTAGCACATATACACCAAAAAATACAGAGAATGTGACAGTTGAACTCCAACATTACCTACAAATAAAATAAATAGTCACATAAATCATACAACCAAAATAAAATAAAAAATCACTAAATAAATTGAACTAAAGATAGTGACTAATATATAGAATCATCATCAATTACCAATCAATCTAAAAAATTGAACCAACGATGCATATGACCATGGTCACTTCAATCTAAAAAAACTATAAAAAGTCAAAGACTTGTACAACACCTATTTCAACTCACTCCTATTACTCACTCTTATTGCAAGTTACTTGTTCAACACCTATTGATCTAGTGAAAAATTATACATTGCAACCCACTCATTTACTATTGTTGAAGAACACCTACAAAGAACATGAAAATGTCATAAATATTAATATATATTCTTTCTTGCATTTTTTTAAATGAAGAAAATCTCTTAGAACCACGCCTAATTCTGAACCAGTGTAAAACACTATATTACTTCAACTATTGCCTCAAAATACAATAAACATAATTCATACACCGATAACATTGCAGGAATTATCATTGATAACTAATAACATAATTTATACACTGATAACTGATTTTATCCAGCAATATCCTACGAAATTACACCTTATAAGCCTATAATGTTTCTTTAGCTACACACAATCAACAGTTTTGGCCCTAGCGATGTGTGTTAACATATCTTCATGGAATCTCGGATGGGATGTCAATCTAATATCTATGGCCTATTGTGGCATAATTGTCACCAGAATTTCATATTGACTGCAACTCTCTGTCATTGAGACAAAAGGTCTCGTGTTCACCGTGCATTTATCATAATTAAACATTCCCCCTAAGTAATTCTTAGCTCATAACCATAAAATTCATAAACTACCACACCATTACATGTATTGACAACTAATTGTGTTTGTTGAAAATATTAGTTTTTGATAAATGAAATTACAAACACCACCAAGGGTCATTATAAAGGGTAAGAAAAAAAAGATAAAAATGTAATAAACTAACATGTAACATAACAAAGGACAAAATAAATATAACAGATATTGGAAAAAGTAGACCATAAATAGAGAAAAAATACAAAGAAATTATTTATTATTTATTAAACAACAAAGGTAGTTCTCTTGAGTCAAACCATAATTATAGATTAGACAACCTTTTTGCCAAAATCTGGAGCTTGAGATTTGAACTTATCAACACTTTGAAAGAGCAATCAACACATGGCAAGATCAACCCCAATAATCTCCAACAAAATCTTCTTAAAAAGACATTTATAAACAATATTAAATTAAGTAAAGGTCTAAATGATAAAATATTTTTATACCGTCCTCGCATTACTCCAGTACTCAAACCATACAATTGTTCCAAACTAAAAGATATTGTAATTACTCAATATTAAAATTTCAGGAATATATAGGGTTCCAAACTAAAAGACATGGTGGATGGTTCGGAGATGAAAATGTTGAGTTTGATTCTGATGAAGAGGATCCAAACATCTCTCTAGCAACACCATGATTATCGAAATTGTACCAAAGAAATTGATCTAATTCAGAAGAAGTCCATCTTTTCAGTGGGTAAAAAATATTCTGCTAAAATATTCTGCTTGTACTCATCAGAGGAAGTCCATCTTTATCTATAAATATCTAATCTAATCTAATCTTTAAAAAAAAAACTAAAATAGTGAAAAGCAAATAACGTGTACCTATAAAAAAAAATGTTTCAAACAAACCTCAAGATAGTGTGTTCCTGTAAAACAGATAAAAAAACGTTGGCAGAGTTAAACAAACAAATGGAAATAACAACCCCAAACCAAAACTTTACAGTTAGAACTCCACAAAAAGCTAATTAAAAATACAAAAAACAGAGTGGGACAGAGTTTGAGATTGAAAGAAAAGCTAAAAATGATTCTTTTCAGTATTACTTCATAGAAAACTCCAGAAATAGATCATTTTTAATTTAAAACATTCCCATAATTTTTCTTTCACAAAGAGAATAAATGTTGTTAACCTACACGCATAAGTCTGTATGAAAATTATAGATGAACCCATATGTTAATATTCTTTCACAAAGGGTCATAATTTGCCTCCAGTATCATCAAACAAGAAAACCCACATCTAAAAAAATAAAATACTCCAAAATTATTTGACATAAAATAACAATGATGAAAACCCCCAAATCTACAAACACTTAGAAAGAGATTTCAAGACCCAAACCTTAGTTTTAAATGGCGGGGTGGGTTGTGTGAGTAGATCACCATCGGGACGCTCATAATGTCAGCAAAAAAATACGCCATGAAAAGATCGAATATATAAATATCAGATCTGCAAAAAAAAATATGATTTGAACAAAAAAGGAGATTTCATATATGTCAGTAGCTCTAGGTTTCAAAACCCCCCAAAATAGACGAATATGTAGTGTTATACCCGATCGGAAAGAATGGAAGTGGTTATATCGGAAGTGAGATTACTGCAACCATATGTGAGAGTGTGAGAGGGTTTTGTGTGTTGTGCGTGTTTTGTGTGGTTGGAGAATATGAGAGAGAGTATACTTTAGCTAGGTTTACTCATATATCCTCATTTTTTAATTTTAAAAATAAGGGGGAATAAATTGGAGTGTGTCAAAAGAGGGGGAAATCAAATTTGTAAGGGGAAAAATAGGTAGTGAAGAAAAATTCATAAAGATGACATCATACTTCAAGCTTATGACATACATAAGTTTTCTACTTTATTATATAGATATATCTATATATCTATATAATGAGGAGTAGAATACTTACTATTCCATAAGTTGATAACATAATTACAGGTGAGGATTTAGACAACAAGACAAAAATTGATGGTTAGATTAAAGCTCACACCATAAGCTCTACAACTCACCACATCTAATTATATACTCTATAGTGTATTTACAATTTTAACCCCCTGAAACATACTTTCCCCCTCATTTTCATCCTAGATTTTTGGTTCTGATTCAAACTAAGAGGGTGCTTTTGTAACACATGCCAACACTATACTTTGGTGCTGACACAGCGGTGTCAAAAACTCTGGGATATGGGGGGTGCCCATGTACCACGATGTATGCATAATAATAAATATAAGAGAGACAAAGATTTACGTGGTTCGACCATGAATGGCCTAAGTCTACGGGGTTGCTGCTGTGTTCCATTAGAATGATGAGAGAGTTTATATGAATGTGTTTCTCTAGCTTCTAAGCCCCCTTTCACAATGTGGGGTGTCCCCTTTATATAGAGTTAGGGGTTACGTTAGGGTTACAAATATGGATGAGTCCTATCTTCGTAGAGTTTGATTTGACTCAGATACTACTCCTCGGTCTTCTAGTTTATCAAGGACTCAGATACTACTCACTACACCAAAATGATAAAATTGTCACCTTTCAGTCGGCCACCCTTGTCAAGGTCATTGATCGTGACAAAAAACACTCATTTTGTGTCACGGTCATTGACCTTGACACGACCGTGACAAGTCCGTGACAAATTTACTTGTCACGGTCAATGACCGTGACAATTCTTTAAATAATTGTCATGGTCAAGGACCTTGACACGACCGTGACAACTTCTGCAGCAAAAACCCTTACCCCTTCTTTTTTTCCCCCGTCGTTCCCTCCTTTTTCCAACTCTCTCTCTCTCTCTCTCTCTCTCTCTCTCTCTCTCTCTTCCATTTATATATATATTTGTGTGTATATATATGTGTGTGCGTGTATATATGTGCGTGTGTGGTGGGTGGGGAAGGGTGGGGGTAGGGGGTGGGGCAGGGGTTGTTGTGTGTGTGTGTGTATATGTGTGGTGGGTGGGGGTGTGGAGGGAGGTGCAGGGTGGGGGGCTATTGTGTGTGTGCGTATGTGGTGGGTGGGGGTGGGGGTAGGGGGTATATTCACGAGTTATTTTTATATATATGTGCGGTGTTTTTTTTAATCTTTATATGATGTTTATATGTTGGAAATAACTCATAAATTTGTCAATTTATTTTTGTATTTGAATTAACCTAGGGTTCTTGAATTTTTTGCACTTTTGTTGAAACTAACTCGTAAATATATGTTTGTTAGGTGTATATGATGTTTATATGTTGGAAATAACCCATGAATTTGTCAATTTGTTTGTGTGTGGGGGGGTGGGGGGGGGGGGGGGGGGGGAGGGGGTAAGGCAAGGTACCATTGTAATTCTCTTAATATCGTGTTTTGATGATTATATGAGATAATATATAATGTTTCAAGGTTAACTCGTTGTAGATAAAAACATTCACATAGTAAGATTAAATTGAATCCATCCATAGATTCTATAATTACATCCACTAAAATATAATTAATAAATGAAACAGTTTTAGATGAAAGTAAATTAATAATTAGTGCCCATTTCATATGAAAGTAGGATTGCCCCTCAGTGTAAATTAGTAAATTAATAATTGTATACGTTAATTGTTAGTTTAATTGATGAAATGAATTAATTGAGTAGATGAATTAGAAGGAGTACGAGATACACATTTGTTGTTGACATTGCTGTTGGATTATTTTGTTTAGTAAATGTTTGGTTGCTTAGTTTTAAAAGTGGCATGACCACTGGATTATTGTCCATATGGGGGTAGGATTTTTCAACTTTTTTTGAAAATTACTTTGTATATCGAACAATATAAATAAGACATAATTAAATGAAACATACTATAAATAATTATTAATAATTGAATTTGAATATAAATAAGACATAATTAAATGAAACATAGTATATATAATTATTAATCATTATTGGATTATTGTGTGTGTGGTGGTGGCAGGTACTTTAACCCAAACCACATGAAATGCAGATGTTGTATGATTAAACCCCAAAGTGTCCCAATCAAAGCCCCTAGTGAAATCCTAAAGGAACACATAGGCCTTAAACTAATACAATACACCTTTAATTTCTGCCGACATCCATGCGCATGAAGCTAAACATGATAATTACAACTTATGATCATTAGTAAGGTTAAAACTTAAAGTAGGATTTAAATCATTGATTTTAACACGAAGGCGACTAAGGTTCAAAATAATTTCGAATTTTGATAAAAAAAAGTTGTCTTAAATCATTCATGTTTCTTTAAAACATATGATTCATCAATACAATACAGATTTTATATCAGTTTAAACAAGTGTTATGCAAAAAAACATGATTTTAATTAAGGTACAAACCTATAATGAATTAAATTTGGTTTCTTTACATAAAACCCACATAATGAACAATGTCCCCCCCCCCCCCCCCCCCCCCCACAAGTGTTGTATTGAAACCTGGCATGTTTTTAAACCCGAATAGATTCTTTATGGCAACCAAACATAAAAAAGTAACATGTTAAACCTTGATAAAGTAAGATATTTCTTTCCTGAACAATTAAGAATGGGTGATTCCTTTTATTCGATCCGTTATAACACAAAATATGTGGTGGGGGTGGGGTGAGGAGGTGAGGGGGTGGGGTCAGGGATGGGGGGTGGGCGGTGGGGTAGGGGTGGGGGGCTACGTGTGTGTCTATGTGTACTAATAACATTTTTTTACAGGAAATATCTCCTTCAGGTATTAAGGCGAGGATGATGATGCTGGTTATGATGATGTCGTCTGAGCTCGGTGGTAGTGGAGGCGACGAGGGATCCTCGGCCCCTAGGCTCCCCAAATATGACAAATTTGGGATTACCATCGAGAACAAGTCGGAGCTATTAGCGAGATCCTTCGAGCTGCTAAAGACGGTCATCGGCCCGGGGTTTATGAGTTGGAAGGAGGTGCCATATGAGCTCAAGTTAGCTGTTTGGGCGGCACTACAGGTAATATATTTATATTTATATGACTATTTCAATTTTAATCTCAATTTCAATTTCATTTTATATTTATATTTATATTTATATTTATTCACAACTAACATTGTATTTGTTGGACATGAACAATTCAACTTGGATCCAAAGCTACACGATTCCGTCTTAGAGCAGTTGAGGGAACAACACAAGACGTGGAAGAAAAATATGCGGACATGGTACTTTGGGAAAACACGAGAGTCCATTATCCAATGGCATGGATCTGTCCCGCCCAAGGAGCCGATCTCATTGGCACAATGGCAAAATTTCATTGACAATGAGATCGAAGATCGACAATTGGCATCTCGCTAATCGGGGAGGGAAAATCGGGCAAAAAAGACGGACGTGCACTACCGGCCGGACGTCTTACGCCAAGGTGGATCATAGGATGAAGGTAAGATTTAATTTTTCTATAACTACATAAATATATTATTCTTCATTATTTTACTTTGCGGGGTCGATACTGATTTTACTTTATTTTATTTTAGGGGGTAGGGAGTGGCTCTTCGGATGAAGAAGGGGAAGGACAAGGAGGTTTCCCCGAGCGTCGCGGCCATGATTGTAAACAATCCGACGGTTTAATTTTTGTTAATCACATTATAATTTTTTTGTTTACCTATTTTACTAATCATGTGTTTTTTGTCGTTTCAGGCAAAGCTTAAGGAAGTGCATGAGTCGCAGTCCGATGCCGACAAGGCGTCTTTGTCCACAGGCGCACTCAACCAAGTGATTGGCTATGATCTCAAGGGGAGGACAAGGGGGTGAGCTCGCGGGTGGCCAAAACTAGGATCATCAGATTAGAGACGAGCGACACCGGGTTGGCTCGAACGGTGGATCACATGACGCGAAGCTGTCCCGTTTGGAGGCGACGGTCCAAGATATGTACTCATTCATGAAGCGTACGTTGGGCGGAGATCTTAAGGGGAAAGGGAAGGAGAAGGCGGTGGAGGAGGAGGAGGAGGAGGAGGTGTGGGAGAACGAGGCGCAGGATGATGAGGATGTGGACCTCGTTGCTTCATCACCGACACGTGCGTACTTCAATGATCCACTTCCTTATTTGGCTCCCTTCCTCAGATCGATGTCGATAATTGGTTGGCTGAGCGTGTTCATATTGGACGTATTTGATGGCCAGCGGATAGGGAGGGGGTTGAGGGACCCAAATATCGTCCAGGGTGGAATAGTTCATGGACGTGCGCTTCAAGAGATCGAGTCAAAAGTGCTCATCACACATGTGATACCCGGGAAGGAGAACTCCCTATTGTGGTTGCGCGAACAATGCGGCACGATGTATATTAGTGGGTGTGTCTATTCGTATATCGTGTGGCCTACTCACCTCCTCACATTTACCCCAGACATGTAGTGACATTATTTTTAAGTTGGTACATCTGAATTATATTTCGATTATATCGTCATGTATATTGTTTCTATTTTGAATATATATTTGCATTATCTGTAGTTTGTTTTGATATATGATGTTCGAACAGGTACAACGTTGCTATAACAAGTACAAATATACTGATGGGTAGTGGCAGTGTCCATACTGCCCAACAGATTTTTTTTTAAATTCTGCCCAGAATTGTCACGGTCATTGATCGTGACAAGTCCGTGACAATATTATTTGTCAAGGACTTGTCACGGTCAATGACCGTGACAATGTCTTTAAAAAGGGTAAAGGCTTTGTCACGGTTATTAACTGTGAGTAAACTTGTCACGGTCATGGCCCGTGACACGACCGTGACAATTCTAACGAACTTGTCACGGTCAATGAACGTGACACGTTCGTGACAAAAAAAGTTGTCACACCCCGAACTATCACGGTCATTGACCTTAACAAGTCCAACTTGTCAAGGGCAATGACCATGAAAATAGTGCAGATTTGGTGTAGTGACTCCTTGGAGCGTCTGTTGCTTGCCATCTTGACCGGGGTGCTCACCACGTGTCATGCTATTATGTAGGCATATTTTTTGGCCCCAGAATATATATATATATATATAATCAGCATATATATTGTTCACGCATAAATATATATGTACGAACCCGCCAAATAATTCCTCGAATATCGTTCATCCCAAACATTCCTAAAATATATACCCCGGGTTTAAATCCCACAAACCCAAGGTTCATATATTTCCCATCTAGTCATTTGGATGTCCTATTACACATTTTATGATCCCACCATAATTATCTCTATTGACAATTCTCTAATTTCATCCTTAAAACCCAAGGAGAATTTCTCAAAACTGTTAGGGTTGAATCGATTTGGCAGGATCCGAATCGATTCGCCTTGACCCGAATCGATCCGCCCTTCACCGAATCAATTCGAAATGGTTATACTGTTCCACTATCTTCAGTCAAATCGATTTGCCTTGTACCGAATCTATTCGCCCCTCTGCGAATCGATTCGAAATGGTTTTGTTTTTTGACTGTTACGAGTTCCTCTTCTTCTCCTGGTTTTGTTTTTTGACTGTTACGAGTTCCTCTTCTTCTTCTTCTTCTTCTTCTTCTTCTTCTTCTTCTTCTTCTTCTTCTCCCATTCTCAATTCAACACTCATTCAACCTAATTTTATGGATTTTAACATCACCTAACATCCATATGCATGTCTACCCACTTGTATATAACCAAAACAAAAATTAATTCATGGAATTCCTCAATTTGTTTATGAACTAAACCCTAATTCATTTAAACCCACCATCTCTCATTTCTTCCAAATTCTCACAAACAAATACACCATTAGCTTGGATTTAAGCCAAGATTTAATATGGAGTTATTATCACATCAAGTTTTATATGAAATCATCTTCAAAAACACAATTTATGTAAGAACCCCAGACCCAAAATCTTATAATTTTAATCACCAACTATAATATGAACAATAAACACACTTAATAGTTAAACCAAGTTAAACACTTTTGCCTCGTTGGATAAATCCGATGACCTCGTTTCGGAATCTGCCGGAGCTTGGACGGAAATGCCTTTTTTCCTATTTTTCTTATTCATTTCTCTCTTTTCTTTCTTTCCTTCATCCTTCTCTCGTGCCCTTAAAAAAGGGAATAAGGGTTCTCCCCTTATTAAACCTAAAATTGACTCGTATACACAAATTCGAGTCCCTACTGATACAAAAAGTCCCTAAAACCCAAAAACTATCCCCGGGTACTCTATTATGACTATTTCGGCCCTTCTGAAACCAACCACGCACTCGAAATCTCCATCCAAGGAACTTATAAAAAATTCACGTCTTAAACCCAACACATCTCCACACGTGTTTTATGAATAAAATAACATCACCTATCGCTTTTATTCACCTACGACATGAAATATAATTAGTCCATCTCATGTAATTTAATTATCCACAAATGTACGACGTATTACATACTCCACCCCTTACAACAAAATTTTGTCCTCCAAATTTGAATATGACGGGTACCAAAGACTTTGGATCTCAACCACAACACATGCTACTAAGAATGAAATCATACTAACATAAGGGTCACTCCACTATACACCCACTAGTGGTACCCACTTGTCAAAAGGCTACTCACTATAGTCCCATCTTACAACAAGCTTACACCGATAATTTCCACCAATCTTAAGGCCTCACCTCAATAACGGCACATCACACATTGTGCTTTACCAGCGACATCCAAATAAAACGAGCCTATACATCACTGTCTCTATCGTCTTAATATTATTAGAAGGTCGCACATCAATAAGTGTCAGCTTCCTTTATACATTCCATTACAAAGATCCCATCCTGAGAGAAACGATTATAACATTTGACCATTCATGTCAGTCCTTCAAATCTCGTTTCATGGCGGCATAACTCTTATGACTCTCAAAAGTCATCCTAAATCAGTTTGTGGTTAATGCCCCTATCGACAATGGACTCTAAATGACGTCCGATCCAAAATTTTATTTATTCCCTCACCTTTAAACAACTAGAGGGAGAATGAACAGGCTTTTCCCCACAAAACCTTAATATACACCTTGTCAACAACAAACAAGTACTAGAGGCTCCACCAAACTCTACAAATCGATAATTTCTCCTCGTAATTGCCATACCATGCTTTACTTCAATTATATTTTAGGTCAGTTGCGGAAGTAAACTAACCACAGTGACTCCAGAATCACATTCATACCACTTTACTAGTCGTCAACCACCTCCCGTCTATTCATTGGGCCATAGGTGACACGACTTGCCCAAAATAAAACATTTCCCCACTGCTTCCCAAGAAATCCCTATCGGAGGTGGGGTTTAAGGATCTCATCCTGATTTACAACCAAATTGGGTGGCACCTTGAACTGGTGCAATTCCTTTTTACCAACCTGTCTGCTCATTCCATCACCGAAATCATCGGCTTGATACACAATTTTCTGGTTGATCATCTCAAACCAATTTATTTTCATCTGTGAGTGGTTCACCTGGATAAAATTTCACTATGTCTCACCTAACACCAATTTCCCACTTATAATATCTCACATTAAGTGGTACTTTATACTCCCCTTATTTCCCCGGGGTACCAAAATTTCTGACCGTGCACTTTTCACCACAATGTGCACTTCTAGGCCCTTTTTATCTCATAGAGATTAACATTCTATTTACGTGCAACCCACTCTCAACATTCAACTGAGTTTAACTCTGCTCAAGTTTCACACAATAATTTGATTTTTCTTCTTCTCAAGAAACATCCGAAAAATGGTTTCTTACAAACTTTTGACCTATCTCGGGTGTGCCAACTCTCATTACACACATATACTTGGATTATCGTCATTCTCACACGACGTTCAATCCATCATGCCATGCTATATTGTTAATAACTTCCCCACATGCATATATTCTACACATTTATTCCCACGTCCTCCTATCTCGGATGATTGGAAATCAAACTAACCAAGGCTCCCATACACCCTATAATTGATGCATATTTGCACAACACTGGAAAAGTTATTCACTTTTCTAAAAGATGGCCTTGTATTCTCGACATGGCTATAATACATGGGTATTCTCAATCACCGCATAAATTGAAATTTAATTCTCCTCGACATTGTTTTACCCTTCCACTTGTGGTGAGAAGAAAAAAATCCAATGCTCTCTCTCACGACACTACTGGCTCTACTAGCCTTATACTACATAATAGCTCTCGGCTCAGAGTTTTTTTTGTCTAAACTTCCATTAATAAACGTTCAACCTGATGCCTTAGAATCTATCAACGTCCCTTTAACCATTACGTTTACTAAGATTCATGCGTATCTCATCACCCAATAATATTTAAACGATGAGCTTTCCCCAATACTATATCACTCCACATTGGCGGAAATCAAATTCCATAAACCTCAAACACATAACAAGGACTCTCCAAATCCTGTCCCCAAACATATAAATATACATCTCAACTCATACGTCTCTAAAGGAGTGATATAACAATATGCTCTCCATATCACCAAGTCCTGAGCGCTAAACATAATAATAGGATAAATCTCTCCGCTCAACAGTAAATCAAATATACCTCAAATCACCTCAATAAAGTTCCTACACACCGGGATCAAATATCTCGAGACAACCTTACTCTTAGAAGTCTCTATCGTAATATAATATAAATGGGAGCTCGACCCTCTTTCAGGTGAGATATCACCAAAACAACACATCTTAACCTGGAATAACAAGCACGATAGCCTTACAATATCAGCCCACTATTGTTCTAACAAGTATGTACCCAAGATAATATCATACTCGTATAAGATGTCACTAAAATGAGTAATTCCAATAAAATGTATAACACTATCAATACACCCGCTTCCCTGCGGAAGAAATAAAAAATAACCCTGCTATACAACGGAAAATATATAAACATAACAATGTTATCGATATATACACTAAACTCATCTCACATGTGAATCTAGCGCTAATCAAAATACCGTGATTCGCTTGTGTCACACAAAGCATACCTCATTCACCTGAGGTTTAAACTCATTTCTCTATCTTGCCAATCGCCCGACTGCTTAAATGGTTCCCAAACATGACACGTTTGTCCGAATTAAACCAAAAACTATCTTAATTATTACCTCATCTCAGAACCACACTATTGTCCCTTTTTCTTGCTGCGGGAAAAAATATATGTGGTCCTACTCCCCACATAAAAATAACTCTTCATATAATCCACTTATCTTCGACCATACTGACCGTATTAGGGTTGTCCTTCTGTCAGACCCAGGTAGCCTCAACCCTGACGGGTACCCTCATTTCTCCTTTAGCTCTACTGGCCCTAAGGACACACTACTGGTCTTACTAGTACCAACTGAATCCACTATCACTTGATAGGAATTTAACTATCTGAATCATTTACATGGGTCCCCTAATGGGTCTCCCCCTACGGTGTTTCACTAGCACCGTCACATCCAGTCTTACTCCCTGACAAAATTCTCCAATTCTTTTAGCTCCCTTCATAAAGAAGCATTTATATCTTCACAGACGAAACACGACATAGTCGTCATCTGCTTCGACTTTTTAAAAAGAATTTCCCCTAAGTGATGGTGACTCCACTCGTGAGTCCATCACCCACTTAAGGATTATTTTCTCCATTGTACCTACCTCTTCGGGTAAAAATTTCTCTAGACAAGGCCTCTATCAAGCCCTCCTATGATAAGTTCAGAATTTTATCCACATTTCTTTCTGAACAAAAAGATGAAGGAACTCACGGTCAAATTGTATCTAGGATCCTTCCATTGGCATAATATTTCACTTTCGGGCATACTAGTCTCTGTTATATACCAAAGCCTCTGGGTATCTTACCTCCATTGGTTACACACACAATCTCCACATATACTAACATTCCAACGAGTGGTCCTCTTCCAAGTCCCCTCTAACTCTCTCCCATTCTAGCCACACTAGGTGAGTCTACTTTGACACCACTTCTGCTATAGCGGTAGTTGAAAATACATGCCTCACTCTAGCAGTCCTTATAGCCCCATCTTCACAAGAAACAATAAGGATGACCTCGTCTACGGTCATCATCCCCAAAATATTTTACTACTTGAACTGAGCCTCCCCGCCTCCTGCTGTCCTTTCGATGTCCCTCACCGGTTGTCCTCTACGTATCAACTTACGAAACACACCCGAATGCATATACGATTCACTATAATCATACATTATAGGAGGAGAACGAAATCACACCATATGAATCAATAATCCTAAGCATAGGGATTTATATAAAATAGAAAGCAACGCTGAAAACGTAACACATTCGTACAGATTCCTAAGGACACAAGAACCTGATACTCTGATACCACTTATGACACCCCGCCTAATAACTTACCGGATGATCAGTCCTATATCAAATTAAATAGAGATCTCAAATGGTTTCATTTTCAACGTCACTGTTGAAAACAATTTAATTACTAATATCCTATTAGGTTCGACATCAAATTTTAAACCTTATAATCTTCTTTTTAACTCAAGAACAAATAAACCATTAATACAAAGATATGAACAATAACTGAAATGAATAAATAGTAACTGATAACTCTCGGTAAAACATATATAAAACCATATCAAATGGACGTAAAATAAAAATTCCAAAAATAAGATAAAAGACAACAGTTGGGCAACATGCCCAAATATTACAATAGTACCTCCTATCTAGATCACAAGAAGAGAATCGTATATACAATTTCCTGCCAACATCCACAGCTGCAGCAACAATATTTGACTTGAAAGAATAGTCATCCAGGCATCCCTCTGTCCGGATACCTAAAAAGTATAACAAAAGAGAAGAAAAGGAAAAAAATATATACGAGCCAGAGCCTGGGTTTTGAAAAACATTTTAGCAAGTTCTTAACATACTTTAATATTTAAAATATGATATTCTGCATATTTAAACTAGTGTCTCACTTTCATGAGATACCCCTAACCTCTCATCTTATTAGAGCACACCTAAACCATGTATTTTAAAACACCCTAGTTATGCTACCCAACCTAACTACCAACTCATAAAACTTCCAAGTCACCATACGGGATCTCGTACCCCACGTGTATTAAATATTCTAACATTCGCCCAAGCTTATGCATTATAATATCTCACTTATAATTAATCCGCTCATAATTGATAACTTTCACTAGTTATAATACACTAATCACATTTTAGTGTTATTAGCTTCGTATATAATATTCTCATATTTTATATTCATATATCACATCATTAATCTGGATTTTGTACTCCCGGATGATCCATAATTTATCTTCCATTCCATTCTTTATTTTATCTGTATATATATGTTTCATATATCATATATATATATATATATATATATATATATTTACACAACAAGTATAACAATAATTATATATCACAGACTATATAAGTATAATAACCATCCCTCCAAGCTATAACTCAATGGATGTAGTCTCTACAATGGTATCATCCTCTAGGGAAAACACACATCGACCGGGGCAACCGGGATGGAATCTGACACCGACCGTAAATCGAAATCACAACGTATGGTAAGCGGTCATAGTTCCTCACTAAAAATGAGAACGAAACATACCCCCCCATCCTGTAATATCCCATACTTTTATGGATAATTAAATTACATAAGTGGGCATAATTTGGAAATTTGAGGAATTACTATGAATAGTAATTTTGGAATTTATGAGTGTAGTTTAATTAGTGAATTTTAGTTAAGTGACTCGGATGGAGATTTCGAGTGCACGGTTGGTTTTGAAATGGCCAATATAGTCATAATAGAGTATACGGGGGTAGTGTTTAGGTACCGAGGACTTTTGGACTAGAAGGGACTCACAATTGAGTAAACGAGTCATTTTTAGGTTTACAAGGGATAAACCCTTATTCTCTCTTATAAAAGGCACGAGAGAGAGAGAGAGGATAAGAAAAGAAAAGAGAGAAGAAATGAAGGAAGAGAGGAAGAAGAAAAAGGGTATTCCGTCCAAACTCCGCGGGATTCGACTCAAGGTCGTCGGATTTTATCCACGAGTAAAGCGTTTACTTACTTTATTCATTTGAGTATGTAAATCTCACATTATAGTTGGTAAACTATATAATTTTGGGTTAGAACCCTTCAAATAAATTTGGGAAATTTGAGTTTAAGTTTAGAAATTGATGTATTATAAACTCTTAATGATTTCTAGTGTTAAATCCATGATAATGGAGTGTAGGAATGGTTAGAAAAGTGAGAAATGATAAAACTAGGGCTTTAATGGTTTTAGAGTTTAAATTTAAGAGAAATAGTGTAACACCACAAATAAATTGAGGTGTTAGTTATAAATCAGTGTTAGGATGATTATAGAGTTGTTGGTTGAGATTAGAAACCATAAAAATGGAGGTTGGGATGTTATTTGGAATTTTTGGAGAAGATGAAATCGCCCAAATAGTGCCCTCCGAACAGGGCGAATCGATTCGGGTCTAGATTGAATTGATTCACATAAGGGGACTCGTAAGTCTATCTCAGGCTGAATTGATTCGGATTGAGACTGAATCAATTCGCCTTTGAGGACCTATTTGCAGCACCTTTTCCAAATTGAATCGAATTTGGACCAAATCGATTCGCTTTTGGGGCCGAATCAATTCGCCCTTGTTGAATTTGACAGTTTTCTTCCCTTAAGTGTATGGGGAGTTAAATCACAATTTGGAGATTTTGTGGGGGATTCTAAATGTAATATTAGGAATCCTAGATATCATAATTGAGGGTGAGTAGACCTTGAATTAGTTAAGGGGTACAATTCGGGGTATAGACCTAGTGAATGGTTAGGACGTGCAACATTTGAGAGAGGTCTTCAACAAGTGTGTATAGAGATATTTATGCGATTTGAATAAATATGGGGAGATTGCATTTGAGAGAATACTAGGATGTGATTAGGATGGAATTTAGGATACGGGCTCAAGAGAATTGCGCGATTATCCGGTACGTCTATTGACGACTATTATTATAGGTGAAGCGATATCTATGGAATTAAAATACGTCGATAGTATACTTATTTGACTATTACAAATTGGTATATTCGGGATTATATATATATCCTTAAAAGTGATTAAGGTGCGAGTTATATATTGAGTAAAAGAATACTTATATGCTATTTCGAATGTGAACATTCGGGGTTTTGGCTATCGCTATAAAAGTCTGGAAATTATGGCCATAATATATTAAGAAGTGATATAGATTATATATATGATGTTGTTAAAGTATATATATGATATGATACGAAAATAAATATATCTGTGTGTGATTGGTATATTTGCACTTTAAAGGCTGGTTCCACTGGCTTCCCTGGGCATAGGGATGGGCAACCAGATTATATATTTTCTCCAGTGCAATCCAGGGAGGGTCCATGATGTGGGAGAATCCTCTCGCTTGAGGAGAAGGGAGAGTATACCCCCATGTCATATCGTCCCGTATATGAGTGTGATGTTTGTATTCCACTTTCAGGAGGGAACAAGACCGCCTCCACCATTGTGTATTTTTACCATGAACATGAGTGAGTCTGGCTTGGTACCGTGGTTGGTTGAGTAAGCGCGGATGCGGATAGGCACTATGAGACTGCATCCTCGAGTTATAGCTCAGTGAGATGGTTATTATACATATGATTGTAATAGGTATAATTATATGTGTTGTGTATAGTATGTTGCTTGTATATGAAGATGAGTTATCATATAAAGTAAACTTGTATAAAGTGGAAAGAATGATAAGGTGTTATTATCCTTCTGGTAGATTTATATACGAATTTATATGAATAGGAATCTTAAGTTCTAGTAAGAACTATATATATACGGGTTTTTATAATATGCGTTATGTGCTGAGGGACGAATGGATCTCGATGATCAACATTGTCAGGTAGTAGTGTATCGGGAGGGGGGGTTCCTTATTTGGATTTCTATTCGCGAGACACCCCACACACGAAACGTAGTGTAATGTTGCGAATGGGGAGAAGTTTAGTCCTTAGTACTCGGGTTTATGAGGACTTTTATAAGATGGGTGAAATAGATTAGATAGGCGAGGTAGCTTAACTAGGTTGTTTAAAAAGGTATGCGATAGATGTGCACTATTAGAAGAGGAGTGACGTGTATCTCATGAGAGTGCAATACCAGTTTAAATATGAGATATTTCATATTTTAAAATTTCGAATTTATGCACTTGCTAAAATATTTTCAAAACTCTGGCTCTGACCCATTTCTCTATTTTCCCCCTTATTGCTATATATGTATATATATTAGGTGTCCAGACACAGGGACGCCAAGATGATGATTCCTTCGAGTCATACGTTTGCTGCAGCAGCTGTGGATGCATGCATGTTTACTATTGACGCTTCTATCCTTGTAATCTAGATAAGAGGTATTGTATAAACATTCAGGCTAATAGACCAACTGTATTCATTTATTCTTTTACCTCATTTTCGTACGGCGTTCGATTTGGTTGTATTATGTTAAACCGAGTGTTCAATTATTTTATTTCATTTCAGTTGTTGTATATATAAACTGTTGCGATTGATTTATTTGAATGGGTTGGTTAAGAAGATTAGTTAAATAAAATTTTGACACCAGCCTAATAGGTTATTAGTAATTAAATTGATTTTCGACAGTGATGCTAAGAATGAGCCATATGAGACTCCTTTTTTAATTTGGCATATGATTGATCACCCGGTATTTTATTATGCGAGATGCCACATGTCTTACCCTTGATAAATGTCACACCATATAAAAATGGACGCTATGACCCTGGGACTATATGCTACCTTCTCCACAAGCCAGGGGCCTGACCCACATCCCACAACTTCCCATGCTAGTACTAGAGGGGTATGATTCACATAAATATATCAATCACGCACAAATATATTTATAATCATATCATATATACTGCCTCTATAACCGCAGATATATATCACATCAAATTTGACTATTTATGACTATCTCTCGTGGCATTAGCCTATAATCCCAAATATACCAATTCATATTGATTCATAAGTATACACACAACTTATTTTAATCCCATAAGTATTCTCTCACTTATGATAGAATTATCACATAAATAATTCCCCGAATATTAGCCTATCACATCTAGCTAGTATTCTTAAATCATCCTATTTGCAGCTTAGGATTTACTCTTATATATATATATATGTATACAAGGGTATGCCCGTGCCTGAAGGCACGATGATAATAGCAAAACGACAAAAATTTCATTCCCCGACAAAACAAAATGTAATTTTTAAATAATTAGCTATAATCTCCTTTGCTTATAGAACTATACACCCTTATTAATAAATAACAAATAATCCCAACATTCAAATAATCTAAATTCATCAAATAAACTCACTTATAACATGAAATATACAATATTCATCAATCGAATTCACATTGTGAATCTAATTAACAAAGTGTCCATTTAAAAAACAATTGGACATAATCTTCTTTGTTTATTGGACAATCCACCCTCCTTAATGGGTAACAACCAATCATACAATATTCAAAAAGTCCAAATTCATTAAACAAATACTTCAACGAAAAAAATTCTTTAAAAAATCACATATATATCCCACGTGTTCCACTGTAACGACTGTAACGACTGTCCGTAGTTTCAAAATGCGACCTGATACAAAACAAAAAAATATAGTTACTCAATTGAAGTAGCCTTCAATAATGTCAAGACTATGATACAAATCTCAAGAGATGATTATATGGACCAATATGACTATGATATTGTCACGACTACGACACAAATCGATATGCCTTCGATATAGTGTTGTTTGCGATTTAGCCATGCGATACTTGTCATTTTACTATATCTTATTCTATCGCACAATACATATTGATTGTCGTACAATACCTATGGTTGGTAGGTTTTATAATGAATGTAGGGCTTTGAAACTATAAAATATGTTTAATTGTTTCCAAGTGATGTATGGGGCTTCTATGCAAGTTCAAAGATGCACAATAGAATTTCCAAGTGATTTAAGCTACTTCTAAATGTAAACTAACAATAAGAATTAAAAAGTATAGATCTCTTTACCAATTAAAGGTTAGGCACAAACATTGGTGGCAATATTGGAGTGAAAGCATTTATGTAACCAAAGAGAGTTTGAGAAATATTCAGTTTGCACATCCTAGTCGCATTCTATAAATATTGTACTTACCAAAAAACCCGTAAAGCACGCATGCGACGGAGGTACGGGGTATGGGTGCAGAGATCCCACAACCAATGGCATCTTTTAAAGATAGTTAATTAGCACCTAAATCCATTCTCTTGCATTTACCGGTTCTTTCTTTTTCTCGAGGCTTCACTGAGAAAATTGAAAACTGAAAACATAAATAAGTAAAAAACTATACTTGTTTCCTTCAGCATGAATGAAAACTAAAAATTCTATAAAAGATTAATTTCTATTGCAAACAACAATAGAAATTGAATAGTGTAAAATAATTTTGAATATTAGCAAGTACAATAGTTAATAATAAATGCATTACAACCAGTTATTTTCCTGTGATTTTAGTTGACACATATCCGCATGGTATAAATTATGGAATAAGTCTTTTCTAATCATTTGACTCAAACTTTCGAAAAACAAATCAAGTTAACTGAAAGATCGATGACATACCTATCATCCATGTGGTGTATGCATGAAACTGTAATATCGACATTTTTATCAACATGCTACTATTTCTCCGTTGTTCTTTGGAACTGTCTCTTTCATGTTTCTCCGGATGTTTGAGTTATAGCCAAAACATGTGATAGGTATAGGGAACCTGCAACAAAATTATTAAAATGTATTAAGATATTAACAATGCATTCCTAAGCATATTTTTAGCTTCTTATACTTATAAACACATGCCATGCTTATCATGCTAACGACGACCAATACACTGATTTGTTCGACCTACGGGCTATAAAATACCACTTATATTTCACCTTAACGATGCCTCGTTTTAATTTAAAGAATAAAATTCAACTTACAAAGTGAATGACCGTATCCATTTGAAGATCCTTTGTAATTTATATGTCTGAGAAGCCAAAAGAAATAACTATCTTTAAGATTGAATGTTTTAACAATTAAAAACCCAAAATTTTCAAGAAACTACCGAATGAACCATATGAGTTCTAGACTATAAAATTTTCATTCTATCCAACAGATATGAGTTACTCATAGATCTTGGAACTAAACACCACTGAACATCCTACATACGCAATTTAGAAACCGAAAATGGAACTAAACACAACTGAAATCAATTCCATAAAATGGCTAGCAACATGGAACTAATGGAGTAAATTCCACACTAACAGCTAAGCTTAGTATCTGCTGAGAAAAAAATTAAATAAACTATATGGAGCTACTGTTAGAAAGCCTGCTAGAAACTCACCCTAAGAAAATCACTAATAAGTTCTTGTGTGAGCTGATTGAAGGCACAATTCAACCCCAGGAGGCTTCCTGAACAATAAATGATATTATTGGTGACAACAAAAGCACGTGACATTGTGGACATTGCTAAAATGATAGCATTCCTGCCTAAGAAAATCACTAAATTTATATCAGGAAGAAAGAAAGAAAACATTTTGTATTTTATGAGAGAAAAATGTGCTCTCAACTATTCTTAGTATGTTTCATCATATAATTGCAATTGTAAAACGCACTGTATGTTATAATATTCTGGTAGAAGGCGCGATTTACCTCATAAAATTCCTCAAAAATGTTGATGCTTGGTTGATGAATGGTGCAGACAGTAAACCTTCCCGTGGACACCCCATTTTTCACCGTATGCATGACAATCGCAACTGTTCTGGCATCTAAACCGAATGTGGGCTCATCCATGAATATTATTTGTAGAAGGGTGTCTACCTATAAAAAAGTAAAAATATTATTTTATTGGAAATACTGAGAAGAACCCAGGGTCTCGACAGAAACTAATATTGAGCAGGAACCCCCCGGGTCCCGGCAGAAACTCATATTGGGCAGGAACCCCCAGGGTCCCGACAGAAACTCAGCTTGAGGAGGAGCCAACCTAGGGTCCTGGCAGAAACTGGTATGGAGAAGGAACCACCCCAGGGTCCCGACAGAAACTCATATTCAGCAGGAACCCCCAGCGCCGCTGCGAGCGTCAGCGCCGCTGAAAGTGTCAACGCCGCTGCAAGAGTCAACGTCACTAGTGTCAGCGCCGCCGCAAGGGTCAGCGCCGCTTCAAGTGCCAGCGCCGCTGCAAGTGTCAGCGCCGCTGCAAGGATCAGCACCACTAAAAGTGTCAGCGCCGCTGCAAGTGTCAGCACCGCTGCAAGTGTTAGCACCAATCGAGAGTGTCAGCGCCGCTGAAAGCGTCAGCACCGCTTCAAAGGTCAGCGCCGCTTCAAGTGCCAGCGCCGCTGCAAGTGTTAGCATCGCTGCAAGTGTCAGCGCCGCTGTAAGTGTCAACGCCGTTGCAAGAGTCAGCGTCACAAGGGTCAGCACCGCTGCAAGTGTCTGCGTCGCCGCAAGGGTCAGCGCCGCTTCAAGTGCCAGCTCCGCTGCAAGTTTCTGCACCGCTACAAGGGCCAGCGCCACTGTAAGTGTCTGCGCCGCCGCAAGGGTCAGCGCCGCTTCAAGTGCCAGCGCCGCTACAAGTGTCTGCGCCGCTGCAAGGGCCAGGGCCGTTGTAAGGGTCAACGCCGCTTCAAGTGCCAGCGTAGCAGCAAGTGTCTACGCTGCTGCAAGGGTCAGCACCGCTGGAAGTGTCAGCGCCGCTTCAAGGGTCAGCGCCGCTTCAAGTGCCAGCGCTGTTGCCAGTGTCAGCGCCGCTGCAAGAGTTAGCATGACTAGGGTCAGCGCCGCTGTAAGGGTCAGCGCCGCTGCAAGTGTCTGCGCCGCTGCAAGGGTCAGCGTCGCTTCAAGCGCCAGCGCCACTATAAGTGTTTGCGCCGCTGCAAGGGTCAGTACCGCTTCAAGTGTCGGCGCCGCTGCAAGTGTCAACGCCGCTGCAAGTGTCAACGCCGCTGCAAGGGTCAGCGCCACCAGGGTCAGCGCTACTGCAAGCGTCAGCGCCACTACAGCAAGGGTCACTGCATAAATGTTATTTGAGAAGTGCCGCTACAAGGGTTTCGGCAGAAACTCATATTAAGGGAGTAGCTATCACAAGGAACTCCTCATCATGAAACATCAGTCTCTAAATGAACAACATCACTAACACTTTACTTTGTACAGGTTGCCTAGTCGAGCAAGCAGGGCTCGAACAGGCGCGTTGGGACCTCCCGGGAGTTTTGGCTTGGCGACTGAGGGACAAGGTATGTTGAGCAAGCTCAACCACTTAGCACTATAGGATTGAGAGAATACTAGTAGGAGACCGTAGGGTCACCCAGTCCTCACACACCTCACACTTAGTCACAGGTGAAGTGAGCAGCCAAAGGGCTGGCTGCTCATAAGAAAAGAACTATTTATAAAATGATTTTAGAGGAGAGGGTCCTCTAAACCCCTCTCAAGAAAAATGATTTTAGAAGGGGGTCCTCGAGACCCCCTCAAGCTTGCAAATATTTTAGAGGAGGTGGTCCTCGAGACCCCCCCTCAAGTTTACAAAGTTTCTATCAAAGTTACCATTTCAAATGATATTTAGCAAATCAGATATTTTGTCTCCATTAGAAGACATATTTGCTTTCTGAACTTTGGTCGGCGCCAGGGGGCATCTGCAAGAGGGGACAGGCAGACCTGCCTGCAGGTAGGGACAAATAGTACACTGCAGACTTTGTCCCTCACCAACCCTCTAAGTTTTGGCGCCAAAAGTGCCAACCCATCCTTAGTGCCCAAGTATAAATAGGACCCCTGGGCAAGGTCATAGGGATGATAGGATAAACAATAGAAATCACACTGTTACTCTGCCAAAATACCACCAGACATACCTAAGTATTCTCTCCCTGCTCATTCTCTTAGTGCTGAGTGCCTTGTTTCTTCACTCCCCACTGACAGCCATCACTCTCAAGTGTTTCCCTTGAGAAAATTACTATTTTTGCTGTGAAAGTTCATATTCTTGCAGGGAGTGAGTTGAAGCTTGAGTTCCATTGTTACCAGAAGGAGAAGTTTTCTTCAGAAGTTGCACCAGGAGACCTTGAAGACCTTGCAGGCAGCGTCCATTGGAGTGGGTCACACCTCACCCTTTCCAGTTATTCATAGACCCCAGTCTCACTACCCTCCTACATTTGGCGACTCTGCTGGGGAGGTATCCTCACTTCAATGGACAAAGATGGTTTTCATGTTTCTAAGAAGCTAGTGTTTGAAGACATTCCATCTGGGAATGGAGCTCAAAGAGACCAGGCCACTCAGGTGAATGTAGTGGTAACCGGAGCAAAGATACCTGCTCCTCCGGGAAGGCAGACCAGCTCATTGGCAGCAGCTCCGGTGGCAGAGGCTTATGAGTATGTTTTTTGAGACTTGGAAAGTTTGGGTCAAGATTGTGTAACACCATCAATAACCCCCTGTGGAGGGGCGGCCGTTCCGGTGGCGATTCCGTTAGAAGTAGCTCAGTCGTGGAGGACGGCGCTGGAGCAAGTTGTGACAACCGTCAAGTTCACTGATAGGAACCCCAGGAACCCTAAGTGTTTGGCGAGGAATTCGGTATGGTTGAGGAACTCCTCTCGCTCAATGATAGCGATGAGGAACCCTCAAGAAAAGAACCCATCGCGGTAGAAATTCCAAGTGAGGAACTCTCAGCTGCAACATCCCCTCTAAAAACACCAACTCGCGAGGAACCCATGGATGAGAAACCCTGGGTGTCCCTTGTCATATAAAAAAGGAAGTAGAAGCAGCCGCTTATAGAAATGTCAACTCGCGAGGAACCCTAGGTGTCCCTTGTCACCTACAAAGAAGTTGTGGCAGCAGTATTGATGAAGCATGAGGTCGAGACACCCCCAGATGGGAAGTCGACGTGCGAGGAACTCATGGGCGAGGAACCCCGAGTGTCCCTTGCCGCCAACAAAAGAAGTCATGGCAGTAGTCTCGCCGAAGCATCAAGTCGAGACACCCATGGATGGGAAGTCGAGGAGCGAGGAACTCATGGGCGAGGAACCCTAGGTGTTCCTCGTCGCCAACAAAAAAAGTCATGGCAGCAGTCTCGATGAAGCGTGAGGTCGAGACACCCACGGATGGGAAGTCGACGCGCGAGGAACCTATGGGAAGAGAACCAACAAATGAGGAACCCCTTTCACTGTAAAGACTCAAAGTCGCGCTTGAAGAGGAACCGCTACCTATATTGGCAGCAAACTCGGTCGAGGAACCCACTGTCGTAAATGGGTTGGAACCCACTATTGGAAGTGGCGAGGAACCCTCAAACAAAATAATCTAAATCTGCTAACGAGGGACCCCATTGAAACTGGTTCAAGTGAGGAACCCACAGTGGTAGAAGGCCCAGATTAGGAACCTCCCATGTTCAATACCCCCAACATTGGCAGAAGTTGTGATTGGCAAGGAAACCCATAGTGAAAAAATCCCCTGGCGAGGAACCCTCTAGCAAGGTATGCCCAACAGCAACTCCAGGCGAGGAACCCTCAAACGAGGTATGACCAACAACAAATAGGGTCGCGAGGAACCCATGACTGGCAGCGCACCCCCATGGCGCCAACGGTCAGCGAGACACCCTAAAAAAATATATATATCACCCATTTCCGTGGAATTCGAAGACGTCGAGACCCCCTCCTCTTGAAATAAAGGACTAGGGGTCAAGACCCCCCTCTCTCTAAGAAAAAATTCCAACAGTCGAGACACCCATTTCCGTGGAATCCGAAGACGTCGAGATCCCCTCCTCTTGAAATAAAGGACTAGGGGTCGAGACCCCCTCTCTCTAAGAAAAAAATTCCAACAGACGAGACAGCCATTTTCGTGGGATCCGAAGACGTTGAGACCCCCTCCTCTTGAAATAAAGAACTAGGGGTCGAGACCCACCTCTCTCCAAGAAAAAATTCCAATAGTCGAGACACCCATTTTCGTGGAATCCGAAGACGTCGAGACCCCCTCTCTCTAAGAAAAAAATTCCAACAGACGAGACACCCATTTTCGTGGGATCCGAAGACGTTGAGACCCCCTCCTCTTGAAATAAAGAACTAGGGGTCAAGACCCACCTCTCTCCAAGAAAAAATTCCAACAGTCGAGACACCCATTTTTGTAGAATCTGAAGATGTCGAGACCCCCTCCTCTTGAAATAAAGAACCAGGGGTCGAGACCCCCCTCTCTCCAAGAAAAATTCCAACAGTCGAGACACCCCCTCTTGAAATAACTGCGAGGTACCCTCTTCTCCAAACCCAGTTCCACCAGACGAGGAACACTCGACAAAATATGAGGTCGAGACACCTGCATCCACAGCAACCCCAACAGCTTATGGGAAAGTACGTGGAACTTGAAAAAAAAATACAAATATTAGTGCGAGGAACCCTGTTAGCACCAAGGTGCGAGGAACCCAACACAAAAAAAAATACAAATATTAGTGCGAGGAATCCTGTCAGCGCCCCAGTGCCACGGTGCGAGGAACCCAACACAAAAAAAATAATACAAATATTAGGGGCAAGGAACCCCTGTCAACGCCACAAGTTCGCGAAAGGTTGAGGAACACGATATTGTGAAAGGGGAACTTGGCACTGCAAATAATTTGGTTGAAGAACCCACATTGACTGACGGCACTCGTAAAGAACCCGCAGCATGCGAGGAACCCCGAGACTTTGATAACAGGTGTTGTCGGCATAAGAGAATATTCAAATGAGGAATAAGGGTTTGACAGAATAGTTGGCGAGGGACCCATACTCCCAAGATTAAACGCCCCACTGACAGCGTGAGAGGAACCCCTATAACCTTGATAGCAGATGTTGAAACTTTTGAAGTAAAATCATAGAAAAACACGCCCCTTGTAAAACCAAAGGTCGAGGAACCGCTGATGAGAGGAACCGCTGATGAAGAATCCACCAAATCTGGAGCGGAGAACAAGGACCCCCATCTCATGCAGCGGCGAGGACCTCCGTTGTATTTTTTTGACATCACAAATTGTTTCTCAACAAATTAAGGTTTGTGGCTTTGATTTTCATGAACAGCACCCAATTTCGATTACTGAGGGACCCTTAGACGTCCCCTCCGCTGCCAACAGCCCCCGACCTCCATGAAAAAATGGAGTCACCAGATGGGTTTCTTCAACCCGCAAGGCGCGAACAAACCACAAAATGATACGAACCATTATCTCAAAAGGTAGCAAAGCCCTAATTTCCCTTTTCCATTGCGCGATTGGGCCATAAGATGCAAACTGCAAGGCAGTCCCAGCGACATCCAGTAGTTAAAAAAAAAGGGGGGGGCATTGACGATAACAAACACCAGAAATCACTAGGCCTCATGGTGATTATTTGTTCAGATCGAAAAATGAGAATATATAATTTTAGGTGATTTAAACAAAATGTAAGCGAGGAACTGATGTAGAGGGTCATAAGGCTTCTGTAGACCCAGTTTTGCTTTTGGCATTACCTACTATGCATTCCTCGAAAAACTCATCTTGCAAAATGATTCCGACTATATTGCGAGGATGACCCATGGTGGACATTGAACCCACGAGGGTAACAAATTTTGTTTATTCTCTCACCCCTGCTCGAATAATTATGGGACCAGATTGACTTGTTAAAATTTATCCCATTACAACCAATACAGTTCAAAAATGATACTCGCACAATGACGCTGAGCTAAAAAAAAAATATACAATTTGTCCACATTCATACAAATATCCCACGGTCACACGGGGATGGGTTAAAAAGTGTAAGTTTCTCAAATTTATTCAAATAACCCACGTATTAGCAGGGGGTGCCCTCCTAAATAAATTTTTTATTATTGTTATTGTTCTTGTTGCCCACGGATCTATAATCTAAGAACAAGTTCTAACTTATGTTCCAAAGATTTACGGGCTTGAATGAATAAGAACGTGAAAGGGGGCCACCTCCCTCAAAGATTTTTCTTAAAAAAGTTTAGGAGTTCTGAAGGGAAGCATAGAGCAAGTACCCTGCAGACTAGGGGTAGTTTTACTAAAAAAAAAAGAGAAATGGATATTCCCCCCAAGTATATGAAATATTGATATATTTGGGATTTAAAAATCGGGCATAAAATAATATTGGTACAAGTATAAAAGGTACTTCAGTATAGTACCTAAGGCTCCAAGGGCACCGGAGTGCTCATAATATTGAGAAAATGCCAAGTATAAATATAAGGTGCGCCAGTTTAGCACCTAAGGCTCCAAGGGCACCGGAGAGCTCACAGTCATGAGCAAGTGCCAAGCATAAATATAAGGTGCGCCAGTTGAGCACCTTAGGCTCCAAGGGCACCGGAGCGCTCATAATCTTGAGCAAGTGCCAAATATACATATAAATATAAGGTACGATAGTTTAGTACCTAAGGCTCCAAGGGCATCTGAGCGCTCATAATATTGAGCAATTGCCAAGTATAAATATAAGGTGCGCCAGTTTAGCACCTAAGGCTCCAAGGGCACCGGAGCGCTCACAGTCATGAGCAAGTGCCAAGCATCAATATAAGGTGCGCCAGTTGAGCACCTTAGGCTCCAAGGGCACCGGAGAGCTCATAATCTTGAGAAAGTGCCAAATATACATATAAATATAAGGTACGACAGTTTAGTACCTAAGGCTCCAAGGGCATCTGAGCGCTCATAATATTGAGCAATTGCCAAGTATAAGTATATTTGCGACAGTTTAGCGCCTAAGGCTCTAAGGGCACCGGAGCACTCACAGTCTTGAGCAAGAGTCAAGTATAAATATAAGGTGCGACAGTTTAGCACCTAAGGCTCCAAGGGCACCGGAGTTCTCACAGTCTTGAGCAACTGCCAAGTATAAATAAAAGGTACGACAATTTCGTGCACAAGTCTCTCGACATTACAAGACACTTCTGCACGAGGGGGATAATATTGAGAAGTCCTCAAGCAAGTGAACAAATAGTAAAATAACTTGGAGTGTGGGGTTCCATTTATAGTGGCTCCACCTGCCCAAGATTGCAAGTTTGACAAAAAATAACCTAGGGCGAGGGGATCCACCTTGAGTGCCCTTTATTCCCAAACTTATGCTGCAGAAAAGCACTCAGGGCGAGGGGCTCAGCGCGAGTAACCACTCCGCCCAAAATTGAAGGCCGTAGAAGAAGGCCACATAAGAAGGCCAAGGGCGAGGGGCTCACCGTGAGTAACCCCTCTGCCCAAGATAAAAGGCCAAGGGCGAGGGGCTCACCGCGAGTAACCCTTCCGCCCAAGATAGAAGGCCACAGAATAAGGCCAAGGGCGAGGGGCTCACCGCGAACAACCACTCCGCCCAAAATGGAAGGCCACAGAAGAAGGCCAAGGGCGAGAGGCTCACCGCGAGAAACCCCTCCGCCCAAGATGGAAGGCCGCAGAAGAAGGCCAAGGGCGAGGGGCTCACCGCGAGCAACCCCTCCGCCCAAGATAGAAGGCCACAGAAGAAGGCCAAGGGCGAGGGGCTCACCGTGAGCAACCCTTCCGCCCAAGATGGAAGGCCACAGAAGAAGGCCAAGGGTGAGGGGCTCACGGCACGCAACCCCTCCGCCCTAGAAAAAAGGCCACAGAAGCAGGCCAAGAACGAGGGGCTCACCGCGAGTAACCCCTCCGCCCAAGTTGATACCCAGATAAGGAGGTCCACTATAAGTGGCCTCATCTACAAAACTTGGGATAAAGTGACAGGACATTTAATGACCCTAAGGGGGAATGATGAAGGAACCCTAGGGTCCCCCAAAATAAAAAAATAAAAATCGACTTTATGGCGTACAAAGTTTTTTTGGTCTACCCAACCTAAAAAAATTTGCACGAGGGGCTAATGTAGAAGGGTGTATACCTATAAAAAACTAAAAATATTATTTTATTGGAAATACTGAGAAGAAACCCAGGGTCCCGGCAGAAACTAATATTGAGCAGGAACCCCCCGGGTCCCGGCAGAAACTCATATTGAGCAGGAACCCCCAGGGTCCCGACAGAAACTCATATTGAGGAGGAGCCAACCCAGGGTCCCGGCAGAAACTTGTATGGAGAAGGAACCACCCCAGGGTCCCGACAGAAACTCATATTCAGCAGGAACCCCCAGCGCCGCTGCGAGCGTCAGCACCGCTGAAAGTGTCAACGTCGCTGCAAGAGTCAACGTCACTAGGGTCAGCACCGCTGCAAGTGTCTGCACTACCGCAAGGGTCAGCGCCGCTTCAAGTTCCAGCGCCGCTGCAAGGGTCAGCGCCGCTGAAAGTGTCAACGCCGCTGCAAGTGTCAGCACGGCTGTAAGTGTCAGCGCCAACCGAGAGTGTCAGCGCCAACCGAGAGTGTCAGCGCCGCTGTGAGCGTCAACGCCGCTGCGAGCGTCAGCGCCGCTTCAAGGGTCAGCGCCGCTTCAAGTGCCAGCGCCGCTGCAAGTGCCAGCGCCGCTGCAAGTGTCAGCGCCGCTGCAAGTGTCAACGCCGCTGCAAGAGTCAGCGTCACAAGGGTCAGCACCGCTGCAAGTGTCTGCATCACCGCAAGGGTCAGCGCCACTTCAAGTGCCAGCGCCGCTGCAAGTGTCTGCGCCGCTGTAAGGGCCAGCGCCGCTGTAAGTGTCTGCGCCGCCGCAAGGGTCAACGCCGCTTCAAGTGCCAGTGCCGCTACAAGTGTCTGCGCCGCTGCAAGGGCCAGGGCCGTTTCAAGTGCCAGCGTCGCTGCAAGTGTCTACGCCACTGCAAGGGTCAGCACCGCTGGAAGTGTTAGCGCCGCTTCAAGGTTCAGCGCCGCTTCAAGTGCCAGCGCCGCTGCCAGTGCCAGCGCCGCTGCAAGAGTTAGCATCACTAGGGTCAGCGCCGCTGTAAGGGTCAGCGCCGCTGCAAGTGTCTGCGCCGCTGCAAGGGTCAGCGTCGCTTCAAGCGCCAGCGCCACTGCAAGTGTCTGCGCCGCTGCAAATGTTTGCGCCACTGCAAGGGTCAGCGCCGCTTCAAGTGTCGGCGCCGCTGCAAGTGTCAGCGCCGCTGCAAGTGTCAACGCCACTGCAAGGGTCAACGCCACCAGGGTCAGCGCTACTGCAAGCGTCAGCGCCACTACATCAAGGGTCACTGCAGAAATGTTATTCGAGAAGTGCCGCTACAAGGGTTTCGGCAGAAACTCATATTGAGCGAGTAGCTATCACAAGCAACTCGTCATCATGAAACATCAGTCTCTAAATGAACAACATCACTAACACTTTACTTTCTTGTACTAGTTGCCTAGTCGAGCAAGCAGGGCTCGAACAGGCGCGTTGGGACCTCCCGGGAGTTTTGGCTTGGCAGCTGAGGGACAAGGTATGTTGAGCAAGCTCAACCACTTAGTACTATAGGATAGAGATAATACTAGTAGGAGACCCTAGGGTCACCCAGTCCTCACACACCTCACACTTAGTCACAGGTGAAGTGAGCAGCCAAAGGGCTGGCTGCTCACAAGAAAAGAACTGTTTATAAAATGATTTTAGAGGAGAGGGTCCTCTAAACCCCTCTCAAGAAAAATGATTTTAGAAGGGGGTCCTCGAGACCCCCCTCAAGCTTGTAAATATTTTAGAGGAGGTCGTCCTCGAGACCCCCCCCCTCAAGTTTACAACGTTTGTATCAAAGTTATCGTTTCAAAAGATATTTAGCAAATCAGATATTTTGTCTCCATTAGAAGACATATTTGCTTTCTGAACTTTGGTCGGCGCCAGGGGGCATCTGCCAGAGGGGACAGGCAGACCTGCCTGCAGGTAGGGACAAATAGTACACTGCAGACTTTGTCCCTCATCAACCCTCTAAGTTTTGGCGCCAAAAGTGCCAACCCAGCCTTAGTGCCCAAGTATAAATAGGACCCCTGGGCAAGGTCATAGGGATTATAGGATAGACAATAGAAATCACACTGTTACTCTGCCAAAATACCACCAGACATACCTAAGTATTCTCTCCCTGCTCATTCTCTTAGTGCTGAGTGCCTTGTTCCTTCACTCCCCACTGACAGCCATCACTCTCAAGTGTTTCCCTTGAGAAAATTACTATTTTTGCTGTGAAAGTTCATCTTCTTGCAGGGAGTGAGTTGAAGCTTGAGTTCCATTGTTTCGAGAAGGAGAAGTTTTCTTCAGAAGTTGCACCAGGAGACCTTGAAGACCTTGCAGGCAGCGTCCATTGGAGTGGGTCACGCCTCACCCTTTCCAGTTATTCATAGACCCCAGTCTCACTCCCCTCCTACATTATTAATGGATTAGAAACCAGTTTCCACGACAACTGTTAGTATTTTATGCTGCTCAGTAGAAAGACCACTTTTCCCCGAAATCCCAACTAAAGAATCTTTAATGTCATCAATCTCGATTGTCTCAGTGACTTCTATAAATTTCTGCATCACATTATTTAATGTCAAGTTAAAAAAATGTCACATTATATAATTTCTGCAACTTGAAGAAATGTATGCAAATTAAAATACCTAGAGTCCTAATTAAGGTAAAGAAATAACATGTAAACATGGAAACAAATAAAATCAATCCTAATCAACCCCTTGAGTTCGGCTCCAGCACACTGGGGCCCACCATGCATATCACAAACTTGTGTATGACTTCATTTTTCTGCAGAGATATTGTCTAACAAATAAGGAACAAAAATAATACATATACGTACTTACATACATCATATATATAAAGGAGATTCTCAACAGGAAAGTGATTCTACAACAAACATAATGACTTCATTTTTAAGCAGATATATTGTCTAACACATAAGGAACAAAAATAATATATGTACGTACTCACATACATCATATATATATAGTAGATTCTCAACAGGAAAGTGATGTGGCAACAAACATAAGGCTAGACATGACCCCCCCCCCCCCCCCAAAAAAAAAAAAAAAAAAAACCACAAATCATTGAATATAATGATGCTTGTAAGAAAACTGTTCATTATATATCATATCATGAGGTGAAACTCTGAGATGGAAGTATGTATAAGACTAACTTGTAATGGGAAGAACTGCATACCTCAACTCCACCAATGCAAAACAGAATGACCAAAACCTCAATAAACCACAATGACATTAACTTGTAAAGGATAATCAAGAAACCGGATGTGATCACAACAAATAGAATTGTTGATGTGGTGTTGATATCCACCATGCCCTTGGAATGATTGGCCTCCATGCTTAAAGATTCATCCAAAGTGTCCAAAAAGAACAACATAAATATACTTTGCGCATCCATGACTGGAACAACATAATTATACTTAAAGATTTCAATCGGAGCGTCCTAAAAGAACAACATAAATTCGTATAGCTTTTAGTGAACCAATACATTATGTTACCCAATTTCACTTGTAGCGGTAAACTTGCAACTGATAGAGTTTGAATTAAACTGCAGTTTGAATTACAAAAATGTTTAATATATCAAATCTGATATATCAAATCAGATTTGATATATCAAACTTTTTTAACTTGCATATGCAATTCAGATTTGATATACCAAAATCTAATATAACATATCTGCATATGTAATATGTGTAGTTTGAATGCACATATTAGACCTGCATATGTAATTCAATCCAATTGTCCGGAAAGGGGGTACGTCTTCCTCTGTAATTCAATGCATGCATCAAACCTGATTTTTTTTTCTTTTTGGAGAAAAATCAACTTATATAAGCTTTTTCCATTTCTAATCTCTCGAGGTGTGCAAGGAAGTTCTTGTAACCAATAAAAAACTAATAACGAAAAAGAAATCTTTCAACCCAAAAATATTTATTACTATTCAGAGTTCTTATCATATTTCAACTTAACACTTCCTCCAAATGACAAAGAAAAGAAAAAGAAAACATATCTTCGGGGATCAGAGTAAATAAAAAAATATGTACACGAAAAAGTATTTCGTTGAATTTCCAAGCCAATGCAATCAGTTTACTCCCCATGAAGAAGGAACTGAACAAATTTAGATCTCATACCTGGTGGGATACGGATAAGGAGATAGCTTTTGTCAAGCCAAACTACTGGAGCTCTTGACTCCAAGATGGGCTCTTGGTTTGGTAGCTTGAAGATGAAATGTTGAAAGTATAACCATTGGAACTCGGTAGAATTGAACAATGTTTTGCTACAAATATCAAAGCAATGAACATTGTATAAGCATTGAACAAAGTATAAGCAATACCCACATCAATGTAAGAAATGAACAGTGGTTGTAGAAAATAAGCAATGGAACTCAATAGAAATAAATAATGTTTTGCTAAAATATCAATGTAAGAAAGGGAAATAAAGACACAATAATGTGACAGATTCCTGTAATCTGATTCAGACACATATTGTGAACATAAACGAAAATAAGTAAGAGCATTTTTTTTATACGATAAATGAAATTTATCCTCCCATTCATGACAGAAAATATCACCACGAATTTACATAAACAAAAATAGGTAATTATTATATGTTGTTATGAACTCACATTCATTGTTCTGTTTATATAATCATTGAAAAGCTAGCATCCATAAAATTCGTTATGTTCATTTTTTGGAAGTCCTTCATTCTTGTTCATTGTTTATTGAGAATAATAATGTTATCTTATGATGTTCGTTCTGTTTATATAATCAATGAAAAGCTAAGAGCATAGGTTCAAAAAACATAACAATGAACAGAATGAAGGACTTCCAAAAAAAATATGTAATGTATATGAAGTGGAATTCCTTACATCGAGTATGGCCTTTTTTATAGTGAGAAGCACCGTACAGGTCCCTTTCATAGCATCTTCAGTTAGCTCATGGATACAATACGCAAGAGCATTTTTTTTATAAGATAAATGAAATTTATCCTCCCATTCATGACAGAAAATATCACTATAAATTTACATAAACAAAAACAGGTAATTATTATCTGTTGTTATAAGACAACAAAGAGGTAGTTATTATCTATTGTTATGAACTCACATTCATTGTTCTGTTTATATAATCATTGAAAAGCCAACATTTGGAAGTACGACGTTCTTGTTCATTGTTTATCGAGAACAATGTTGTTAGCTAATGCCCTATATACAATGTATATGCTATTAGCTTATGATGTTCGTTTGGTTTATATAATCATTGAAAAGCTAACAGCATAAGTTCAAAAAACAGAATAATGAACAGAATAATGGACTTCCAAAAAAAATATGTAATGTATATGCAGTGGAATTTCTTACATCGATTATGGTCTTTACCGTACAGGTCCCTTTCATAGCATCTTCAGTTAGCTCGTAGAACCGTTTCAACAGGATCAATAATGTCCGCAATTTTCCTCTTCATCTTTTGAAAATGTGATGGTTTCATACCGAATGTGAGGCAACCTCTTGTAATATTAAAATAATAGATCGAAGTACTAATTAAAGACAATTAGAATGTAAATAAATAAATAAACTTCAACACTTGTAATAATATAACTGTCAACATTTGAGTTTCACTCACATAGAGTTGAGCAAAAAAAAAAAACTCAATAGAATAGAGGACTAATTAACTTTCACTCCCACACTCAATAGAATATCGGGATCAACTTTCAATAGAATAGATGTCTTAGATTATATTAATTGAAGAAAGGGTGAAAGAATAAATGTCTTAGAGTATGATTGTTTTAACGTCAGGATCAACTTTCATAATCAGTTAAAGACAAACCATTAAACAAAGCATTGTATTTTCCAAACATAACAGTAGATGTCTAAGAAACAAAAGATAAAACAACGTTGCAAATAGCATTCTTGTGAACCCAACATTATAAAGAGTCAACGTTTTTATCTGGAATACTCTATATGTCCAATCTTCACCAACAACTGCAATACTCAGATGATTAAAATAAATGGGCCCAGAACTTATATAAATTTAACATACACTAAAATATATAAAGATAGTATTAAATCCATTAAAATAAACAAACTAAATACGCTATTAGGATGGAGCAGAGGTAATCCTACCTAACATGGTTTAAAAGTAAGTATAAGCCATGTTAGGGTTTAAAAATCTTAATTTTCGTATGACTCAGCGAGATAAACACGAAAACTTAGAAAAAATAAGCATGGTTAGGGTAAAAAAATCTTGATTAGAATGTAGAGGAAGAGAACGAATACAGCATTACACAATTTTAGACCCCGATGTGGCGAATGAACAACCCATATCTGCAAACAAACATATGTTAGGGTTAAAAAATCTTGATTAGAATATATGGGAAGAGAATGAACAAAGCATTATTGCAAGCCGTATTTCAAAAGGACGCCCAAACTCAGTCAGACATTTGAACAAACATATGGTATAAGATAGTATACCAAGATCTTCATATGGAATTTACATATCACATACAATGATCTTCATTGTAGATTTAAATGTACAAAACAAAACAAAACAAAGATGAAATCATGGAGCGTTGATTGAACACAAAGGGAGTGATCGTTGTTCTCCAAAAAACAAAACCAAGAAAGGCGTACAACTAAAAAAATTACCTTGGTAGAGGTCGTTGCCAGAGATCGTTGATGGAGATCGTTGATGCCAGAGATCATTGCAAGGGAGAGAGGGACGGAGAGGGTAAAGTGAGGGAGAAAAATAATAAGAATGGACGTTTGGGTAATGAGGTTAAGGGATAGAATCGGTGGAAGTAAAATACTATTATACCCATGTTTGAATTTTGAAAAAAAAGGAGGAAACAAATTAGAGTGTAACAAAGAGGGGGAGATCAAAATTTTTAAGGGTAAAATATAATGGCAAAAAAAATTCATCTTGTAATGTCATAGTTGAATCTTATGACATACATAAGTTTTGTAACTTATTATATATATATATATATATATATATATATATATATATTTATTTATATAATAAAGTATGAAACTTATGTATGTCATAAGCTTCAAGTATGATGTCATCTATTTGAGTTTTTTTTGCACTTCCTATTTTACCATCAATTCTTTGGATTCCCCCTCTTTTTATACTTACCAAATTTCAACTTCAATTCAAAATTGGGGGTACTTTTGGAAGAACCACTTAATTCTCTACTTTTCTCCCGCTCACATCCTCTCCCATTTCTCACGCACCCTCTCCCAATCTCTCTACAACAACCCAAAATAAACCTACCTCAAACATAATACCAAGGGTTTCAATATCAGGTCGTCGATCTATGGTGGTTCTAGGGTTATTCATACACATTTTTACATCTATCTATGGTTATTGTTTTTCTATACATACACATTTATATATACATCTAACATTTAAATTGTGATTTGTAGATATTTGTTCTGAAATTTAGGGTTTTACATCTTAGGTGCTTACAAAGGAGAAAAGACCCACTTGGATCTCTACATGTGTGGGGGTTAGGTTTCTAAAATTGGGGTCTACATTGTTACGAATCTGGTTGGGTTTTTTTGTATACGATTGCGAATTTTATTGGTTTGTTGAAATTTCGTATTGTAATTTTTATCGCTATCTCATTAATCTCTCATTCCTCACTAAAGTTTTGTAAGCATTTTAGGTGTTATCAAGGTGTGAAAAATTTATGCTTTCCAAGTATTTTTGAAAATACCCAAATGTATGCATTATTTGATATTATCAAGGTTTTTATTTCATATTATTCCGAGCTCTGATTTTTAGAGGTTTATGATATGGGGATTTTGATTTTTTAGAGGTTTATCTCGGATCTGTTCAACTGTTATGATTTTAGGATCGCACACAATAGTATTTTGTATTCATTTTGATATCAAGGTACTAATTTGTTGTTTGTTATTCCAGGTTCAAGATCTTTGAGACATATTTTTGGGTTTTAAAATGCGTTAACATCTGGTAGTTTTTTGGATCCAGTGTCCTATGATTTGATTATTAAGATTACAACTTATTCAGATTTTGGCTTATTTGTCCGTATTTTAAGGTTCTACTATGTCTCCCATTCTCTCTCCCCCGTATGCTTTAATAATTCCTAGTAGGTTTTTATTTGGGTCATTTTTTGTGGATTTTGTTGAGAATGATATAGGTTAAAATATGAAATTTGGGCTACATTGGCTTCATGGAGCATAGTAAGATCCATCCTTTTTTCCATCTTCAAGCACTGAAACAATATTCTTTGAAACCCTATTTTTTAGTTAGGTTTTTGCTCTTTACTTATGTTTAATTCATTCATGAATACATAATTGCATTTCATTTTTCTTGGGCGTTTAACTTGATTCAACAATGAGGTATGTTTAACTTGATTCAACAATGCACTTCATCATTAAGTTTTATTCCAGATCCATTGCTTGGGTGTTAACTTTACACTAATTTGAAACGATTTTTCATTTAGATTTAGTTAATTTGATAGCTGACAAAAACAATATTGTTTTGAGGAATGGGAGTTGTGTAATGAAGTAAGCAACCTGGATAAAGTTATATAATTTCAAAACAGTAAGCAGTAGTTTTGAAATTAGTGTACCATAGACTTCATCCAAGCTATATGTGTTATATGTTATGAATCCATTCTCCTCTTTGGCACATCTTCAATGAAATTAGTGTACCATATACTTCATTGTGTTACGCGTTATGTGCTTGATCCGTTTATTTGAGTTCTGCATTTCTATTTGAAATTAGTGTACCATATACTTCATTGTGTTATGCGTTATACTTCATTGTGCTACGCGTTAGCCTTTTTCATGGAAGACACTGATGCTAAAAAAAGAAGAAAAAAATCAAATATAGAAAATTTTAGAGAAATATGAATTTACAGTTATTGGTTCCTTCCGACATTGTTGACCAACATTTCACCATATTATCCAAGAGTTTCCTTATGAAAGAAATCTAAAATCCCTTAAGAGTGTATTCAGATAAATGAGATCACCTTTAATTACTAGGTATGATAGAATTTCCACATTAACTAACTTTATAAGGCATGCCTTTTAAGGGCATGCCATACTTCATCCTTCATCCTTGGAGGTTAGACGCATTACTTATCACGACAATAAGAGCATGACATACTTCATCCTTCACATAATTTCCAGCCTGCTAATCATAGCATAAACATCGGTAATTCGAGAAAGAAAATGCAACATAAGAAAAAGGCTAAAATGAAGGAATAGAATGTCAGGTCCAGTACTTCCTCGACCACGTCGAATTAAAATGGTAGCATCTAAAGAATCCTAGAGATGATCACGTCATAGGAAATAAGTCAATGTTAACCAATGCTTAAACAAAATATACAAAATGGTCTCTATCAAAGACAGTACGGAGAAAATAAGATTGTCTGATGCATACCTCAGAGAAAACCTTGAGCATATGGTCAATGTACCAAATTTCATTTGGAGGAAGCCTAGAGCATCAGACAATATGTTAACAGGCTGTTCATAACAATGTATGTTGAAATACGAAAAATGACCCAACTTTACTCTAATAGCTTATAATTCTAAACCAATTATGTTGCAGCGTCGTATATTACATTTTTTTTTCTTTTTCTTTTTCTTTTTCTTTTTTTTCTTTTTTAATAGAAATATATTGCATTTGCTGATAATGCAGGACAACGCCACACCCAAAGAACCAAACAGTGCACATGCACATTAAGAATATCTTCATGCATTGATAACAAATAAGAAAAGAAAAGGTAATAAATAATATCTGAAGGCTCATAATAGGAGAGTAATAACATTACAGAATAGAAGAGTAATATTTGAGTTCTGAACAAGAAATTATATCACGATTCAAATAGAAATCAAAAACTTTGTTTCATTTATATCCATTTTTGTTTTTCATCCTGAAGTCCGTAATCAAACACTCTGTTTTTCTAATGGCAACATATTCTCATTTGATTTTTGGATTTTGGTACTGAACTATAATTTGTATATGGGTGATTCAATGTATTGAATTTGATATTGTAGGTTTCCACATTCCTGATGATCGAGTGGTGTATGGGTTTCTATACAAGTTGAAAATTGTGGGTTATTTGAAATCTATGCAGCAATACCTGATCGGCAACATCGTACATACAAATGTATTTACTACTTCCTCTAGCTAATATGCAAATTCCATCAGTAGAGTAACACAAGGTTGTGAAACACTTGATATGTTTATTGAATCAACCTTTTATTCCTTCATTTGTTTTGGACTGAACTTAGTTTTCAATTCCCATTACAGTTAATAGTAACTGCTATAATATCCTGCAGGTCGGTCCAGTTGGTGAGTCACTGCTGCAATAACAGCACAACGTATTGTTCTTCGCGGGAAATATGTTGAGCACCATGACATAGTGAATGATATGATGATGGCCTAGGAGGTGACATATCGCCCACAACCTGGTGGAAATAGGGTCCATGGATACTAGGGCATGAATATTGAATAAGGGAAGAGCTATAATGTTGTTCTATATATTCGTTCACTAGAATATATTGATGTATCTATATCATTAACCGATTCATCTGGATTACAAACGCTGGATACTCAAAGCATCGTAGCTGATGATGTGTCAAATTGGACAAAGATGGACCTGTCGTTGGAAGCAGAAGGAGACAATCATAATGCGAGGCTGCAGTTGACAATAACCTAAAAATAAGTTATATGGTTTGATCAAGTGTCAGTGATGCCCGAAGATACATATAAGGGACATGGTTTCCGAAACGATCTGTTTAAAATGCTTGCAGATTTGAAACTAGGATTCATCAGATTCCCAGGTGGCTATTTTGTTGAAGGTGAATGGCTAAGAAATGCGCTTCGATGGAAAGAAACTATTGGGCCATGGGAAGAGAGATTTGGACATTTCAATGATGTTTGGGGACTGATGATGGACTTGGCCATTTTGAGTTTCTCATACTGGCAGAAGATTTGGGTGCATTGCCGATATGGGTATTCAATAATAGAATTAGTCATAATGATTAAGTGGTTACTTCCAACGTGTTACCTTTTGTGCAAGAAGCTCTCTATGGTATTGATTTTACAAGAGGTGCCTCTGATTCGAAATGGGGGTCTGTTCGAGCTGCAATAGGACACCCAGAACCTTTCGATTTGAAATATGTTGCAATTGGGAATGAGGATTACTGGAAGAAAAATTATCGCGAGAATTACCTCAAGTTCTACAATGCTATAAAATGCGATTATCCAGATATCAAAATTATCTCCAACTGTGACGGGTCTTCTAGAAAATTGGACCACCCCGTTGATATGTATTGTTATCATATTTATAAAGGATCAAGCGATGTGTTTTCAATGGATAATACTTTTGATCGTACATCACGTAATGGTCCGAAGGCTTTTGTAAGCGAGTATGCTGTGACCGGAAAAGATACGAGCACTGAAAGTCTGTTGGCAGCCCTGGATGAAGGTGGATTCCTCATTGGGCTTCAGAAGAGGATGTTATTGAAATGGCAAGCTACACACATTTTTTTGTGAATGCCAATGATAGGCGGTGGAACCCAGATGCAATTGTATTTAACTCCTCACAATATTAAGGAACTCCAAGTTACTGGATGCAACAGTTTTTCGTAGAATCGAACGGTGCAACTCTACTTAATTGCCCTCGGTTGTCTCCGTAGAAGCCTTAATTGCTCCACCAATAGAACCGTTATCACTTATGCAATGAGAAGTGTTAACAAGAAGTTTTTGCTCTTTCTAAGGGTCAAATTGTACTGATCTGCAACTAAAGTACCAGTGTAATTCTTATTATTTCAACTTTCAATATTATTCCTGAAAATATGATTCGGGTTTTCTTTTATTTTTTAACTAAAATGATATAGGAATAACTTGGGTAGCAGATGACTTTAAAGTTTATATGGCTCTAGCTGTCCTTTGACATGATCCCTCAATGTTGACCCTCTTAGGGTTCACTTTAATCGGTGAGGAAAAGCCATACTCATAGTGTTATCTTTACTAAGTACAATGTATGCCCTTTCTTAATATTTAAGTACGTTACTTTTGGCTGTTGCGACACCATACAACACCTGAACTTTATTTTCTTCTTTAGTTTATTTTCTGAACAGAAAGACATGGGTTATAAAATCAGAACTGATGTATGCCCACTCTTCATTTTTAATGACACTTGATATTTCATTACTTAATTATCATATTAACAAGGTTAGTACATCACTTGCGATTTGAGCTTGAATGTATTCCCCGCAGATGAACATCGCAGTACCAAAGATGGTTCAATGGAAAATGGATCCGAAAAATGCAGTTCCCGGCGTAAACGGAGAAAAATTTCTTCTGTAGAAGTACCCTTGATTTTTGGCTCAAATGCTTTCCAGAGTTCAGATAAGCACTATGGGTGTTAAAGACAATTTGATGGTGGCTGGTGGTTTTCAAGGGGAACTCATTTACAAGGTATGATGATGCGAGAATAAGTAAAACTCCGAAGGTTCTATCTACTTATATCTGCAGTCGAGTGAGTAATTTATGTGGATTTTCACTTGGCAATATTTAAACCAACATGAAGTTTCCATGAAATTAGTATGCAGTCGGGGAAGTCTTCTCTTGGATACATGTGTGGGATTTGTATTTTGTCTCAAGGATGTACTTTTCATCTATATGACTTTAATAAATGTATATGACTTTATCTGTTATTCATTGTCCAACTCTCATTACTCCAGTTCATTAACTTTCTGAGCAGCAGCAAGGTGAACAACCGGTCACTGTTCTCGGCCCGCACAATTGATATCTTCGTCCCATTTGGTGGATTCTCCAAAAGAGGCCAATAGTCAATTTCCCTGAAAGAATTGAACATCTGAGTAGCATTCTCAAGATTAAAAACCCATGTCTAATTTTCCCTCGATTTCTTAAGATTACTGCCTATCCATTCTGATAATGACTTTGAATACCCGAGCTTCATCGTGTGATCCACCAGCCACTTTCGAGATGGAAATGATGAAGGTATACTATTTCTTTTATACATATGCATCGTATTTCAATATCATGTTTTGGGGTATATTAACTAGACTTGCACATTTGTTTTTTCTCATTTTTGGTTCGTCAGGTCATCGCTCATCGCAATCGCCATCGTCGCGAAAGCATCAATCTATTTGTAGAGGAATTGTCATCTACTTTATGACACTAATTATACACGATTCAATATTTTGGAATGATTCTTTGCACAACTCTCATCTGTTTGATCATATGAGAGGTGAATAAATTGTGTTATCTTAGATTTTATATTGGTTAGATAAACTAAATTGTTGTGTGGTTGTGGGTGCATCTCTGTGAGCCTGACATTTTTTTAATGTGGTGAATGATTGGAAATAAATACACTAAAATGTATTCCCTCTAGCTTTGTTGTTAATTTTAAATTAGAAGTGGATTTGTTCATCTATGGGACACGTTAGTGACCCAATTAATTTTATGTTATAAACATTCTGTAGATCCACTATCGATCCTTTTTAGTCCAATTTTTTTTTAATTATTAACCAATCGTGTCGTGTTGGGTCGGATCTAATTATGTCCAATCGAATCGTATTTACTTATCGTGTCATGTTAAGAAAAAATTCGCTTTTGTGTCGTGCCATATTTTTTAAACTAATAGGTTCGTAGAATAGGTTATTTCAAAAAAAAATTATCTATTGTGAATGTGCTATGAACATGGTTTTTTGGATACAAACACAACATGACACGACTAACATGGTTAACAATTTTGACAACTAATTTAACATGAAAATACACGACTAAAATGATGATAACAATATTGACACACAATTTTGACGTGGTTAACAACTTTTACGTCCATTTTAACATGAAAGTACATGACCTTTTTTTCACCCAATTTTGACATGTTTAACAATTTTGACACCTAATTTTGACACCAAATTTAATACGAGTAAAAACATGATCAAAAGGTTAATACGTGATAACACTACTTATGAACACGATGTCACATGACATCGTATAATTAGCACTAAAAAATATTTATATGTTGCGAACTAAAGACGACATATGGTTCTATCAACGATGTACATATTCAAAAGTTAGTGTCATGTTATTCCGATTATAGTGTCATGTTATTTTTATTTTTATCGGATTCATTTTCAGTTCTAAAAAAATATTTTATATTGTGCCGCTTTTACGTGGTGTCGTGTTCGACATAGGTAAAAAAACTATGAATTAATGTCATGTAGACTTTTATGGTTATAAAAAAATATGAATTCATGTCGTGTAGACTTTTTTTAAAATTACATTTTGTTTTGTCTGGGAACGGAATTTGTGTCCTTTTCCAATTACGTATTTTGAAATTTTTTGCCATTTTGCGATTATCAACATGCCTTCAGGCACGGGCATACCCTAGTATGTATATATATATATATATATATATATATATATATATATATAAAATAAAGTATAAAACTTATGTATGTCATAAGTTTAGTTAATGATGTCATCAATGGGGTTTGCAATTAATGGTTGAGATTGAATATGGAGGATTTGAATTTAATGGTTGAGAATCATTTAAAAATGTATGGCTCGGACTAAGCAATGGATTGTGACAGACTTGGGACTCACAATCATAGAGTAGAGGGACTGCAGTACATCTTAAGGAACTTTCTCCATATCTTCACGGGAAATCATGTACTTCACTCCATCCCGAGACAAAGTTACGGAGGAAAAAAAATCACCTTTTGAAAAGCTGAAGCTGCTTGAGTTTCTTCAATTACGGTAAGTTTCTCTCTTCATTTTTTTGCTAAAAATATTTATTTTTTATTAACTGAGTTTATGGATTTACACATACGACTAGGTTTACTATGTTTCTTTGTTCATAGCTACATTGATCTTCGCTTTGTTCAAAACTTCATAATAGCGTTGATATACAAAATTTTGCATTCGTTTGCCAGTTATCATAATAGCGTTTGAAAACTTCATAACAATGTTGATAGACATTAACTGCGTTTACTTACTTCATAACAACGTTGATATTCAAAACTTACTACTCGGTTTGCCTTGCGAGTTATTATCACTTAACCCGGTTGCAAATTACTTGCGACTAACTGCGTTTACACTAACTGCATTTACTAGCTTGAGTGTATAGACACTAACTGCATTTACAATAACTGTGTATCACATAACTTGGTTGCCTTAAGAGTATAGACTCTAACTGCGTCTATTAGCTTCATGACAGCGTTGCCAGTTTGACTTGCCAGATATACACAAACTGGATTTACTACCCGGTTTGTCTTGCTAGTTATTATCATAGCATTGATATACACGAACTAGGTTTATTCAAAACTTAATAATAGCGTTGATATACACGAACTGGGTTTATTCAAACTTATATATGAACAAAGAAAAGCGATATTCAAACTTATACACGAGCAACTTGCTTCATAACAACATTGACAGTGGGGATCATAATTCCAGGACAGAGCTAATAGTGGCTATCCGCTGATAGTGAGGATCAACCGACAGTGCAGCGTTGACAGTGGCATTGTCAAAATGATACAACTCTAATGATTTTTGCATCAGTTGCATTTACTCGGTGCTGTTCAGTTTCGTTCAATCAAACTCGCCATAACCAACTTCAACCTTTCTTTTCTTCATAGATGGAGTTCACAATTCTATAGAATATGAAAAGGAGAACAATAGATGCATTTTGTGTTGCTTCCAAGTTTAGTGTTCTAGGTAGGAACCGTAATTTTAGTGTACTGAGTGGTTTTGGGTTACAATTAAGTTTTATGTTCTCTATGGAGTAGGCTACAGCCTGTAAATGGCTCCACGTTTTTTTATATGGTGATGTTTATGGAAATATACTCCCAAAGTGATGATCACATTTTTTACAGTGGTTTGGTGGATAAGACTAAAAAAAATAGTTCTAATTTTTGTCTTTTGGTTCAAATTTTTGGGGGTGCTTTTTTGGTTATAAATTCAGATATGGGGCTTTGCTCTTATTTTTTGTTTCGCTCCCTCTCTTTAAATATTAGTAATCCTTTGTATGCAGGTTTACACGTTATGTTTATCAACTAAGTTTATACATTTGATCCCTTACACTTATTTCATATAGTTTTAGTTTTATATGTTTAATTTGTATATCACATAAGGTGGGAGAGTTTACAAACTTCTGTTTACATCCCCAGGTACACCACAAGCCATCACCATTGAAGATAAAGGTATTTTTTTAGTGTCCCCATCTCATGTACACTAGGTACACCACAAGCCATCAACAAGTTTTATAGATAGATTATGTTTATAGGCTTGGGGTCTTCGAACTTAAATTTTAATGTCCCCATCTCATGTATTAAACAATTAGTCATAAATTCTTCAAAGTGGGCATCTTATGAATCACATAGTCTATTTGGCATGAGAACAAGTGTAGACAAGGTGCATTTATGGAACTTGAATTCAGAGGGGTAGTAGGATGAAAAATAAATAGAGGTTTGCATGCAATTTTACTTTGTTTAACGTCTAAGCAGATGTCTGGTCAATTGGAGTTTGAATTGGAATATATGCGTTTATAGTAGTTTCTTTTTGTCACAAGTAAAGGTAAGTGGAGTTGTAATTTGAAGTTGGGGTCACTCACTTTGTAACACAAACAAGAATTTAAATAGTTTGAATTGAGATACAAGTTGAATAAAACATTGACAGATCCAAATGGTAACATTAGGAGGGGCGGGAAATTATTTGAGTGTTAAATAAAATTGGTTTTCATTCATTTCTAAATTTGAAGTCCAATTATTTTAGTTATGTATAACACTAATTAATACTTAATGTCGTGTAAAAACACTTCTCAAGTAGTGAAAAAACTCTACCCAACTTTATTTTAAAAACTGAACCCAACTTTTTTTTCCTCATTAACAACGTTTTTTTTTTATGTTTGTTCTTTCATTCTCAAGTGAGTTTTGGTGGGGTGAGGTTATGGTAAAGATACATAGTCACTTATTATTTAAAGATGTATACACGGATGTGGTGTTTGGTGCGGGTCAAGGTTTTGTGGGGTTGAGGTGACGCGAGAATCATGGGGACTGACCAATAAATATGCTTCGGGTTGCATTCTTAAACTCAAGACAAGAGCTTGGTTCATTTATTTTTTATGGAAATTTAATGAATGTCAACCGCTTATAATGTAAACTTCTTGAATTGTGTTAATCATTTCTTGAGGTAGATTTTAAATGCCCACACGAACTATGATACTTATAATGTTAGCTTTTTTATATAGGTTTTTACACATTTTTGGTGATTATTGTCATAATAATTTCAATCTTTTATTTATAAAAAGACATATAAGAAAAATATGTTGAAGTTTTTTCTTGGTTTTTACACATTTTTTGTGATTATTGTCATAAAATTTCCGATTTTTTTCACACATTTTAAAAATTTTAATTTATAACTAGCAGATTTGTTTCTTCAACCTTACGAAGCTTAAGATTGTATATCTTCATTTATAACCAATCAAGAGAAGGGCCTGTCATATATTTCTAATTATTATCACTATATGGTTTAAGTTTTAATTTTACAATTTTTTAATAACACTTGCATTTGAGATGAGAAATGGGGGTCTTAGTCTTCCCATTTTGATTAGTTCTTTCGGGATTAAGAATGCTACTTTTGAATTAGCTTTAAGATTTAAGACATCTTTTTAGTTAATATTAATTGATTATTATTTTATATTTTTTTTTAATTTTAGTTTAAAATTAATTTTACCTACTTGAGTTGCTGAATTTTAACTACACAAAATATGCGTAGAATCATATGTAAAATGCTTACGAAGTTATTGTAAACGTATGGAGTTCTTTTCTTAGTTTAAGTTTAACGAATTGTACAAAATATATAGATGTTTTGTTGGGGAATGATATTTTTGTTGTTTTACGATTATGTACTTTCTAAACTTTCGCCATTTTGCAATGACATATTTTGGAAATTTTCGTCGTGCCTTCAGGCAGGTATTCTGGGTATTGTATCAGATCTTTAGGATGCGAGTCTTGAATGTTATTGGGATAGTATTGTGGCTGAAATTTTTACTATGTCTTTAAATTGTGGATAGTCCTATTAACAAATAAAGTTTCGTCAAATATTTTAAAATTGTTTACACGTATTTAGATTACATATTTCACTTTGCAATTACGTACTTTGAAGAATTTTCACCGTTTTGCGATACACGTACTTTGTAAAATTTTCACCGTGCGAATTTCTTGCATGGGTGATAGTCGGACATTTTTACTTGATGTGAGTTTACATAACAATAATAATTATTATTATAATAACTACTATAATAATAATAATTATTATTATTATTATCAGTTTGTAGTTCGTGCTTGAGGAGCTGATCGACTGACCAAAAGTGTCGTTGTGTAGTAGCTCCCGTTGTATGGACACTGGAACCATTATATAAAAGACGACGAAAATGAGATATTTAGTGGGACGGAAGATAGGGAACTGGTAGATCAAGCATCTACCATTTCTCTTTTTTCTTCAAAAGTATCTTTATAAATCCAGATGATGTATGTTGGTAATATTGAGAACTTATTTATTTCTTTTGTAATATATTTGTTTTAGCTGGATGCATTCTATACAATGTTGTTTGGCCCTTGCAAAATGTGAAAACAACTAGAAATGTGTACTCCACATGTTATACATATCTAAATAGACAATGATATAATATTTGAATTACAAACTATTAGTTTTGTTCTTGGTGTATTTTTTATTTTTTTTATACACGGCGGATAATCCTATAAACAAAGGAAACTATATCCAAAAAATTAAAATTGTTTACTATTAATTATTTTATATAAAAAAATAGACTTAAATTATACATGACTAACTATTTTGAAAAAAAAAATTCGTGAAGAAGCTGCTTCCGTGTTTCGAACTCGAGATCAATCGTAGTTTTGACGAGAGCATATGCCATTGTACCAAAACACGATTTTATGCTTTTTAAAATTATCAGCGTGCCTTTAGGCACGGGCATACCCTAGTTTATATATATATATATATATATATACACACACACACACACACACACTAGAGTATGCACGTTCCTGAAGGCACGACAAAATTTTTTAAAAGTGTACGTTATTGATTGAACCATACGTCGTATTCAGTTCGCAATAGATAAACAATATTTGTAATAACCTATTATACGAACCTATTAGCTTAAAAAAATAGAATTTTTTTGAAAGTTTTAACATACATACACCGTGTTTATGTACATACATACATACACCATGGTACGAACCTATTATGTCATAAAAAAATTACAACACATAGTTATAAACAATTTAAAATTTTTGGACAAATTTTCATGTTTAATAACTATTCACCATGTTTAATCCATCATGATTCCCGTAATAATTGCGAACTAATCATTAACATTCTTTTCCAACAGTCAGAGCCTGCATTTTTTAGGTCTTGACATGGGTGTTTTAGTCTGCAATACATGTTCTCATATGATAAGACCATAAATTAATATGAACTTTCTGACGACAATACAAATTAGAACTGTTAAAGAAGATGAGAACATTTTGGTAGTTTAATATTACAATTCAGTAGTTATGGGCATGTATTGTAATAGTTAGGGACATGTTCTCATGTCCCCAAGTATTACAGAACTATTACAATACATATATCAGTAGTTTAATATTACAATACCACAGTTTGATAGGTTGGAAATATTAAATGAAATGAGAAAAGTTTGTTAATATAAATTAAACAAAAAACTACAAATTAGTTTAGTCTTCAATACATGTTCTCATTTAATGGGAAAACCATTAAATGAGATGTATACATCATATCGTTTTGTCAAAATACCTTTTACTTTTATAGAATAAATATATACCTCGTTGCAGCTTCCGAACACAATAGTTTACTGTAATTAAAACTGTTAGAGAGGTTATAACATTAATGCTCAAGTTATTTCACAAAACAAAAATATTAAGGACCTCTTTAGATGTTAATGTGACACCCAGCCTAATTAAATACCGACGATCAATCCTGTACCAAATTAAAACAGGAGTCTTATATGGTTCATTTTTAGCATCACTGTCGAAAACCAATTAAATTACTAATAACCTATTAGACTGGCGTCGAAATTTTATTTAACTAATCTTCTTAAACAATCCATACAATTAAAACATCCACACAGTTCATATATATGAAACTAAAATGAAATAAATTAAACGAACACTCGGTTTAACATAAGACAATCAAATCGAATATCGCACTAAAAAGGAGGAAAAGGAATAAGTAAATGTAATTGGGTTTTCGGCTCGAATGTTTATACAGTACCTCCTATCCAGATTGCAAGGATAGACGCGTCTACAGAAAACCTACCTGCATCCACAGCTACTGCAGCAGACGTCTGACTCGAAGGAATCGTCATCAAGGCATCCCTGTGATTGGACACCTCTCTCTCTCTCTCTATATATATATATAGTAAAAGAGGGGAAAAGTAGATAAACGGGTCAGAGCTTGAGTTGTAAAAATATTTTTCGAGTGCATAAATGCTATATTTTGAAAAAATATGTTTTACCTCATATTTAAATTTGGTATTGCACTCCCATAAGATACCCCTCACCCCTCATCTAATAGTGCAAACTTATAGCATCCGTTTAATACATCCTAGTTAAGCTACCCGTCCTAACTAAACTCGTTCCCCCCAATCCCTAAAAATCATCGAACCCGAGTACTATGGGATAAACTTCTCCCCAGTCTCAACACTGTGCCATGTTCATGCGTGGGGTGTCTTGCGAAGAGAAATCCAAACAAGGAAATACACTACTACTTGGCAGTGTCGATCATCGTGATAATTAGACCCTCAGTAACCACGTATATATACATACTCATTTAATTATATACATTATCATACTTACTCTCATATACACCTCACAATATACATCCGAATAAAATCTCCGGGAATGAGAATTAATCTTTATTCATTTTATCGCTTTATTCCAATTAGAGCCATATAATATCTTATTCTGATACATAGGTATTATGCTACACACACAAGTATGATAACCATCGAAACGAGGTGTAACTCGAGGATGCAGTCTCATAGTGATGATCCAAGTCCGGGTTTACTCACTGTACTATGGTACCAAGCCAGACTTACTCAATGGTCATGGTAAAATATACACAACGGTGGAGGTGGTCATATTCTCCCTACAAGTGGAGTAAACACATCACACTCGAAAGCGGGACGAGATGCCCTGAGGATATACTCTCCCTACTCCTCAAGCCAGGGGTTTCACCCACATCACGCGACCTCCCTGGATCTCACTAGAGAAATTATATAATCTGCCTGTTCCAATACTACGCCAAGGGAAAGCCCGTGGAAATCATCCTCTAAAATACTAATATACCAATCACACACAGATATATATATATATATATATATATATATATGCCTATAATCACCAATATCATAGTCATATTTAAGTATTCTATCTCTTTAATATAACTCACCTTAATCACTTTCTAAGGACGTGTACTTAAACCCGAATGTACCAATTCGTACTAATTGGATAAGTGTACCATCGACTCATCTTAATTCCATAGGTATCGCACCACCTATAATGACCGTCGTCTATAGACGTGTCGGAAACCGCTGAATCCTCTTTAGCCTATATCCCAAATTTCATCCTATTTGCCTCATAGGATTTTCTCACACACAATTGACACATAATTGCATTCTCTACTCGCATAATTCTATACGTACAATGCCCCACCTAAATATCCACTCGAGTGTTACTCTCCCTAAACACCGTTCAATAAGTAAGTCATGGATTCCATTTTCCATGAACCTAAGGTTTACGCTTCCCTCAATTAATTACTTAGAGGTACCCACTCTATTTTAGGAACCCCAAACCTTTAATTTTTTAATCCATTCATTTTCCTCGAAAATATATATTTAGTGCCGCAAAATCTTGGCACCCTCCTAGAACATAAAAATAGCCCCAAATGGCTAGATGTTGATTCCTAAATGAATACTTATATCCTCAAATAAATAAACTAGGAACAACCAAATAGGAAATTTATCCCATATAATTAACCTTAGGTAAAATTGCCAAAAATCCTGGGCCATCGATCGACCCGGAAAGCTTCATCTCCGAGAAGCTGTTTCAGCCATTAAAGATTCCCTCCTCTCCCAAGCTCCTCCAACCTCAATCAACGACATATACACATATAAAAATGGTTCTAAACATCCTAGAACCCATAACTAACAATCAATTTTAATTAAATCCTAAGTTTCTCAAATTGGTTATTATTCGAGGTTTACTCTTTTAACTTCCTAAAACCCGGTTTGATTCACGAAAACCCAACCCCAAAATCTTCTAATTTGTTATTACCAAATTTTAATATGAGATTTATTCTCAAAAGGAAATAAATCAAGTAAACACTTGCCTCGTGGATAAAATTAGATGGCCCCGAGTCGAATCCCGCGGAGTTTGGCTAGAACCTTCCTTTTCTTCCCCTTTTCTCTCCTCCTTTCCTCTCCTCTTTATTTTCTCTCTTTTCTTTCCTTTCTTTCCCTCTCCCATGCCTTATATAGGGAGAAAAGGTTTCATCCCTTATTAAACCCAAAAATGACTCGTTTACTCAATTACGAGCCCCTACTCGTCCGAAAATTCCCAAAAGTCATTATCTACCCCTGTATACTCTATTCTGACTATCTCGAACATTCGGAGACTCATCGCGCAATCAGAATCTCCATCTGAGGTACTTAACCACAAATCACGTAATTAAACCCAATACAACTTAATGTGGGATTTCCCATCAAAATATTATCCTCTATCGCTTTACCCAACTGCGACATATAATTAAAATACTCTAGCTCATTTACTTAATCCCAAAAGTAAATATAACACCCATAAAAAATCATGTAATCCTTGAAAAATCCAAAAATTACTATTCACGATAATTTCTTAAATTCCCAAATTACACTTACTTATGAAATTTAACTATCCTTAAAAGTGCGGGGTGTTATATACTCCCCTTTATAATGAAATTTCTCCCTCAAAATTTGGATATAACCTACACCACCATCCTAGGATCGCTAATTCCATTACGTCCTAGTACCCCCATAATCGAAAGGTGCTAACACGATGGTCCCTTACTATATGCCACCTATCTCAAGGTGTATGCTCAAACGTACTAGCTTCACCACAAGCTCATCTAAATTTCTACATGCTAACGCAGAACAACGACTCGTTACACCTATTACTTCTATAACCGCCTATAAGAAGAACGAGCTTAAAACTACTGCTCTAACATCTCGAAAGGCTGATACTCATGCTAACACTCCAAGCGTCCGCTCGTCCACATCATGACAAATGATACCCTTTAAAAATCAAACACCACTAAGACTTAACTACTTCCGTTCGTCTTCTCTTTTACTTTAAGTGCGCGACTCTTGTTTCCCTACATAATTGGATTATCTTGTGCCTCCCACGACGTTCCAATCAATAAACTTCAATCTCTCTTATAAGTGCTTTACGACATAGTCTCCTATTTTATATACACGCCCCCTTCTATTCCTGGCGGAATATAACAAATCAATTTACTACGGTGCCCACACACCTTTTTACCCATGCACATCTTCACATCCCTTGTGAACGTCCCAGACGTAACACTCTCTCTAAACAATGGTTCAACTTCCTCGGCGCAATAATCCCAGAGGGGTTTTCCTATCCCGCAAAATTCAATTCTTCCGATACTAGAAAATCCAATCCTTCTCAAATTTAACCAACTAATCTTCTTGTGGTTAACTCACAACTACCTCCTTACATCGGCGCCACTAATCCTTCTGACTTAAAATTCTAATAATCCTACGATCGATGTGCTTCCAACACACGTAAAACTAGTACTATCCTAAGTATCCCTAGTGCCTAAGGCCTCTCTCAACTTCTGACATTTTCTTGGTTTTATGCATGTGATGTCTCGTAAAGCGAAATTCAAACAAGGAACCCTCCTGTTACACTACTTCCTCGCATCGTCGGTCATCGAGATATAGTGACTTGAGGCACACCAGTGGGATGTCCTAAATCCTACCTCACTAACCTACTTACACTCTTCTACCACTATATCCTTCTATCTTAACGAAATGGAAAGTCTAACTAATCGAGCGCCTACTCCCTGCCAAGATGTTACGATCATCTTACCTAAAAGATACTTCCTCTTAATTAGCCTTCTATTCAAGGCGTGGCTATAAGCCTGAAATCAAAATCCTTTACCTCATCTCATCCACATACTTGTAGTGATAGAATCACTTTAGTGATTTTTCATAACATTTTTATCTCTATAAGCATACACTCATCACACGGCTCTCAGTCCATAGTGTTTTCTCTACACTAGGTAACTTATCATCAAAACCAATATCCTTTCATCCTATAACATCTCTCCACTCCCGACGTCATTAAGGTTCATGCGTGGAGCATCTCACAAGCAAAATCCAAACCAGGAACCCCTCTAATACACTACTACTTAACTATGTCGGTCGTGGAGGTCCATTAGCTTCCAATATGCAATCGGGATAACCCTATCCCCTCTTTCAACAAAATGTGGTCTTAACTCCTATTTCTATTCAGGATCCAGACCACTAAGTGCTTTTACTAACACTAAGTCCTTGTGCAAATAATAAAAAGGTTAATACTCATAGCTTAACAATAAATCCTACATACCTTAAATCACATCAATAAGGTAGCCACACATTCAAATCATGATAATAAAACGTCTACTCATCGAAGTTCTATATAAACGTAAAAATAAAAAAGAGCTCAATCTATATCCAGATGAGATATCGCAACAACAACCTATTCCAGCCTGGAACCGCGGACACGATAGTCTTGCAATCATTAGCCTGCTATCGCTCCGATAATACAATAACATAACTATTATAATAGTACTATACTCGTATAACACATACAAAACGAGTAGTACAAAGCAGATACAAATCCAAAATAGTACCCCGCTACCGCAGAAAAACATATAGACATACCCTATATAATGTTATCGATACCGCCACAAGGCTCGAATTACACACATAAATCTAGGGTTAGGGAAATATCGCAACTCCATCTAGTCCCACTAAATATACCCCCTCCTTCAGATGTGAAACTAATAATAATAACTTTGCCTGTCTTCCTGACTGCTCCGATTGGTTCCCTGACCTAGCACACTTGTCTTAATCGAACCAAAACTACTCTCATCAATGCCCTACCTCGGTACCCCACTCTGGTCCTTTAGTTCCTACTGGGCAAGGACTAGCTGTCTGGATTAACATTCCACATTACCACATTCCCCATCATTGGCCTTCCTGACCATGGTATAGTTATCAGTATCATCGGACTCTATATCCTTGATCATGAAAATCACCTTCATAGTCCCCTTAACTTCTTCGTTAAAAGGAAACTCCACTACCGGCTTCAATAACCCTGCTTTAATGAACTCCTCGAGTGAATGTCCACCGATGGTGTTCCATAACTCGAATTCTCCATAAGTGTTAACAACACTTACCAGTGAGCCTATAATTCCTTTGAAGGACTCTCTCTTTATTGTATTTACCTTACTTCGGTACAAGGTTCACTTCTCCATATCACTCTTTATTCACTGTCGGTCTCTAACCGATCCTTATGTGAATAATTCAAAACTGCATTCTTTTCATTCCTATGAAATTATGGGAACTCACGGTTAAATCCATCCGTAAGATCCCTTCGTGAGCAAAACATCCTGCTCTTTTGAACATGGTGACCACTGTTCCTACAATTTCAATATTGCTCCCACGAGTGAAAAATTTTCCTTAAATTTTCATGTATGGGTATTTCCATACCCTTCTCTAAGTCAAAGCTTCTGAGTCTTCTACTTCCATTGAGTAATGCTACACTACCTTTGCATGAATTAACTTCAACATATGGTCCTTATCGAAGACCTTTCGAACCTTTTTTTCCCAATTTACTTCACTGGGTAATTCATGTTTAGCACCACTCTCTATAACAATGGTACTGGGGTACTCATAACTACTATTCTTTAGTATTCATTGCAACCATCCTTAACGAATGTTATAAGGAGAGTGACCTCTACTGCGATCGTAGTCTTCGAATTCAACTAACTGCTCCAAATAAGTCCTGCCTTCTACTACTCTTGCAATGGCCTGTTGTGGTCATCCTTCATCGATCAGCACACGAATCTTGCACGAGCGTGCAAAAGATTAATATAATCTTATAATATGGTAGGAGGATGAAATCTCACAAGAGGAATCAACAATCCTAATCCTAAGGCTCTGTATCAAACCGAGAGCAACGCTGAAAGCGTAGTACGTCTGCACAGATTCCTAAGGACACTAGAACCTGATGCTCTGATACCATCTATGACACCTCACCTAATTAAATACTCGTCGATCAATCCTGTACCAAGTTAAAATAAGAGTCTCATATGGTTCATTCTTAGCATCACTGTCGAAAGCCAATTAAATTACTAATAACCTATTAAACTTGCGTCAAAATTTTATTTAACTAATCTTTTTAAAAAAACCATGAAATTAAAATATCCACACAGTTTATATATGAAACTAAAATGAAATAAAATAAAATAATCGAATGCTCGGTTTAACATAAGACAATGAAATCGAATATCACACTAAAAAGGCAGAAAATGAATAAGTAAATGTAATTGGGCTTTGGGACTGAATGTTTATAGAGTACCTCCTATCTAGATTACAAGGATAGAAGCGTATACAGTAAACCTGCATGCACCCACAACTGCTGCAGCAGACGGCTGACTCGAAGGAATCGTCATCCAGGCGTCCCTGTGTCTGGACACCTATATATATATATAGCGAGAGAGAGAGAGAGAGAGAAAGAGGGGAAACGTAGATAAAAAAATATGTTTTACCTCGTATTTAAATTTGGTATCGCACTCCCGTGAGATACCCCTCACCCCTCTTCTAATAGTGCACACCTATCGCATCCGTTTAATACATCCTAGTTAAGCTACCCTGCCTAACTAAACTCATTCCACCCAATCCCTAAAAATCCTTAAACCCGAGTACTAAGGGATAAACTTCTCCCCAGTATCAACACTGTGCCATGTTCATGCGTGGGGTGTCTCGCGAAGCGAAATCCAAACAAGGAACCCCCCTGATACACTACTACTTGGTAGTGTCGATCGTCGAGATCCATTAGACCCTCAGTACACCACGTATATATACATACTCATTTAATTATATACATTAGCATACTTACTCTTATATACACCTCACAATATACATCCGGATAAAATCTCTCGGAATGAGAATTAATCGTTATTCATTTTATCTCTTTATTCTAATTAGAGACATATAATATATTATTCTCATACACAGGTATTACACTACAAGCACAAGTATAATAACCATCCAGACGAGCTATAACTCGAGGATGCAGTCTCATTGTGACAATCTAACTCCGGGATTACTCACTGTACCATGGTACCAAGCCAGACTTACTCAATGGTCATGGTAAAATATACACAATGGTGGAGGCAGCCATGTTCCTCCTGCAAGTGGAGTACACACATCACAATCGAACGCGGGATGAGAAGACCTGGTGATATACTCTCCCTACTCCTCAAGCCAGGGGATTCACCCACATCGTGCAACCTCCATAGATCGCACTAGAGAAAATATATAATCTGGTTGTTCCAACCCTATGCCAAGGGAAAGACCGTAGAAATCATGCTATAAAATACAAATATACCAATCACACACACATATATATATGTATTCGTATCATAATATATATACTGTAATCACATCATACATATATATAATCTATAACACTCCTCAAATATATATATATATATATATATATATATAATAAAGTAAGAAACTTATGTATGTCATAAGTTTGATCAATGATGTCATCTATATGAGTTATTCCTGCACTTCCTATTTTACCCCTCAAATCTTTGATTTCCCCCTCTCTTCTTTCTCACTAATTAGTCCCCTATTTTACTTTAATTCAAATACAAGGATAATTTGGTAAACACACACCAAAAGCATAACTTCTCAGCCCTCTCTCCCATACACTCACCCAAACCCCCACGACCTCCCTTCTCAAACATATCCTTTTTCCCTTCTTCCTCCCTCATCGCCGATCTGCCTCAAAAAACAAAGCTCTCCCAAAAATTAGGGCTTGATCAGCTGTAGCGCATCTCCCTACCCGATCTTTCGCATTGCCTCCATCATCAGTTGTAGTGCTTCGATTATGGGTTTGGGGGATTAGGGCTTTGAGATATTGTCTTAGGGATTCGATTTTGGTTCATCAGTTGCCGGTATGAAATTAGGGCTTGATTTTGGACGGTTTAGTTTAGTTAAAATATATTTTGATTTTGTTCCTTTTCTTTTAGATCTGTTTCTATGTGTGTTTATATTTTGGGATTTGTTTATTTTTTCTATTGTAGGTGACTTGATTATACATGAACACCATAAACATGTATACTTCTTTTCATTTTTATTGCGTGTCTATTTATTTTCTCTTTTGGGATCTAATCGTTGTTTGTGTTTTGTTGTTTATTTCTTCTTTTGCAGATTAAGACCAAATTATACTTCAAAACTCTAAACAGGTATACTCTTTTTCATTTTTATTGCGTGTTTATTTTTAGATTTTAGGTTAGAAGGTTGATTTTTGCATTTTGCATTTTGCATTTTAGAAGTTTCGATTTGTGATTTTGTACCATTGTGGTATACATATTTCCGTGTGTGGTGTGTACTAATTTGTGATGTGGACGATTTCGGTGTGGTGTGGACGATTCCGGCGTGTATAGACTGCTGTTTCTTTTGTTTTTTGATTGTTCGTATTACACTGTTTGCATAGATATTTTTGTGGTTCACATATTTCGGTGTATATATTGCTTATTTGTGGTGTATAGATTTCTTATTTGTGGTGTATAGATTGCTTATTTGTGGTATACATATTTCGGTGTACATAATTCGGTGTTACTAATACATACTCCAGTGTATAGAATGATTATTTGTTGTATACACATGCCGGTGTATTGGTGATATGCGATACTTACTCACGTATTTTATTTTCCAATTCTTGGTAGTCTCATAGGGCCATATGAAGTTTTGTGTGTCGTTGGTTGTTTGGCATTCATCTATGCACTAAAGTACCCAATATGGTATAAGAGGTACTCAATTTTATTGGCACTTAAATGCACGCTTCTTGAACTTTGAATGTGTAATGGAACTTTTGAATGTGTAATGCCTAATGTATATTAAAACATTTTTTAATTTGATTTATGTTATGAATGTGTAATGGAACTTTTGAATGTGTATGGATGGAACTTTTGAATGTGTATGAATGTGCATGAATGTGTTGGCACTTAAATGCATGTCTAATGTTTTATAGGTTCAATACGTTAGTTGGATTTTTTGTACCATTGTCCTTTTCCTTCAAGTGTTGCAGGTTTAGCTGCTAATACAATTTTCATTGGGTGCTGACGAATGCACCCCAAAAATGTCTCCCTAACATCATTATGCATTTTTAAGATTCGATACAGATTTATTAGGTGACGATTTTCCTTAGATTAGTATTAAATGTGCATTTATCTTCAAATTTCAATTCTTTTGTGTATTTATGTCCACATCTCTTCAATTTATGCATGTGTATTTATTTCATTGTTTTAGTAATTCTCTTCCAGCCATGTGATACTTTGTTACTATACTTTTTGAAAAACAAAGTTAAATCAGTAGAAGTTTCTTCAAAAACTTTTGTATGCTGCTACTGATGAAGTTTTGTATGTTGTTACTGATTGTATGCTTCCCCAAAACTTTTCTATGTTGTTACTGATTGTATGATGTTACTTTGATTGTGATCGACTTTTATGCATCTATTATTGATTGTATGCTGCTACTGATCATATGCTACTGATTGTATGTTGCTATTGTGGTTGAAGGATATTATTTTTCCATCGGAGATGCTTGAGAGGCAGTTACTGGAATTGGATGGCATTGAGGCTGAAATTGGATGGCAGTTGCTCAAAGTGGTGCTAAATTTTCACTCTTACTGGATTGTTTCATTTGTTTAATTTTTCAGCATATATTATAGCTTTTCTCTTAGTTATTTATCAAAGTTTAATCCATCATATTGAAAGAAAGGTGTAGTCAATCACATGATATCTTTACTTGATTTTGAAAATCGGAGGACTCCATCATGTTGCGCATCGTTGCTCTTGCGTCCTCTAATAATGCTCAAGCTATCGGGTTTCAGTTTTAAGCTTTATTTGGAGGACATACATGGGGCACCGGTCAACTGTTTATTTCTTTATTTGAAATTGGGTTAAAAATATTAACCGGTCAATTGTTTATTTCTTTACTTGGATAAAAAATATACATGAGATTTTGATTTTTATCATGCTAAGAAATGGGGAATTTTCTATTTCTAATATAGCATATATATATATATATATATATATATATATATATAGCCTATTAGTTTAAACCGACTTTGATACAACCATAAGTGCGCATAAATTTCCTTAGCTATTTGTGAGTATTATGCACAGAGACCATAAGTGTGCACAAACCTTTTAATCACGAGAGGTTGATGTCATATGTAAGCCAGAGCCCATAATATTTTCATCTTTTCAACACTGATCAGTTTTGGTGAACAACACACTCGACGATAGGGTCAATGATAGTCGAGATCATCTCCTCGAGAGGCAACTCATACCACCATGAAGAGACAATACCATGTAAAAGGTTTATAAAAGTGTGTGGACATGGACTGATCCACGAATTTATTTTTTGGTTAATATTTATCTTTTTAATATGAGAAATAAAAATTTGCTAAAAGAATGTATAAATAGATATTCTTCATATACACCTACGCAGGTATTAGAGAGGGAACTTTCCCCCATTAATTATATACGAGTTCCTATATGGACTGGAAGGCGAAAAGCAACTTATTTGCCATTTATAGTTGACAAAGCCATTGAAACCTTTCAATTTGGAAAGGAAAATTGCAATCTCTTGCAGGGAGAATTCAACTGATTCAGTCTATTTTTTATAACACGATTCTTGACATTTTCCATATATACAAATGGCCAATCAATCTTCTTAAGAAAAAAAAACACTGATCAGTATTTTGTTGATCACTTTTAATGCTCATTTGGTTTGTTTTTATGCTTTATAATAATCTAAATTGGTACATTAAAATTTCAAGTATTAAATTCATGTTCATACTTTAGAAACAAGATGGAAACTCAAATCATTGACCCATGATCAGTGTTTGTACGAGTAGTTGAACTTCGCATGGTCTAAGTTGGTTTTCTCTGGGCTTGGCAGTGAAAACATTTGTTTTTTCCATTTTTCTAGCCTCGAAAATGAAAACATTTGTCATTTTTCTAGCCTCAGATGCCATTTTCCAACTTCTATACACATTGGTTGAAATTAAATATTATCAATTCTATTTTCAGATTATGATAGGATGAGCAGATTATCATGAAATATTTTCTTATGTTTAAGCATTGCAAGGTACGTGGACGTGAAAGCTGAGGCATCGATTCGGGCTTAAAGAGTGGAAAACGAGAGAAAGCTCTATAAAAAAGGCTTTGAGGTTTTTGTACTTATTCCAAAAAAATTCTGCCCAGAGATTGTGATTAGTTTTGAGATTCCAACAAATTTTGAGACTAGGAGCACTGAACAGATCTTCTAAAGGCTTAAACCCCAGACCACACCGGATGGCATAGGTCAGTCCACTTTATCCAATGGTATTTTGATATATTTTCTTTGGAGGAACCCCATAAGAAATTGCAGAAAATTAATGAATAATATGGATGGTTTTTTCGGGAGGGCTCAGGGATGCTAGGATGTGGATTGGGAATTTGGGATAGAGGATGGAACTGAGTTTATGAGGCTTCTGCCAGCAAAGGGGAAATTTGGTCTGCCAAGAGGGAATTTTGATTCAACTTTTTTTAATGTTTAGAACATTAATTATTATAACCTGATGAACACGACTTAATCAATATTTGTTTCATTTTTCTATGTATTATTCATATATGGGTGCAGACTAGCTTAACAATTTCTATTGTGTTTGTGTCTTTGTTGCATCCTTGCATTTAATAGATCACCAATTTCTGATACTCCAGCTTAAAAAGCACATTCATGGCACGCATGTGTGAGGAATTGATACTCCAGCTTAAAAAGCACGTTCAAGATTACCCTATTTGGACCTACATTTGTTGTTTATTTATGTCATTTTATTCCCCTCTTTGACTACAAGTCATCGTTCTAGCATGGATTCTATACAAAAAAGTGTATTTCAAGCCTTTTTGATTCCTCAATAAATATTTGTTATTAATTTTATTAGTGGTTTGCTTCCCAACTAATAGTGGTCCTGAACGCTTGACACTTCTATTGCATCATGAGTCGAGGTTATATAAATGATAGTATCTTGATGATTTCAAGTTTATTGATGGCATTCCCACCAGTAATTGTCATGAGGATGTTTGGATTAAAGCCAAAACATTACTTCTTTTAGAATCTGTTTTGAAGCATGGTGATGTCTGGACCCAAACAATTACAGTTTCTCCCCAGAGTCTCAAGAGAGCACACAAACAGAGGATCGGTGTCACGATCTTAAGAATGAGAGTGATCCGAATGGAGATGTTGAGAATGAAGGTCCTCTAAAAAGGGTATGCATACCAGCAGTTCAATGATGAAACATGTTGCTCGCATATGTACCATGGTTGGCCCTGTGTCACAGTTTCTGCTTCTGAGAAGAATGCGAGTTGTAAGCGTATGGATCACATGCTTCTGAGAAGAATGAGAGTTGTAAATAGTTTCTGCTCGCACATGTTGGGATATAATTCAATGATGTGTGGGTTTTCGGATTTGATTCAATTGGTGAAAGCATATGGATCACATTAATATGTTCTAGATGGGTAATTCTTAATTTTTGATTCTTAATTTCTCTTACGGTGACGCATATTTAACAGTGTGATTCTTAATTTCTCCTATGGTGATGCATATTTAAAATTATGATTCTTAATTTCTCCTACCATTTGAACGCTACTCCATCTATTCATTCCTCTACAATTATTTAAACTTTGTTGATATAAAAGGATTTTTTTATCAATGATGTAGTGTATTATATCCTCAATGCCATGTGAAAATGATGTAGTGTATGATATCCTCTATAAAAACTGTGTTCTGTTTCTTTTACCAGTAAACGTTTTATGTTCAGTTGTATGTTCTGTTGTAAACTGTGTTCAGTTGAAACCTCCCTGATCATGAACATGTCATGCATGAATAGACGAGTGTTAATAGACCAAATATGCATTAATAGACCAAAAAAAAAGATTTCACAACGGGACCAAATTAAAATCATGTTGTGAAATCTTTTTTTTATAAACACTTTTTGGAAATATATTTTTTTGTTGAAAATTATTATTTTTAATTCGGTAGTGTTTTTGTTAACATTTTTTTGCTCGAGTGTTGGAGAAAGATGGAGAGGGCTCTTATTATGGGATTAAGGTTAGTTTGTCATTTAATAGTTTTTTATCAAACGCGATATTTTATATTGATTTTTTGTGGTGCAAGTGTTTTGTTTGTTTTGATAAAAACATTTATTATTTTGGCATAATTTTTTTTGTGTTTAATGAGGTCGTGTTTAACAAGGTTGTGTTGTAAATAAAATAAGTTATAGTGTTGAACAAACTAAAAATGATGTCGTCCAAAATATACACGACACGACATGATTTATTAATGTTTACATATCTCGAACGCGACCCAATGTTTTTAACCAAAAACGAACTTGACCAAAATAAACACGACATGAGATTTTATTACCAATCACGAACACTACCGTTTTGCCGGATAGTCATATAATAAAGGATATTAAGGCCATTATTTTTTAAATTACACTTTGTTTTGTCGGGAACAAAATTTTCGTCGTTTTGTAACTCTGTACTTTGAAAATTTTGTCGTTTCATGATTACGTACTTTGAATTTTTTTAAAAACGTGCCTTCAGGCACGGGCATACGACACGACGCGATAACACGACACGAAACGATAATACGACATGAAATGATAACATTACGCGATACAGAATGAAATTGACACGGTCTTTCGTGTTCAAGTTGTGTTAAGATCTGTGCTTTCGGACCTGTTATTAAGTCGCGTCGTGTTCGTGTCCAATTTATGCCATGAATTGACCTGATAAGGACACGATAGTGACCCAATTAAGATCACGATATAGATTTTATGGAGATTCACTATCGACCAAATTTAGACTCATTATCAATCCACTATTTCGATCCATTATTTTTTTTAATTCCTCAACATATGGTTTAATCGTTCCCATCATGTCGTGTTGGGCCATATCTTATCGTGCTATCCCGACGTGTTTTATTTTTAATTTGCCATGTTTGACTTTTTTATACAAGATTCAAAAATTGCCCAATTGCTTTAAGCCAATAGGCCCGAACAATAGGTTATTTAAAAAATGGTTTATCTGTTTCGAGCTATATATGATGTATGGTCCTATCAATGACATACACTTTCAAAAATTAGCATCGGGCCTTCGGGCCTCTCCCGTTTTTTGAACCCGAGACCAACAGTAGCTTTGGCGAGGGCACTTGCCATCGTACCAAGGCACAACTCTATGCTTTTTAAAATTATCAGCGTGCCTTCAGGCACGGGCATACCCTAGTATATATATATATATATATATATATATATATATATATATATATATATATATATATGGCTATGATCGCCAATCTCATAGTCCTATTTAAGTATTCTCTCTCTTGAATATAACTCACCTTAATCACTTTTTAAGGACGTTTACTTAAACCCGAATGTACCAATTCGTACTAATTGGATAAGTGTACCATCGACTCATCTTAATTCCATAAGTATCGCTCCACCTATAATGACCGTCGTCAATAGACGTGTCGGTAACCGCTAAATCCTCTTTAGACTATATCCCAAATTTCATCCTATTCGTCTCGTAGGATTTTCTCACGCGCAATTGACACATAATTACATTCTCTACTCGCATAATTCTATACGTACAATCCCCCACCAAAATATCAACTCTAGTGTTACTCTCCCTAAACACCCTTAAATAAATAAGTCATGGATTCCATTTTCCATTAACCTAAGGTTTACACTTCGCTCAATTAATAACTTAGAGGTCCCCACTCTATTTTAGGAACCCCAAACCTTTATTTTCTTAATCCATTTATTTTCCTCGAAAATATATATTTAGTGCCACAAAATCTTAGCACCCTCCTGGCCCATAAAAATAACCCCAAATGACTAGATGTTGATTCCTACATGAATACTTATATCCTCAAATAAATAAACTAGGAACAACCAAATCGGAAATTTATCCCATATAATTAACCTTAGCCAAAATTGGAAAAATCCTGGGCCATCGATCGATCGACCCTGGGCCATCGATCGACCTGGACAGCTTCTTCTTCGAGAAGTTGTTTCAGTCATCAAAGCTTTTCCCAAGATTTTATATCCTCTCCCAAGCTCCTCCAACCTCAATCAATGACATATACACATATAAAAAGGGTTATAAACATCCTATAACCCATAGCCAACATTCGATTTTAATTAAATCCTAAGTTTCTCAAATTGGTTCTTATTTGGGGTTTACTCGTTTAACTTCTGAAAACCCGTTTTGATTCACGAAAACCCAACCCCAAAATCTTCTAATTTGTTATTACCAAATTGTAATTTGAGATTTATGCTCAAAAGGAAATAAAGCAAGTAAACACTTGCCTCGTGGATAAAATTCGACGACCCCGAGTCGAATCCCGCAAAGTTTGGTCGGAACCTCCCTTTTCTTCCTCTTTTCTCTACTCCTTTCCTCTCCTCTTTCTTTTCTCTCATTTCTTTCCTTTATTTCCCTCTCCCGTGACTTATATAGGGAGAAAGGGTTTTATCCCTTATTAAACCCAAAAATGACTCGTTTACTCAATTATGAGTTCCTACTTGTCTAAAAATTCCCGAAACTCAATTTCTACCCCATTGGATACTATATGACTATCTCGGCCATTTCGGGACTCACCGCGCAATCGGAATCTCCATCCAAGGTACTTGACCGAAATCACTTAATTAAACCCAATACAACTTAATGCGGGATTTCCCATTAAAATATTATTCTCTGTCGCTTTACCCAGCTGCGACATATAATTAAAATACTCCAGCTCATTTACTTAATCCCAAAAGTAAATATAACACCAATAAAAAATCATCTAATCCTTGAAAACTCCAAAAATTACTATTCATGATAATTTCTTAAATTCCCAAATTACACTTACTTATGAATGTTAATTATTCCCAAAAGTTCGGGGTGTTACAGTTAAAAAAGCCAATTTATATTATTGATTTCATGTGTGAACAATAAATCGAAACCTAATAGTACAAAACAAAAGTAAAAAACCATTTGGGAAATAACATCTACAGATCAAGAGTTAAAAGACATAGTTAAATCCTTATTAAAAAAAGATGTATGAATCAAACAGGTATGAATCGTCTGAATCATATACTCAAAAGAGACATGATTAAATCGACATTACCTTTGTTGAATCTAACAGGTGTTGTTAATGGCCGCCATTTTTTTACAACACAAAAAAAACACAAGTTGCTAAAAAAAACAGACAATATCCATTTTTCTAGAGAGAGTTCATATCTACCAACTCTCTCCAAAGTAATAATCTGTGACACCCTGCCTAATTAAATACCGGGTGATCAGTCCTTTATTAAATTATAACCAAGGTGAACGGTTGGTTCATTCTTAGCATCACTGTTGCAAAAATAACTTTTCCAATTAAACACCCTAAATAATTAAGCTAAGTGACAAAACCATTTTTAGACTTCAATTTCTAAATTTAATTTAAAACCAATATTTAAAACCTTACATAATCCATGGTTTAAAAAAAAATCACACAATAATCTGACTGGAAAATATAATCCAAGCAATTTAAACATTCAACTAAATAAATCCAACATTAAAACTTAAAGGAAAAACATCCTGACAATAACCATTCCAAAATGAAAATACTGGAACTAAACAAATAACAATCTCTGATAAAAACAACTGAATAATGGAAAAGAGCGACACATGCCCAATTGGATAAAATAGAGCTAGAAGTGGAATCAATAATGAGGTCGTCTAAACAAGAGGCCTGCAACTCCCACCTAAGTTGTAGCACGTTCCATCCAAAGGACCCTATGCAAGACGCCCCTGTGGCTGGGCACCTGTAATATATACATATATATACAAGAGAGAAGAGAAAATAGGAAACGGGTTAGAGCCCGATTGTAAAACAATTTAAAATTCAGTTTAGCAAGTATTTAAAATGCTTACCGGCTAATGCAACAATCATATTAGTGCGACACTCCCTTGAGAAATTCTCACCTCTCTTCTAATGTGCACACCTATCGCACTAATACTCCAAACAGTTTAACTTATCTTAAGTTACTCATAAGATTTCATGCCGACAATTTCTAATGTTAAGAAAGTTAATTTTATTTAAAAGCAAAGTTCTCACATAACCCTCATTTGATTATAAAGTTTCCCAGTAACGTATCATACTTTTCAAACACTTATTCCCAAGTTGAAATAATTATTCATTTCTTACTTACCATAGTCACAGTAGATAGTTTCCAAATTCCAAGTTTAAATATATATATCAAATACTCATATAATATATATATTCCACGGTACCCCACATAAAATTTATGGTGCGGGCATACTCTACTATCCAATCCCCATATCCCTCGTACTAAGAGAAATACTAGTTCGGAATCACTCTCGAACTGTATTAACACAAAACACATACAGATTGAGGCGAAGTATAGTTCCAAGTCACTAAGAGGTCAACACATACCCTCACGTCTCTTAGGACCGTCTGAATATCGATCCGATAGCCTGTACCAAGGATTCCTATGTTCTAGGGTATGAGTCAATATCCCTCATAAAGGTCCCATCGAGATAAGACTGTCCCAGCACGGTAATCTCAGGGATAGCAAGTAGCGCGGACATGATTTTTAGACGTATATAGTATATACACAAACACAATCATATATGTATACTACTATTCCCATTTCAAATTTAGGTACACCCACAACCCATACTTATGATAATTATTCTCATTGCACATTACTAGATTATCCCGTATAACGGTTTGTCTCTTTTATTCTTATTTATGGGATTATTCCAACTTACTACGTAACATTCGTGAATTACTATCTCCCCAAGTGTAGGTACTCATTTATTTTACAACGTAACTTCCTCATGAGTCTCACCCTTTAAACACACGTTCCCATTGTTTCTTAAGTATAAAATACCTTTGTTAAGGATTAAATCTCGTCTTAGATTAAGGGTTCCATTTTTATAAAGTCCTACTGGTCTTCTTTCCCTCCCAAAATATGCTAACAATAATGTCCAAGAATTTCCATTCATTTAAGTTGGGACCACCTATTTAAAAAGGGAATTTTGAGTTTTCCAGGAGGGGTCGATCGATCGATGGCAGGTGCTCGACGTCGATCGATCGATACTCCTGGTTCGATCGATCGATCAAGCAGGTATGGCGAATCTGCAGAATTTCCAGTTACAGGTTTCCTCTTCCAAAATCATCCAAAATAATATATTTGACTTCCAAACTCCCAACAATTTATACTACCAGTGTTATATTCTCAAATAAATGGTATTCTACGTAAGACATGCGAATTTTCATCATGAATAACGAATTAAATGGGAAATAATCCATAAAAATATCAAGAACTCTAATATTCTCTTTGTTTAGTTTCTTCCCATTCTTTTACCAGATTTCATACTCCTAATTTACTGCAATTTTCGTGGTTCAATCTATACATATGAGTTTGATTTCCAGAATACATCTATTACCCATATATCATGCAATTCAAGTCTCCAAAATAGGTTTTTCTTCCACAAAAACTAGTCCTAAACAATCCTAGGCTAATATTATTGAAGCATGAACTGAAATAGAGCAAGATAGATACTTGCCTGGGAATTCTTGGTTCAGATTTGTGGAGATATTGGTGTGGTTTTGATCCTCGTTGCGCGATCTAAAGTTTGGCGGCGATGGCGGTGCAAACGGCGGAGTTCTTGGCCCTCGAACTCCATGGAAAGCTTCTCCTCTTCCTCTCCAATGGTCGTCTTTAGTTTATGGATGTTCTAACCCTAGAAGATGACTCCTATCATCTGATATACTCTTAGAAATTTCGTGGGTTTTCATGCCCAAAAATGTAAAATGTCCAAAATGCCCTCCCGACATGTTAATTAGGCCTAAAAATGCCCCGAGACCCGAACTAAACCCCCGAGTACAATATTTTAACTATCTCGGCCCTTACGAACACATTGACGCTCTCAAAATGACTATATGGGTGACTTATAATTTATTCACTTTTAATAGTCTGAATTTAATCCCGACACGACACAAGCGCGTCCCGATAAATTTCCAAAATTATCAATTTAAATTCACGTGATAATTTTACTAAATTTAAATACACCTCTTACTTTACTCAAAAAGTAACTTACAACAAAATTCCAATAATTACTAACTCTCGTCACTCTAGTAAGTATTTAAATGATTTTTCGGATTGATATTAAATTAATATCTCTAATTAAATTTAATAAATCCCCAAAATTAAAAGTCATAAAAATACGGTGTATTACATACTTTCCCCCTAATAATGGAATTTCGTCCCGAAATTCGAAAAAAAAGGTGTACCTGGCAAGAATAGCTCTGGGAACTTCTCACGCATGTCTGCCTCACGCTCCCAAGTGGATTCCTCCTCATTATGATGCTCCCACTAGACCCGAATAAGTGGGACTACCTTTGACCTCAATCTCCTTTTGCTATAGTCTAGGATAGCCACTGGTCTCTCCTCATAAGAGCTGTCGAGTTGTAAGTCAATCTCGTCAATCGCGATGTGGGTGTGGGCCATGTCATCCTGAAGGTATCGTCTCAACGACGAGATGTGGAATACATCGTGAATACGATGTAAGTGCTCTGGCAGTCCCAATCTGTATGCTACCGGCCCAATCCTCTCGATAATGGGAAATGGTCCCACGTACCTCGGGGACAATTTCCCTTTCTTCTCGAATCTCATCACTCCTTTCATAGGAGATACACGTAGTAATACTTGTTCCCCCACATTAAATTCTCGGAAGAACCATTTTGCATCGGCGTAGCTTTTCTGCCTGTCCAGGGCTACCCGAATCCTGATAATCTCAATCCTAGCAGAGGTTTCCTGAATCACCTCTGGTCCGAGTAACTTGTTATCCCCCACCTCTAGCCAAGAAGTTGAGCAACGACAAGGCCTTCCATATAATGCCTCAAACGGAGCCATGCCAATCGTTAACTGATATGAGTTATTATAAGCAAACTCTACCAGTGGGAGGTGTGGCTCCCAACCTCCCCCAAAATCAAGGACACACATGCGTAGCATATCCTCCAATATCTGATTGGTACGCTCTGTCTGTCCATCTGTCTGTGGGTGATAAGATGAACTCAACCTCAACTCGGTACCCATGGACTCCTGAAAAATCTCCCAGAAACGCGACACGAAAATTTTGTCTCTATCTGACACAATATCCAGGGGCACCCCATGTAATCTAACAATCTCAGCAATGAACAACTGAGCATACTGGCCCGTGGTATAGTCTGTCCGTACTGGCAGAAAATGAGCCACCTTGGTCAAACGGTCCACAATCACCCAGATGGAGTCGTGGCCCCGCTGTGATGTAGGCAATCCAGTAATAAAATCCATGGAAATCACCACTTTCACGCTGGTATTTCCAACGGCTGAAGCAACCTCGAAGATTTCTGGTGGTCCACCTTTACCAGCTGGCAAGTAGAACATTTGGACACGAACTCAGCAATGTCTTTTTTCATCCCAGTCTACCAGTATTGTCTCCTTATATCGTGGTACATCTTATCTCCCCCAAGATGCACTGCAAATCGGGACCCGTGAGATTGGGTCATTACTGCATGACATAAGTCTGCTCCTTTGGGAACCACCAATATCCCATTAAACCTCAAACCCCTATCGAAACTAACAGAATAGGACTAAGCACCCTCAGCTAAAATTCGTACAATATGCTCCTAGCAAAATGGGTCTGTTATCTATGCCTGTATTACCGTCACAATAATCTTGGGTGTTACTATCATGGCAGATATGAAGGAATGGGATATAGCATCTTGGTGACCCAACTCTTTCCACTTTGCTTTCCAGATGTCCTCTACATCATCAATCGGCTTATGGCTCAATGCATCAGCAACTACGTTAGCCTTCCCCGGATGGTACTGTATGTCGAACTGATAGTCTTTCACAATCTCTAACCACCTGTGCTGACGCATATTCAACTCTCGCTGAGTGAACAGGTACTGCAGTGACTTATGGTCTGTGAACAAGCGGAATTTCTCCCCCAATAAATAGTGTCTCCATATCCTCAAAGCAAAGATGACCGCTGCTAACTCTAGGTCATGTGTGGGGTAATTCCTCTCGTGCGGCTCAAGCTTGAGGGATGCAAAATCTATAGCCTTCTCCTCCTGCTGAAGTACTCCCCCGAGTCTCCGTAAGGAGGCGTCGATGTAAACTAGGTACTCCATGCTTTGCTTAGGTAAAGCAAGAACTGGTGCTGAAGTAAGCTTCTCTTTCAGCTCATCGAAAGCCAATTGACAATTATCGCCCCAAACATATGGTACCCCCTTGCGAGTCAGGTTCGTTAATGGACCCACTATGTTGGAGAACCCTCGAATGAATCTGCTGTAATACCCGAATAACCCCAAGAAATTATGCACTTCCGTCGGTGTCGTGGGCTGTCCCCACTCCCTCACCGCTGACACCTTACTCGGGTCAACCGCTATCCCCTATTCAGAAACAACATGCCCCAAGAACTGTACTTACCGTAACCAGAACCCGCACTTCTCATACTTAGCATACAGCTTATGCTCTCATAGAGTCTGAAGAACCTGCCTTAAGTGCTCAGCATGCTCTTCCTCACTGTGTGAATATATCAGGTTGTCATCTATGAAGACGATGGCAAACTGATACAAGAACTCTCTGAACACTCGGTTCATCAAGTCCATGAATACGGCTATGGCATTTGTGAGTCCAAATGGAATTACTCTGAACTCGTAGGACCCATATCTCGTCAAGAAAGTGGTCTTCGAAACATCATGTTCCCTAATACGTAGCTGATCGTATCCTAACCTTAAATCTATCTTCAAAAAGAAGGTTTCTCCCCTCAGCTGGTCGAACAGATCATCGATTCAAGGCAACGAATATTTGTTCTGTATCGTGACCTTGTTCAGCTCCCGGTATTCCACACATAACCTCAGTGAATAATCTCTCTTCTTCATAAATAACACTGGAGCGCCCCAAGGTGAGGTACTCCTACGAATGAAGCCCTGACCTAACAACTGCTCTATCTAATCTCGTAACTCTCGCATTTTCGTCGAAGCCATACGGTATGGAGCGCGTGCTATCGATCGAGTATCCGGTAATAAATCTATGACAAAATCTATCTCTCGATTGGGGGGTAGGCCTGGTATCTCCTGAAATACATCAGAATACTCATGAACAACTGGGATCGAGTCTAAGGGAATCACAACCTCCTTAGTGGTATCCTCCTCTATGTAATACAAAAGAGCGGTAGAGCCTCCCTCTGGGCGAGGCATCGCCACTACAAACATCTGTTGCCCTAGAATGGCAAAGACAATACTCCCATCGAAACAATCTATCATGCCTCTGTATGTTGCGAGCCAATCCATACCAATAATAACGTCATGCTCATCCATATCTAAGACTAACATGTCTGCTGGTAAGATCAAGCTACCAACCTCTACTCCCATACCCCGACATATAAAGAAAATTAACGATCCATTTCCCAGTGGTTAGTCTACACATGTTACAGTACTCTCTGCTGTGGCTAATAAGCCTAAGGCCTTCACAAAATGAGTAGCTATAAAATAGTGTGTCGCCCCAGTATCAAATAAAACCCGACCAATAGTACCATGGATAGGAAACATACCCTCAATCTTGGGTGGTGCCTGTGGAGCTGCTTCCTGGTGGACGTTATAAACACGTCTATACTGTAACTGCCCCTACTGCACTGGAATGGCTGGTAGGGTTGGTACTTGAGCTGGTACTGGGAGGGAGGCTGGAAAAAGTGGCCTCTGGGTCTCATTACGGGCACCCTTCCGCTGTGGGTCCCTCTCTCCCTCTGGACAATCCTGGCGCCTGTGGCCATTTTTACCACACCCGAAGCATCGGCCCCTGAAATTTCCTCCCCTCTGTCCCTACTGATTACGACCCTGCTGGCCGTTACCACCCTGCCATTGGCCCTACTGGCCCTGCTGAAAATGCTGTTGGCCCTGCTGCTGACCTTGCGGATGACGATGTTGGCCCTGCTGGCCTTGCTGATTAGGCTGGCCCTGCTGACCCTGCCTAAATCCCCCAAATCTATGGCTCGAGTCACCTGATCGAAACCAATTGGCAGGGTCCCCCTGATGGGAACTCTACTCATGTTGACGAGTCTGCCCCTGAGATGTCGGTGCTCCACTAGCACCACTACCCCCTGTCCAGCCCTGCTGGCTGGACTCTCCTGCTCGCTTGCTTCCCTGTAGATGGAAACGGTGATCCTGGAAGTGTAACAAGTAGTATTGAGTACGTACGTGTAGGTACTCAGTAACAGGTTGCCTATTAGGTGCTGACGGATCCTCCAAGCCAACCCGTCCACAAACAACAGTATATTCTTTCCCTCAGTGGGTGCCTCATCTGACACTATAGTGAGAAGTCTAGTGAACTCCTCTTCATACTCGGCAACAGTCGAATTCTCCTATTTTAGACTCAGTAAATTCCTCCTCATCTCAGTCTGCACGGTGGATGGGAAGTATTTGCTGTCAAACCGCGTCCAAAATGACTGAATAGTGATAATATCCCTCTCCTCCAAGGTGGTAGCGGATTCCCACCAATGCAAAGTGGCCCCCACCAGCTTAAAGGAAGCCAACAACTATTTCTGTACGTCCGTGCACTCGTACATGCGCAGATGCCTCTGGATATCTTTCTTCCATTGGCTGGCTACTATAATATCCGAACTGCACGCAAACTCTGGGGGATGCGCCTTCTGGAAGGCATCCCTAACTAGCTCCCATGTAGATGGAAGATGTGCCGGTACTGACACCACTGCCTGAACCTGGGGTTGAGCCTGCTGCACTACCGCTAGCGCGACATTCACCGCCTGAGCAACGATAAAGGCTACCTCGGTTGCGTTCATCGTTCCCTGAGCCGGAGCTACTGGCTGCTCGGATTGGGCACTCCTATCCTTAGGTTCGCGTCTCAGAGGCATCCAAAAGGTAAAAAAATTTATTAGTCTACAGTTATTATCAAATCTCAAATAGCTGAAGACGTAATCGTAAAAGCAAGAATACAACAATCCTAAAATAGGGCTCTATAGAAAGAACGCTAAGCTGAAAGCGAAATAAGCCGTACAGATCCTAAAGGACAATAGAACCTGATGCTCTGATACCACTTGTGACACCCCACCTAATTAAATATCGGGTGATCAGTCCTTTATTAAATTATAACCAAGGTGAACGGTTGGTTCATTCTTAGCATCACTGTCACAAAAATAAAATTTTCAATTAAACACCCTAAATGATTAAGCTAAGTGACAAAACAATTTTTAGACTTCAATTTCCAAATTTAATTTAAAACCAATATTTAAAACCTTACATAATCCATGGTTTAAAAAAAAATCACACAACAATCTGACTGGAAAATATAATCCAAGCAATTTAAACATTCAACTAAATAAGTCCAACATTAAAACTTAAAGGAAAAACATCCTGAAAATAACCATTCCAAAATGTAAATACTGGAACTAAACAAATAACAATCTCTGATAAAAACAACTGAATAACGAAAAAGGGCGACACATGCCCAACTGGATAAAATAGAGCTAGAAGTGGAATCAATCTCTGATAAAATAGAGGCCTGCAACTCCCACCAAAGCTGCAGCATGTTCCATCCAAAGGACCCTATGCAAGACGCCCCTGTGGCTGGGCACCTGTAATATATACATATATATACAAGAGAGAACAGAAAATAAGAAACGGGTCAGAGCCCGATTGTAAAAAGGTTTAAAATTCAGTTTAACAAGTATTTGAAATGCTTACCGGCTAATGCAACAATCATATTAGTGCGACACTCCCTTGAGAAATTCTCACCTCTCTTCTAATGTGCACACTTATCGCACTAATACTCCAAACAGTTTAACTTATCTTAAGTTACCCATAAGATTTCATGCCGACAATTTCTAATGTTAAGAAAGTTAATTTTATTTAAAAGTATAGTTCTCACATAAATAATATATATATTCTACGACACCCCACATAAAATTTATGGTGCGGGCATACTCTACTATCCAGTCCCCATATCACTCGTACTAAGGGAAAAACTAGTTCGGAATCACTCTCGAACTGTATTAACACAAAACACATACAAATTGAGGCGAATCATAGTTCCAAGTCACTAAGAGGTCAGCATATACCCTCATGTCTCTTAGGACCGTCTGACTATCAATCTGATAGCATGTACCAAGGATTCCTATGTTCTAGGGTACGATTCAATATCCCCTATAAAGGTCCCATCGAGATAAGACTGTCCCAGCGCTGTAACTTCAGGGATAGCAAGTAGCGCGGGCATGAGTTTTACACGTATATAGTATATACATAAACACAATCATATATGTATACTACTATTCCCATTTCAAATTCAGGTACACCCACAACCCATACTTATGATAATTATTCTCATTGCACATTACTAGATTATCCCATATAACGGTTTGTCTCTTTTATTCTTATTTATGGGATTATTCCAACTTACTACGTAACATTCGTGAATTCCTATCTCCCCAAGTGTAGGTACTTATTTATTTTACAACGTAACTTCCTCACGAGTCTCACCCTTTAAACACACGTTCCCATTGTTTCTTAAGTATAAAATACCTTTGTTAAGGATTAAATCTCGTCTTACATTAAGCGTTCCATTTTTATAAAGTCCTATTGGTCTTCTTTACCTCCCAAAATATGCTAACAATAATATCCAAGAATTTCCATTCATTTAAGTTGGGACCACCTATTTAAAAAAGGAAATTTGAGTTTTCCAGGAGGGGTCGATCGATCGATGGAAGGTGTTCGATCGATCGATGCGTCGATCGATCGATACTCCTGGTTCGATCGATCGATCAAGCAGGTATGGCGAATCTGCAGAATTTCCAGTTACAGGTTTCCTCTTCCAAAATCATCCAAAATAAGATATTTGACTTCCAAACTCCCAACAATTTATACTACCAGTGTCATATTCTCAAATAAATGGCATTCTACGTAAGACATGCGAATTTTCATCATGAATAACGAATTAAATGGGGAATAATCCATAAAAATATCAAGAACCCTAATATTCTTTTTATTTAGTTTCTTCCCATTCTTTTACCAGATTTCATACTCCTAATTTACTGCAATTTTCGTGGTTCAATCTCTACATGTGAGTTTGATTTCAAGAATACATCTATTACCCATATATCATGCAATTCAAGTCTCCAAAATAGGTTTTTCTTCCACAAAAACTAGTCATAAACAATCCTAGGCTAATATTATTGAAGCATGAACTGAAATAGAGAAAGATAGATACTTGCCTGGGAATTCTTGGTTCAGATTTGTGGACAGATTGGTGTGGTTTTGATCCTCGTTGCGCGATCTAAAGCTTGGGGGCGACAATGGTGCAAATGACGGAGTTCTTGGCCGAGAACTCCTTGGAAAGCTTCTCCTCTTCCTCTCCAATGGTCGTCTTTAGTTAATGGATGTTCTAACCCTAGAAGATGACTCCTATCATCCGATATACTCTTAGAAATTTCGTGGGTTTTCATGCCCAAAAATATAAAATGTCCAAAATGCCCTCCCGGGATGTTAATTAGGCCTAAAAATGACTCGAGACCCAAACTAAACCCCCGGGTACATTACTTTGACTATCTCGACCCTTACGGACACATTGACGCACTCAAAATGACTATATGGGTGAATTATAATTTATTCACTTTTAATAGTCCGAATTTAATCCCGACACGACACAAGCGCGTCCCAATAAATTTCCAAAATTATCAATTTAAATTCTCGTGATAATTTTACTAAATTTAAATACACCTCTTACTTTACTCAAAAAGTAACTTACAACAAAAATTCAATAATTACTAACTCTCGTCACTCTAGTAAGTAGTTAAATGATTTTTCGGATTAATATTAAATTAATATCTCTAATTAAATTTAATAAATCCCCAAAATTAAAAGTCATAAAAATACGGGGTATTACATACTTCCCCCCAAATAACGGAATTTCGTCCCAAAATTCGAAAAAAAGGTGTACCTGGCAAGAATAGCTCTGGGAACTTCTCACGCATGTCTGCCTCACGCTCCTAAGTGGATTCCTCCTCATTATGATACTCCCACTGGACCCGAATAAGTGGGACTACCTTTGACCTCAATCTCCTTTTGCTATGGTCTAGGATAGCCACATGTCTCTCCTCATAAGAGCTGTCGGGTTGTAAGTCAATCACCTCAATCGCGATGCGGGTGTGGGACATGTCATCCCGAAGGTATCGTCTCAACGATGAGATGTGGAATACATCGTGATTGCGATGTAAGTGATCTGGCAGTCCCAATCTGTATGCTACCAGCCCAATCCTCGCGATAATGGGAAATGGTCCCACGTACCTCGGGGCCAATTTCCCTTTCTTCATGAATATCATCACTCCTTTCATAGGAGATACACGTAGTAATACTTGGTCCCCACATTAAATTCTCGGAAGAACCGTTTTGCATCGGTGTAGCTTTTCCGCCTGTCCTGGGCTACCCGAATGCAACTCCTGATAATCTCAATCCTAGCGGAGGTTTCCTGAATCACCTCTGGTCCAAGTAACTTGTTATCCCCCACCTCTAGCCAACAAATTGAGGAATTACAAGGCCTGCCATACAATGCCTCAAACGGAGCCATGCCAATCGTGAACTGATAAGAGTTATTATAAGGTACCAGTGGGAGGTGTGGTTCCCAACCTCCCCCAAAATCAAGGACACACATGCGTAGCATATCCTCCAACATCTGATTGGTACGCTCTGTCTGTCCATCTATCTGTGGGTGATAAGATGAACTCAACCTCAACTCGGTACCCATGGCCTCCTGAAAACTCTCCCAGAAACGTGACACGAAAATTTTGTCTCTATCTGACACAATATCCAGGGGCACCCCATGTAATCTAACAATCTCAGCAATGAACAACTGAGCATACTAGCCCGTGGTATAGTATGTTCGTACTGGCAGAAAATGAGCCACCTTGGTCAAACGGTCCACAATCACCCAGATAGAGTCGTGGCCCCGCTGTGATGTAGGTAACCCAGTAATAAAATCCATGGAAATATTCTACCACTTCCACGCGGGTATTTCCAACGGCTGAAGCAACCCCGACGGTTTCTGGTGGTCCACCTTTAACAGCTGGCAAGTAGAACATTTAGACACGAACTCAACAATGTCTTTTTTCATCCCACTCCACCAGTATTGTCTCCTCATATCCTGTTACTTCTTATCTCCCCCAGGATGCACTGCAAATCGGGACCCGTGAGATTGGGTCATTACTGCATGACATAAGTCTGCTCCTTTGGGAACCACCGATCTCCCATTAAACCTCAAACCCCCATCGGAACTAACAAAATAGGACTCAGTACCCTCAGCTAAAAGTCATTCAATCTGCTCCTGGAAAAATGGGTCTGTTGTGTGTGCCTGTATTACCCTTATAATAATCTCGGGTGTTACTGTCATGGAAGATATGAAGGAACGGGCTACAGCATCTTGGTGACCCAACTCTTTCCACTTTGCTTTCCAGATGTCCTCTACATCATCAATCGGCCTACGGCTCAATGCATCAACAACTGCGTTAGCCTTCCCCAGATGATACTGTATGTCAAACTGATAGTCTTTCACAAACTCTAACCACCTGCGCTGATGCATATTCAACTCTCGCTGAGTGAACATGTACTGCAGTGACTTATGGTCTGTGACCAAGCAGAATTTCTCCCCCAATAAATGGTGTCTCCATATCCTCAAAGAAAAGACAACCGCTGCTAACTCTAGGTCATGTGTGGGGTAATTCCTCTCGTGCGGCTTAAGCTTGCGGGAGGCAAAATCTATAGCCTTCTCCTCCTGCTTAAGTACTCCCCCGAGTCCCCGTAAGGAGGCGTCGGTGTAAACTAGATACTCCATGCTTGGCTTAGGTAAAGCAAGGACTGGTGCTGAAGTAAGCTTGTTTTTTAGCTCGTCAAAAGCCAATTGATAATTATCATCCCAAACATATGGTACCCCCTTGCGAGTCAGGTTCGTCAATGGACCCGCTATCTTAGAGAAACCTCGAATGAATCTCCTGTAATACCCGACTAACCCCAAGAAATTACGCACTTCCGTCGGTGTCGTGGGCTGTCCCCACTCCCTCACCGCTGACACCTTACTCGGGTCAACCGCTATCCCATGTTCAGAAATAACATGCCCCAAGAACTGTACTTCCCGTAACCAGAACACGCACTTCTCATACTTAGCATACAGCTGATGCTCTCATAGAGTCTGAAGAACCTGCCTTAAGTGCTCAGCATGATCTTCCTCAGTGTGTGAATATATCAGGATGTCATCTATGAAGACGATGACAAACTGATCCAAGAACTCTCTGAACACTCGGCTCATCAAGTCCATGAATACGGCTGCGGCATTTGTGAGTCCAAATGGAATTACTCTGTACTCGTAGGACCCATATCTCATCAAGAAAGGGGTCTTCGAAACATCCTGCTCCTTAATACGTAGCTGATGGTATTCTGACCTCAAATCTATCTCTAAAAAGAAGGGTTCCATTTTTATAAAGTCCTACTGGTCTTCTTTACCTCCCAAAATATGCTAACAATAATGTCCAAGAATTTCCATTCATTTAAGTTGGGACCACCTGTTTAAAAAGGGAAATTTTAGTTTTCCAGGAGGGGTCGATCGATCGATGGAAGGTGTTCGATCGATCGATGTGTCGATCGATCGATACTCTTAGTTCAATCGATCGATCAAGCAGGTATGGCGAATCTGCAGAATTTCCAGTTACAGGTTTCCTCTTCCAAAATCATCCAAAATAAGATATTTGACTTCCAAACTCCCAACAATTTATACTACCAGTGTCATATTCTCAAATAAATGGCATTCTACGTAAGACATGCGAATTTTCATCATGAATAACGAATTAAATGGGGAATAATCCATAAAAATATCAAGAACCCTAATATTCTTTTTATTTAGTTTCTTCCCATTCTTTTACCAGATTTCATACTCCTAATTTACTGAAATTTTCGTGGTTCAATCTCTATATGTGAGTTTGATTTCCAGAATACATCTATTACCCATATATCATGAAATTCAAGTCTCAAAAATAGGTTTTTCTTTCACAAAAACTAGTCCTAAACAATCCTAGGCTAATATTATTGAAGCATTAACTGAAATTCTTGCCTGGGAATTCTTGGTTCAGATTTGTGGAGAGATTGTGTGGTTTTGATCCTCGTTGTGCGATCTAAAGTTTGGCGGCGACAGCGGTGCATACGGCGGAGTTCTTGGCCTAGAACTCCTTGGAAAGCTTCTCCTCTTCCTCTCCCATTTCCGTCTTTAGTTTATAGACCCTAGAATATGACTCCTATCATGTGATATACTCTTAGAAATTTCGTGGGTTTTCATGCCCAAAAATGTAAAATGTCCAAAAACGCCCTCACGGGATGTTAATTAGGCCTAAAAATGCCTCGAGACCCAAACTAAACCCCCGCGTACGTTATTTTGACTATCTCGACCCTTTCGGAAACATTAACGCACTCAAAATGACCATACGGGTGACTTATAATTTATTCACTTTTAATAGTCCGAATTTAATCCCGACACGATACAAGCGCGTCCCGATAAATTTCCAAAATTATCAATTTAAATTCTCGTGATAATTTTACTAAATTTAAATACACCTCTTACTTTACTCATAAAATAACTTACAACAAAATTCCAATAATTACTAACTCTCGTCACGCTAGTAAGTATTTTAATGATTTTTCGGATTAATATTAAATTAATATCTCTAATTAAATTTAATAAATTCTCAAAATTAAAAGTCATAAAAATACGGGGTATTACATAATCATGTCTAAATAATCAAACATGTATAATCAATCAAATAGGTTTTTGATTTAATAACCAAAATTAAATCTTTACAATGCCAAAAAAACCATAAACTTCCAACAAGTTTTTCGATAAAATCCATTTTCAAGCAATAGCTAGGATTGGGGCAGAAGCTACTGCAATGATAGATAGTGTAAAGGTGGGTGAAAATAAGCCATTGCATAAGGTTTTTCTTCTTGGTCGAATGGAAGAGAGTGTTAGACATAAAGATAATGGTGGTGAGATATTAAATGGGTCTGCTGATAGGGTTGAAATTGAGGAGCTAGTAAATGAAGAGGACTGAGCTGCTAGTTCAATATAGTTAGCTATCCTGAGAAAATAGTTCTAATGAGATGCGTGAGTAGAAAATGATTACTTAGATAATAAACGGTGTGAGTGTGAGGATCATGTGTGCTAGTGTGGCATTAGGCTGCTGACTTTGGCTGGCTGGAAGTACTTACCATCCATGAATGGTTTTTCCGTACAACGAAAAGATGTTGTTCTAGTAATGGCTTTTTATGTCATCATTGTAGGATCCTCCATAGTTAAAAATTCAGAGGAAATGCCTTGAATGGATGCGAGATTTGTAGAAGGTTTAGTTCGCAAGTGGAAGAATATCAATCCACAGGCCCTTGGTCCTGATCATTCCATTGGAAAATTATCAGAGGTCTTGGATGGCCAGATGCTAAAGATTTGGAGAGATTGGGAAGCTAAAATTGCGCAACATGGTTGGTCCTGGAACTACACTCTATTAATCCTAAACTTTGACAGTGCGACCTTCTCCCTGGATGGAAGACATGTTATAGTGTAGGAAACTCTAGTATGAATCCTCGCAAGGACTGAGGCGAGGGTCGTGTGGCAGTGAGTTGAACCGCTGCTCTAGATTGACATGGTTCATTTACAACTATAGTATGCACCTTTGTAACATCAACAGTCAATATCCAAAGGAATTAGTAGCACGCCACCAATGGTTCATGTATATACATAAGATCCAGTACAATAGTATCCAAATTTGGGTTGGTGTTGAACTCATGTTTAATCAGAAAAAATGCTACTCTTTATTCGAGTTTTTTTGCAAATTCTTTATTTAAAATGATGTGTTAAGTTGTGATAGCTTCAAAATTTTCAAAAATGATACTGTTTCACATCAATTACATTTGCATTCCCCGAGGACTACTTGACAATGGGCTCAGTTATGATCTGAATACTTCTCTCTTGATTCTCAGAGAATATGCTAATAAAAGTGACCATTTTTTCACATTTAACCTAATCTTCTTCTCTTAAAGCAGTACTTGAATGAGGGGAATTTCCAGGAAGTAGTTGTCCATATGTTTGAACTGGAACAGTTTCAGGAATAACTGATAAAATTTTGAGCACGAAAGGTGCTAAAAAATAAAGATGATGCTAGAGGATAAGATTCAAGGCCCTAATTTTCCCCCTTTTTGCAACTGCTACAACAGCTTCATTAATTGGTGAAATGCGGAATTTGTTGTATCCCTACACAGAAAACCTGCAAAAGGCTAAATCAATAAGTAGTCAAGTAAAAAGATCAGTTTTTGTCTTGCTTAACCAAGCTTATATGATTTCTTCTCAAATCATAAGGAAATACATCTAAGTCTTCAGCAATATGACAATAAAATTAAGGTATACAAGGGGGGATTGGAACTTAGATCGAGAGATATTGTTATTATTTTATTGATACCATTAAAATATCTATTCCCATAATTAGTTAGTGGAATTATAATAGATAGCAAGGGGACTATCTACATATAATAGTGAAATTTGTAATAAGAATGTTCTAGAGTATGTAATGCTATAGGGGACTATCCTTTAGTGATATCACTTCTGACATCCCACGGATGCTAATAAGCACCCAAAACTGTACAATTTATACCCCGAATAGATGTACTTTAGTTGTTAATTCTCGATAATATGGGTCTTATGTGCTTAAATGTTTATTTTGTAGGTCAATTGTGCATTGCAGAGTTCAAACGCTTAAATCAAGGAAATTGTGTGCAATATGGAGCTAAATACCCTTATTCCGTGTCTTAGCCTATCCCAAACCTAGCCTAACCCTACCCCGAAACCTGTGTGTGTTTTGTTTGTGTCTTTTTTTATTTTTTTAGATTTTTAATTTGAGTCATTTTTATTTTAGGATTTATTTTAGATTTATTTAGTATTTTCTAGGTTTTATTTTCTATTTTATTTTTATTAGTATAATTTTATTTTATTTTGATTTTTCTTCTATTAGTTTTTAGTTTTAGTTTTATTTTATTTTATTAGGATTTTAATTTTTAGGATTTCATTTATTTATTAGTTTTTACATTTTCTTTTTAGGATTTTAATTTTAAGTTTTATTAGATTTTATTTTTATTTTTATTTTATTTCTTTTTAGTTTCATTTTTTTATTGAGTCTTTATTTTATTTTTAGAATAGGAATTTAATTTTTAGATTTTTAGATTTTTAATTTTATGATTTTTATTTTTTTCTTTAGTGTTTTTTTTAGGGATCCAAATAAAACACACACCTCACTTAACTCCCCAACAACCTCACCCACACATTAATCCTATACACCCTCATCCTCCCCCATATTCCCTACACCACACACACACCCTATCACATCCAATTTCATCTTCCTCAAAACCCCAACAACCCATTTCTCTTTCCTCACTCTCTCTCCTCCATTACTAACCCACCATCATCTTCCACCTCTCACCATCTCATTCTCTCTCCTCTCTCATAAATCTCCATAGCCACAAAACCCACCTGCTTCCCATCCGATTTAAACTCGACGCCCCACCACCGGTCCACCTACCTGCCGTCGATTTGCCCCGACGACGGCACCTCCTCAACTCGCGACCAACCTCCGAACCACCTCACTCCGGCGCCTCTCTCTTCGCCGGCGACCAAACCCTTTTTCTCCTCGCCCAAACTTCCTCCGACGGCACCCTCGACAGCCTCTCTCTCTCACCTCGCATCCCTAACAGCCTACCTCAGGCGAGATCAGACTCGGCTAATCCCTCATCACCGAAACCCACAACCCGAGCAGCCACTCCCTCTGGCCAGCCCTAAAACCGGCCCCCAGCACCTCGGGCGGTACCTCCCTGACACCGCAACCTCCTTACCCCCTTCGTCCCTCCATCTCCGACCCAGCCCTCACCATTTTGGCCTGAACCCGGCTACCCTTGTGCCCCAGACCCGATTCTGCCATACCCTCTTCCGATCCCCTCTCTCTCTCTCTCTCCTCAACCCATTTCCAATAGCAAAATAAACCCAATTCAAAAACCCAAAACCCAAACCCATTTCACTTCCAAAGTCTTACACGATTTCTTTCACCTGCATAAAACAAATACCAAGAAAAACAAGCAAAACTAAAAGCAAGACCAACTAAAACCCATGTGCAAATAAAACTCATTTAACCCCTTATACCCCCAACTACCAACTTTAAATCCAATACCCAAAAGTACCCCCATAACAATATCAGATTTTTATTCCCTCACCCACTTATCCCCACACCTCACCATCCACATGCACACCTATACCAATTATCCAATTACCCCTATCCTCCATGTGCACCATATAAATTGAAGACTTAGGCCATTTGCAAAGGGGATCTCAAAATTAGTTTTAAGCTTGGTGTGATAAAATTCTCTCCACCCCTCTATGTTGAGTATTTGCATTTTTAGCAAATACCTCAATATAGAGGTGTGCAGTAAAAATTATCTCTAGGATAAATTTCACCCCACCCCTCTATTATGAATTTTGGCATTTTTAGGCATTAATTCATTATAGATTGATGTAGTTGAATTTATCCCTTATGGGAGGTAAATTCTAATCCATCCCTTTATGTTGAGATTTTGCATTTTTAGCAATTATCTCAATATAAAGTTATGATTTAGAATTTATTTCTTTGGGTGAATTCTAATGTACAATTTTATAATTTTAGGATTTGCATTTTTAGCAAATCTCTTTTATTATTTAATTGTCCATTATGAATTCATCCACTATCATTTTTATTTGTATTTTTATTTTTAGTTTAGATTCAATAAATACATGAGTGATTATGATTGAGTATTTTTTATGTATAATTGAGAGATTGTTGATGTAATTGAAGATTCCATTCCAATTCAAGGCTTAAATGGGTTTGATCTAGTCCTCTCTTATTACTTTTATTTTAATCATCTCATGCTTTCAATTGTTTATCTTATATTTTTGGATGATGATTATTGAGGGCTAATCTCCCATTAATGGGATGAAATTTTGAAGCCCTCATGAGTCCAATTTTGTTAGTTTACTTATTAGGACAATTTTATTTACCTCATTTTTTTATTAGCTTTTACATCTTAGTAATACTTTAAAAATTAGTATATAGTTAGTTAATTAATATTCCCTTGAAAAATTCATAAAAAAATAGAAAAGTGAAAATAGAAAAATATAATAAAATGTAAATGAATCTATATATATGTCCTCTCCAATTTTGTCTTTCACCCTTAGATTTGGATTGACTCCTTTACTTACCCTCTACACTAGTTTTGTTATAATTTTGTAGGTTCAAGGGAAATTTTTGATAGAAAGAAGTTGTAACAACGACAAAAATCTACATTAGAGTAATTTTTTTTTCTATCAGATGCTAAAATATTCTCAACATGTCTAAGGTAGTTTATCTCTAGAACACCTCCTCTTCCCCTCCCCAATATATATGGTTTACCCCCCCCCCCCTATTGGAGAAATCATTCAATTACCACATGATTTAGGGAAATGAGAATGAGAGTTAATTAATTCTTCATATTATTAGTTGAGCATGAATTTGAAGGGGTACGATAGGAAGTCAGGATGGAATCCATGTCACTTTCCCTATACCACTACTGTCGCCACGACGACCACCTACACGAATTCCCATCCTCTAATTGTAGAAATGATTTATAGAAAGTTAGATACCAAAACAACACTAGGGTATGGCCATTCCAATGGCACACTGTTATACTTGTTATCGGTGCACTCGCACTTATGGCATCCAACCTCTAGTTCTTATAACTCCAAAAAGCACATCATGGCATCCAACCTCTAATTACGCAACCCATCAATTGTTTTTTTTACTGGAAATATAGTAGATACACCCACCATGAATTAACCCAAAACAAATCCCCCAATTGTAATGTCGCCAACATACTTATGAACCAGACAACAAAAAAACAATATATTCCAAAAATTAATGAACCATCAAATGGATACATACATATTGTTTTTTGTAGAAAATATAGTTGTACACACAAATAATGATCTTCCAGTGGTAGACAACTACAAAAAAGAATTGAAGGACAACAATCAATGATTGATGTGTTCTCTGTCCACTCGGTAAATGGAATCCGAATAAAGAAATCATATATTATATAGCTTAAGAGTACAAAGCTTCTGGGGTTGGGGTTGTTATGGAAGTAAAAGAAAGCCTTCCCCATAAACACCACCATCACTTACTTCTAGGAGACAAACACTTGAAAATAAACCACATAACATATTTAAATGTGAAAAACTAACTTACAACTGAATCATACAAATAATGTTGGTACAACATCTGTAGGTCTCTCCCCATCCATCAATCATTTTAGTATACTGATAAGACTAAAGAAATGCAAGATTGTTTATCGGCATACATAAGATATTTTAGTATAATGATAGAAAATATACTCGTAGACAATAGCAACTTAAATACAACTAACATTGAAATATTTTTTTTTCATTCACACTATCTAATACCACTAAATAAAACTAATCTAAGGTAAAGAAGACATGAATCAATAATCACAATCCAACCCCTATAAACTAATAAAACAAATTAGACAAAAAACACTGACTTAGAAGTTGTGTCAAACACCTAAGAGTCATAGGCCTAAGCATGAATACTTCAATGATCAAATATGCAGAAGATACTGACTTCACGTAGGCAAGAATACTTCATGAACAATCTGTTATATGAATAAAATGTCGTCTTCACAGATCAAATGGAAAACAAAATCATAGTAGAACTATATTTGAATAACCTCATTTACCTAAAAGAAACTACTAAGAATGAAGAATTTATACATATAACACCTTTCCAAAATACATTACAAAATGAAATCATCAACTAAAAACCCTAAAAAAACTAAATAAAAAAGAAAAGGAGTATACCTATTTGGGATATTCAAGTATAATCAGGTCACCTATAAAAGAAAAAATAAATAACAAATCATAGAAAATGATTAGATCCCAAAATATTACCATACATGTAAACAAATCTAAAACAAAAGGAACAAACTCGAAATATATAATAAATTTATGAATAGTTCTTAATTGAAACCAAAGCACTAAATCGCCCCAGATCAATAATAGAAACAACATATAACAACCGTTTGATTTTGTATTCAATCATGAAAAACACCAAGGGCATGCATGAAAAACACCAGTACCAACAAATCATATATATGGAAACAAAGATTGTACAAGTGAATAAGAGAAGAATTACAGACCTGAAATAAGAATACTTCTTGTCCATTGTACATGCAAGAAGCAATAACTCTCACTAAAAGGCCTCTTGATGTTGAGAGAGAGAGAGAGAGAGAGAGAGAGAGAGAGAGAGAGTGAGGTAAAGAGACACGGCTAGACTTAGACAATTGAGTGTAAGAAGGGGGAGAATGCATAGAATGGAGAAATACTATTCTACACTTGTTTTTGAATTTTGAAGAAAGGGGGCAAATAAATTAGAGTGTGTCAAAAGAGGGGGAAATCAAAGATTTAAGGGGTAAAATTGGTAATGCAAGAAAAACTCATAAAGATGACATCATAGTTTCATCTTATGACATACGTAATTTTTGTAACTTATTATATATATATATATATATATATATATATATATATATATATATTCGGCATATAAATTTTCTACCCATGTATATAATTGGCATATATATTTTACACGCATAAATATATATGTACGAACCCATAGAATAATTTCTCGAATGTCATTTATCCCAAACATTCCTAAAATGTATACCCAAAGTTTAAATCCCACAAACCCAAGATTCATATATTGCCCATCTATTCATTTATAAGTCCCGTTACACATTTTAGGATCCCACCATAATTATCTCTAATAACAATTCTCTAATTTCATCCTTAAAACCCAAGGAGAATTTCTCAAAATTGTCAGGGATGAATCGATTTGGCAGGATCCCAATCGATTCCCCTTTCACCAAATCAATCCAAAATGGTTCTACTTTCCCACTGTCTTCAGACGAATCGATTTGCATTGTAGTGAATTGATTCGCCCCCTGCGAATCGATTCAAAATGGTTCAGTTTTCTACCTGTTACGTGTTCCTCTTCTTTTTCTTCTCCCATTCTCAATTCAACACTCATTCAACCTAATTTTATGGATTCTAATATCACCCAACATCCATATACATATCTACACACTTGCATATAACAAAAAAAATAATTAATTCATGGGATTCCTCGATTTGTTTAAGAATTAAACCTCAATTCATTTAAACCCACTATTTCTCATTTCTTCCAAATTCGCAACAACAAATACACCATTAGCATGGATTTAAGCCTAGATTTCATATGGAGCTACTATCACATTAAGTTTTATATGAAATAATCTTCAAAAACCCAATTTATGCAAGAACCTCAAACCCAAAATCTTATATTTTTCATTACCAACTATATTATGAATAATAAACACACTTATTAGTTAAAGCAAGTTAAAACACTTTCCTCGTTGGATAAATCCGATGATCTCGTGCCAGAATCCGCCAAAGCTTAGCCGAAAATCTCCTCTTTCTCCCTTTTCTAATTCCTTTCTCTCTTTTCTTTATTTTTTTCTTCTCTTTCTCCCGTGCCCTTATAAGAGAGAATAAGGGTTCTCCCCTTATTAAACCTAAAATTGACTCATATACACAAATGCGAGTCCCTACTGATCCAAAAAGTCCTCGGAACCCAAACCCTATCCCCGGATACTCTATTCTGACTATTTCGGCCCTTTCAAAACCAATCGTGCACTCAAAATCTCCATTCGAGTCACTAATAAAAAATTCAACTCTTAAACCCAACGCATATCCACACCTGTTTTTCGAATAAAATAATATCACCTGTCACTTTTATTCACTTGCGACATGAAATATAATGACTCCATCTCATTTACATAAAATTCTGTAATTAATAAAGTACACCCACTCATGTAATTCAATTATCCACAAATGTACGAGGTATTATAAATAATTTACTCTTTTTCTTTACACACACACACACAAATATATATATATATATATATATATATATATATATATATATATATATATATATATATATATGTTTCTTATAAAAACCAATCGTCAAGTGGGTGGAACTGTATACAGGGAGTATAAATGATAGACTACAAAAACTGGACCAAAAATGACCCCAACCATACAATTAAGTCTCCCCCATTCCTCTATTAATATCCCCCACAAACTCTAAAAATTTATATATATACACGACGTGTTTCTCCTTATACCAACTTAGGAGAATGCTTAGAAATATATAACAAATCCTAGAAGGCACAGTTTTTATAACTTCAAAACATCTCACATTCATCTCTTGCCAAATAGTCCAGAAGATACAGTGTGGGACAAGTCGCTAAACTTTAATCTCTCTCTTCCTCCACTTAAAAGGGTTCCACACCTCTTGTACCACCCTCATCAATTCTGTCATAACCCATGCAATCCGGCTAAGGGCCAGAAAAACCTCCCATAGGCCTCTTGTCATCTTACAATGTAAAAGGAGGTTGTTGGTATGCTACTCTGCCTTCATACATAACCAACAATGACTATCCAATATTTGCCTCCTCGTATACAAAACCCTCAAATGTCCAAATGGCTTACCTTCTCATGGTCCAAATGAAGAACATAACTTTTGAGGGGCATTTTAGCCTTTCATATTTGCTACCATGGAAAATAAGCTTGTTGGCTCCCGTTACTCCTCAAAATAGAGTACTAGCCTCTCAAGAAAACACCGCTTTTTGATTAGCCTTCCATCACAAATCATCATCACCGTCATAAGGGTACGGAGGCAAACCCAACTAGTCAAAAACATCCTCTACCTCCTCGAGTTCCTAATCCCACAACCGTCTTCTCAACTAAGGCCTCCACATCACTCGATCTCCATTAACCATTTTATGATCCATGACCAAACCATCTCTGTACATGCCAAACTGAAAATACCAGAAAATTGATTCTACAGTGATCTACTAATTCTCCATCTATCTTTCCAAAACCAAATCCTATCATCCATCTTCAATTAAAACTCCATGTACTGAAGAAATATTCCCACTCCTCTGAAATTTGATTCTATAATCCCACACCTGTGACACCCCGCCTAATTAAATACCGGGCGATCACTCCTTTATTAAATTAAATCAAGGTAAACAGTTGGTTCATTCTCAGCATCACTGTCGATAAAAATAATTTTTCCAATTTAATACCCTAAATAATTAAGCTAAGTGTCAAAACATTTTCCATACACAACTTTCCTAATTTTAATTAAAGAAAAGATTTATTTTAATTAAAACAACATTTCTACAATAAAGAATCACACCACAATAAACCCAATAACATAATACATTCGTCAATCGAATGTCAACAAATGGAACTAAAACCACAAATCCATCCTGAATAAATCCCATAGAACAATACTGGAAATAAATGAAATACAAAATCCCAACAACAAATGAAATGATGAAAAGGGCGACACGTGCCCAATAAATGAGAGTAATAGGAGTGGAGTCAATAACAGAAGCCGTCTACTCAAGTGACCTGCAACTCCCACCTAAGCTGCAGCTCGTTCTTCTCAAGGGATCCTAAGCAAGACGCCCCTGTGGCTGGGCACCTGAAAATTTACATATATATATACAAGAGAGAGAGAGAGAAAAAGAAACGGGTCAGAGCTCGAAAGTGTGTTTGATTTAAAATACGTTTAGCAAGTATTTAAATTGATACAGGCCAATGCAATAACATATTAGTGCATATCTCTCTTGAGAAAATACTCACCTCTCTTCTAATGTGCACACCTACCGCACTAACCTTCCCAAGGGTTCATTTTATCAACTATCGCACTTGAATTTCTAAAAGATTTAACTTAACTTAGATTACCCGTAAGGTTTACAATACGCGATTCCATTTTTAAAAGATGTTCCAATTTGTAACCAAAATTCTCTATTTTTAACTTTATAAAAAAAAACGATAAAGTTTTCCAGTGACATATTATACTTTTCAATATAAGTATCTAATAATATGCGTTAACAACTATGTTCTACTATCACATTGCAGTAGACAGTTTCAATTGTCATAATCTCATATATATATATATATTATCTACTCGTATAATATATATATAACAGCACCCCGAATAACTATGGTGCGTGCATACTTCCACTATCCACCCCATACCACTCAAATCAAGGGGAATACAAATTCAGAATCACTCTCGAATTGTATTAACACATATACCAACAATATCGAGGCGAAGCATAGATTCCAAGTCTCTAAGAGGATGGCACATACTCGCGTCTCTTAGGACCGTCTGAACTATCAATTCGATAGCCTGTACCAAGGATATCTATCTTCTAGGGTACAAGTCAATATCCCCCATAAAGGTCCCATCGAGATAAGACTGTCCCAGCGCGGTAACCTCAAGGATAGCCAGTAGCACGGTATGTTTTTCACATGTATATAATATATGTACACACAATCATATAAATATACCATTTTATCATATTAATATAGGTTCTTCTCATCACCCATAATTATACCGTTTATTCTTAATTTCACATTTAAAGAATTACGCATAAGGTTTCATTCCTAACCTTAACTCGAAGGGTTTTCTCACTTATTACCTAACACTCACGGATTATATCCTCACCAATCTGAAATTCAGTACGTGACTTTATTTGATTCCAACGTGACTCTCTTACGCACCTCACCCTTTAAATTCATAAATCTACCAGCCTAAAATAACTCATAAATACCATTCTCGTTGAAGATTAAGGGTTCTAACATTTATCCGTATACCCTACTGGTCCTTAAATGTCTCCCAAATTATTTTATTTACGATGCCCAAAGATTATTTCACGATAAACTTAAGTTAACTAATTAAACAAGGGAAATAGGAGTCTGCCAGGAAGGGTCGATCGATCGAAGCTTGGGGCTCGATCTATCGAACCTTCGATCGATCGATGCTCTAGGCTCGATCGATCGATCAAGCAGGTCTGGGCAAAAATTCTGCAGAAACTGCAGTGACGGAATTCATCAAAACTCATCATCGATAACCATATTTTCCAACACTAATAGACCCAAAAGTCTACTACTAACATACTAACATAATTCCAGACGTTTTCAACGTTTAGCATGCGTGTATACATCATTAATCATGGTTAAACAACCCAAAATCTCATCTAAACATCAAGAACCCTAAAGTTTTCATAACTATAATTCCATTCAGTTTTTCTCCAGAATTTCTTCCTAATATAACATCAAAATTCGTGGGTAATACATCTATATCATCAAGAGTTTCCAGCATAAGGTTTTAATCTTCTCTACATGCAATTTCCTATCAAAATTTGGGGTTTTCATACATGGATTACATTCCTAATTAATCCTAAACTAATATGAACATTGCACTAACGAAATACGCAAGTTAAACACTTGCCTGGGATTTTCAGAAGTCTGATTTCCTGTTGATTTTGGTGTGGTTGTGTTCTCCTCCTCGCGATCTACGCGGTGGTGGTGACGGTGGTGCAAACGGAGGTGTTTTGGACTTGAATCACCTTGAAAGGTCTCTCCTCTCTTCTCCAATGGCCGTCTTAGGGTTCTGAATGTTGTAACCCTAAATGGCTAGCCTAACCAGCTGATAAAGGCTGCTAAAATTCGTGGGTTTAATTACCCTATTTTGGAAAAGACCAAAATGCCCTCCCGGGTCACTAATTAGGCCTAAAAACGCCCTGAGGTCCAAACTAACCCCCCGGGTATACTTTTCTGACTATCTCGACCCTTCCGGACGCGTTGGCGCACTCAAAACGACCATATGGACAACTTATAAAATATTCACTTTTTATTTGACAAAATAAGTCCCGACGTGACACGGGCACGTCCTTACTTAAATTTCCGAAATAGTCATTTAATTCACTTATGACATTCAATATAACCAATATAATATATTACTATGCTCATTAGTAATATTCAACAAGTTTATCATAATTACTAACTCTCGTCACGTTAATAATTTAACATAATTAATTTTCGGATTTTTTTATTAAATAACCCATTACATTAAATTTAATAAATCCCCAAATTAAAATATATCAAAAATACGGGGTATTACAACACCATGGCTATACCTCCCCACCCATGGCTTCCACAAAAAATGCATGCAATTATGACACCCCACGTAATTAAATACCGGGTGATCAAGCCTTTATTAAATTAAAATAAGTTTCCCATTTGGTTCATTCTTAGCATCATTATCGAAAACTTTTTAATCTTTTACTAACCACCTAGTATTCAAAAAGCCGAGGCCAAATTTTATCTTTTTAATTAAATAAAAACACCATGCCAACATAAGTACAATAACTATATCATCCATGCAGTAAATAAGAATATGAATAAATCCCAGATAAATCAATGAAATAATACACTACCGAATAAAACCTCGATTCATAAATCCAATACAAAAGTCCAACCTGAATAAAAGTCTGACTGGCGAAAGTAAAGTAACTGAGGGCAACAAGCCCAAATGAAATACCGAACTGCACCCCAAACTAGGAGTGAAAGAACTGTAGCGAATAAGTCCAAATCGAGCAAGCATACATAAGTGGTGCAACCATGCCTCCCTATAATAGATCATTCTGCTTGGCGTTCCAGTGGATGGAAACCTAAAAAGGTTTGGAAAATATTTTGCACGAACGGGTTAGAGCCCGAGTAAAAACATTTTGAAAACATAGAAAGTATTTAAAATGCAGTTTAAATAACTAGTTATCACATATTAAGTTGCATACACTCGCTTGAGTATCTCACCTCTCATCTATAGTGTGCACCTATCATCCCACCTAGTCATACTACCCAAACTATCTACGTATCAAGTATCTAACTAACCACTAACTAATCTGGCTCACCCGTACTGCCCATATAGTACGCTACAGTATCCCTTTTATTATCATTTAGTCCTTGGTTGAGTTTCTCTTTAACCTAAATGTACCACCCATACAGTACGTTACCGAACAATTAATAATTAACATCACCCTTATGTTATTATTAATTCAAGTTAATATTTCACACATATTATCGTTCACACCATATCATTAAGTTTCTCGACATAAATTTATTTTTAAACATACATTATCTATTTACACGTTAGAAGATTCAGCATTGTTTAGATACACACCATCTAGTCTCGATACTATCAGCCATAAGTAGAATAAAACACTGTTTTAGATATGCACTATCTATTCTCACTATTAACACGCATAAGTCGATTGAACATAATTCAGTTATACACTATATAATATCACTACTATCACACATAAGTAGATTATTTATATGGTATATATATTTCACACACAATATATATTTCACACACATTAATGATTATTAGTTCGGAATGTCTTATCGAACTTGGTTCGGAATGTCTCATCATACTTATCAGTCATGTTAATTCGAAATGTGCCCTCAAACTTGGTTCGGACTATCTCATCGAACTTGGTTCTGATTGTCTCATCATATTAGGTATTCACTCCACCTATAATCAAATCAGTAGCTATACACATAACCTAATTATCCATGCTTGTACATAGTGTATTTCTCTCTAATACTCACCGTACATACTACTTTACGATATACCTCACTATCGTATTTTTTCGTGTATTCACACAACTCTAAGGGTCCTGGTTACCCCTTTATTAATTTCAGTAGTTAATTCTCTCTTAACCTACTGGTCTTCTATTTAACTCATTTGAATTTTCGTACTTTGTTATCCTTCTCTCTGATAAATTTTGACATAATTTAAACCAATTCGTCCTCGTCTTCATAGTCTCAATGAGACTAAATCACCACCCTATCATAGGCCTACTGTCATATAATAAGTCCCTCATTATTATTTTAATAAAGTCCCAAAAAAATTTCGACCAAAATTTAGGAATTCTAGTTTTAGAAGGGGAAATCTTTTATTTTCTGGGAAACCGATTCGAATTCTCCAGGAGGCCTAATCGATTCGCTAGAATTCCCACTAGTTCATGCGTTTTTCCATCATTTTCATTTATCAAACTTACTTGATACTTCACCAAAATCACAACCAAATGTCCTAAACCATTTCTACATGTATTAGGATAATTGCTAACATTTTAAACATATCAAATCTTCACAGAATTCCATCAAGAAGGAATTAAGATGCAAAACTCTTCAAGGACCCTAATTTTGTGTTCTTCCCACATATTCCTTCAAATACCCAGATTAATTTCATCTTAATAATAATAAATAATATGATTTCATGATACTAACATCAAGGAATATATCTACATGCAATTCCTACTTGAATTTATGGATTAAACCCTCCACAAATCATATTTAATCTCCCCAAAATAAGAAATCAACCCCATTCTACATGGGTATTATAACATGCTTAAAATAAACGCAAGATAAATACTTGCCTATCATTAGCAGGTCTAAAATTTATTGTTTTGATGGTGTGGTTGTTCTCCGCTCGCTCCGATCTTGATTTCGTTGCGTTCGAGACGAAAAATAGTGTAGGAAGCCTGGCTCTCCCCTCCTCTTCCTCTCCTGTGGCCTCTCTTACTTTTGCTTTGTGTTAACCCTAGTTACCTTTCTCCAATGTCAGTTATAAACTTAATATTTTCGGAGTTCAACAAACCACAACCTCCTGAATGATCGAAACGCCCTTAAACGATGTCGAGATGGTCTTTAATCGTTTCGGGACCCAAACTATACACCCGAGTACTTTTTTTTAACTATTTTGACCCTTCCGAAACCAACGATGCCCTCAAAATAACAGTTTGAATCACTTTATAAAATCATCTTATTTCCACCTCAAAATGAAACACACATGAATTTAAATTTAAATTTAATGAATTAAATCTAAATCCTCGAATTAGATAATTTCTCCCAACTAAATGAATTTCTAGATCACCCATTTAATCAATTTCCATATTCTCCAAAAATATGGGGTGTTACATACTTCCCCCCCCACAAAAGAATTTCTTCCTCGAAATTCGGATAAGGCCCATACTCTAAACTCTCGAATATAATCCTATTCACATACTCATAAGATCGCGACATTTATTTCTAACCCTTATAATCACCGATTATAAAATAATATCATTATCCAAGGTTCCCATAGAACCTATATCCATCCATATCTGCACTAATGTTATACAACTTCATTAGTCTCCAATTTAACCTAGTTATTATCCCTCAGATATAAATGTATTAACAAAACATAAAAAGGTACTAACCCCATGTCCTAATGACCAAACATCTCCCCACTTCTATGTTGCGCTACATTTCATGCATGGGACGTCTCGCAAAGCGAAATCCAAACAAGAAAGCCCCTGATACACTACTACTTAACATTACCGGTTATCGAGATCCGTTAGGCCCTCAATCCATAACACGTACCCCCAAAATCCATCCATTGACAAGAAATTATACTCATTCACTGTCATGTTACAAGAGACAACATATAACACAACTCTCTACCTGTCTCCAGGTACTCAACGCTAAATCAATATCTAGCTCTATGTTTCCGCTAAACAATAACCCATAATACCCTGAATCACATCAGTAAACATCCCTACTCACCGGGATTAAATATAACCATAGAACTATATTTCAATAAGTCTATCATGAAAAACTTTACAACATATATATATATATATATATATATATATATATATATATATATATATATATATATATATATAGGCTAGACCCTCTTTCAACTGAAAATTATCAAAATAAAACATGTACGGGAACAATGAACAGAAGATCTCACTATCACAGTCTACGATTGCTCAATCCATCACTAACCAGACAATACTCCGCTAGTATTCTTATATATTCTCATAACTCTAGAAAGCATTAAACTAACACGTAATACAACGATACTTTGTGTACACACTACTTCTCTCATAGGAGACACCAAAAACCCCGCTTCACCATGATAATTAATTATACATACAGGAAAAGGCTATTATAGCTAACATACCCACTAAACTCGACTCGCAATCGAATTGTAGTGTTAACAATCATATCTAGTGATGCACTTATGTCACCCATACAAATTCCATACTCATAAGGATGAAATAAAATATAACCTCCATTTTCGTTCTGCCTTACCTAATCGTTGGGTCCCTGAATGTAACTCTCGAGCCGAAACTGACCCACGATCTGTTGCAGTGGTGTACATCCAGGATATAATCCTGTAGTTTTCCTTACCTTGCCTTGGGGTAATACTTTTTCCTTCATGGTATAAACTCCCACACGTGAAACCTCGTCCTGAAAATCTCTCTGCCACTGATTTTGTCCCTACTGGTCTTCCCCATTATTCCCTTAGTCCTAACGACCCCAAGGAGATGAATGTTATAGTTGTCGAGGTCCATTTTCAGTTTGAACATCTCTGGGCCTATCTCTCTTATCCCGATTCCCCTGCAAAAAATCTCGATCCTACTGTTGTCCTACCCCACTAGCACCGTTTCGATATACTTTGTAATCTGACTGGTCTCACTTTCTCGTTGTGGACAAGTTAAATGCATGTGGCCCTACATTCCATACATAGGACACCTTTTTGTGCCATGACTTTGTCTCGGGACCCACCAACCCTTTCATGGTGTCCTTCTCTCGAACAAGGCAGTCCTGAACTTAATTATTACCCCCGTTGTCTCATTGGCTTCACTACCATATAGAACTCGTTGCTGGCCTCGATGACCTCGATTGAACCAATCGTCACTTAATAGAGATTAAACTGGTCTAACTTATATAAATGGGCCCCCTACTAGGTATACCCTTCTGTGGTGTTTCCCCGTCACTGATAAATCTAGTGTTTGAAAAGGTTTACACTTATTTTTAATCTGATGAGGATGGATTAGAGTTGGATTTAAGTGGAACTCTTTCTTAAGAGTTGGTTTAAAAATAAACTTTAATTTTCTGGTTGCTCAAACGACTTAACTAGTCGTTCGAGCGAGATGCTCTGTAATTCGCGTGATATTGCTATCTCGTTCGATCAACATGTCACTGTATCTTGAATGACGCGGCACCTCAAGAAAATTATATAAGGCGTGTTTTCCATCAGATTTTGTACGTGTGCATTCTGTGAAAATCAGTATTCATCCAGAACATTTCCGCACATATGTTTTTTAAGTTTTCCAAAGTTAATGCATCCTTAGAGTTTTAAAGATCCGAGTAGTAATTGATATATGCTATAGTGATCTTTATAGCACCAAGAAGAGTTTTTTTACACATGAATAGTGTTGGTTTTACAATGAAGATTCAGTGGAGTCCAATTTCAACATCGTAGATGATACAAGCCATATCGGTGGACACCGAGAGATATGTGGACGCCTGTGTTGTGGACATGCATTATGGAAGAAGGTTACTTTCTGCATGGGTACTGTGAGAGGAGTGGTTGAAGATCACAAGAGCATCAAGTCTTGTGGGGATTGAGTCATTGAGTAAGACTTATGTCTGTTCGTTGTAATTCTGTCTTGGGTCGTCCAAGGTTTTTCCCCATTATGGTTTCCTTGTATATCCGGCGTTGTGAGTATTCTTTAATTTATTTTACTTCCTTTAATCACTAGATGTAAGTTTAGGATTAATAAATATAAAATTTGGTTATGTTAGAATTTATTCACAACTTGGTTAGAATTAAAAAATTGGAAAAAGGTTTTTCACAAAAAGATAAATTTGTTTTGTCATCCTTAAAACATTTTCCGCATCCAAAATAAAAAGGGAACCACAAATTGGTATCAGAGGTAGAAATATATTTTTATTGTGTTCAATCCGTTGTGTTTTTTATAGATGAATCTTTTAGGTTTTGAAAGATGTCGTGCTCCTATTTTTTATGGCATAAATTATGCTTATTGAAAAATACGAATGAGAAGTAATTTAAAATCTATTGATGAGCGTTTTTGGTTAGCGGTTGAAAAGGGTTGGACACCATCAGTCACACGAGAGGGTGAGGTCACTAGTTTGAAACCCACTGGGTC